>CM054118.1:50598117-51252617 GCA_028673005.1 Tanypteryx hageni | reverse complement strand
GCGAAATGCCCAAAACTACTGGGACAGACACAGACGGACAGACAGACAGATGGACACTTGAGAATTATTATATAAGGATTATTTTCTTTTAAGCTATTCTTAAAATCTCCTGAAAATAAAATAATATATGTAAACGACTAGTTAGTTTTAATGTATGACATAAGTTTTACATAATTAAATTGAGAGCTTGTATCTCATCCGTACGCTGAAAACAATTTACTTCCCATAAAATTCATAATAATTCTTATAGAATATTCTTGGATTATTTAACTGAAATTATAACTAAAAATTCAAACAGCTGCAATAAAAGATAGAGAATTCAGTACTTCTATTAATAAACGTTTTTAAGGTCTCGAAATGTTATTTAATGCAATGAAAATCGCTATTTGAAAATGAGAAGGTTAAATAAACTAAAGTAATCGCTACTAAGAGCAAGTATTTGAAAGCAAAAATTGAGAAAAAACAAATATGGGTTCGTTTGAAAAAAGTAAACCTTTATCGTTAAAAGGAATTCTACAGAGAAGTTTGAAACAAGGATCTAGAAATGTTTATCTCTACATTTTGTGGTTCTTATTCTTCAATTAGTTTAACTTTTAACAATATAAACCTGAAACTGCACTTTTCAAAAATGCTCACAATCTCTATATGGATAATTATTATTCTGTGAGAGCATATACTTGCAATTAGTGACATTCAACTAGTTCTTCACGTTTCAAGCAGCAGAGCGAGTCAGATATCTTTGAAAAAGGTTAGTATGCGTTAAGAGTAATAACTTTTTCATAGTTTAGGACTACTTTTTTTAAATCCCTGTGCTGATAACCAATTGGAGTAATGCTAAATGTCTTTCAATGAAAATCTTTTCTGGGTTTACTCAATGTTCAGATAAACGTAGCATAGCTTTAAACACAAAATCAATTAGCCAGAGGAAATATTTCTAACGATAAGCCCATTAATTTACAAACGGTATAGTTAGATATACGATAACATTATATGTCTTTAGGAGACAATTATTTCACTTCGCGTTCTCCTGGGAACCCGTTACAATAAATACAGTTAATCGTCCCTTCTCACTAGCAAAAGTTCGTATCGTTTCCCCTCACGAATAAAGGGTTCGCAAAGTCTTCGCCTCACCCACCTTCCTCTTTCCGAACACAAACAAAATAGTTTTCCCCTGGAAGACTTCCAGAGCAGTCGATTGTTCCATCGCAAATGCTATCGTATTTTCTCCCAGAAGTCCAGTCCCGATCCTTCCAGATCCTCATCTTCCTTTCTTTTCATTTTACAGAAAAGGCTCCCTTTTCTTCCTCCTCTTTCAAAACTTATGAATATGCGCAAACCTCCTCCTTCTACCACTCGCCTCCCAGATGGCTATCTAAACGTTTCAAAGACGTCTTCATAGCGAGAGCTCCGGAGGCGCATCTGCCAGAAACCGAGTCTCACTCAGCCTTGCCCAGATACCCGCTTCTCCCTAGCGATCATATTCCCTGCCAACCACCCCCACTCCCATCCCACCCCACCACTCGCGCGCACACACATACGCACCCTCTCCGTTTCTTATTTTCCCTTCCCGTCCCGCAGAAGAAGACGTTGAATATGAAATTTCCTTCTCGTTGGGCAAACTCTCATTGCTATGCAACCACCTCTCCCTCCGAGCACCACCAACCCTCTCGCCCACACCCTCTCACCATCCCTTCCTTCTCCCCTTAACCTCTTCCTGCTCGATCCTTTTTATTTTTTCACATCTCTCAACCTCCCGTTTTTTTTTCTCTCTCTCTCTCTCTATAAATTCGGACAGTGTTTGGACAGCACATGACGTTAGCTGAGGACTAACTGAAGCGGCTGGTGATGGAAGTGTGTGGAGGATTCATTTCTATTTAAAAATGCTGACGAGGATGGGAGAGGAATGAAAAGATGGGATCAGGATGGGACAGGGATAAGACCGAAGAACTACATGGGACGACGATTCATCGAGGATAGCTCTGAGTTAGGTAAGATATCGAAGTGGAACTAGAAGGGATTAGGACAGTTGGAATGATGGGAACAGGAATCTGGACGTGAATAGGGAATGGACAGGGAATGCGCCAAATATTAACGGAATGGAACGGAAATGGAATGGAATGGGAATGGACCAGAAACGGAACGGCACAGGAGCGGGAATAGGACTGGAATATACAGACGGAGGATGGTTTTGAAGTCAAGAAAATTATCTTTGCAGAAGGAAGGGTTAGTAGGGAAAAGAAATCGCATAGGAAACGCGGAAGAAGCGCAGAGCTTCAATTGGGAGAGGAAGGGAGAGTAGGAGAGGGAATATCGGATTGGGAGGAAAATAGAGGACGAAATCGGAGAGGGAGATGGTGGAAGAGGATGAGAGGCAGGAGTGGTCTGGGATGTGGCATTAGTGAGCGGAGAGGAAAGAGGGCGGGGATGAATTAATGCAGAAAGAGGTTGCGAGGCAAGGAGAAAACGCGGATAGAAAGAGAGAGAGAGAGAGTTAGAAAGAATATTGTTTGAAGGGGAGGAATGCAGAGAAGATTTTTGGGGAGAAGGAATGAAAGGGGAGGCGGAGTGGAGGAGATTCGAAGCGCACGGGATATGCCAGTTTGGGCGGGTGGAGGAACATCGGCCGCGGAGGTAGTTGTTGAGTTTAGGAGGAGGAGAGATTGGAAAAGGAGGAAAAAGTTGGCAGAGCGAAGGTGTTGGACGAAAAAAACTCGATAAAAAAGTAAGGGGATAAGTTTCGTAAGACGGGATGAAATTTTGATACGGTGCAATATAAATATATTTTTTTATCCGAGTCGAGAAACGTTAAAATGATGATATAATATTTTTCCCCTGCGTCGGATGGAGGGACGGGGTAGGCGGGGCGACGGGAGGAAAAATTCGCATTGCAAAGTAGAACACCGTTGCACGCTCACTTCCTCTTCTCGACTCAGATTAAGTGGCTCCCCACTTTCCCTCGGTTAAATATTTACCCGACGGAATGCATTAAAATCGCCCATCGGGAGATTCCCCTTACGTCCTCCTCCTCCTCCTTATATATATATATATATATATATATATATATATATATATATATATATATATATATATATATATATATTCTCCCGCTCCTAGCAGTATCAGCTCATCCTCGACATGGGCCTACTCACTCCTCGCTCTCCCAATGCTTCCTGAATCCACTCCCAAAAACTTACTCCTCTCCCTCCCCGCCCTCTCTCTTTCTCCCTCTGTCTTTCGCAAGATTCAAATGAATTCCGTTCTTTCTCCCCTTCAAATCCAGCATGCCGAAAAAAACTACCCCCTCCTCCC
This sequence comes from Tanypteryx hageni, assembly GCA_028673005.1. Lineage (NCBI taxonomy): Eukaryota > Metazoa > Arthropoda > Insecta > Odonata > Petaluridae > Tanypteryx > Tanypteryx hageni. The sequence continues at coordinate 51,249,308 of CM054118.1, read as the reverse complement.
ATCCCACGCTCTTCTCTGTCCCTCTTCATTTGGTTGCCTAATCACCTGATTCCTTTCGACAGAACAGAAGTCAGTGTTGTAGCTGGAGGTCCTTATCGAACCGACATCACAAGAGAGTCGCCTTTCCCGAAATCCCGGAGGGGGGGGGGGACTTTAATCGAAGGGAGGCGGTGGGTTAGTCAGTAAAGGCACGGCGTAAAGAATTCCTAGCGTTCTGCTGTTCGCGACTTTCTTTAATTTTTTTCTCTGAGTTCCGTTGGCTTGGAGAAGGTGGTGTAAATTAGGTTCGTGGCGGATGGTGATTTTGGCGCTATAACAACGGTCAAAATTGTTATCTTCTCTGGAACCTTTCTGTTGGAGAACGCATTTGAATCTTTGACATAAAGTAAAATAGAGAAGGAATGAGAAGTTATAGTTTGCTAAAATCATACTAGAAATAAACCAGCGAGTCCATCTAATGGCTGGATTTTTGAAGAAAATAATTTTATTCGTAGCGAATTTATGGAATTATTACATATTTTTAATAAATTATACTTTTATCAAGAAAACAAAGATTGTTCTCATTATAAAAAGGGAATGCTAATACAACATTTGTGCGTGTTTTGATTAGCACATTCAACGAAAATATTAGGTAGTTCGGAAATCACCGATGTTACGTGTTTTATTCGCATTTTGCTTGCCTTATATCTAAATCATAAACCAATGAGTGATAAAATAATATCGAAATACAAGTGTGATTCAAATCTCATATTGACCTATTATATAAAAATAGTCACATAACCTTTCGTATCGAGCACAATCGTCCAATTATTAAGTTACATAAGATTGCATTTTTCCTTTTGTTAGACAATTTATATTGCACTCGGAAAGAATTCAAATATACAGCATACTCATTGCTTTATAAATAAAATAAAACGTCGTTTACCAAATAATCTCTGATATTAAGCTTTTCCCATTTATGTTGGCTATCTGCCATGAATAACAGTTATTTTAAAGAATTATCATAGATATGAATATTTTTCTGCGTCAGTAGTATTAATTATAATATTCACAAGTATTTATTTAAGCAAGATATATTAATATGGACGCAGATAAGGCTGATTTTATTTTTCTGCAGTTCTGATTGTAAATATATACTTATTGGTTGGTTGATCCTACGGAAGAAGAAACACCATAGTTTTAGCCCAACCAAAAAATAGAGTACAGTGAAATAAACTAAGGAAATTTAAGTATTATTTGAATATGAAACAGAAATAATGCATCAATTACGTCAGTGTGCATTTTCCAAAAAAATATGCCAGCACGTATGCCAGAGACTTTTAATTAATTAGGTCGGTGTACCACTCTTGGTACATTAATTGTGTTATGGTAGCACATGTCAGCAACCATCCTGCCGAATCAGAACGTAAGGAACAAAATTGCTTTTAGCCAAAGATCTTCCACTCCTGAGGTATCGTCTAACGTATTCCCAAAGTATTTCAAACTGTTTTTTTACGTTGGAACAACTGTTTCGGCGAGAAAAAGGGAAGAACCTGATTGGCTTTCGTGGGGAACCGCTATCAGAAGAATACTGCGTCCCCAGAAGGCCTGCGAGCGGTTTTCTACCGCCTCCTCACTCACACCCACCCGCTCCCCCTCCCAGCCTGCCTCCCCCTCTCTCTCCCTCTCCACTCCCTCCCACACCCAACCCACGCCTTCCTTCCGCACACCGCACCACAAAACCTCCTCTTTACCCTCGCTTCCCTTCCGCCTCCAACCTCCCTCTCTCCCCTTCCTCCCAACTTCAACCCTCCCTCACCCTCCCCTATTTCGTCCGTATAAAATTATCATAAATTTCCTTACATTGGAATAAATTTATGGCAATTAGCGACCTTGGCTTGCATTGTTTTCGATTGGCATCGAACGAGGCGAGCGGAAATCGCATAATTAGGGAAAGGGATGAGGGGGAGATAGGGGAGAGCGAAGCAGAGGGAGAGAGAGATGGGAAGGGGAAAGAGAGGGGGGAGAAAGAGGGAGATGGGGAGTTAGGGAAAGTGGGGTGGGGCACACAGCATGGGGTAACAGTCGCTCATAGCTGCCTCCTCTTCTAACCCACCTCCCCTTTTCTACTGCTTCTCCAGCTTATTTTTCTGTTTTCTAATATCTTCTGTTATATATTTCTTGCCATTTTCTCTTCGCCAACACTTTCTCCCCAGCTTCTCTTAAGCATTACATTTCCATTTGCAAAACTTTTCGAGACTATATTTTTTTTCCCATTCTTTCCAAATTGAGCAGCCATCCTATCCCATTTATTTATCTTTCATGTTTTACTTTATTCATCGTTACGCTCGCTCTAGCTGTCTGTCTGCCTATCACCATCTCTCATCGCTTATTTTCGGATATTTTCCATAATACTCTTTGTACTATTATTATTGTAATATAGCTTAAAATCATGACTCATAACAATAATTAAATTCTTCTGGGAGATTACAACATGTGTCCAACAAGTTCAATTTTAAATAAATGTAAATAGAAAATTTCTTGCACGTTATACAAAAGTAAAACTTGGAAAGTATAAAATAGATTCTATATTATTTTTTTGTTATACTTATATACTATAGCAAAAAATAACGAGTAACATTTTCCTTTATAGCGAACAGTTTCCGTATTTTCTCTCATCTTTTTTTAGAAATTTTCTCATCGATACTGTTTTACTCGAGACATTTCTAGCTCTCTCCCAGGGTGCCTCTTCAAACGTACACCCAATATCCACTCCTTTTAACATTTTCCTATACTCTTTTTATTTTTCCTGCAATTCCTTCTCTCTTTCCCTTCTCCCTTCCCTCCCCTTCTCTCTCTTCACCTTTCTCGGTCAAATACTCTAGTCGCAACCGTCAACTGCAAACAAAAGCCTTTATTTACTACCCCCCCTCACCGGTATACAGCGATGCTATATTTACGATGTTTCCTACTGTACTTACTGTTTTCTATATTTTGTTGTAGTTTTTCATTGTGATATACACACTATGTAGGATTTTCGCAGGTTTTTCACACTCCTCTTCTCTGTGGGTGTTTTCCTGCGTGGGTTTTACTAGGAAGAACAAGCCTGTTTTACCTAGGTTTTCCCCACAAACTTAAGTCTGTCTTCACTTATATCTTTTTATGTCTATATACTCTTCATTTTAATACTTTTATTTTTAATATTCATGATATTGACGACGGATTAAATATAAGAATGGACCTTATGGTCCAAATTTCGCCCAAATAAAGACGGTTATCTATCTATCTATCACCCCGCGCAACTTACCAACGCCGCCATCTCACCTCCGCTCCCTCCTTCGTCTCTCTCTCTCTCTCTCTCTCTCAACTTCTCACTCCTTCCCTATCTTCAAAAATCTCACTCGTCCTATACCTCCCTCTCTATATCCTGCCCTCCATCTCACGCCCCCATGCCCTATCTCCCTCCTCTCTTTCTTTCACCCCTTCTCCCATATCCCTCACTATGGCTCTTAACTGCGCATGCTCCCCTGCCCAAAGGACGTATTTTCTGCCTTTGGACGACTGCGCACCGCGCTCCCCTCTTGAGAGCACCTCCCACATTCTCACGAGGGTCAAAGTAAAAGGAAGAAAAAAGCCGCCAAAGATACGAGTGGCGAACAAATGCGTCAGAAATGTTCAAGGAGAGGCCGTGGCCCCTCCCTCCTCCACATCCTTCTCCCCGTGTAACTAAGAATGAAAAAACGCCGACCCCTCTTTATTTCCGCCGTCGGACCTCATAAAACAAAGGCGATCTAATGTTATCGTTCGATTCCCCCAAGGAAATCGCCTGATAAAATTTTCTCTTGAAGGCAAAATTTATTCTCAACGGAAGAACTCTCTCGAATCGAGAAAAATTACATTTATTTTCAGTTTCGATCTATTCCATTATGCCTCGGTTACGAAAAAAACGTCGAATGGAATTTTCACCATGACTTCGCAGATATTTCAACTTTATTGCGACGTATTTGCAGAAAAATCGCAGAAACTAAACATTTATTTCCGATAGTGTAAGTTTATCCTCCGATGCGAGTTTTGGATACAAGTGTGCGCATTTTCCTGAAACAATTAGCGAGGTTCGTAGTTAATGCGACGGTTTTTTAATTTTCTGGTGTATATATGGAGGGAAATTAGCTTTGTTACAATGGCAATCTGATTCAAACTGCTGGACTTGGATTTATTAAATGGTAACCGTTAAAATTCTGGTGGAATTTTGTGGAATTAAATTGAAAAAGGTACGGCGTAAGTTATTAATTAGAAAAATAAAAATCAAGCATCGTGCTGAGGTGGTGATTTTCGCCTGTTTTATGATTCAATGCGCCTCTTCAAACGTGAATAAAATGGGGTTTCTAGTTGACTACATTTATACGACACCATCAGAATAGGACGAATTCTGTTCTCGTTCACAAATGCCGCCGTTTTCATACCGGGAAACTTCAGGCGTGGACTTACGGCTTGATCAAGTGCATTACGGAAAGACTAATCGGATAACAACGGTCGATTAAGTTAATCGCGGAAATTGGACAGACTATCGGGGATTGCGCTAATTTAACGCAAACTCAATTAATCCAGAATTTAGGCAAGTCATAATGGATTCAAGGATGGCGCCGGAGGGCTCTGATACAAGCTGTGCGTTGAAAGCAACTAAAGTAAGGATTAGGATGGAGTTCAAACCACTCAACTTCAGCATCCACGGAATCATGATCGCTTATGCTAGAATTACAGGTAACTGTTGGGATAAAGCAGTGGAAGTTGGTTGATATATTAAGGCCACAAGATTGAGGAAATATAACAATAATAATTACACAAAATAGTAATTAATGCAATTCTTTTTACCTATCGCAATTACATCCCTTCCCGATATTACAATGAGAGTTTTGTTTACGTTCGCAAGGGCAGTTGATGTAAACAATCATAATTAATAGATTGGAAAACGAAAAAATTAATGTTTGTATAATACCTCATCTTGCTTGCTTATTTAATTAGTATGTGTTGGTCAAGTAAATAAATCATTACTGAAGTGCTTTGAAATGATCGTCTTCAATTTCAAATTTCATTCGCTTAATTTTCATTGGAAACACAAAATTAGGAAAAAGAACTGATGTATGTACTGAGAAATAAAATCTACTATTATCATGCGCCGCATTAGCATCTAGTTTTGGAATTCTGTGTATATTCGAAACGAAAATAAATTTTAAAATTAATTATTAACCCTAAAACAACATGTATTAAAAATAATTGGAAATTACCCCATGAAATAATGATGTGCGGATTCACAACACTATAAATAAAATAATAATTCGGAGGTTCCGCTAAAAAACTGATTTTAAAAGTGTAAATAGATTATATTTCAACGAATGCGATATTTGGTAAAAATATTCATACTTGCTAAAAAGATCAATTATAGGATTGTCAATGTCGTTATCATTGGTTTTTATCAGCCTGTTTTCGTAAGAAAACGCGGGATTTCAAAAACAAATCTGACCTTTACTGTAAATATCCTTTTATTGTTATAAATTAAATTAAACCCAATGTGATCATATTGAACCGGCATCTACTGTTTAAAATAGCTTATGTGAAAATGTCGTGAAATACGCTCGATACTTTGGCTATATTATCATCTCTCAATAAGTAGTTAGACATTCATTTTCTTTCAAGACGTCTATAGTATGTAAATTTCTTTCTATTCCAAATTAAAAATTTTCTAAACGATAACACTACCTACAAATCTTCAATATTAAGCAATCGATTGATATCTCGGGTCAAAAGAAAAAGACAACATATCGATTACTAACTTGTTCTTATAAATGTAAGAAAAGCCAGAAAATATCAAACAGATACTATTTTATGCCGATAAGTCAAATAAAGTGCTAGGAAGTTGCATTATTAGGCATTGGAGCAACGTGAATGAAGTTTTATCAAAAAATTTCCTAAAATTTACATATGCTTGCCGGCTGGCATTTTAGTAGTTTCGGAATAACAGAATTTTAATTGATGACGAATCTAACAGAAATTCATCGAAATCGATATCTTGAATAAAACCAACGAATTTTCTGAATTTTTTTATTGTAAGACTTGAAATAAAAATTTGATTCAACTGATTCAATAACATTTCATTCGATCTTTTTTATGCCGGATTTGTATCCTGCCACACATTTTATTTACGGTGACCTCTAAGAACTGTTGTGGTCGAGTCAGGTATGGGATACGATCCCGTTTGTCTGCCTGTGAAATGCATGGGTGCCTTCGGATTCGACTTAATTAGTAGCACGTTAACCAATAAATTTGCATAACTTTTGAAAGAGATATTGAGAACTGGAATTTTTGCTATTTTTAGCGTTGAAGACGATTTCCTAAACCATGAATCGAGAAATATTAATATTCGTACACACAAGCAAACATACAAAAATATCTTTCAAATTTGTACATGAACATAAAAAGATGATTTCATAATAACATACACAGTGCCTGTGAAGTAAAACTAAAACGTCGTCGGAGCTTAATCATTTCTGAATAAACGCATAAGGCATAAAAAGACTGATAGCTATGACTGCTGAAGAATTAAATAATCATACGAATTCGAAATGGTTGGTACTACTTAAGACTGATGATCTACTACATATGAAATGCTGCTTCAATATATTAAAATCCAATGAGATTATATACTTTTAAATATAAACACACGATATGCAGTACTCCGCCCGTTTCCTTTCCGATTATTTTGATTTGTCTTATTTACCAATTACAAGTCGCATTTCTTCAATTAATAATATGTGAGCTTTGGGGGCCACAAACTTCGTAGTGACTAGCCTTTACAATATAAACTGTACTGTACAATTTGTACCTCTTGGAGTCGTGATGAGAGATAATCGAGTACACTGCCATTAGTAAATGGGGTCATTATTATAGGGAGTGATATTTTTATGCGAGAAACTTGAAAAATAGCAATATCTCAAGATATAAATCAGAGAGAAAACTGAAATTACTTTGATTAAAGTTTGATGATACTCAAAAATGTTTATTTAAAAAATTATAGAATATAATGCAGAAAGTGACCTCCACCATGTTGGATACATAAACGTGCATTCCGCTACCTGTTCTGTGACACAGGGTGCACTTGTAGTAATGGCATCCCTGACTCTTCTTCAAGAGTATGGACATTTGCCATCACTACCTTCTCCTCTCTAACTCCCCATCTCTACATCCCCCTCTCTCCCTCACCCCCCATCCCCCATCTTTCTCCCCCACTTATATCTACATCTTATTTAAATGTAAAATCTGTGGAATTGCTACAGTATTATAATAAAAATTAATAAAAGTGTAGCTAACAGAGGATGAAATTCGCCGAGGTTGGTTTCTACAGGACGTATCCACGAGTCACACAACACGTCACAGCAATGGGGAACGTTTTCTACTCTTTGGGACGGTATTGTTCCAAGTCCTTATGACCACCTCAATCCTAAGATCTGACATACCCTGACTATTTCATTTGACGATACACTAAAAAAACATTATATATCCCCACACACTTGATGAACAAACGGCATTGAGAGTATGTTTCAAGAGATCCCGCAGTCTCTGTCGGGAAACATGCAGCGGAGCGCACTTTTATGTATTCGGTATGGTGGCGGTCACTTTCAGGATTTTATTCTAGATTTTTTTAATTAACATTTTTGAGTATCATCAAACCATAATAAAAAATTTTCCAGTTTTTATCTGATTTATATCTTGAGGTGGTTATTTTTCAGGGTTCTCGAATGGAAAAATCACCTTGTATCTAATAGCCTATCGTATTGGAATTGAATTTTTCGTTCCTATTCATCTCCAAGCCCATAATTTTACTGCTTTGATAGAAAATTTCATTTGTTTTTCCTGACAAATTTAGCAACGGAATTGGAAAATAGAGGTCGTAAATGAGGACGCTCATTACGCCTTACATAGTAATATTTTCCTATATGCAGTGCTTTAATATGGGCTTTCTTAAATTACTAAAGTTATCTCTCGAATATTTAAAGCATATTTCTGTAAATATCGCATCACTTTGAGAGACATGGCGCCGCGGCGCCCGCGCTGCCCCGCTTCCCGCACTTTTACGGCGTCTCTTCCGAGGGAAGTTGTCCGCCGTTGAGCGGCGCCACTTGTTGCTATCGCCGAACTCCCCTCTTAGAGTGCACGCATTATCTTGATAAGAACACGCAGGTTGCTGCTGATTGCGATTAGATTGAAATTAATTCAAACTAAACATATTTTTTATCGAAAATTTTGTCTTTTTAAAAAGATGAACAGTAATGAAGAGCAAATATTCAAGAAATTTTGGCGTAAAGCAACAAATATGAAGCTAAACTACGTAAATAAAAGCTAACGTTTTACCCCAAAAAAGGGTCAACCTATTACTTTCATCGTTTATATATGTAAAAATATCAAACGTTTTCCAAATTTCTATGGGTAAAAATCAGATCAAGTTTAACACTTTTCAAATATAACATTACTAATATCAGTATTTTACCTCATTAGAAAATCTGGAGAGATTTCGTAATGAAAGGTAAAATTTGTTTTGTGACGATTCTGATTAATTTTTGCTCTGCGTCTCTATTTTAGTAGTACATGATTATCATTTTACTGAATATAAATATTTGAAATTATCATTAAAATACGAAATGGTTCTAATTGCGTCTTTTCCCACGAAGAGTTGCGAATTTACGGAATACGGTAATTTTAAATGTTACTATGCCATTTGAAATAATTTTATGGATGAATATTAATATGTGAGCAATTAAATGTCACAAAGCACCTACGACACATTTTCCAGCATGCGAAGAATAAATTATGATATATTACTGCATGCATTTAATTCCATTCGTATTTAAACAAATTAATTATAAAACAAATACAAGGTATACGTAAATTAGCGTCTCACAGAATTCCCACCTAATATTCATATGCTAGCATTAAACATTGATAGGAATTAAATTTAATTAAAATGTAAATGCAGATAAACATGTCTATAAATAAATAAATAAAAGTCTTAATGGCGTAGAAGACGTATGTTAGAATAAAATACATTTCTATTAAAATCGATCGAGAAACTTTTTTTTTATCATGCGTGGGGTATTCAAAAGGTACAATAAAGAATTCGCTAAAATTGCATAAACATTTTCAACGTTGATAAAACATGTTAAAATTCAGATAGAAGGGTGACAATTTATATTAATTTGCAAGAGTGCTGCTAAAATGTGCTATTGTAATATCATATGATCGCACGCATTGCTTCATGGATAATCAGTCGATACTTTTGTTCGACATTACAGCGGCTTAAGTAGATTTTGAGGGGTTAATGGAAAACATAACACGAAATAAGGTGCAAATATATTAGAAAAATGAATTCGAGGCCGAATCACCAAAATTTATAACCATTTCAACGTCACGTGACAAGTTTGAGGAGGTACATTGCAAAATGTGCGCAGAAGACCTCGCGCATCGACTCACGATGAAAATACTGCCAATGTGTAGCAGGTTACCGCGCGATCACCTAGAATGTCTGTAAGGCTGCGTGCTCCTGAGACCAGTATCTGCAAAACTAGTGCGTACTGGATTCTGCAAGCTGCCAAGTGGAAATCATATGCACATACCGATATTGCTGCATGATGTGAGAATGTGTTGAATTTTTTGAATGGTTTGCACACGTGTGGTAAAAATTAATTTTTACTGTTATTTTTATTAGAGTGTACGCTAGAAAGCCGGAAGAGTTGAGGCACGAGACATATTTTTCCAAAGTTTTAATGTTTAGGTTCAAATACTTAAAGTTTAAGGAGTGTTTGAAAAAGCTGTTGCGTAAAAATTTTCCATGGATGGAAATGAAGAAGGTCACAGACGGAACTATGAAAGGCAATTGACAAATAAGAAACGGAATTAAAATTCCGGAATGTTTGATAAGAGAGTTTTCAGGAGAATTTTACAGCGGGATTTGAATTAAATTCAATGGATCATTAAATCATAGAACTGAGAAATGATATGCATCCTTATAAGTATGATTACATACTAAAGTAACTACTTTGGCAAATTACATACTACTTCATTGTAATTTCACTGGGTTTTTGGCAATATCAAACCCAAGAAATATAATAATTTATAAATTTACGCAAAAATTAACAGAAGCTCGCTGAACTCAGACTAGTTGCTATAACGGCGATAAATCAAGAAGTTGTCTTAATATGTTAAAACTTAGTTCATTAACAAAGCTGAGGCCTACTACTTTGATTCCAACAAAAGAACTCTCAGAGAGAAAAATTCAATATTTCGGTCATTTGACTTTCTGGAAAAGGTCATATTGTCATGTCTTTGTCTTGTGTAAACAGCTTCTCACCATTTTTAAGTGTGTGATTAGGAAATAATCATAAGGGTCCGAATGCGTAAGGTAGGTGATTGACGTCCTGAAAGTCACATTCCTTGAAAGCAGCCTGAACTTCACATGTCATGGAGAAGCAGCACATCCTAAACCAAATTTCATGGCCGTATCCGCTTAACAGCTTCGCATAAGTTCCTGCTTTTGTGGTATGGATTTCTTCCGATACTGAAGTTTTCCCTTGAAGGCATTCTCAGCTAGCAAACTTAACTATTTTAGAATATCTACCATTGCTTTTCAGGCTTTTTGCAAATTTGGAATTTCCTTTTCATGCTTTTTCCGTTTTATTTCAGAATTGATATCATTATATATAATCACCGCTTATTTGCTTAAAATTTTATCTAATTCATTAGTACATATTTAATCCTCTAAACAGATTGTAATGCGATCTTGTTTATGGTTGGCAAACAATATCTAAGCACCAATCAAAAATTTACTTTTAGTCTGAGTAAGTTTTTGTGAGCGATTTTGTCAATCAAATTTTCTGCCGTTCCAAATTTATGAGCGATAGCGAAGAACTAATTCCACCTTTTTAGCCTACTTTCCAGAATGGAAATAGGCTTATAGTTTTGCCATTGTGCCTGTCTGTCCGTCCTCTCTATTAATTTTTGAACCAATACACCAATTTTCATGAAACTTGGTGAAAATCTCTTGCTACTGAGGCCAAGCCCCTGAGGATAGTTTTTGTTGCAAAGATGGAAGTCCCGAGTACGATTCCAGTACCTATCCTTCACATTTGGTTTACATGGGAAATCTGAAATCCATCGTGCAGGGTAATTTTCTCTTGCACATTAAAATATCTTAGAATTGTAATAACGGAGCGGGATTTTTACTATTATCTGAGGAAAGAAATGGAAATTCTAATTTTTATCGTAGATCTTTGCTTATCGACTGTATTTCTTGAAATTTAGCGTAAATACTGGCGCTTTTGCAGTTTTCATCACTCATTACGAGTGTTGCCATAGCAACAACTATTGTTGGACTCGGATTCGGTATAGTCTAATACATACACTCGTTATTTTTGCCGCACAAATACGCGTGATCAATTTAATATTCTGTTCGAATGTATAAGTAATATTATATAACGCTAAATTATGAAATTTGGGAATACAAAACGCAACATATCCGCGGTGATTTTGAAGCTATTAAAGGCAATAAAAGTATTAAATAAATGATTAAATGGAAAGTAGGCATCATAAGTTCCGTTTGGATAATCTTGTTTTATGATAATATTCGCATTTTTTTAAAACAAAATCTTCCATTCCTTCGTGAATAAATTAACCACGTGTCGGTTTTCAAATTTTGTCGTACCGTCAAGCACGGTAATCCTTAAGATGCTCTTAGAAGGTATTCAAGGGATTAGAAACCTAAGCAGGCAAAACGTAAACGTCGAATATCACGAAAAACGTAGATATATGATGTGATTCATTGAAGCGGTTGTTACTTAGCTATTTTTCGAAGTATTCAAATAATAATTCTTTTAACTGACTTTGCGTTTCACTTAGCAAATATCTATCCAATATCTTACAAAATTTCTACAAATTTCATGTTCTGAATCGAAATTTCTTTAACCTAAAGTTCCATTTTATTAGATGAAACTGGGATTTTTATCTCAGATATACACTAAAATACAGTAAATTGGGTGCGAGAAGCGCGCAACTAAAGTTGTTCGCTTTTTTAAACGAAACAGCTAACAGTATTTTTGCAGGGAGCATAAGTTAAAAACATTAATGAATTGATAGTCTTAAGCGTAACTTTGTGGAACTATTCTATAATTATAAATCAGGGAAACAAAAGAACAACGTATTGGTCCACATATAAACAAGGTATTAATTTCGACCGGCTTCCTTACCTGAGGATGTTACCTTTTAACGAAAGCGGTCGAAATTAAAACCTTTTTTATCATATGTGGATCGATATGATGTTCTTCCGTTTCCCTAGTTTATTATTAGAAATATTAAACGAATTGGGCTCGTAATAGCCCATAATGCCAGTAGTTTTTAATAGTTACTGTTCTTTGGGAGAAATAAAGCAAAAATAACATAATTTGCTTAGTTAACATACTATTTAAAAAATAGGGAATATTTTCACTGAGTTATCATTCACGATAAAAATGATCGAATGTTTCCGTTTCTTTAGAATATTGCGGTACGCACTCCTTTACGTCTCCACGCCTTACACCTCGCAAGTCTACGTTGGTGTGTTATGAAGAAAGGGAAGAAGTAAGGAGAGTGAGGGGGAGAAAAGGAAAGAGGGTTTGCCAAAGGAAGCGGAAGAATGAGCGAACGGGTGAGGTAGTATCGGGGAGGCAGGGGGCCAGAATGAAGGGGTTTGCAGAGGTTGCGGGGGTCGTGTCCCGGGGCGGGCCGGAAGGAAGAGGGCGGCAAGAGAGGTTCCGGTGCACGCGACGTGTTTGTGCTGACGGGATTGGGGGAGAAAGGTGGGGAGTTGCCGTGAAAAGGGATGCAAATGCTTTTCCCTATGCGATACGGGGAACCACTTTTTATTCCTTCCTCCACGCCCCCTCCTCCCCGCATAACCCGCTATTTCACCTCGGCCGACCCACCTCCACCCCATATATAGCACCCCTCTCCTTCTCTATTTTCGCCCCCTTTCGGAACCGAATCTTTACTTTCACCCCGAATCAGCAACGTATTTTTCACCCCAACTCGGCATTAATATTTTTCACTCCTTATCCGACACGATCTCCCACATTATTCGACACTCCATCCACCGCTGTAAGGAAACCTCGACACGGTATATATTCACCTCGATGCCAGCACCGGTTATTAGTTTCACTCCATTCTTCATTATCCCCACTTATACAAAATTCCTAAGAATTATTTGAAATTTCTACTACTTTGTAGAATAAATGGAAAGCCGGATAGCAAGTGTTTATTTTAGAAGTGTGACTTTTAAACCTTTATGCCGAAATCCTTATCAAATAAATGGTTTTCGGAGGCTATAAGGATTGATTAAAATAAACGTCATTTGTTTCTCAAAAACATGATCCAAGTAGATATACGAAAATACGGCAGTTCGTTAAAAAGTCTTTCCTTTCATATTTAATGTTAAATAAAGGAATTAGAATTTAGATAACAGCATTTTCTAGCAATTTTTGTGTGAGCAACCTCTCAATACTTTTATGACTGCTGCATTCTACTCCCACCTATCCTGTAAAACACACCGATTATATTTTTGGCGAAATATGAATTTTTGATCTCCAAGCGTTTAGGAAACGTAAAATTAGATGCGAGATATATTTAAAGTTCTTTTGAAAGAACTTAATTTGGCATTTACAAAATAGTCACGTCTTCCCTTTAGGTGCCGGAAGCATCAAATTACTTCGATATCTTCTATCATCGCTCTTCCTTATTGCTATTTAATTTCAATGTAATTCAGAATCTGTTGAAGATTTCGGTCGGAAATATTATAAGCAAAAACTGTTTCGGATAACGGACCGTAATCAAAGCAATTAGTTGAACGCTACTGTCTATTTAGAGTCAGTTAATCGTAGAGATGTATTTAAGTTAAATACTGGCTTCCATTAAACGGTGTTTTAGGAGAAAACAATAGATCAATTAAAAATCCAAAAAGTAATAGTGATCTGCCATCATATCGCTTTAGATTTGTGAAAATTTGTTAATTTGTTTAACGTTTTTAGGTATTTATAAAGTTATCATTACGTTGATTTTATATCAAATCGTTTTAATTTAAAAATTAGATAGGTCCAATAGCTATAAAACATTTAGTGAGATCAGATGAGCACTTCAGTGACAAAGTAGTCATAATCAGTAGTAATTCCAGACTTAATTGCTCAATTTGAACGATCTCCGATTAGGCATTCCTCAATATGGAATAAGAAAATATTCGCAGTTAAAAATAACTATAAAAGAATATAAAAATTCTAAATATTTGTTCGATTCAATGCTATAAATCTGATTCATAAGATTTTACCAAGGAAATTGGATATTCTAATTTCTCTTTCATTAGAGTACACATTAAGAAAAAATCGGAGGAAGATCCTCTACAGTTATATAGTTAACTAATTACTGTGAAATAAATCCGATAGCGTGAAATTTATTTACAATTTAGAATTAATTTTACAACTGTGACATTTAATCGAAACCCTTGCTTTTTTCTCACCTTCGTTTTGTACTATGTTATGGAACGTAGCACATGTTTTAATTCCTTTTGCCACCTAGAAGGTTTTTCCGTACTTAATTACTTGTTACAACCCGACTTGTGCAGAAAACAAAGGAAGTCGTCCTGCTGAGGTCTCCGAAAGATGTGGTGTTGGGGCCCAGCATATGCGCCCTCTGCCGCTGTAAATAGCGCCGCGACGAATGTGTTAAATGTTCCATTGTCTTCTTACCGTTTCCTTCAATCTCGCTCTAAAGCACCAAAAACTTTCTTTATTCGCCATGCGTTCTTTCTCATTACTTTCCCCCTATTCCTGTTTGTCTACACATCTCTCCAGCCCCCTCCGACCATATGTCTTCTTCACTTTTCCTCTGCTCTCCTACTTTTTTAGCCTTTCGTCTTCCTTCTTTCATTTCAACCATATCCATTAGTTTCACAATATTTTTCACTTTCTCTTGCTCTTTATCCTCCTTTTTGAGATATTTTTCACCTCCTTCCATCCTTTTCCTCACTTTCCTTCCGAAAATTTTCCACGCCTGTTCTCCCATCGCTTCCTTTCAATTCTTCTCCTCCTTACTCCTTCCTCTTTCTCTCCGGGGTTCAAACCTCCGGTCCCTTTATTTCCTTCCTCCATTTTACTCTCCCCCACTCTTTTCCTCCTCCTCCTCCCTCACTCACCCTCGCCCTCCTTATGCCACCGTTTCGCCCTTATCGGTATCTCGGAATCTCTTCGGACCCGGAAAGAGGAAACATTAAGCGAATCTAAAGAAAAAAATAAGAGACGGCTGAGAAGAAGAGCAGAGGAGGAGAGCGGCATGTAAAGAGGGAGGGAGGGAGGGAGGGAGGGATTCGGAGCGAGGTGGGAGGAGTCAGAGGGGGTGGGAGGGGAACAATAACGTGTTTTCCTATCTCTTGCATAATATCGACATTACCGGCCTCAGTCTTTTTGAAGGGAGAATTAAAATATTGCGAGGGGAGGGTAGCGGTGGTGGAAGTGGATGGGAGGGCGGTTTCTGGACAGCGCATTTCGTGCTTCTTTTGTTTTCTCCCTATTTCTCTCTTCTGCATTCCCTGCGTCTATACGACCCGCTTCCGTCTTAACACACACAAACACTATGTCTTTTCCGACCGAAGAGGGTGGGTCGTTTCTCCCTATGCGTCACACGCCTTTCTCCGTTTTTCCTACCACCGACTTGTCATCGTCCATACGTCCTGTTCAGCCCCCCACCTTCCCTTCCAGCCCCCGTGTGCCTATATCTTCCTCCTTTCCCCTCTTCCCTATCTACTTGCCTCTCATGCCAGGCGACTGACCTAAATACCCCAAGAGAAGTTAATCTCACGGATATTATATATATCAAGCAGGAAAGGATTTATTTATAAGTGCTGTTCCAACTGATAAGAATTAATTTCCCTAGTTTTCTTTCGGACGAAACTAAGGCGCTATCGATTAATTTATTGAAATTAATTCACAGAAATTTCGCATTAAAGCGACAGTCCTTTTTGGGAGGGCACTATTTTACGATCCTAACCCCCTTAGGCCAACTACCGTTTATTATTCAATTATATATACAGCTGTCCAATTACACCGTAAAGAAGGTGTGTATTACACTCAAACATTTACATTTTGAGACCAAAGGATAATTTTAGGGAAATAAAATATTTTCAATAATACGTTGCCTCTTGAAAATGAATGTAGCAAATAAGTCATTAATGCTCGATTCATTTGTCTTTCGTGCATGGCATTTAGATTAACATTTAGTATTCCTGGGAGAAATCACGATCTTCAATGAGAAATTATAAAGGTATTCACATCAATTCAGACAATACATACTCGTATATGTATTTCTATTAAGAAAGGTTCTACAAAAGATTTCAACAAGGCCAGAATGAAATTCTAGCTTTAAAGAGGAGCCATTTTTTACTGAACAACAAGTGTAATATAAACAAAGTCATTTTAAATAAACTTGGGTTATTAAGATTGTAATAAAAATATTTTAAAGAGCCGCTTTATATATATATATATATATATATATATATATATATATATATATATATATATAACCACCAAACAAATGAAGTAACATCAACCGGCAGAGTTGCAAAACGCAAGTCAAATAATTCAAAAAATAAATTAACGACGTCGCTAAACACCAATTCCAGCCGAATGGGTAGATTGAACCCGCGGTTATTACGTACTGGAGACGGCTTTATTTCTCACTCCGCCTCTTATTCCGGGACTCTCAAGTCCTTTAAGCACCCATGAATCATTAATGAGATCCCTGGCCGCACAGTAGCCGGCCATCTAATCAACTCGAAAAATAAAAAGAAGGGGTTAAACTCGGATCATCAGCCATCTCCTCGCATTCCTCCTAAATCTCCACTCAATAAGTAATCACACGTTTTCTTCGGGCTCTCTAAATTCCGATTAATCAAATGTTTGGATTTTTTCCACCCGTCCTCCTCCTCCTCATCCCCTTGACGCCGTTATGAATGCATAATTCCCACCAATTAATCCTCCCGTTCCGTCTAGGTTCTTTATTAGCATACCAGGGTGTGTGCTGCCACACCGCAATTATTGGTCGTTTATCAAGGGCGATCGGTGAGGTTGTCACGGCAGATAGCCGCG
Organism: Tanypteryx hageni; assembly: GCA_028673005.1. Classification (NCBI taxonomy): domain Eukaryota; kingdom Metazoa; phylum Arthropoda; class Insecta; order Odonata; family Petaluridae; genus Tanypteryx; species Tanypteryx hageni. The sequence goes on along the minus strand of CM054118.1, from coordinate 51,232,122 downwards.
CTGTCTCTCCCCGTGGATCTCTTTAGAGCTGCTCGAGCGCCGTTGCCGCTGAAGACTGCCTTCTTCTCTTCCGAAGAAATCGGTTGAATGATTTCGATCTTGGATAAATCCATGACGGTGTTATGGCAATCACATTTTGTTTCGAGACCCTCTCTTCCGCCTTTCGGTTAAATTCGTACCTATTCCGAATGTTTTATCTCAGTTTCTCGTAAAAACAACTACACGTTGCCGTAGCTCTGTATTAACATACAAACGGAAATGTCAAACAAGGTGCGACCGTAAAGCAATTTGAATTGACTACTCAAAAGAGAGAGAAGATTACGTCCCAAATTTTGACGAAAGGTGACCGATCACGGTTCGAGGTAAAAGTATAGTATTCCGTCGAATCCGGTTGGCAAGTGACTCGTAATAATGTAATAAACTGATAAAATATTAATTTTAAGAAAATTTTAACGCACATCAGGCGAACTGGTAGTATTGTCGAACTCGATAGTAGTTTAAACGTTACTTTGGAATTGCGCAAGAAATGAAGTAATTGAGACATCTGGTTGTGTTTACTGAATGTAAAAATCGTTAATTTTGATGCAGGAATGATACATATGAATTCTGAAGAGAATCAAAATTAGATCGCCACAAAAAACTGAAAGCAGATGGCATTTCTAATGGAAAATGTATCGGCGTTTAATAATACATGAATGAGTCAATGTTTATTTATTTTTATTCCAATTCTATGCACACCCGTATCTCTTAAAACAACAAATTATCTTTTTGTCATCAACGCTAATTATGTCGTTGGCTGTATACTCAATTATGACAATGTAAATGTTATTTCATGAGTTTTATTCATTAATATTTGAATGAATAAAAGGGGAATGTTGGAGATATTGTCCGCACTATATGAGGTACTACTTTTAAAATAAACGGATAACCGAACGTTGCACAGCAATACTAGGATTCCCAACTCCAACTCTCTACAAGTTATGGTGAAGGGCTCCTCTGTCCTTTCTAGGATGATTCCCCAAAAAAGGAGAGGCGGATGGTACAGAAAAGGAACCACGGAAAATAAACAAAAAGGATACTTATTCAGATCGAATGATAAATGTATGACAGCTACCTTAGATGCGTCTTGAGATTAACGCTCGGAGCAAGGAAACTCTCCCTCCTCTTTTCAACCTTCATTGATAAACATCGAATCGGGTTCGATTGGGATGGATTGTTTTGGATACGTTTTTCCACGAGGACGATTCGTAATGCGGACTGGAGGAAAAGAAAGGAATGGAGAGGGGAGGGGAAGCGATGGAGAGAGAGAGAGGAGGGAGGGCGAATCATTTCAGTAGAGATGGAGAGGGGATGGCAGTGATGTTTGTCCCTGTCGAACAGATGATGATGGCCAGGAGGGGGATAGAAAAAAATGGCAGAGTTGGACGGTAAATATAATTCGAGAAGATAAAGGACGGTGGGATTTAGCATATTCAGATGAGAGTGCGAGGGGAACAGGGTGGGAAAGTAAAAACAATGTGATAGTATAATCGTAACGGGCGAGTTTAATAAAATCCATTCAAAAAAGATATAATAGATGCTAACATTTTCATCTATTTATCACGCGGTCTTACAATTCTGCATACACGGAAACGTAGAATCCGGCTAAAGTATCTTGATGCGCCGTGTTATCTTAATATATCGATTGAGTTGAAATAAAATGTTTGTTTATTGATCATTAGAACGATGTAAATTAATGATAGAATTACAGGAGCAATTGAATGCAAGTTTTCATATTTATTTGAACGTCGTCACAATTTTATTTTTAAGGATAATTTTGTTGCACAAATGTGATCATATAAATATCTTTTTCCTTTGTGAGCCTTCGGAAATTACTATACACTATCAATAAATAAGATGAAAATGTATCTCTAAATTCCAAATACTTTAGCAAACTTATTATAAAAGACTTTTATTATGTATTCCTAATTTTTGGTCTTTTTTCATCCTTGAAGCCATTGCTTTTTTGGAGTTTAATTTTGATGATTCTAAAGTCACTTTTTTGTTCGTTTTTCTTTTTAGTATTCTGAGTTATATAAATTTCGCTAATTTCTGTATCGATAAGTATTTGCAATATTAAATCTCTTCAGATCTTGAATAAAAACTATTTTAATCCAATAGCCATCCATGTTAAAGATTTCCCCGTTATAAAATGTTTTTTTTGAACGGCAACATTACCATCGCTACCATAAAAAACGATATATATTTCAGTTTGCATCTTGTCAAATTAGTCTTAAGTGCACTAAAACCAGGTTCGTCCCAGCCAAATATAGCGACGCTAACAGCGGTAAATCCAGATAAGTACGAAATGGGATAAATAAGCGACTTATCTGTTTCAGATTCGGCAAAGCTTTCATTAAAAAAATGCCGACCCTCTTATTCTTTCCGCGGAGAGTTTTTGGATCGATATAATGTCCCGATGCAAGACAAAAAAACAGGTTTCGTCTCATCGCGAGTATTTACGTCGAATCCAGTTTATTTACTACCTCCGTCTAAATCCCTTCTTTAAGCATTTTCTCGGCGGGACTCTTTTTAATAAAGCCACTCTCTTACTACAGAACCTTCTATAAATGGATAAAAAGACGATACAAATTCCGAGTACGGGAAAAGGGATAAGCGAAGAGTTTGAGTGACTGACATTTTGGAAGAGAATCAAGTAGGAGGACCGAAGATCCGAAGAAGAAACCTGTGTCCTGCGGTGCAACGCTCAGTGGGGTGGGAGGCGGAGTGAATTCTTTAAAATCCCCGATAGCTCGCAGGAAGTTCCTTCCAAAGGGAAGGGATTGGGAAAAGGAAGAAGAGGGTAGGGGAGGGGGAGAGTGCGTTAGGGTGATTAGGCGCTGCGGGGGAGAGAATGGGGAGGTGGGAAAGAGGGGAGAGAGAAAGAGGTCTTCGAATAGAAATTAATTCTGGGAGTGGGGAAGGAAAATGCGGAGAGGGAAGGAGGAAAGGAGAGAAAGTTAAGGGAAGGTGGGAAGGGAAAGTAGGGGGAGGGAAGACGGAGCAGAGGGGGGAAGGCCAAAGAGGAGAGATAAAGAAAAGACGAGGCGTATTTGCATTTCATCGTAAGGATATGGCCTAATCAGCCATTAATGAAAATGGCAAGGGCGGTGGGCTGCTGGAGAAGGGACTGAACGAAAGGGGAAGGGGACGCAAAGGAAGAAGGGTAGGTGAGCGGCATGGGAAAACGAGTCCAAAAAGGAGGAGAAGGCTTTAGGGTTTTCTCCAGATTTGCACGAAAGCTGTTCAGAGTGCCTCTTTCGGACTCTTCCCAACCCTAACATCCCTCTCTCTCTCTCTCTCCCAAATCCCACCCTCACTTGCTTCCAAATATTCTTCTCTCTCTCCTCTCCCTCCCATACTCCTTTCTAGGACTTATATCCACTTTCGTCTCTCCATTATCCTCTCTCTTTCTGTACCTCTCACTCCATTGGACAAACTCTATCACAACTCTTCTCTTTAGCAAGCCGATAAGAGATTTGTCCGGAGTAGTTGGAATTAAAGAAAGAAAAAAACTTACTTTACCATCTCTACATAGTCGTTATGCGTTGACGAGATAAAATTAGAAATGCCAAGCATGGATTTTTTAATCAAAATCAGAGTAAAATTAGTCAAATATCTCGTCGTTATGGTAATTTTCAATGCGGATAAATTCGCTTAGACTAATCTAAAAGATGAGAGAACAAGGAATGAATGATACAGAAACCGAAGTCATTTTAAAAAAAATAATAAGTCATCATGTTCATAGCAAATTCATTAACATACACCCAACGATTTTAAAAGTCAATAATTTTCTTGCATTAATTACCTACTATGTACTACATTTTAATGCTATTTATTACTATTTCAAATAAATCAAATACAGAGATAAAGTTCTGATTACCTAAATATTTCTGGTGGCTATAAATAATTTAATGACAAATGAAACCACTCAGATAATTTTATTCATGCAATTTCTTTAGATTCACTTCATTTCTTCTGGCGTTAACAATAAAAGTAAAAATTTCCAAATTGCAGGTTTACTCTGTATATTAATCCATAAATACAACTATATACATAATTTATTCAATTCAAGCGATAGTAAAAATAGGAATGTAATTTTATGAATAAGTAGTATTTTTAAAATGAATCGGCCTAAGAGAATCACAATAAATAATTAGTGAGCGATTCGGAAATTTTTTTAAGAAACGCGAACCCGTTCATTCGTCTTGTTTTATTGCACTTCAAGAAGATTGTTATTTTCGAATTGATCATATATTTGATAAAGATTCACCCTCATTCGCACATGAATTTAAAATTGAAAACTTTTCATTTCCTTACGAGAGAATTTTTGTCTCGCTTGAGAAGCAACTTCCCCTTTACTTAAATAACCAGGCAACATATACGCATATTCTACCAAACTCCCGGTCATCTCTAATACTCCTTTTATCAATTTATCCTCTTTCCTTTGTATTCGGGGACAGTGAAAAGAGGGACGGGTTGCGAAGAAAGTGATACTGGGTTGATCGAGGGTTGATGAAGTTACAAAGTGGAAAGGGGAAGTCGGGTTAAGTAACCGTGAATAGGTATAGAGAGAGACTACAGAGGGTGGGGGAAGGTAATACGGAGGAAAGCGTACGTAAAACGGAAAGGCAGAGGAAGTAGAAGTGTAATCTTTGGAGAAATTGACTAGATCTAATGCGTTTGTATGAGATGAAGAGAATTCTCTGTGAAATAGAACGAGAGAGGGGAAACACTGGAGATTAGAAACAGTATAAGGAATTGGCCGAGGTAAGGATGGTGGAATCCTGGATAGGATAGCGTTTTTAAATTAAGTTAAAAATAGGTAGAAGTGGTAAAGAGTGGTAAGCCGAGGTGGTATTAGTTTAGGTAAATTTAGTGTAGATTTTACGAATGATGAAGATTAGAGGTAGAGAAATTTAGGGGCTCTATTGTGATTAGAGGGAAAGAAATTAGGAGACGCAGGAGGCTTTAGCGTATTAAAGCGAATTAAAATAATAGTTGGGAAATATATAGGTGAAATAGGCTGTTGGAAGAAGGTGGGCGAAAAGGCTGATGGCTTAGGCTAATGGAATAGATAGGTGGAGGGTTAGATCGGTGGAGGGTTAGATCGGTGAAGGGTTAGGTCGGTGGAGGAGTAGGCTAGTGGAAGGATAATTTGGCGCAAGAGTAGATTGACAGAGATAATGGTCAAGATAGGAACCGATGAAAGAAGGTGCTTTTGGATGGGCCTTTCAAGGAGCGCCATCTGCACCACTGGGTGCTCTTACTCTCTTTTGGGTTGGACCCTTTCCTCCGCCGACTCCTATCGCGGGCGAGAGGGTCGAAAGTGGGCGGTGGCGAGAGGGAGAAATATAGAGAGGGTAAGGGGAGTTAAAACGAGAAATGCGGGAGATTTTGTCGCTATTCCAGAAGGGGGAGAGGAACTGGGAGAAGGTGGGGGTGGGAATGTTCCTGACGAAGAGGCGCAAATGGCAGCGAGACACGTCGAGCTCTTTATATGCGGAGGGAAGAAAGGGAGAGGGGGGCGAGAGAGGAGGAGGTAGTCGGGAGAAGAAAGAGGACAGGAGAGTGCGGAGGAGGAAGGGAGAGGGAAGGAGGAGATTCCGTGGGAGAGGGAAGGAGAGTCGGAAAAAGGAAGGGATTGGAAGAGGAGATGGAGGGAGGAGGGCGGTCCCTGATTACGACCGCCCAAGTGTTTTTATAATTCCTTTCCCTGACTTTGTCGTATTTTTCCGCGCTCGTTCCCTCTTTTTATTTCATTATTTTTTTATCTTCTAGTGCTTGTACAAGGCCCTGCGAAAGCCCCATTCCACTCCTCCCACCCTCCTCCGCATGACAACCCATCTATCCGACCGCCTACTTCTCCGCCCCCTCTTACCCACCCTCTACTCCTTCCCACCCCCTCCATCTCCTTCTGCCTCTCTTTCTACACTTTTATTCCTCTTCTACCTCCGGGCGTCGCTGGAGGTCTTGTGGATTTGAGGGTATGGGGCGGCTTAATTCCTCCCTAGCTTTGAGGAGAGCGCCCCCGATTGCGAGAGAAGGGGTTTTATACTATGAAGTAAGGAAGGGGACTTCGCATTAAGAGGGGGGAAGCATAGCGTCTTCTCCAGTTAAGGGTCAAAGGTTCGATTCCAGTTTCAACCTCCATCTACAGTCTAACATCAGTTTTAACTGCGAGTTTTTTATATTATAGAACTCCAACATGTAATGAGAGGCCTATAAAAGTGAATCAGTTTGTCGTTTTTAGCAGAAAATGTAATGGAGATTTCGCTTCTCTTCTCGAATATTATTAAGAAGTAAATTCAAATATCCTGTACAAGTTTGATTGCTGAAATCAACGCCCCTAGAACCAACAATGAACCTCTTTTTCCATTTTAAAAAATATTTGGAGTCGTAACTTACGATTGCTTATGCGTGTACGAAATTTAATCCCTGAATTCCATTTGGTAGTGCCAAAAATTTGACAGATTCATGTTACTCAGTGAAATACTAAATACCATATAATATCGGTATATAAAATTGATATAAAAAGAAACAGTAATTTGAGTACTCACGGGAAATACTTCAATCATTGTTGTCGTGGTGTGCCTCATTCATTCTTCATTTCTCCTGTTTGATCTGTCAAGGTAAAGAAATAACGATTATTTTAAAATGTTGTCACATTTCAGGTATTGCTTGAGATAATAAAATACAAATTTTACTGGGTAATTATTATTTTTGATAAGTACTAAATTTTAAATGCGAATTATTTCAAAAATTGATATTTTATGAACTAAAAATTGTTATCCATGTTAAGGCTTAGAAAAAAGTTTGAAAATGTGTAATATAATGAAGAAAAAATAGAGCAATAATAAATCAATCAAAGCATTAAATAAGAAACTTAATGATTCTCCACCCCAGTCATACATTCAAATCAGCTTCATCCTACCGGCATTTGTTGATACGAAATTATAAATTTCACTATCATTTTAGAACCATAAACTATCATCATATTGCTTCCTTATACGTGTACGCCAAGTTTCTTTGTCCAAAATAGAATCATTTGGAGATTTTCTTATGTGTATGGGAAAAAACACCAAACAGAGATGAAAGATTTCTGCAAGTTGAATAACAGTATATGGCAATATAAGTAAATTTTCACTCCCAATTTCTAATTATGTTGACTCAGTAATTTCAGATATAAAACTGTAGTACTTTAAATGAAATCAAAATAATTTAAAAATGTACTTCTAGCAATTGCTAACCGAGAAATCGTTATCCGCGTTTTCGCATATCCTTGGTATTATTTCAGTTTCATGAGGAGCATCACTCGCTATCCGTGACCACCGTGGGAGCTTCCGCACATGCCCAATGAATCTAAAAGAGTGAAAATAAGAACGCGAATAAAGAACAAATGAAGAAAAGGCCTAAAAATCCAATTTTTTAGTGGTGAAGTTGGAAGTTCTGAATCGGTTCGATATTCAAAGAGACATGGGACTAAGTGATTCTACAGTGACAACCATTCGTAATAGTGATACGATTCGTAAGAACGCTCAATCAACCACGAGTCTCATTTTTACTTGAGTTACGAAATCTTGATCTGATCCCTCCAGTCCAGTCCCATTCATAATTAAGATTTATTATTAATTTTAAATTTACAGTAACATTTAAATGTTTTCATTTGTTTTATGTGCTCCTTATAATTATTTACTGCTCTTGTGTATTAATATGTATGAAAAGTAGCTGTGTTCATGATTAATTTAATCTTGCAAGGTCGAAATCTTGCGCGTTCGGAAACGCAACTCCTATTATAACATGTTATAAGCTTCCCGTTTTGCACGGATTCGAAATACGCGTCGATTTTCAGGAATGCAATCCCTGCGTATAACGAGAGTCAACGGCATTCTCCTTTTGTGACGCAACTACATTTTTATCAAAATATTCTCCCTAATGACCGCATAATTTAAATATCTCCCGGTCAAAATGTGTTACAAAAGACCAGCACCGGCAACGTTATTTTTCGCGCGAAGTAAACACGTTTCTTCATTATAAATGGCGTCGATTAATAAATACTTAACTTTTTAGAGGATTCAGAACTTAAATAATATCAGCGTGTTTAATCACTTTTTTAAGCCCCCTCACCAAACGCAAACTTTTACGAAACTACCCGGGATGAAGAAAACATGCAAATTAATTCGTTAGGAGTAGGAAGGGAAAAGAGGAGGACAAAACAAAACTCAATCGCGGGTCAGTCAATCCGCTCGAGGAGGAATCCCTTTCTTCTTTTTTACAAAAGGGGCAGAGAACCAACCCCAAACGACAAGAGACTCTGTTAATTCCTCTAAAATAAAATCTTTCCGAGATTCGCGGGTGCAGCCAGGACACGTGGCGTACGGAGGATGGCATACCTCTCCATCTCTGACATAGGCCTCATCTACCCTCTCCTTCCTCCCCTCCTCTTGCTTATCCTCCTCCTATGCGTTTCTTTCCCTCTGTACACCTCCCTTCCCCCTTCCCTTTAACCGCTCCTTATCTAGACCCCCTTTCGCGCCGCTCTTTCCATTTCCACCCTTGGAAATTATTGATTCCGCTGAGTGTCCATTTGCATTTTTCTTATCCCATCCGCCTTCCCCTCTCCCTTTACTCTCGCCCCGTCCCCCAAAAACACTACCCTATCCATCTCTTCGGCTTTTTTCCATCATCCGATCCCCCATCCTCCTCGCGCAGGAAAAAAGAAACAGTTGGATGGAAAAAAGGAGAGGAAAAGATGGAAGAGTGTAGCGTGCTGGCGGAGTTTGAGGGCCACGACCAAGTGTGGGAGGGAATGGGGGCAGGAGAGGGCGGAATGTATAATTTGCAAGGTCCCTCTTTTCCCGATGCCTTCTCCTCCTCCCTCCGCACTCGATTCTCCACCTCCCTCCTCCCCGACTCTCCCACTGTTTCCTTAAGAACCCTCTACCAGAAACCTTGGGAAAACTACAAACCCTGTGTGCTATGTTGCCCGCTCTTACCTTCATACCTATTCTATCGACCACCTCCTCCTATGACATCGGTAACTTTTATTCATTAACAAAAAGTTAACTATTACGTTTTTATATCCTTGAATCGATGTCTGAATGAATTATGGTTTTTTTACTTATATAATTGGTACTAACAAATATAGGTAATTGATTTAAAAATAATAAATATAAAATTGTGCCTAATTGGCGTCGATTCTTTTGATTTAATTGCGCAACGGCGCAATTTACATTGCAAACTTTCTCATATACGTACATTATACGTTTGGTTTGCCGTGAACGCTTATAAAAGAAAAACGCTTATAAATAAAAGTTAACCGTAGTTTATCGTTAATTTTAATGCCACTGAACGATATATAGTAATTGCTTTGGGACATATGGTATAGTTAGTATTACTTGTGACATCAGGCTGTACGATTGAATGTATTTTAATCAAAATCCTTACAGCCATTTTTGAGTAAAACGAATTGTTTCAAAATATCCTAGAATAAAGTACCCTTAATTTTTGCGCAATATCGTTCCTCTCCTCAAGAGTATCTTTTATGAATGATATTATCCACAAATATGATATATCATTCGATTTAGTTTAACCGTCTAGACCAGTGGTCGGCAACCCGCGGGTCAATGAGTGAACCGCCATCACGATTTGTGTGACCCACAAAGGTGAACATGTTTAGAAGGGTATATGTTTTGAAAATAAAAGAGCAACTCAATCGATAAAAAGAGTTCATATAAGTAAACATCCAGGTTTGATTTTTTGTTTTCGTTCAAAAATTTTAATCGACTCATCGCATGTTTCAAAAGCCGTTAATTGATCCACCATCAAGAAAGGTTACCGACCACTGGTCTAGACTGTAGTAAGATTTTGAGTGGATCGTGGAGGGGGCGTGACGTCATAGGGCTTAGGTAAGGTAGCTTAGCGTACATTGAAATGTCCCAGGACGCCATATAGTGATTTTAAGAGATATATGGCTTAAGTAGTATTATTTGTGACATCAGGCTCCACAATTGGATTGGTTTTGATAAAATTCTCTATAACTATTTTTGAGTAAATAAAATATTTCTAAAACTCGCCAAGAATGAACTACCCTTCATTTTTGTGCCATATCATTTTTATGAAAAGAATGTCTGCAAAATATGATATATTGCACAAATACGAGATATTATTTGATTTTATTTACGCGTTTGGGCTATAGAACAGCGAACAGACCGACAGACAGAGAGACAGACGGCATGGCGAAAACTACTTTTATGGAATCGGGGACACCTAAAACGTGTATTTCCATCAAAATCTCGAAGTCGAAATTTTTCACGATTACAATACTTTCTCAATATATTACGTATATGAGAAAGTAAATATTGTATTTTATTAATATTTCTAATTCTAAACACTCATTATAATCATTAATTGACTCATAAATTCCAAATGACCGAACATTGAAATCTAAAAGCAAGTATATTTCAATACTTATTCCACCGAATACATAATAATTATTTCCCGATATTTGAATCGAAACAGGCGATTTAACACTCAAACACACTTTATCATATGATGTGGCATATATTTAAGATTTTTCGCAAATAAAGCTATAGGTATGCTAGTAGAATTGAAAAAAGAAAATTTCAACAATTACATGTGCGCGTCCCCTTTGCCATTATATAAACTGCATTTTAGAACTAGATTTTAGATAAAACTGAATGTTTAAAATGTTTTATTTTAAAGCATAAGTTATATTTTTATAGAAAGCTTAGGGGCCCGAGCTCCTTTTATAAATTTCAAATTGATATTTATATTGACTTAAGGAGTATTTTGGTTGAGTCATTGTTGGACTAATGCAAACAAAACAATCTACTGTAGAATGGTTACTTGTTAAATATTATGCATTGGCAAACTGCGGATCAGATACAGTACAGGTATATATATATACTTGGACATAAAAAAGGTGTTGGTGTTTGATACTTATGCTTTTCGTTGTTCTTATAACAAGTGCACAATTTTATGGACAGGAGCAAAAAGCCCTAAAAATATTTTTGCATATAAAATTAAAATTATGTTTTTGATTTGACTTTAAATTAATTGTACCTCATAATTCTTTAAAATAGCACTACCCACTAAATGGTATCTTTGCAAGCATTAGTTTCTCGAAAGCATTGTAACCTCATAACAGTCTACAGACGATCGAAGACTTACCTGGAGATCCATATACGTACTATCTCGGAGAATATAGGAAAATCGAAATAAAATCTTACTCAAATAATCACCACTAGTAAACCAAATTTTGGGTAGTAACTAAGTACTCCTGTGCGAACAGGAACTAACCGAAACGAGAGGAAACGGTGGTATTTTTTCGAAAACCTTCCTGAACTTGGATACCAGAAAAGGATATAGCGAGGAAAGAGAAAAAGAAAAGAGATAAAATAAAACAGATACGCGGAGATAAAAAAATAAGACGGCCGTTAACAGAGGGTGAGATGTAGAAGGGAATGTCCTTCTGCGGCGCAGGAGATGTTTTTTAAGGACTGGAAAGGGGTTTTGAGCGGGGCCGTTAAGAATGGACCCTGGAGATGGGGCTCGCAAGGAGTAGTCTCCCCTGGCTGAAGAAACGGAACAAAGGGGGCGAGAATATAAGGGAGGGGAGGTCTTCGGATGAGAAGGACGCCAGGGAGAGCGAGATGGGAAGACGTGTAACGAGGTGTCGATGGCTTTGTCGTGGAGAATAGGAATGGCAGGGGAGAATAGAAAGAAGAAAGGAAGAAGCGGAGGGGGTTGGAAATTCACGGAGCGGTCGAAGGAGAGGCGAGGGGAAAGAGGGTTGCGTAACGGCTCAGGGATTACGCAGAATGACCGTAGCGGGAGTGGTGGGAGGGAAGGCGTGGGGGGAGGGAGCCGGGGAGGATGAGAGGAAGGAGGTGATTGAGGGTAGTGCCTCTTCTTAAGGGTTACGCTCATTAACGCGGCCCTTTCCGTCGTATCTTCTTCTCCGTTTACCTCTTCCCTTTTTAAGAGCTCTGGATTTCCAGTCCACCCTCCTTCGAGTATCTCCTCCACGTTGTCTCGATCCGAGAAACCTCTTTCGCGCTTTGCAAGGTCTTAAAAACGTCCCTCTACTTCTTATCCAGCGTGGGTTTAAGGGAGGAACGGGGGAAAGAGGAGTGAGAGGGGGGGGGCATATCGCCGTTTTCCCATTCTTGAATTGCCGGTCTTACATCCACTCCGTCGGTTTTACTAATTCTCCTTTCCACTATCCCTCGCCCTACCCTTTACATCCCCTCTTTTCTCTTCCACCTAACGTTTAAAACGGATCTTCTCCCACCCCCATCCCGCAGCTTTTAATGACCCGGAGTTTATGTGTTAAAGTGATTCCGATTTTTATTGTCACCAGGATGTTTTCCGAGAGAATTGACTCGTTTAATTAATGGAAGGGGTTTTAACTGTACGTCTCCTCTAGTGCGAAGTCCATTTTCGAGATTAAAATTATTTTTATACGAACACGAGTGGAGATTAATATTAATTCGTCGTTTACTTCGTGATGTCGCGATAAAGAAATGGTTGAAATGTGAAATTGTAAACCAAGTTTATGGTACCAAATTAATTGAATTTGATGAAAATAAGACAAGAGGAAATAACGGAGTGGGTGAGTAAAAAGAAGCTTAAATGCATAAGAAAGATGAGTTTGGAATTAGCTTTATGCTGTGAAAGTCCAGAGAGTATAAGCTATGTGAACTTACGATAAATCGCCTCAAATTACTTCTATTTAGGTGGATTAACCGACTTATGAGTAGCAAAAATTTTTATGAAAACTACTCAATGTATCGTATTTACCAGTACAGAATTTAGTACCATCACTCTAATTCTTCTTAAAAATAGAAAAACTCACAAGGATATAATATAAATTATTTCCGAATTATCTTTTGAAATTTTTTCTTCCGTTGTTAATTTATTTCATAAATATTTTCCAAAAATTTCCGTTGGCAGATTTTGAAGGATTACTTTTAAATTTTTTAGTATAATCGAGAGAGTAATTTTTTTGGAAAGTTTTAACGAGAAAATATTTCGTGAAACTGGAAATATATCTTCTATAAAGATGAAAAACATATATTTTCTTATATTAAAAAAAATTCTCGTAAAATGTGTTTTAGAATTCAATTTTGCCTCATTTTCTGGCTCTAATAAGCTATTTTCGATTAAATTTTAAGCGAAGACCCGGTTTTGAATATTCTCTCGTTTTGAGACGCAACTTTCTGCTGGTATCGACTGAAAAACGTATCAGAGGGACAAAAGCAAAGATGTTACTGAAGGAATTGCTGCCATGCTTACTCCTCCCGATTCGATATCCACCATCAACTGGAATGGAACCGCGTCGAATAATAGATTGGTAGTATGAGTCGGAAGAGTATGAACATTAATTAGGACAATAATAAGCAACGAGGGCACTGAAATACTAAATGATCTGATCACTGAAATTCTCATAGAACTAAAACAAAGTTTTAAATATTAAATAAATTTTAAAAATGTATAAAATAACAAATATTAATACGCTTTAAAGTGGAGAATAACTGCTGATACAGGTAAACCGAAGATTCAAGTTTTGCTGGACAAATCAACCATTTTAAGTGATCGCTACTAGCGATCATGATATTCGGTCTTTGAAATTTCCGTCAGCCGCTAAGATAAAAGGAACAAGTTGGTAGTGTGCAGTATATTACAAATAGGCGCGTTTCGTGCGATGGAGTATTTGAAAGTAAACGATATATTTCGAAAGAACGCCCACCATAAAACAGCGAAACACTACGACCCGATTGTCTCTGTCTACTAAAAATTTCTTCCCTGCCTTATGTTGGAACATTAATAAACGTATTTCCGTAATTTTAGTAAAATGATTAAATACTTCGAAACTATGTACTACCAGAAATTATGCCAAGAAAATACTAAATTTTTATTTGTCGATTTATTTTCTAATGTTGTAATTAATTAAACAATCTAACATTTTAAAAAACATACCTCACTTGAGTTAAGTAGTCGTAATATTTACGTTTACGTTCTTTTCTTCATCGTAGATAATTCATTTCATTCCGCTTACAAAATGTTACATGTACCTACACGTAAGGAATTTAAACGTATTTTCGTCGTATAGCAATCTTATTTACTACGAAGATTGTTTTTGTTGACAATCAAGTAGCACTGCATGATTTTTTTCTAAGTTCAAAGCGAATTTCGAGTTTTTTTGTTTGATTTTCTTGATAACAGTTACTCCTAACGATACAAATGTATTTGGCAAGAAATCTTTTGTTTTGCTAGTTCTACAAATTTTGTTTGAAAACCTTTTTCAGTATAACAGATATTTTACAAGACATTACGTCAAGTTAGTTTTTTCTTTCCAGTAAAGTGGCACTCCTGATTAGGTTATGTAAACCATTTACGAAATTTTCTTGTTGTATTTGATCATAAAGCCTAAATACCAAATTTCATGAAAATTCGTTTGGTAGAAGCCGATAACTAACATGCGTATAGAGGGACGGGCAGAACGAAGCTAATAGGCGCTTACGTTGGAAAAGAAACGCACCTAAAAATTACCAATAGTTATAAATACATATTCTGATATCAAATTTGTCCAATAACGAAAATAATACAAATTGAATTTATGCTCTCTCCTTCTGTCTCTCGTACTAATTGTAAGAGCATTCAAAGCACGCTTTCACCCATAAGGATAGGATAGGATTTCGAGGTTTAACAATGTAATGGGTTGGTATGGAATGTGTGAATTAAACGTTTAACATGAGAAATTTGGAATTGTAGGCGGGAATAGATGAACAGAATAAGAAACTTCATAGTTTTTTAGTTAAAATGGGCTCAAAAAGAATAAAAGCCTGCAAGTCAAAAAGTCGATTTTTGCGTGTTATCATATGGGAAATGGAAATGACTACCTTGGAGTCGAACCTAGGATTTTTTCAAGATTTCCTTTATCATCTTACAATATGTGAATCGATCATTCCTTCCAAACATCAAAATTGAATCTCGTTCTATTATCGAGTTATTCGCATTTTTATAGCGTGACAGAGGGAGCCACAAAGGGACAAAGGTACCAAGGGACAGAAGTAGCCTTTTATTATTCTTAGATAGAGTACAATTTTTACCACGCGTAATGCGTTGAATGGCGAAAGTTGGTGGCGCACGTTATGATGCAACACGAACTGCGTTTTGAAACCCAATCCTCTCTGTTGAGAGACGAAGCAGAGTATTATCGCGACTAGATTATCTCGGCGTTGATAATGCCGCATAATAAACGAAAAGAATGTGCCCATTTGTCTCTTTCCCTTTCGGTGAACATCGCTATATCTAAGCCATGGGTTATTGAATCGCTGGTGGGAAGCGGAGTGAAGGGGGTTTGTTGTGCCTGAAGGGGAGAATGTTAGAGAGAGGGATTGGATAATTTCGTGAACCACGACACGCTTTCAAATGGAGTCAAGGACAGATTTCGGGGATTCATATCGCCCAAATTTTTATTCCATTCAAAAACTCAAGGATCACTTTTATTTCAAAACAACAACTTTTATGTAAGATACTGATACCATAAATGACAGCTTGTCTAACAAGGTAAATTAATTTTTTAAATGTCACACAAGGAGAGGACACGGTAGTGGGATCACGAATTTTTATGAAACTTTGTATAGCTCTGGATTCCAGGATCACTGCAAACCGCCCTTTTGGGCGTATACGTCCGATAATTTTTCCAAAAATCGCGATTGAATATTGCAATTTCTCGTCGACTGGTATAAATTTCTTAATGGCGGTGAGCGTATAGTGTGTGCGTCCGAAACGAGAGAGGGCGAGTTCGATTCTCTTGGATAGCTTCTTTTTCTTTCATTCCTCTTTTTACAAGTCCTTCGTCGTATTTTGCATTAAAATTTAACTGGGCAGCCTCGTTCATATTTTTATTTTTTTCTATGTTGTTAGGTGGTGGTCCGTATTTTTTGTCATTCAACGCACAATTTTCTCAAGGTTTAAATTATTAAATCGCATATTCTTCATTGATCTCGGCACACGCTACATCCTATAGTGATGCTTATGACATGGAAAGGATCCCTGAAATTATTTTTGCGAAGACTTCCTCCGAATACTTAAAATAGATCCATTAGGCGGAGATATATCAGGGAAAGGATCGTTGAAAGTATAAAAGAAAAAGAACTGGTGAGAAGTCCGTTAAAAGTACAGTGATATAAATAAACAAAAATACTTCTTTTATGAATCCCTCAGAAATTCGGTTGATTTAAAACATTAATAATCTACAATCACCATCGGAAGCAATGAAGGGGAGAGTTAGAAGGGAAACATTCATTTCCTTATGCATCGACAGGTAACGGAACTTTTGTTTTATATTTCATTCCCACAATACGATCGTACATATGTACGATCGTATTATGGGAATGAAAAAACGATCGGCACTGGAAACCCCCCAAAAGGGGGGTTTCCAGTGATCCTGGAATCCAGAGCTATACATCTCCCAAGTTTCATAAAAATCCGTGATCCAACTACCGTGTCCTCTCTTTGTTACTTATAAGTCAGTAAAATAAAACTTGACCCAGGTTTTAATAAAATAGCGAAATCGGGCTTGCATTTTGTTTCTTGTTTTCATCCTAATTAATTATAAGACATACTATAAAAATCCTTATTCACTGTTAAGTATTTTTCGTTTTTAAGAGCAAGGGTTAATTTTAGATTCGCTAAACATTTCTCTCTATCAGGAATGTTTAATTGTAATAAAAAGGAAAAAATACGAAATGCAGGGCACATCAAAAGATAGAATTGACATTAATGGAGATAATGATAAAGCCATTATGGGAAGCGAAATATTGAGATGAAATGTAAAAATTGCATACTTCAGGGTAACTAGGCTTTGACGAGACTCAATTGAAGACATTACGAAATAAAAGATTTAATATAGTTGTAAACTAATCAAAATTTGATCAAAATCGCTATGAGATGGTAAAATTCTTAAGTGATAACTGGTATACAGTTCCTATTATAAGATATTAAGCCATAAAACACGAAACTAGGTGAAAATCTCTATAGTTGATACTAATTTTAGCTTGAAACTATTAGATATTAACTTGAGAATTAACGAGCTCGTCTAATGACTGAAAACAAATTCAAGAATAAGCACTTCAGCGTCAAACATTATTTAAAAAATATATACTTATCTTAGATATTTCCAATAGCCATTACACACCAATAAATTTTTTTTAAAATTCACAAAGCGCGTGAATATGCTTCATTGGGTCAATGGCAGCGTGCCATTTATTATACCGCGGAAGTTCTTATAACACGAGTCAACATGCCTCCCCAAAAATCTGCGTATAACTGGAGAGAACTATATTAATGATATAAGGATAGCGATGTAAGGCGTCGAATTCATTGCGCAGTAACTTTTACCATTATAATAAAGGTAAAATACTCCTTTAGCCAAACAATTAGAGGGTTGTAACCCTCTAATTGTTTGGCTAAAGGAGTATTTTACCTTTATTAATCTTAGCCAAAGTTATTGAGCTACTATCAATTTACCATTATAAGTTAAACATAATGCACCAAAAATGACAAAAAAATAATTTGAACACGAATCGAAAAATAACCTTTTCGAATAAAACAGATTTTTTATCATGATATAAAGAATTTAAATTACTGATGATTACATGCTTTTAAATAGCCTTAAATTGGCGTAAAATATTTAAATTCTTCGTGTTTTTCCCTCCTCTAGGATCAACACTTGATCTGCTACCGCCAAAACAATAACCTATTACTCAAAATTAATGTTATTTTCATTTAATGTCTTTAATTCAAATTATCATCAAAATCTGTCTTGATTACAGGCATAGAATAACTCGATTATATACCCACGGCGGCACGCTTGCCATCTGATAGAGATGGAAGACCATCAACTCATAGAATCTTGCTTGCTAGAAAATGAATATATTCATACCCAGTCCCTAATCCTTTTGTTTTTCATTTGAAAAACTGTGATAATTATGTCTACGTTTTCCATTATTTTGTGTGTCTTTCAAATTAACCTCTATTCCAATTTCGCGTTTTGTCTACATTTCCTGCTTCTCACCGCCTATTATTACTAATTATAAACACATTTTTACAAATTTTTCTATAGCCTCTTTCTTCTACGTCCATCCTGTCTTGACTAATATTTCACACTGAACATCACTCTGCCTAACTTTATGGTTATAATATAACTTCGGCTGCAATTATACCACAACTGCTAGCATTTAAATCCACGCTTCTAATTGCTGCAGCATCATTTTTCAAGCATCGATGCGTGAAGAGGATTTTTAGCGCTTTATTTTAATCGCTTATGCATTCGGTTTGTCTGTCCGTCCATCCATTCGGGCAATGTCTCTTGAATCCTGCAACTTGGAGGAGCCAAATTCTCAGGATCCACCAAAAAGGTGACTTGCAGGGTATCATGTAGATCAGTGGTGGCCAACCTTTTTATATGGCGGGCCGCATTGGTGGTTGCGAATCCTTCAGCGGGCCACAAAGGAAGTTGCCAATTCTTCGGTGGGCCGGATTAGGATTTAAATTGAAAGTTACCTATATATTCTTAGGTGAGAATCAAATCTAAATAAGGTTTTTACGGTTAAAATTTCAATATTAAAAGTTTCACTATCAAAATTTTCATAAAAATATACGAATTTGTGTGTTAAATATTTCGGACTACTTTTTTATCATAGCTTCGTGGGCCGTAGGTTGGGCACCAGTGAAGTAGATAATAGGGCGGGTTATATGAGGGAAACACATGGTACAAATTTGGTCAGCTGCAGAGGAATAATCGATGTCTTTTTCCAACCCTTGTCTCATTTACATCCCCATAAGTAAATCATGATAACGGTGCAGGGCATTGTAAATCGGCATTTTTAAATTACTTAAAATTATCGTATAATACATATTAGGTGCTCGGTGAATCATGGAAACTATTAGTGCAAAGACCAGTCATACTCCTATGGAAACTTTCACTCTAAGCCGTTTGTTATCTCACTTTAATTTAATTTGCGCTCACCTAATATAACAAATGATTTTAACCCTTGTAAACAAAAAGGTAACACGCACTCGCTTTAAAACCGCGATTTGAGCTTTGTGGTGTATTGTAATGCCATATGTAATCGTTTGAAGGATATGTTTACATGCTTTAAAAAATTATTTTTCCTCATTTTCGGAATATTCGCAATGTTTCTCCATTATTAAGAAGTTAAACGGAATTAAAATAATAACTTAAAAGTTTTGATAACAGTGATAACAACTAATCTTGTTTATATGATTCATTATTAATGTTCTTTTAATCTGTAAGCATTAGAACATGAATCGGTTAGATTGAGCGTTCTGCCCGGAAAAAAAATTTTCTGCACGCAATCGCAATTAAATCGTCGTGATTAATCTATCGCAGTTCAACATTCATTTTATTTCGAGAAAGAGAGAAACACTACGGTTCGTTTAGTAGTTTGTACACGTATTCTATTGTGAGCGTATCTTTCGCATCGGTTTTTTTTCGAGGAGAGAACAAAAAATCGGAGCGTAAAATATAATGGGTTATCTCTAATGTAACTACGTGTAAGTGGAGTTTGGGAAGAAGATGAATCGCCAGCTCTTTTGTCATCATCGAGTGTGTCTCTTCGGTTGGCTGAAGGGCGTGATGGCAAGCACGGATAGCTGCGCGGTCGAGGACGGCAGCGTTGAAAACGGTTGGGAGGAGGCGTGGAAGTCGGCGAGGGAAGCGTTTCGTGGGAGTAATTGTTAAGGCTTTGGGGTCACACGGGAGGAAAGAATAGGAGCGTTGTGCTATAGAACTCTTTGTTCCCAAGGCAATCCGAGGGGAGATGCCCATCCTCCGACAGATTCGTGAGCTCGAAATGGCGACGCGGAATGAGGAGATTTTAATGGCTGCAAGGATTAACGACTTCATTTCTGTAAATTTCGTTGAATGGCCGCTTCGTACCTGACAGCAACTGTCTGTCGAAGGACTCGGAATTTTTTAAGGAAGCAACATTTTTGGTAAATTTATTGACGCCCTAAATGAAGAGAAAATATAATTTTATCCTACCACACTTCTGAGGAGGAAGTAAACGACTTTTTTCCCAAATAATTCCATCGTAAATACTTGAACACCTTGCGCTCGTACGGTAAAAAATGAAATTAAAAACTTGCATATCTACTTAAAAGTAAATAGTAATGTTTTTTCTTTTCGCATATCCATGTCTTAGTATTGCATCAATCAATGAAGTGAAAAATTAGCCGCATAGATTTCCCCTCGGTGTTTTAGAGTAAAAACATCGGCGTAAAAAGAGCGAACTTATGCGATTAAAAACGGCATATTACAGTATATCATCATGGAATGCTACCGGAAGAATTAAACTGTTTTCTTCTAGTAAACTTGCTCGTATTTACAAATTAATAGATTCCTTTTAGCTCTCAATCGTTGATTCATTCAGCCTCTGCTCCTAGTTGATATACATTTTTTAAAACGATATACACCGGTATAGGCAAGAAATGCGTCAAAAGATGAATATTTGTGTTTAAATCACGCATTTTAATTATATTTTCCTTCTTAGATACTCTTGCTTAAACTGGGCGAAGATAGTTGTATGTTTTATTTGAGTAGAAGCAGCAACGGTATAAAATTGAAACTGTTTTTTCCCATTAAATGCATCTCTAAAACTGAATATAAATGTACAATTACTACTATCAATCTCAACAGGCGAAAGTGCATAAATTAAGATGGATTGAGAGACACTAAAACGATTTCGGAAGCATTTCTCATAATTTTCACTCAAAAACATTTTATAATGCACTCGTTAGGATAGGAAATTATTTCAGAACAATCGATATTTCCTTCCCGAATTCTTGTGAATACATAAAACGTTTAGAATGACAAGAAATCAAATGAGAACATGCTATTTTTTGAAATTATAATAAGCTATTTTGAGAGGAAATGGTCGAAATTTTCTCATAAATCATTCATTATCAACACTTTCCTCCCAGAAATGGCTCAAATAAGATGTCGTGAATGGCAAACGGAAGTAAATGTGTTTTTGCAGTATTTTTATGACAACTTATAGTAACCTCCAAAATGTAAGAATTATAGGATGTCATGGAAGGTCGGAGGGATGAACGAGGAACGTTCGTATGTACGCGCAATAGTGGGCAGTTCTAAAGAGAGAGAGAGAAAGAGATATAGAGATGAGAAAGAGGTAAGGTTCTGAGGGAGGGGTGGAAGAGGGTAGATTTTATTTTTTGCGAAGTGGGAGAGGGATAGTCCCGGTCGTTTAAAAGAACACAGCCTCCGAAGTAAATTTTCAATTCCGCTCCGTTTTACTTTTTCTCTTTTATTAAGCCTCCCCATTTCCATCTCTCTCCCTCCTCCCTCTAACGCACTTTTCTCTTCCTCCCTCCCTCTTTACATAAAATATATTTTTATTACGACATCCCACTCTCTTTCCCACCCTCTCTCTCTCTGGAGGACTTAATTTTTCCGTTTTCGCCGTTCCTCTTCTTTCAGGAACTGGGAAGAAGGGAAGGGAGGAGGCGGAGGCGGGAAGGTTTTCCGAAGCGGAAGAGGGAGAGAGCGGTGTGAGAGGTCTTTTGCCGCTTAGGGAGATGGCGTCACAGGGGGCCTGTCCGAGGGTCACTCCGCGAAAGCTAAGGGAAGGGGGGCATGGGTTAGGTAACTTAGCGATGCGAAAAAATGGGGAAGGGGCGTTTTCGAGGGATGGACAGTAGGGAAATTCGGAGTGTGTTTTCGGTAGCGAGGGGGGTTGGAGAAGAGAGGAGAGGGAGGAGCAGTAAGGCCGTTCGTTTCAATGTCTTTCTTCCCCTCACACCATGGTTCTTCCATATCTATCTTCCCAACATAGCAAACGGACACTTGTTTTTTCCGCTCAACACGGAGTGGCCGGACCCCCGCTTTTCCGAATGTTCCATAACGTCTGAGGGGAAGTCCTCCTTTCTTTTTGGAGAAAAATATCGAAGCCGGGCCTCCTTGACAGACCGTCCTGTCGGAAAGGCGTGCTTTTTTACTTGATTTTTTTACCGTACTCAGTGGCGTTACGAAGATGAAGGAGGACGTATAAAACGAGGAGAGTGGAATGTTTTATATATTTTTTGAAAGCGGAGAAGGTCGGTGAGAGCACCCTCCAGTGGATCTCTCTTTTTCGGTGGAATAGGAGTTGGAGGAGGCGGTGCTTTGAGAGCGTGGGGGCAGTGAGTGGGGCCGCGCGTATGTGTGGGCGTGGTGTTGAGAGTGGGAGGGAGGAGGTAAAGGGAGGGAAAGGGTGGCGCCTAGATGGCAAGTCCCGGGAAGAGAGAGAGGGAGACGGCAAGAGGGAGGGAGAGAGAGAGAGAGAGAGAGAAGAGCGACTGTTATTTTCCACAGTTTGTTCTCGAAGCTCATGCATTTTTTCATGTGCCACCCCCTTTTTATCCTGCCTCCTTTCCAAAAACCCTCCATTTCATCTCCCTCTCCGTTTCTTCTTCCCTCCCTCTCTCTTATACACCCACCCACTCCTCCTCCCTCCCCCATTCTCCACACAAACTCTCCCACCGCGTCCACTCCAACCCCCTCCATTCTTCCCTCTCTTCCTCCTCGAAGGTTGCGGTGTCTTTCCTCTTCCAGAACCGGGCTTCACTTCCCGGAAGCGCCATTAGAGTCTTATCTCGAGTCGATAATGGTAGTTCCCCCCTTTTCTTCCCTCCCCATCTCTCACCCACCTGACGCCCACCTCCGCATCCTCCCCTTTCCTAACCTTTCCTCTCCACCAAAACCTTTCTCTTATACTCCGAGACCATCGGCAAACACACACACACATGTGGAAGGAGATCTGATGCTGGCCTTCATCTGCAGATGAGAGAGCGTGACTGGACACTGAGATGCCCACCTCTCTACACCCATCCTCTTCCCTCCTCTCTCTTTCCCGCCCTTCCTTTCCTACGCCGTCACTACCGGCGGCCTTTGAACCAGCTACGGCACTCCTTAAGAAACGGAGCGAAGTATCGGGGATGAGGAAAGCAAAAAAGATGACGCAAAGGCGATAGTGGGTTTGATGAAATAGGAACGAAAGAGCCGGAAAGAGAAAGGGGAAGAGGGTCAACAGAACGAGAGAGAAAAGATAATGGAACAGAGAGGGTGATAAGGATGGACGCCAATCTTACGTCATTCCAAGGAGTCAGGATAGTGAGTGTGATACAGAGAGAGAGAGAGAAGGTTGGGGAGGGAGGGTGGCAGAGTAGGAAAAAAAAGACGATCCTTATGACGTCCGAAGGAGGCCCCCTTCGTTACGATCCGTATAATAAGTCCTGGAGAAAAGGGGACATAGATGGCAATATACAGGATACGCACTCACACACGAGAGACTATATATAGATACAAATAAAAAGTGAAATGTATGTGTACGTATATGAATGTATGTGCGTGTGTGTGTGTGTGTATATATATATATATATATATATATATATATATATATATATATATATATATATATATATAGAGAGAGAGAGAGAGAGAGAGAGAGAGAAAACAGCGTCAGAAGTTGGTGGAGAACGGGAGAGATGGTGAAGCAAAGGGATGGACCTAAGGGGCTCTGGGTTGTGAAGGGGAGAGGGTGGCGTGGGGCAGAGGATTGGAGGGCGCTCGGGAGATAGAGGATTGGTGGGTGGGGGTGTAAGAGAACGAAAACTGTGTGGAAAAGACACGATTTATATTCCCTTCCTCCATATTCCGAGGTGGTTTGGGAAGGTTTTTTGGGGGTTAGTGAGGGGTTGCGATGTTGGAAGGCAGCCCTCTTTGCTCTCTCTCTCCCAACCTCTCTCACTCCATTTCTCTCTCTCACTCAGAACATCCCGCAGACCTCACCCCCTCCATCTTCACCCACACCCTGCCATCACCCTTCGCTTCTTCCCTTTGCCATATCGCGCGGAAGAACTACAGAGGGACCAAGGGGCGGGGGATTTTAAGATGGTCGACTGAGTTTCTTGGGATAGGGAGGTGAGGAGGAGGGAGGATGGCGCGGTAGCTCAACCGAACACCTCCCTCTCTCTTTCTCAAAGCGGCGCACTGCAGGCAAGAAGAGACCGTCACTCCTCAAAGAGTCTCGTCTTCCTCTCCCTTATCTCCCTCCTCCCTGCTCCCCTTCTAAAAACAAAAACGAAGCTGTCTCCTTTTTTTCACGTGACAGGATGGAAAGGATTCGCCCTCGTTTCTGCTTCCGCTTCGCATCCCGACGGATCTCGAACCGATCGAGAGGTCGAGAGGTAAGAGAAGGAAGTGAAGGAGGAGATGCTGGAAAAAAGTGGGAGGAGCTGTTATATTCCTCCTTCCACCGACGCTTTCCTTCCCACTCACACCCCTTCTCTTGCGTACCGAAAGCCCTCTCTAGCGGCAGCTCACCTCCCGCACATAAGCCTCCGGCCCTCACACTATTCCTCCATCTCTCTCTCTCTCTCTGCCCATTCCTACCTCTTCCTCCCACCTCACGGCGATGCTCGGAGGCGAAGGACTGGAATGGGTGCGGCGCTGGGTGATGCGAGGATTCCGCTAAAGCCTATTCCGGTCGCCCCCGCATCACTGCTCTCTACTCTCCTCCTATCTCGCTCCTACTCCTCTCCCTCCAGGACCGCTAACCCTTACTCTCACGCGCACTCGGTTCGATCATCCCCAAAAAGGATATCTTCCCGAGAGAAAACTTATATTCTCTCCACCTTTAGCCAAGCTTACCTTACAATCTCCAAGAGAATTATCGAGAAAGACGCTCTTCTATCCTTGTTAATATTTCTCCACCCGCTTTGTCATAAAGATCATATCCTCGCGTACATATATCATTCTCCATTTCTCTAAAGGTTTTGTTGAGAGGTGCACAAAAAGAAAGAAGTGGTTCAAATTTGTTCTCCTTCTTGACTAACGTTTGGAGGTTCATCAAATAGAATTTCTCCTACGAGGTTCTATTTTATACATAATTTTCAACTAACAAGTAAGCTAATTACATTCTGCGAAGAAAGTTTGTGTTAACTATTCTTTTTTATAGAATTCCGCATTTCTGATAAAATATATCTCCTCGATTTAATGATTCCATTAATCTAGCAAAGAGATACATGAAATAATAATAATTTTTGTTACTCAAAATTTCGAAGAAATTAGTTGAATTCCTGTGACAGATTAATCATTAGTTTCCATATTCTTTATTATTTGAGCGGCATCCTATAAATGTTCATTGTTTAACACGCTAAAAATTTCATCCTCGCTAATAAATTAATTCAGCCAAGTTCATAAACATACAACCTATACAAAAAATCTACTTTGTAGCAGGAAGAAATGTTTCAAAATTCACACATTTCTTTGAATTTAACCAAGAAAACTTGCCATTCCAAAGACGATTACAATAATCAGGAAAGCGAAAGTTTTCCACACTTGGAACGGAAAAAAGAATAGTTGAGGCAAACCCAATCAGACGAACTGAAGGGGTTCTCCTTCCGACCTATTTTGTCTTTTTTTGGGCAAGGCAAAACGTCGGAAAGTCTTGCAGAACTTATTCATTCGAAAATTTTATCGCCCGCGGAAGAGGGATCTAAAGAAGTTATTTCATTACTTCTGTGCAATATAATTAATTCCCTCTCCAATTCTTTCGCCCTCCCATTTCACACAGATGATCTTTCTCTTCGGCGACCCATTCCTTCCCATTTTCCCCATCCCTCTCTCTTTCTTCGTACGATCTCCCTCTTCCCTCCATCTCTCTCCTTCCCGAGTCATTCGTCTCCCCTTCCTACGCTTCCTTTCCGTTTTCTCAGAACTCTTGTCTTCTCTTCTAACTAAAAAAAGGTGGTTGCTAGGGAGAGTGTTCACCTCTGCCACTAACCGACTCGCACATCACTGGAAAACTGACGCCTTCTAGAGATGATTGAATTCGATCTCTTCTATATAATTCACGTTCGATTCCGTACCTTCTCCCGATTTCTTAATGTTCCCACACGGTACCTCTCATGGACCCCTTTTCTTTCATCCTCCGTGGTGAGGCAAGAAAACTCCCACGCTGAGTTATATATTTCATATTTTTTATTCTCTTTTGGTTCCTCGCATCGTCGTAAGAGGAAGGCTGGTCTCCCTCCTCTCTATCTTTCTCTAACGCTCGTTAATCCTCCTTGTCTCTTTTTTATTGCTTGCGTAAGGAGTCATTGGTTACTTGCATTTCGCCAGGCAGTTCGTTCTTTCTCTCTCTCCATTGTTTTTTATCTCTCTTCACGCCGCAGTTATTCTATGCTGAGAAGATTAAGAGGAGAGGAGAGGGAAGTTTGAAGTGAAAGAACCTATTTTGATTGATGCGTTATATTTTTCACTCTGCAGAAAATATACGACGTTCATTCTTTGAAATTTGTGAGAAGAATAACGGCAATCCAGAATTAAATATGCTAAGTAACATCTCCAAAAAATATTTATTATAATTCAAAGATGTGAGTGTGCGTGCAGTTGTGGGTGCGCGTGTGTATGGCTTGTATACATTCTTCATTACATTCCATATTTCTACTCAATTCACAATTAATATGATTTGGCAAAAGTATTCGTCTAAAAAGCAAAAACGATAAATTTGATTTAAAAACTTAACATACTTTTGTGCAAAATTCAATCGAACAATTTTTAGAACATCTACACTGTTTTGACTCTTAAGTCTACTATTACATGCGAATTCACAAACATAATCGCAATTCATTGAAGTGAGTTAGAATATTTTGTATAAAACTTGATTCACTTTCAAAGTCCAATTCATCATTTTTGTTATAAGGAGATCCACAAAGTCTGACTTATTTGGTCGATTATAAAATTATTTTAACTCTTGATTTTAATAATATTCGAGTTTCCTTTATCCTTTCCTTTACTTCCGCCATTGTTATCTCTTAGAATGATCTTTTTTACCTCTTATTTCTGATGGTTGCAGTTGTTTTAGTTTTAATCAATTTATCATATTATTTGTATTATATAGTTTTTTATAATTACCTGCTAATTATCCTAGCAATCATTGAAAATCATCACTAATCGTTTTATCGCATATGTTAATGTACGATTCTTTCTTTAAACTTTTTTGACAAATTATCTTTCATCACGTTCTATTGTTGGCAACCTTCTTCAAACTCTTCATCGTCCTCTCTCATTTACTATCTCTTTACATTTTCTCTTCATTTTTCAAACTTTCATAATTGTCTTCTTTTAAGTAGAGAAATCCACATATAGTTTTCTCTGGGTGTAATTTATACAAGACACATAACAAGAGGAAGACAAATTTAGAGATCACGTAGATAGAAGGCATGATGATGATATAATGTTTGTAGATAGTGGAAAGATAAGACACGAAAGCGATAAAGGAAGAAAATATTTTTGTTTTCCAAGACTGGAGTGAAACTGCCATATCTTCCAATCGGTAAAGAAGAAAGATTAATTTTGAGCAATGCGTGCCAAACGGTTTTGGTCTGGTGCATATTTACGTCCCTCCTGTGGTCTCCACTATGCACTAAAATAAAAACAATAGAGACGGAGGCAGAGTCTCCGTCAATATGTGAATCAAATCAATGAAACTCTTTTGAAATGGTGGTGTGTTTAAGAAATTGTTTTCATCTTATAAATGCATACCTTTTAAGTAATATGAAAATTAATCTTGACATTCAAGGCACGCCTGTAAAGATACGCCGGAGTACATAGGCGCGTATCGTTTATAAAAACGAGTTTTAGTGTATATTTTAATAGACGATGTTGCAAATGGCATATAATGAAAACATATGTCGGCGAAAAAAATTCACGAAAAGGGAATAATTTACAGATTGTATTTCGAACAGAAAACACGGTTGATGGTGGAAATATAAATGTAGATAAAGGAATTGTGACAGACGGTTAGGATAGAGATATGAGTTGCACGATGCAGAAAATGCAACGATAAGACAGGAAGGTGCGAAGAGGAAGAAAATGGTGGTGAATGCAGATATAGGGAGAATGACGAGGTATTGGACCCAGAAGAGGGAGGAGTCAGATAAATACCGAGAGGACGAGTTTAAGGATGCTGCTGTTAGAGGGAGTTCCTCTAATACCGTAAATGCTTTTCCGCAATCCATCTCCAGCGGAACCAAACAGTATTTCTCTTCCTCCATTCCTCTCTTTCCTTCCCACTCCCACAAACTCCTCCACCTCCTTCCTATCCCTTCCAACTCCCGTCTCTTCCATTCCTTAACTCCCTTCTATGGCTACTGTATAATTTCTCGCCTTTAACTCTCAACATTGTCCCGGAGGGAGATTTATCTACCATCTATTCCAGGGATGCTCCCCACACGGCCCCAGACCCCAGCGTGTGTCGTTTTTTGCTCCCGCCCCATTCCCCTGTCTCTCCCTCCTTCCGCCTCTCCCCACCACGCTTGCCCACTTGTAACCTCCGCCCCACTTTCCCTCAGTCTCCATTCCCTCCTCCTACTCTTGCGTGCTGCAACCAAGGCGTACACTTGGCTTTTCCCTTCCCTACACTTCTCTCCTCCACCCCTTCCACACTTCCATCTCTCTCTCTCTCTCTCTCCATTCTTTGAAGGGTGGATGACTCTCAACCGAGAGAATATATCCATGAACCCATTCTCTCCATTTTTTGTTCTAGACCCGAAAAAATTTCGTCCTGAAACTTCCTTTTTCCTCATCCCTTACTCTCTCCATTCTCCTCTCAGCGACGTTGACATTAAGATTTTCCGATGCAGCGGCCCGGAAATTGATTTAGTTTTAGAGAAAAAAGACGATAGATCTAGTAAAAGTGCTTGATTTTGTTGCGATCAACTTTTGCCCGGAGAGACGAAGTTTGCAAAAATATGTTGGCTAAATTTTGCAGTGTTTTACTTGATATTGAGGTGCCATTCAAGAATTGAGATACAGTTAATTACAAAAATTTTAAGTGTCAAACAATAAAATATCTTTGCAATAGACTATTCGTGTTAATGATTTGAGAAACCTTACTTACTAGTTGGAAAATAATTTGATTAAAAAGCACTAACCAAGAAACAAATGGATGTGATGCCGTTTGCTTTGATCACCAACAAAAAATATTTGCGACTTTAATGGCACCCATGGATAAAAAAGCAACTCATCCGAACGGTGAAGTGTTTTGGAAAGAGATATATATTATATGTATATTTAACCCGCGCTTAACCTACTTCTTGCTCTCATATAATATTTTCCCATTCCTCCTTCCTTTCATTAATTCATTGATTTTGCAGTGCAAGCATATTTATTTATGAGAAGCTGCAAATATTGGACAGGGGAGATAGCCTAAAATGTAGCTTTAATTTTATAAACTAATATATTCGTAAAAACTTTGCTGCACAAAAAAAATTAAAATGATTATTTCAAGAATATTTCTAAATACGCTAGATTTTCTATCTAAAAAGCTCTGTATAATACAGGACCGGAGACGTACATGCTGAAACGTTTCATATCCAACGAGAAGTTTCAGAAATAGGGAAATATCCTAAAATTGTCTCCATTCTCAGCCTGAATAAGTCTATTCCTCGCGAAGAAAATATAAATCGTGGAGTTCACCTGGAATCTCGCTCAGCTTTATAGTCAATCGTTGTTTCCATTTTATCGATCGAGAGCGAACGCGGTCGGCGACGTGCGTAAGGTAGACCCGGGTTCGTATCCTCTCCTTCCCTGTTCTCTTCCACGTATTTGCGATTCCGATGCGGCGCCCAAGAACGTGATTCCCAGAAGAGATCCCTTATCTCGGGGAACACAAAGAAGCTAGATATCTGTATTTGGCGTCTTTATGTCCTACCTGCATAGCGCCTGACTGTCTCTCTTACCCACCCGTTGTCGTTGCGGTCATCTTGTCGGTTCGCCTCTCATGTACTTTGCTTTCGTAGCGAAGAAACGCGCAGTGTCAATATCGTGCCTCTCAATCGAGTTATGCCGTAGTACTTTTTACTTTCCGTCTTCCTAGCGAGGACACTTTATCGCCTCATTTAAGATTAAAATAAAATTAATAACAGTAATTTATAACAACAGTTTAGATGTTATAAACCGATATGAAAATACATTATCTTTACGCGGATACAAAGAGAAATGAAGTTTTTAGAATGAAATTAAGGATTCGAATGCAGTTTCATATATCACAATGCATTGTTGATTACGCAAAAGATAGAAAAACTGAATATTTTTGCTAGAACCAATTTCTAAGTCGGGCAATGTTTGCCAAAGTTAAAATTGATTTTACATGTTATCGGAATCTTTATAAAATAGATCGCACCTATGAGGATATTTTGACGTAGCGGATTTGCTAAGTCCAAACAGTGATTTCTTGGGATTTTGGATAAGATGAAAATTATAAATTTACTGAAATTTGATTTTAAATTCAATCTATTGGTAATCTAAGTGACAAAAGTGGATACTATTTCTACGTCTTAAGAATAATATGCTTTATAATCAAGGAAATCTGTAGTTAAGATAGGTCAGATAATTGTTAGTCAACGACAAATTTTTAAAAAATAGTAAGAAACTTCTCATTTATAACATCAGCATATTGCTAGAGAAGAAATACACAAAATAATTATTTAAGTCTACCTACGACTACGACTCATTTTATTCAATTCCGCGTGTAAAAGATATTTGCCATTTTTCTTGCCAAAAACTCAGCCTCTCTAGAGATGAAACTTCGCATACTTCCGTCTTAATAGCTTTTTTCGTTTGCTATACGCATCTATTTCAACAGTCCCAAATGCATCCGGCAGAAGAAAAAAGCTAGAAGAGTATTCTTTACTCTATATTTTCTCACCCTTACCGCAATATACTGCCCGCAACATACTATACTTGTAATGGCTCTTCGAAAAAAATCTCCCTAGCTTCTGGAATTGCCTCACAACTGGAAGCGCAAAAAAGTGGTAGAGAGAAAACTTCCAGGGAACATCTAGAAAACTCCCAGCATATAGACGCGCACACATACACACACTTCGGCCACACGAGGTCTCCCACCTCTCCGCCTTATTCCTCCCATTTCTTTCACACTTCCTTTATCTCTTGATCCCGCGCATCCCATTAAGGTTCCTTCTGTCTCCCTCCCTATTGCCGGTGAGGGAGGGAGTCAAACGTGTGCGTGTGTGCACCGCATGCGTGTGTGTTTGTGTGCTTGAGCGAGGGTGCATGTGACCGATATGGGGAAGAGCGTATTTTTTTCCCTGGAGGTGGAGGTTTTCGAGATTGGGAAGAATAAGAGGAGAGGGAGAGCGAGGGGGAGGGAGTAAGAGGTAGCGGGAGGTTCAGTAGCAACGGTAGAGACGCACAAGAGGGCACCCCGAAAGCATGGGAGGAGGTGGCGGGGGCGTGGGGTTGGAGCGGGGAGGGAATATAACATCGCGCCCAGATAACTTATGGATACTGATGACCACTCACAATGAAGCGGCAGAGTCCGTTCCAAGAGCGGAAAGGAAGGGAAGAAGGGAAGGTGGAGAGGTATGGGAGAAAGAGAGGGGTATAAAGAGAGAGAAGGCCAGAAGGGGAGGGTGGGAGAGAGGGAGGAGGGAGGGAGGGTTGGTTAACAAGAGAAACCGTCTCTTGGAGAGGAATAGATGGAGCGGAGGCGGTTTAAGAGGTGAGGTTTGGGGAGGAGGGTGTGGGGTTTGGGAGGGGATGGGAAGAATGGGGGGATGACGTTGGCAACCGAGGGCGATGTAGAGGATAGGAAAAGAGCGGATGAAGTATATTTTCTCCTCGTTCCCTCTCTTTCTACCGTGGAAGAGGAGGAACTGACTCTTTCGAATTCTCTCGGTTTGGAAAAGGCAATTGCAGTTTTGCAGAGGGAGAAGTTTAATAAAGATATTGCGGAAGAGTAAGCTGGGAGGATATTGGATGTATCAATTTCAGCGCTTGGGGACGTTATCTCCATCGGAGTGAAGAAATAGAATAAGGAATGAGGAAAGAGGCTTCATCGCGTTCTTTAGTTTTACGGTCCGGGAAGAAATCACGCACTCTACTTCTTGGATCAAAAGACCTTATTCTTCGAAGTTGAGTCAAGCGTTTTGGATTATCGGCGGAAAAAACTAGCTTTGGATGGTAAATGAAAAGTCTCACGAAAACTTTTTGCAATTGAGATTCCGAATAAGATGTACTTCCAAGTCACGAATTCAAGCAAAGTGGATGAGAATGTAGTGTCAGATGACTCGTATCTTTTTATGTTCGGTTTTGGATGTATATTCTTACATTCTAAAACTCAAAATAGAAGAAAACATTAACTGCTTAATTTTATAATTACTCTGACAAATCTTAATTCAAATTGACTGATAACTGATTTCTTTCGGAATTTGATTCGTTTAAATCAAGTCATATAACATATTCCTTAACGCATGAGAAAATAAATTTTCGAATGGTTTAAATTATTATTGGTTAGCACAACTCGTTCTAATTTTTTAAAGGATCAATTTGTTACTTGAACTAATTTCTGTTTCTATAATTCACTCAAATCATTCTGTTATTGTAATATAAAAGATTAATTATGAAAGCAGAGTCAAATCAACAGAAATCTAATTTTAAGATTCTAATGTTTTTCTAATATTAATTAGAGTTAAGCAACAATTTCTACTTGAATATACCATTTCTACCGAATCTATTATGCCATTTTTTACTTTATCCATAAAGGAAGTGTAGAGAAATTGTTTTTTTCATAAAAAAATAGAATTCGAGATTTTGACAGAAAAACGTGTTTTAAGTTATCTTGAACACGTTTTGACTATTTTCTCGATAATGTCTGTGTGTGTGTCTGTGTGTCCGTGTGTGTGTCTGTTACCGGGATTTTATGGGTGCTTTAACTCAAAAACTATTAATCAGGTCAATGTGAAATTTTACTTTTGACATTTTTGTTAAAGGCACAAGAACTGAAGAGCTTTTGGCAAAAATCAGTCAACCGAAAGTGGGGAATTACTCCTATCATCCGTTTTTTTATATTTGCTTTATTACTTGGTCAATATAAAAAAGTACTGGATTAAAAGATGTAGGAAATTTAATTTTTACCACCTTTTTTCGAAAAATTTTCCTATATTGTTTAAGAAATATTTTTAAAACCAATTTTTAGCTGCCACCACTACACCACCTACCGGCGACTATTGTAAACACTTTACGCTTACAATTAGTTACATCTAAAGCCGGTTACACACTATCATTTCTCCCATCATTTAAAAATGCCATTGCAAAATGATGGGACGGCTTCATTTTCTTCCTCAAAGAAAAGTGACAACAAAAATGATTCCAGTTTTGGCACGCATACACACTCATTTTTCACTTACAAGGAGACTTGACAAAATTTTCGTCGTCGATTTGGCTGAAACTTTGTGAGCATGTAGTAGTGATGAAAAAATGCCAATGCCAATGAAGATTCTCAAACATTCGTGAGATATTCGCGATGAAATTTAGCGAGCGTTCTAGTGTTTTAATATATACCATACTATGAGATTGAGCGACAAAGTCAAGCGGTGGCCTAGGTGGCTAAATCCTCGGTTGCTGAAGCTATCCCAGCACTTGCAATTTCTTTTTTCAATTTTTATTATTTGAATTTTTTCTAATGATTTCAATTTTTTGGGTGTCACAATTTGCCAGAAGTTTATTTGTTTTATAATTACCTTTTCACTGATTATGCAAAGCGAAAAAAATTTTCCCAATGTTAAAAAATAATTTAATTTGAACCAACAACAAAAATTAAATGATAATAACAGCTTATTGTCCGTTTATCACACATATTCGAGACTTTGTTTTTATAAGAGCTTCATTGCAAATTATTATTGTACACATTTATTTATTGATATTATTTGAAGACGTACAATGCTTTGGATAGTAGTTATCATAGAAACATGAAAAGCAAATATCTAGCATACACCACACACACGTTATTAATCAAATCGATTGACAGGCGCAGAGTTTGCTGAAAAACACACATTTACAATTTTGAAAACCCTCCTATCGTTTGTCAGTTTCGAAGCAAACCACGCGTACCTGATCATATCACGAAATACTGGCGCCCTTAATTGGTGATGAATAAACGAATAGGGATTTCAGCATCTGCAGCATAGTAAATCTACGCAGTCATAATTTGCGATGGAACATAAGTTTCTTGTAAAAGCAAAGTGTTGAATATGTTTAATAAACGGACCATGAGCAGTTATTAGCATTTAATTTTTGTTGGTGATTCAAATAAATTCATTTTTAACTTTGTGAGAAAAATCTTTTCGCTTTGCATAATTAGTGAAAATGTAATTATAAATCAAATAAACTTTCAGCAAATTGTAAAACTCAAAAAATCGAAAACGTTAGAAAATTTTCAAATAATAAAAATTGAAAAAAGAAATTGCGAGTGCAGGGATAGAAATGATGTCCCAAGCTTCAGCAACCGAGGATTTAGCAAACGAGGATTTATCAACCGAGGATTTAGCCACCTAGATCACCGCCTGACCTTGATGCACGATCTCATAGTATGGTATATATTAGAACGCTCGCTAAATTTAATTGCGAATATCTCACGAATGCTTGAGAATCTTCTTGTTTTGGCATTTTTCATCACTAAGAGGGTAAAATATGCTCACAAAGTTTCAACCAAATCGGCGACGAACATGTCGTAAGGTCCCCTTGTTAGCTGAAAAATAAACTTATAGCCCGGTGAAGTTTGCATTTTTATTATCGCGAGCAGCGAGAATGGGTGATAAGTATTATAAGACGTTACTACATGGGCTTTCAGTAGCTGCATGCGCGTTAGTTATTGCTAAGATGAGGCAAAGAAGAACAGCTAAAAATAAAAGATGAAAAAATCGAAGATTTTTCGTCGTGATGAAGGGCACAGCATTCATGACTTGGTTCACTATGAATTGCACTAAGACATGGAAAGTTATAAAAACTACCTACAAATGGATTTGCCAACATTTGATAAACATTTGGTACTAATTAAAAATAAAATTAGCCGGTAAAACACTACTCTACGGGAGAGTATATCCGCAGAAATGAGTTAATTAATTTGAATTTTTATGAACTCTTACAATTAGTTAATATACGTACAATTGGTATTTATGTGATTAGTATTTAAACAATTCCACGTACTAGAGAAATGTTGATCTCAAATCTTTCCTTAATTTTCAGCTTATCGGTTACTCTAATGCATTTGGCTACAGGGGAGACTTTTTCTAGTTTTCGGTTCTCTTATAGAATCTCTACAAGCACAATTAGTGCTGTCATTCCTTAAGTTTGTAAGGCAATTTATGAATTCTTGTCATTTTTAAATGACGAAAAATAGGACGGACTCTATTCCATCTATTTAAAAATGCATTTACATCAGTTTCCTTATACAAGAAAAATGATGGCAAAAACGATAATGTGTAACCGGCTTTAGTAACGCTCCTTTTTATTTTCTTAATTGTTGGAGCGTCCTGGCTATATGCAATATCAGAAGGCTACTGTTTGAGTGTATTTCTGTTTTTTGTAAAGTCTTTAAATTTTCCTCGCAGTTCCTTAAAATATTTATTATAATTTAACCTACCTATTTGGAATTTATAGAAATATTACAGGTGTGGAGAAAGTCATGTGGTGGCCACATCAGATTTTTTTCTTTTAAATCAACGCATTGAAGGTACAATGAGGCAGTTTTAAATAATTAAAAGTCACCCTTATAAGTTTTAAAACAAATTTGTTGACGAATGAATACATTGCAAAGCAGAGATGGATGTCAGCAATATAAAATTTTTGTGTAGAATGAAAGGGAATAAAGAAACATTAAAGTAGAAAATATGCTAAAAAAGAGAAACGACGTGGAAAAAGAGAAGCTCAGTATTGGCTAGGTAATAAAGTTGCAAAAGGGGGAAGGAGGCACAAGAGCAAAAAAAAACGCAAACAGATGATCCCCAAGTTACTCCCCGTAGAAAATGGATTGATATTTTACCGATTCCTTTTAAAACGATCCCATTTATCCACGCATATCCTTCGCTACCGGTTTATTTTAAGAGATGGCACCCCCTATATAAAAAAGAGGACCGTGACGAACTTTTGCAGCATTTAACGTTGCAGATATCATCTTCACTAAGCGTTCATAAATGAAATAAATTAAATGCAAGATGCGTTGAAAATCAGGTGTTCGTTTCTCGATGCGGTTGATACAAAGTCCTCAGCTTCGAGAGAGAAATAATAGGTATGAGGAAAGCTTGAAATGGTGTTTGAGAGAGAGGAATAATAAAATGCTCACACCGAAGACAGTTACAATTTTTCTCTTCGACGCTCCTCTTAGGCGAACCAATGGGAGCGAAGTATTTGACATCCATCTTATCAGTTTAAGCCACTCGATTTGACAAGCAAATGGTGCGCAATGGTCCAAAAATCAGCGCACTTCCGAGTTTCTTGGTATCCTATCGCCAATGTTCCAGGTGACCATCTTCATGGTACCTGCGCCCTCTCCCTGACTTTTCTCCTAGCTACCTTCCGCATCCTTTATCCTCGCCGTCACCTATCCACGTCTTACAAAAGGGTTGCCATGGGACCAACCTCCTACTTACCGTGCCGCTACGAAGCCACCCCACGCCCACAATCACGTGTACGCACGCAAGCTTCATCATTCGAAAACATTTTTTTACGAGGAACTCTCATCCGATAACCTCCTCCCCCCACCCCACCTAGTCGCATCATCCTTTACGGTTCACACTCCTCATCTCTCAAACTCTAGTATCCTTCGGCCCATTGGAGGATATTTGTCACCTACTCCTTCCCACCCATCCTCTCAAGCTACTCTCTTTTTCCACAGTCTGCTCTAGCCAGATGCCCCTCCCCCTCGGCTAACCTTCTCCTCCCTCTCAGCTAACCTCCCCCCCTTCCTCCAGCTAACCTTCTCCTCCCCCTCCCAATTTCATCCCCACCCTCTCGAAGCCTTGGTGGTTCATACCATCCATTCCCGCCAATGGCGCCTCACATTAACGCCACGCGCAGACCGTGGATATATCCTCCGAAGAACCCTCTCCTTCTCCACCTCCTGCTCCTCTGCGCTTCTTCTTCACCTTCCGGAAGCTGCGGTTGAGATCCTAGGAGCCATTCGTCACACCCTCTCTCTCAATCTCCCTCTTTCTCTGTCTGTCCCGAAAGTTACTGCGCGCTCGTCGCTTTTTTACGCTTCATCTCTGTCTCTCACCGCCATACGACCAAGATTTATATATATGTATATTCTTATTTTTCGAGTGGATTTTCACTGAAAGGTTATTTTGTCTGGCACATGTTGGAGGGTTTCTGTAAAGGTGAGGTAGAATTCCCGATATGTTTGATGGATAAAAAAACTAACTAACTAACTCGAACTTATGGAATTCGTCGTATAATAACGATTTATTTCTCCTTTTAATATAAAATGTACTCTTTTTTCAAGCAAAAGAATACGAGGAAATATTTCTACTATTTCCCTATTTTACGGTATCTAATAAAATAACCTGGGTTATAAATTCGTCAAAGTTATTTCTTTGAGTGAACAAACTAAAACTTAACGAACTAAACAAATTTTAGCGTAAAAGTATTGTATATTGGCATTAATGTATTTTCATGAATAAAGTTTTGGGTATCAAAAATAAACATAGGTAAAAAATGTAACAAATTCGTATAATGAGTACTCAAATAATATTTTTTAACTTTCTTATAGAGAGTACCAACTAATTATTTTATAAACTTTCTGATGTTTTGTCTGTTATCTGGAAATTGAACTTCTACGTCAATATTTTATATTATCTCCTACTTATTTTCGCAGAGACCGAATGTTTTGAGGCAATCTCGCGATGTTTCTCCTCTCAACGAATACGGCCATTCTCCTGGCAAACTGCTGAACGACTCGTGGAGAGCCGCCAAATTATTCGAGATACAACTTCAGCGAAGTCTTTAGCCGATGTCATCAGATTCTAAGCGATGCCTGGAGCTCCAAGGTTTTATTCCGGTTAGTGTACGACAGTAAAATACATGGCATTGACATAAAAAGGCCCCATCATTAATGGAAAATCCTGCCAACATCTTATGGCTATGTTTCGAAACAGCAGTAGCTCTAAAACTAGGTGACGAGCACCTTTGTGGTGGCCTAAGAATTGGAAAAAGGGGAGCAAAATATCAATTTAAAAAATTAATTATATAAACATTGGTGCGATTCGCGGAATTTACCTTTTTATGTTAATGATGGCGCCAGACGTAAAGTTTGAGAACCACTGCAATACATCTTGGCGAAAGCTCTCTTATGCCCATAGCTTCTTCGAAGTGCATCTTTAGTTTTATTTTTCTTAGAGTAACTTTCTTTTGTTTGTAACTCCCGCGGAAAATAACATCCATGTCAGAGTATCCTTTGCATATTCCTTCGGTATCGAACTAAAAATACAGCATAATGTATCAAAAAAAGGCGGTATCTCTAACTACACCTATCTCTCACCATCGTTTCAAAATAGCACTTTAAGTTTGTAATCCGAAGTCTTGTATTGTCTTGTCATAAACACGTTCACAAAATTTTATTCATAATTAATGGATCAGATATTTAGGTCACTACCACGTCAATAAACTGAAATTAATGTTGATACGGGAAATTTTCATTCCATAACTTTCATATTTAATGCGCACAGAAAAGAGGGCACCAGTCAATTAGCATGAAAAACTTTCCTTCGAAAGCACAAAGAAAATTACTCAACACCTTCAATTTCTCAAAACAAGCCAGGAATACACTGTGCCAAATTGCATTTTAAAAATTAAAACGTTTGGGTAATTTTATTTCTGAGAGCGCAAAAACGATATGAAATTAATTGCTAGCGATATACGAAGTATAAAGGAAAATAAACCTCAAAATTAATCTGGTTTTATTCACCTCACTTACATAACCGCTGACTATAATAGCCGGAAAAACAAATAAACAAACTCATATAACCGAAGTTTCAAATGTGGAGAACATTCGTGTGAACTCTAAAAGAGATACAATATTCATGGTCATAACAAACTCCAGTTGTCTATTGTGGTAATAACATATTATAATAAACGTGGTAGCCTACTTTAGAGTGGATATCCAACAGAAAGTTTTATAATAAATATTGCACGAGTGTCGTGCTTGACCTTATAACCAAAAGCATTTCATTAATAGAGAACTTAAATCGTTATTTTTTCAAGGAAGATATTTTTGTCGGAAAAACCCGAGAGGAAACATCATATCTCTAAGGAAAGTAACTGAAAATACGACCACCGGACGTGGCTGAATTGATTAACGGCAAACGGAAGACTATTGTAAAAATTGATGACGACAATTACGTATACTTTTCTCCGATCGAGGGATATAATATACCGCCCGTGGAGAGCCACTTATGACAAGTTTCCACATCTCGCAGTTCCCATCTGGCGAATAAAACACCGGCTCCGCTACCGCTTCTTCACATTTCTTCTTATTCTGGCCAATAAATCAAACTCTTATCTACCCTCGTCTCCCAATACCAGTCTCTCTTTCCCCCTCTCTGGAATAGAAATTCCGTCGACCTCGCTGCAAGCGGCCATCATTAGTCAATCCCACTTTTCCCAAATCAGCGTGGATGTAGAATCTTTCTTCATTCTTTCCTTTCTCTCTTCTTTCCGATACCTTAGCGCATTTTTCTGTTCCATTTTGTGTTACTATTGCTTAGGGGTTTTAAAAAACCATTTTTGCCTTGAATCGTGCATATCAAAACCTTTCCATTGCTTTTTCCTAAGGATCCTTCAAAGAAAATAAATTTTTTACTCCGGAAATTACAAAAAAGTACCGTCCGCGACGAACAAAAACCCAATTTCTAATTTTATGCGGGCCTTTATTACGGCATAGGAAGAAAAAAATAGGTTTTATTTTTTTCTGAACTCAAAATTACCTACGCTGCAAAAATATTAATAGTGAAATTTAACTTATTATAATCACCACGCCAATGCTAAGGTCAATGATGAACATTATTACTAAAACCTTTAAACTTGAATCTGTTCTCCGCCTCTTGTGGGTTTGTTTTCTCCTTCTTTGCACTCATTTTAAAATAAAATTTCGGTGAAGTTTCACGTAAGACGGCTACTTCGTGGATGAAAGGCACATACAGTTTATTTAACAGCATTATGGCTAGATAAGAAACCTTAATCATATACTGAAGTATGTTATATTGTTTCTACGATATGATTGTTCCACCCGTTTGGAAAATGAAGAAACTCATTTTCCCCACATATTTCATATCTACTCTCAGCTAAGCTAAGCTAAGCTTTACCTCTTTCAATTATATTAAATTTTGATATTAAACGTTTTATTCCATTATAAGAATAAATTTAAAATCTTACTTAATATTTTTATATCTTTCCTATGAATTATGCCCTAAACACATCCATATCAGATGATTAGATTACAGCCGTCTGATGAGATATTGCAAATATTTTGAAATATTTTTCTGCCTTGCAGTAATTTTTGCAATGCTTCTCCGCTCCTTGCTGGATCGCAAACAAAATATCCCGCATTTGATCAAAATATTATGATTTCAATCATTTTGCATTTAATGATTTCATGTTTCCAGTAATTCCTTAATGAACTCACTGCTTCCTTTAATCATATCGTAAAAGGAGTGCCCAAAATTCCAATAGTCTCATTTTCAGTAATTCCAAAATTTACTTCGATTTCTCTTTATCTACCTTTTCTTAAATTTCTTAAATTTAATTACAAAATAATTCGTCATTTGCCAAATTATCTAGAGTTTTTATGCTGTAAGCTTTTTCTGACTTTGTTTTTCAATAGAAACTCCTTAACCTATAATCATCCAGGATATCCTAACCCGATAATCATTGAGTTTAAATATAAGTTTTTGGATGAGAAATGTAAGAGAGCAACCACATGAGTTAACTTCATTTCGCGACGTTTTATTTCCTCTCCTCACTCGTAACCCCCTAATCCTGCGATTCGCACCACCATTAATGTCACAAATTCATTCCTTCGAGTCATGATCACCCAGCATATACTTAATCTTCTTTGAATTTCCAGCTACCACTTCTTTCTTGGTGCACTATACGTATCTCCCCACATTTACATTCCGCAATTCATTCCGTACCATCATCAACGCCTCACCCTCCTCCCTTCCTTCCCTTACGACGATTACTCCTCCAATTCTCACAGCCTCCCCCTTTTTCCCCGCCAACCCTGATCTCGTCTCCTCCTCGTAAAACCTCCCCCTTACGCCCACTCACCCTATCTCAATCATCATCTTCACATTCCTCCGACATCCCTCCAACTCTACGTCGCCAACGCCGCGACCTCACTCCTCTCCTACTCCACTCCCCTTTATTTCGTTCATTTTCTCTCCCCGTGTTCCCAAAAAATCGCCCATCATTCCGCGCCGCTAGTGTCTTTACGTCATGAGACTCCCCTTTTCGCCGCTCCTTTATCTCTTTCTCTTCGTCTCACTCTCCTTCATTTCTATCTTCAAACTCATTCTTTCCTTCTCATCAAATCATCCCGGATAACCTTGCGCTTTGTACCGATGAGAGGTGACGAGAAGAGGATGGAGAGAGGGGGTGTGTGCAGTTGAGAGCGAAACAGGGGGAGTGGAGTGTATATCGCAAGAAGGAACAGAAGCAATAGGGGAGGAAGAGGACTCTCTAAGGTTTCGCATTACCATAATGGAGTCGGCAGGGTGCTCTATAAACTCCAGTGTATGTATCGGGTGCTAATGGGAAGGAGGTGGTTGAGGAGTGAGGCGGTAATTTCTCCCTCTCTCTCTCTTTCCCTCTCCTTTTCCGAGCTAGCCTGCTCTCTACTTCTCCAAAGAATGACTTCTCCGCGGTGACGGCGGATAAGAGTTACGATGACGCGCGCAGGCACGTTTCCCAAGAATGGTTTCAGGAGAGTCAACGCACTCTCGCGCACTCGTAAATGAATTTAATTGGAAAAAATTAAACGCACCGAGACGCACTTCCGCCCTTTTTTATAATTTCACGACGCCCTCCGTAAGGAAAGGTCGCGGTCAAGGAGAAAATGATATTTTAAAATTTTCGCAAAAAGGGAAAGAATTCGAGAAACCTCCGCCATGAGGAAAAAATAGCGAGGTAATGAGGATCAAATAATTCGCAAAATTCTTTGGGCAAAAAATTTCGACTTGAACACGGTGGATTCCCGAGGGATTAGGAGGTTAGTAAGGGTTCATTCTATTAAGCCATAACATGCGGTGGTGAAGTGTATCTCCTCGGGGTGTCATATAGTGCGAATATGGAGGTGGAAGCTCGCAGGATGATGGGGGACATGGAACGAGGGGAAGGGTAAGAGTAAATTTTCAGCCTCTGGGCGATAACAGCTTCCTTTAAAAGGGGGAAGAGAGGGTGAAAGATTGGGAGACTGAGGTTATGGGTCTAAGAAGGCGCGCGGGAAATTCCATCCTTCACTATCCCATGCCTTTAGCTTCACAGTCTGCCGTGAACCTCCCCTTCCTCTCCCGCCCCTTTCCCCCTCCTGTTCTTCCGCTCCCTCCCTCCTTCTAGCTGCCTCCTCCTCACACCCCCATACTCCTCTAGAGCTCAGCCGCGATCTCCAAACTTCCCAACCCGCCCATCACCATTAATCCATATTTAATTCGGTCCTCGCCTCTCTGCCACCCTCTCCTCTCCATCCCCTCCCATTCACCCTTTCGGAAGGAGGTGGGGGGCGGGTTATGGGAGGAAGAAGGCTGGGGAAGGAGGAGCGCCCCTTCCTTCCAGAACCTCCTCATAATTGAAAATCGCGGCTGCCTGCCCCCTCCTCCTTCCCGCTCCCGCCCCCTTCTCCTCATCCCACTTCTCGCATACATGTATATCCTATGGTCTTGTCCGTCTGCATACATACATGAGATGTATTCGTATTCAGAATGAGGAAGAATATATTACTGCCAACGGCTTCCAAACCCACACCTCCTCCTCCTCATCGGCCCTCCTTTTCCCTACTCTCCTTCCTCCGAAACTCTCTCCTCCACACCAATTTCTCTCGCCTTTCCACTGCCGCCTTCGTTCTATTGCATCACGAGGAGGAAAGGCTGGGTTCGTTTCCCGGATTGTCGGAAACAAAATAAGATCCTGTTTCTGTCCTGGTGCTTTTTAGTTATCTGGCGCGACTTGAAAAACATTATTTTAATTATTAAGGCATCGTCTCTCATTTGATGTCCAAATCCGTAAAATGTCTGCATTTAATTCTCGTCGCGTTCGCCGGATTTTATACATTTATTTTTAACTGAGTGTAAAATACGTGTAGGAGTGTATGTATTCATTTATATGTGTAAAATATTGTATCAAGACTTATCCTCCTTATTGTGGCACTTTATTCTCTTCCTCTCACTTATCTCACTGCTCCTCTTCCCGCTATTCTTCCCATTCTCTTTCTCTCTTTCCCACCTCCCACAGTTCGACCTGAATAACGGCACTTTAAATTGTATGAAAGTTACATGAGCAAGCGCTGGTTAGTTTACAAATGAATACAGCGATTGAAGGACTTATAATATCAATGTACCACCCCTACCCCTTCTCCTCCCAGAACCTCCTTTTCTCCCCCTCCTCCTACCCCCTCCTCACCCCCTCCCCGTCCTTCCTCTTGAATACTCCTCACCCTCCCGCACCCACCAGACCCCCGAGGGTTCTTGCCGTGGGTACTCCATGTCCCCCACCCCTTCACCAACACCCTTCGAACACCCCATCCATCCCCCTTCCACCCCCTTCCCCACACAGCCCCTCTTTCCTCTCCCTCCCACCCCGGCTCTCTCCCTCTCTCTCGCCCTCCTCCTTCCCGAATAGCCATATTAACTTGATAATTAGCCGTGTTAGGACTTGCAGATGAGAGCGAGTGGAGTCAGGGAGGAGGAGGAGGAAGAGGAGGGAGGAGGAGGGGAGGAATGGGGGGAGATGGGGGCCGCGTGGATGAGGTCCCCCCTGGTGGAATGGGGAGGGAGGGAGGGAGATCGGAGGAACGGTGGGCGGGTGGATGGAGGAGGTTTTCTCCCCAACTGGCTGTGACTTACATATAAAATGGAGGCATTCTTGTTGCGGACGACGTGAAGGGAAGACGTATGCTTCCAAAGCTCTCCTCGCACTCTCCCTCTCTCTCCCTTGCCCTTCTCTTATGGAACCCACTTTGGAGCAGTTCTCTCCCCGTGCTCCATCTCGACGCCTACGCGCAACGATCACAAGCGCCTTCGACGTTTCGCGATGTCCCTCTGCAGACACATCCCGCGACGCCGTCGAACCAGAAGGTTATTTACGCCATGTCGACCATCCCTCTGTCTCTTACTTACTTCTGGAAGACCTGAGGGAGCCAAGAACCGACTTGCATCCTGAGGAATAAGGAGGATTCCTCTCCCTCTATTCATAAAATTCTCTAACCGGTAAGTTCATAGAGAGGGAAATGCCCTTACATTTACTTAGATAGGAAGAGGACAAGGAAGAATCCAACATGGCCGCCGCCCGCAACTCTTACCTTCGCGGGGTGGATTATAGAGAGTGCGAGTGTA
The DNA here is from genome assembly GCA_028673005.1 of Tanypteryx hageni. Taxonomy (NCBI): domain Eukaryota; kingdom Metazoa; phylum Arthropoda; class Insecta; order Odonata; family Petaluridae; genus Tanypteryx; species Tanypteryx hageni. Next base: position 51,187,560 of record CM054118.1, on the reverse strand, counting down.
TTTCGAAGGGCAGGAGGGGGATGGAAAAGGGTGGGGGGTTGGGCGTAGAAGGATAGTAGTGCGCCGCTAGTAACCTGAGTGACCGTGTCCAAAGGTGTCGAGTTGGAGACCACGCGGTTAGAAAGGTAGAGGATGGGAATGGATTCGTTTTCCTGTGTGTTTGTGTGCATGTTGGATGTGCCCAAGTGACCTCGTGAGAGATCGTGTGTTGTGGGGGAACAGGGAAGGGAGGGGAGAATATGGGGGGTGGATGGAAGGGAGACGACGGTGACTTGGGTGGGGAAGTGCGTTGGATTGCAAGGGGCGAAAGGGGTGGGGTGTTGGAAGAGGGGGATGTGAGAGTGAGGTGGGGGTGTTGAACCGTCGCCCATTCTCCCTCTCCTTCTCTCTCTTTCCCCACCCCCCACTCCAATCGCGCTCTCTTATGGCGAGTGCATGGCATTCGCTGCGGCCTTCCGCTGACCTCCTGACTCATTTGGTCAGAGTCCCGATCGCTGAGGCGGGGGTGGGAGTTAGGATCTCCTGGCTACGAGTGTCCCTTTGGTGAATAATCGTGGACGCCAGCCAGTTGACCCGAACTCAAAAACGCACCTCGCTTTCGCAATCCAACTCCGCCATGTTAAATTCTCTCCCTTTCGAGCTAGCCGGGAGTTGTAAATTTAATTTTATTGACTGTCTCAGGATTGTCATTGCATATAGCTGCCATTGTGCTCCTTTTCAAGAATTGAGGGGCACATATATTTTACTTGATGGATAGCAACGAGCTCTTAATATTTATATTAGTAAACTAAACCAATTTTTTATTATTAAATGTTAAGATATTGCCACTCCTGGGTTATAGCGGCTGTTTACTGAAAATGTTTGGCATACTATACTGAAATTAGAAAAGTAGTTAAAATAAGAATGGAACTTGCGTATTTTATGCAAAAGTAATACTACATATATTTAAATTCTTTAGAAAAGTTTCACTGCTTAATTTTCAGTTTGCTAACGCGGTAGATAAATTCAAAATCTGATGGTATCATTGTTATTATGGAGAGCATAATACAACTTCACTAACTGATTAAAAATTTATTTATTTATAAATAGATGGTGCCTGTAAATTAAGAGAAACATTACTCGGAACCTACATGTACTAAAACGTGTCTTCTCTTAATGAATGTGATTTTTTATAGCATTGTGACTATGGTAAAGTAACTATGTATGAGTATCAACATTATATAGCTATCAGATAAGTAAGAGCTAAATTATGACGGATATTTATTGATTTTTTGTGAAACAGCTTTAGAATTTCATTCATTTTCAAACATCAAGCGCAGGCCTCAAAACTAGTGTTTGATGCTTTAACATTAAGCCGATAGAAAACAACTATATTGCTCTTCCGCCTTATAGTTTTAACTCAATAGTGTGAGACCATTTTCTCTGCAGTACCCATTTAATTGACTTTTGAATACAAGATTCACGCTTTGGGATTCGTGGCGTCTTGTTTTCAAAATCTATTCGCATAAAAGTTAATGGGCCATCTCAAAATTTTTCTATATTAATGTTACACGCACTCGGGAAATAAGATCCTTTGGCTCTTGACGAAAAATATTTTAATTGCGTATAAATTATTGAAATATACTATAAAAAGGATATTTCTCAGCAAAATACTAAACTGAAATGTATTTTAAGGAATTGGCAAATAAAAAATTGATGGGCGTTTTCGAGTTGCTCTGCAATTAAAATTATGTTTCAAAATAAGAATATCCTCAAAACATCACCCAGAATTAACAACCGTTGAGAAAATTTCATAAAAAATGAGTAATTTATTTCCGTGCTGATTAACTGTTGTTAAATCTGTAATAATATAAATTCAAAATTAGAATGAGTATGCAATATTTTCTATTGTTATGAAACCTTCCATTCAGTGGAAAAGAACAGTCCTAGCTAAAAATTTTCATTTTTTTTACGGAAGTCCTTTTCATAGTCTTTGAGGTTTATACTAGAATTTTTCGATTTCTTTTTACGAATTTTCAAATGATCTGACTTGAATTTCAAGAATGAATCCGGACGTCGCCAAGAGTTAAACGGCACAGCCCTACGTGAACAAAATGACAATGCGACGACCTTGTATAGCAAAAATCTCCTTTATGTCAATTGATCTTTCGTGGTCCTTTTGAAATTTTCAAGAACTTCAAAAGAGTCAAGGTCAAATTAATAAAAGCTCCAATTTGTATGCAGATGATAGTAAACTGCCATTACCTCAAAAGGGATACAAACCGAGTTTTTCGGGAGGTAATAATGTCGCTTTTACCAATTAGAATAATCTCGTTGCCACCAAAGCCTGACAGTTCTTCGGGCTTTTGAAGAAATACTGCTCTATCCCCTATCCAACCCATCCTCTGAAGGTCCTACTACCTTCCACTTCCCCTGTCTTCTACCTTCCCCTTCTCCCATTCTCTTCTTCCTCCCCATGCTATCTCATCTCATCCTTGCCTCTCCTTCCTATCTCCTCTCCTTCTGGACCTCTTTTCTAACTCCAGCCCTTCCTCTCCATCTCTGTATCCCTCCATCCACTCCGTCCCCTCTTCTCAACCAACCCACCTTCTCTACTTTGGCCGATCTCAAGAATACAAAACACCGGTCTGCGCTGTTATCGCTTTGTCTCATGTCACGAAGACAGCAGTCGGGAAGAGACTGACGGCTGCCAGGTAGTGACGTCATGCAAAAATACTGGCGTAGGCTTTTATGTGACGGCGAAAAGACAAAGCCATTCGACGAGGTGGTCTCAGGATGTTGAAATGTGGACGTCTGCGTTATGAAAGTTCCATCCATTTGTAGAAGCGCCGTCGATCGAAATTATATCGACGACTTTTGACTACGAATCAATTCCACCGACAACTGGATTTTTAATTGAATCTGCTTACGCATTGATCGGTATCTCGGAATATATAGATATCAAGTAGAGCGGCAACTATAGGGAATGTTTTGCTATCGCGGAATTCTGATTGACAAAGATTATGCGAGTGTCGAATCAGTAAACGGACGCTGCCACAAGCAAATGACACATGCAACCCATATTAGGTCTGCGACGGGCTAATAAAAAGATAACAATCAAAGCATCAATGCGCGCGTCTTGTACTGTTCATGATTATCCCATTGATACTGATTATTTGAAATTAATTGCATTACTGATGATAACATATGAAAACAAATACAGTGATTTGAAGTTACTATAAACTACAACTAATAAACAAAGCAGTGGATTCATTTTTGCTAATTTCTTAAATGAAATGGAAAATATAGTTTTTATTGGGCGGAAATATATATTTAACTCATTTTACCAGCTTCTATATGGAATTTGTCATCAAAATACGTTTACTTATGGTTATAATATTACTATTTCAGTAAATGATGTTACTTAATTATACTATTGCGGATCAATTAAGATTGCCATTTTTATTTCCGAATTTTCCGTAAAATATATCAAAGGTTTTCCTGACAAATTTCGGAATATAGCATTGATTGTAATCTACTTTGCTCATAACAAAATATAATTACTGCTAATCTCGCTTTAATGTACTATTATTTGAATCCGTCAATGATTATTTCATCAAAATTAGGTCAAAGGGAATATTAATTATAGTATGAGAATCGATTGTTTTAATGACTAAAAAAACGGTGGGTAAGCCTATATTATAAAAAGGAAAGTATTTTACCTACTATAGTTTTGCCTGTGCATCAGTTAAAATTTAATGTCAATAAACGTATTATAATTAAACTGTTGAACATTGTTTAAAAATATGATCACATTTGTTAACGAAGGTTTCGATTTAATTCTTCATATTCAATTAACTGGCTTTTAAAAACACAATATTGGCGGTATTTTGGCAGCAGACAACAAGTTGTGGGGTACTTTCAAAAATAAATGAAAACACGTGATTTTACGCGGTAATAATAAAATTCCAATTTTATGTTAAAGAATGGATTTCTATAGCCTAAAATTCTCATAAACACCATCTTCATATTTGAGAAATATCGCATTTCGGTAACCACGATATTTTTGTTATGGTGGCATGAGTACTTGAATGAATTTGCGGCTGGCCCCTTGTCTTTTGCGTCACATTGTAAGTCTTTATGTAATTTAGACAATCTAGAAAGCAAAGACAGAATTCCAACCTTATATCATGGTCCTACACAATATTATCCGACAGCAATAATTAGATTGATTGATTGATTGATTAGATGAGATTTTATGCTTTCATTATTCTTCCGATAAAGCTTACTTTCCAGTCGGTACCAAAACCACTGTACGTCCGTTGTTTCTCCATTCCACCACGTGGCGTTAGCTACCGGATCACCCGTCCATCCGGTTTGGTCTTGGGTCTTATTCTCCTCTCGCAAGCATATTTGCCGTCCCATCCCTTACGAATACACTTTAAGAACAAAAAGGTTCATTCCATTAATGGGAGAATATTATCTACTTCTATATCGTGAAGCAATAAAGTAACATATTCTACCCATTAAATCCTTCTCCGTAGATATGTAGAATTAATTGCTCTATAAAAATCACTCTCCACTCTGCCAGGCATCTTCGCTATTCCTATCCTTTTCTCCCTCACCACCCTAATACTAAGGCCGTTCTCTTTATTGCCTTTTCCATTGCAAAATAAACTCCCCTTTGGTAGTGAGAAAGAGAGAGAGTGAGAGGGCAAGAGAGAAGGGGGGGAGGCATGTGAAGGCGATACGAGATCGTATCGTTTTAAGAGTTCCAGCAACGTTTGCCGGCTGGCACGGGAGGAAAGAACGGATATCCAGAGCCGTGGAGACGGCGTCGAGTTTTCCGCGAGGGAAGCGAGACGGAGGGCCCGAAAAAGCCGGCGGCGGCAGTCGGGGAAGAGATAGAGAGAGGGCGGACGGGATAGCGGGGCCAGATGCTGCTTCTTCGCGCGCACGCATCCACGGCATTCTCCCCGTGCGGCGGCGGGCGGGCAAGGTCCCCGTAAGCGGCCTTATCTCGGCCCGCCATCGCCGTATTTCTAGGCACCCTTCCCCACCACGCAACCTTTAGCTTTTCCTGTCTTTTTACTCCACCCACCCATTCTCCTCCCCATATCCTCCCTCTCTCTTTCTCCTAGACTTCCCCCCTTCCACCGACACATACAAATCCAAAACCTCTCCCGCATCCTCTGTCTCTTCACCTCCCTATGTCCCCTCCCCGCGACAATTCCTTACCTCGGTAATTCAATGCATCGTGACGCGCTCGCGGGTGGAAGTCAACACGCAGCATTGTTCCCTTTGTCACATAAATATTTTAAGTTTCTCCATTCCTCTCCCCCCCCCCACCTCTTCCCCTCCCCACTCCCGAAGTCTCGTAAGTTTTCCCCTCTTATTCCTCTTATGCCTCCGACAGCTCCCGGTCTTTGCTGTCGCGTGTGACCCACGCATTCTTTCTTTCTTTTGTCTCGATTGCGTTGTTGTTCTTATTGTTCTCTACTCTTTCTCTTACTCCTCTCGACTCCTTCTCTCCGTCTTTTCTTCCTTCCCTCTACTTCCCCCTACACCAAACGGCATGGTGACATCCGATAAGAATTCGCGGAAAACGAAGTAAGACCGCCGCGGGAGAGTATTTCCATCTCCGAAATGGAGGGCATGAGAGGGTACGAGAGAGAGAAATGGATCATCAGGAATGAAGAGGCTAACTCAGCCGTCTACTCGTTCGTATTCAGATTTTTATATTAGAACTCGCCGATTTCCATCTACCGATAAGTGTTAACCAGCAATCTAACTTAAAAAGTCAAGAAGAAGCATTTAGAAAGTACTTGTCTCGCTGTCAGATATCTCCAATAGCCATAACAAGGTTATATAAAAATCAGATGCGCATTTCGGCTACAAAGTAGTCGTCTTCAGTGGCAATTCACCCAAAATATAGTCTATTAGAATATTTTTTTATAACGTTGTGGCTATTGGAGATATCTCAGACAAATACATTGCTTGCTCTTGAATTGTTTTCAGCCATAAGACCATCTCGATTATTTCCTGTTGAAACTTAAAAATGATCGTGTATGATGTTTGAAACTCGGGAGTAGAAGTGATAATAAATATGGTGATATCTGTTAATTTTTTCATATTATCAAATACGAATCCATCTTAAAATTGTCTATAAAGCAATTCAGCCGAATTCTTTCTTTGTTCTGTGCACTTGGAAGTAATGCAGTGTCTAACATCAAAAAATCCTGAAGCAAAAAGAATGACAAGACTATAATAATACTACTCCTATGAATTTCAATTTAAAAAACGTTGTCGGAATCGCTATTTCCAAAAATGTTACATCAAACGCCTAACACTTCGAGTTTTGACACTATCAAGATTTGGTGCTGTGTTTTATCAGGGTTCCTGGCTTTGTAGATTTATAGATGTAGTCCCGCATTTAATGAAGTTGTCTATCTAATTTGTAACAATTCTTACAAATGTTCTTGTAATTGCTATAGGTGTTTTATAAAATAAGATTTAAAAAAATAAAATCATACCCTCCACAATCCTTCCCTATTGTAAATGAGGGTTGAACATATGAAAAGCCTTATCTTAAAAAACAAAAAATCAGTACAAGGAGGAAAAGATTTTTGCTACTCATGTTTAAAGAAAATATATAGTCATAAGAATAGTTCTAAATCGAAAGAGAAATATAAAAGATTTCAAGATTAAAATTGAGAAATTGAAAGACATTATTTTTATGTTATTTAAAGTAAAATTTCCATTTGGAATTCTTCTGATCGGTAGTATGACAATATTTTATTAATTGAAAATAAGTATTCTCTCCTGCAATACATGGTTTCTAAAAGTTGTCTATACGGTCTTAAATTTGTTTCCATGGGAAGTTGCACGTAAAAGAATGAGAGACGACATAAAAGGAATCAATAGATGCCTGAGAAAAACTGACCTCTGCCCGTCGAAGCTAGCATAGAACGCGTAATTGATAAACCTAAGAGAAAAAAAATCGCATCTTTATTGTCATCACAAAATTTTCATTCTAGTTCATTGAACAAAAATTGAATTCTTGAGAAAATAATTGAATAACTGACTTTCTTATTTGAGCGCCTCTGCAGTTGCGAATTCATCCGATGGATCCACGGAATTTTCATGTATGGATTCGTTCGCATGCGTTTTCCTTTTGCATAGACCCAAGGTCGCCTCTATCACTCGTCGCAATTTCTTTCGACACCTTGAAGCTCGTATTTCTTATCTAATGATCCAGCATCGACATCTCTTTCCTGTCTGTCTCCTTTCCAACATCTCTTGGCAGTTTCTCCTTCACTACTCACCTTGACTACGGCTTCACTGTATCTTTCTTATGCAATCTGCGATTCTTCTTTCTTCTCCTGAGATATTCAACAGTCCTTTGTTGTCTTCTTCTCTGCTTAGCTGATATTCCCAATACTTCTCTCAACTCACATCTCACATAATTTCCTCAGTGTCAGTGTTTCCATTCCTTAGAGAACGGTGCTTCTTATTGAAGCAATATTTTTTCTCTTCATAGGGTCAATGCTATACTATTGTCATTAAGGGTTCTTTAACCATACTATTTTGAGATTTGACTTAAAACTACAATAACCTGATCCCTTAAAACGCATTAAAAATTTCAATCTATTTTTAGTTTCTTGCAAACTAACTATTAAGGTTGACATAACATTCCAGAATACTTCATTGCATTTACTAGTTCCTAAAAGACCCTAATATTATATTTTCTTCTTAAAAATTTCCATCTTTCAATACTTACTCTACCATTCCTCTCCTTCGTCATAAAAGTCAAGAAGACCCCGTCAAAATGCGCACGTCATAAATGCAAAACTGTTATGCAAAGGATTTTGGTGCTTAGTTATTACGGGGTTGAGCTCGCAGTCTAACAAATTAGTAATAATAATAAACCCTCCATAAAACATTCTTAAACGATTATAAATTCTCATTAATCCGATACCTCTATTAATATCGTTTCAATTATCAATTCATTATATTGATTTGTGAGATTAATCTCGAAGAGGAATTTTATAAACACTACAATATTTTAATTCACTCGTTAAATATGATGATGATTATTTTAACAGAAATACCAAAAAAAGATTTTTTGCCAAAAGCCTACGCTTAGCGCTGTTTTCTACCTTTTCTTTTTACAAAGATAAAATGCACAAAAATAAATTATGATAAAAACTAATAACCTTAACTTTTCAAGATAAGAAAACACCCGCTTGAAGCGAAGCATGAATTTCTCCAATTGATTGGAAATTGTATCTTCTGCTAAACATAAAATCTAAATAGCAATAATTTAAGGGGTTAATGATTCAAGGACTATGTATTTAAATTTGGCACGAAAAAGAAAAAATATGGAGTCAAGATACTTGATTAAATTATTCCATAAACGCAATCTTAATTTCTATAAGCGTCAAACTAGCATAATTCGTAAGGATAATCTTGTGAAATTCGAAATTGCTATGAAATAGATGTCAAAACCAGGTCGTAAATGCGGTGATAAGAGTTACTAAAACCAATTTTAAATAAAATATTAAGCAAAATACAAATATTAAAACCTTCAGTGAGCGGATTACGTTTGCTTTTCTTTCGAATCAAAGACATTTTACATCTACAGACACATGACAAAAATTCGCGCGGGTTTGCTCACATGTTATTTTAACAAAGTTCATTTTATTGAAAACAATCATAAATCAGATGTTTAGATAAGCAATTCAATGAATTAAAAAAGAACTATTGGATTCAAAGTTGGCGCGAAAACGAAGTAAAATTAGGAGACTTCAACGCCCGCATACATTACACGCTTTTAGCTATTTTTAAATTCAATCATTTATCATATTATTCCCATGACCATTATCCTTCATAAGAATTACATTCTATTTTGAATTGAAAAACGATTTCAATTTTTTCCGACTTCATCATTTTCTTATAATAAGAAATTCCATTAACTTTCAATACTGGCAAAACGCACAGCAGCAAAATGATAATGAAAATTCTAAGCGTAAATAAACTTTATGAAAATAATTGAAATATGATGCACGTCATCATTTTTCAACGATTATGGTCGAATGCGAGATTGACCTCTAATTAATTTGAATAATAAACTTGAAATAAACACCAAAACGAAGTAACACGACCAGAATTCGTTACTATATTCATTCGATTACACTTGGTAGCTATCTGAAAATTTTAATCATTTTTTGACTCGATGATACCAAGCAGATGTTCCTTGGAAGAATTTAACTATTTTTGATGAACTTAGTCCTCCAAAGTGCAATGGAAATCACTGCGACGCGACGATCCGACGAAAGAATGAAAACATCCTATGAGCTTCCCTTGTATGCAAATGGAGTAGATGGAGGGAGTGATTGGATGTAGTAGAACATCCTTCCGTCTACTAGTGGGGTAGTGGGACACTTTAATGGTAAGTTGGGAGGGGAGTACAAAGGTTAGTAGGGAAACAAAAAGTTTGAGAAAGGAGGGATCAATAGAGGCCTGGATTTCTGCTTGAAAAGGGGTTGAAATTCAGAAAAGGGAGACTGCTCTATCATCAGCCGTACGCTGGAATATACTTGAGCTCAGATTAAACTTAGTATCATATTCAACTTTAGGTTTTATCAATGACCATTAATTCTGTTTCACATGGTGAATAACTTTATATTGTAGAATTATATCGCGTTTTTTTCATAATACTTATGGTATATATCTATTTGTCTATTACCATTCTTTGATTATGAAATAATGGAAGAGACCTAATGGAATCTACCGACTTAATGGTTGCATCTTGAGGTTATCGACTATAATAGAAGGAAAATTATCCAAATAGTGATATAAATGAAAAATTAGCTTATTAATTGGACTTCAAATAATAAGTTCCCATTTATATTTATTGACTCAACAAGACGAAAAGAAACTTATTGCGAATCCTTAAAAATCTTTTAATAGATTTTCACAAAATCATGGCAAAATTATTCACATTTCATACGATTATATGTATCTGAAGGATGAAACAGAAAAATTGATCAATTTCTCTAGTTTCATAATAAATATATAATACATTTTTTATTTTGCGCATAATAAGAATCAATCTTACAAAATCATTTCTGTGCTAGCTGAATTTCTATTCTGTCTATAAAATCGAACCTATAAATTCGTCGGAAATAAGTATATTTTTACGTTTTAGTCTAAAAGCCGAGAGGTTGGTCTTCATGGCCAAAACTTGTCCTTTTATGAACCATTATTTAGATTTCGATTAGAAATTATATAAGCCTTAGAGAAGGATGATGAGGTCATAGGAGAGTTTGGGCGTGAGAGGACGAAAGTGGGAGGGCGGGACACGCGCCCATTGTATATCTTTCTCATTCTTTTGCGGAAGGGAGTGGGAGAGGAAGGAAGCGCTGATGAAGGGGTAGACGTGGGAAGAGGAGGAGAGGGTGCGAAGGGGGAGGGAGGGAAAAGGAAATGGGGCGGCCGATGGGAGATTGTGAAGTGAGGGCGGGAGCGGGAGGGGCAGAGGGACCTCGCCTTCACTCCCAGAGTGGCGTGGTTTCCGCTGCGGAGTCTCTCCTCTCTCTTTTCCCTCTACCTTTCTTTCCTCTCGCTTCCCTTTTTCGTACCCTCTTCCTCTCCTACTTCGTTCTTCCTCCTTGCCATCTATCCCTCTTTCCCCAATCTCTTTCCTCCTCGCTTTTCCAGCTTCATTCGTTTCTTTTCCTTTTTTGCATAATTCACTCTTTCCCTATTTGTCTCCAAAAATTCCCTCCAATTTTATATTTTCTTACTTATACGTTTCTTTATTTCTACGATTCCTTTTCTTCGCCCTCACCGCCTCTTTTTTTAGCCCTTTCCAAGGTCTTTTCTCTTCATTTCTCCCTATTTTCCTTGGTTTCAGATTCCGTCGTCAGATACATTCAGAATGAGTTAGTTGGGAGGTCAGTTCGTCAACCAGGGCTGGTATTTGGCGGGCGATGCTGGAGGAGCGTGGGATAAAGGGGGTGTGGATTGAGTTTTATGGAACGGACTGAGGTGGGAGGAATCTTAGCCTTATTTGGTGCCGCGGACGATCTCCAAGCTTTCCGCTTTTCCGCTCGCCCACATCCTCCTTCAAAATCCCTCCGTCATTCCATTTCTCTTGCCTCTATACATGCAAGCATTAAGTATAATCATACGGTTCAATAGTTAGTTGATAATACTGCAGTATCTACATTGGAAACACTAAATCATGGATGAGCGCGCGGAGATTTCAACGCTCCTCTACTACAGCGAGTGACAATAGTTTGAACATTATAGAACCTCACGATTGTCAGGTTTGATGATATGAACTATATATCCACCAATCTATGCAGTATAATAGTTTTAGAATCTTTGCAATGCAAATCGATCGATTTTCCGGCCCAATATACGTAATAACTGACTTGAAGGATTCTAACTGTAATTAATTACCTCAAATCAAGCTCTGTTGTAGGATACAATTCCTTCTACTGATACTGATTTGTAGAAAAAAGACCTAAATCTAAGATAGGAACGATAAAGAAGAACATGATAATGCTCTCCATAATATCACCGCCATGAAAGAAAGAATATTTTTTCATGAAATTTATATGCTTAAATCACACTGACTTATGTATGGTATATTATATACATATAATATACTTCACATGATGGCATGTAATTTATATATTGAAATTTATCTTTTAATTTTAACAGTATGGAGCCTTAATAAATGGCGTAGGACTACTTATTTCATCATTACATATATATTCTTTCAAAAGTGATAACTATTATTTTCCATAATAGGCATAGTATTATCTACATTTCGTTTTAGAGATATTTAATAATTTAAAAAATGTGTCGATAGTGGAAAACATATGTTGACAGTGATTTAAATTTAGATGTTTCATTTCCTCAGCATTAGATATAATAACCACAAAAATAATGTCCTCATTTAATGAAGAACATTATGGCACTGGATTATATTATAGAAATATGAAACAATTTATGAAAAATATTTATACTGTTTTATAATTTATTATATATATCCTTGAAGCATTTTATTCTTGATCTCCCGAATTACGGTTAGTCATATTATACGTGATCCCCATTCTGTACAGTTTAACGGCAGCATGACGCGTTCTGATAGAGTATTCATTTTTCAATAAAGATGACTTTCAAAAAAGGTCAATATCGAATTTTTTTCCATAAAGAATATTAATTTTTATATTGCATCTATTTTCTATTCAACCAAGCCGCGCTTGCTTTTTACCGTCGTCGAAAGAATGGCGGCCTTTTACTTACTATTCTTTATATCACATACGACCACCATAAAAAACTTCTGTAAAACCTTCTGCCGCAGTTCCGCCAAGCAGTGACATCTGCGAAACACTCATTAGCCGCCGCTGTCAAGATTATCTGGCCAAGAGATCTGGCCAACTTCCCCTCCCCTTTCGACCAAAAGAGAGGCCCACTTCCCCGAACACGTTACTCGGTACTATGCACCTGCTTTGCCGAAAAGGCATGAAGCCTCACACCCCTAACCGTGACACCCTTTGAAACGCACTACGAATTTCACCCCCGTTGAAAGAAACGCCGTCGAATTCCACGAGCGCACGCTCTTCAACTCTTTCTCACCTTTTCCTATCACTCATTTCCTCTCTTGTCCTTCTCCTTCCCACTTAAGGTCTTTTCTTTTTCCTCTCACGATTTCTCAACTACGTTTTTTCTCCTATATTTGATATATCATACACTTCTTCTCGCCCTCTTCCGCTCCTTTTCACTACTATTTTTATCTGTATCAATCGCTGCGCCTCTATCATATAATTTCCCTCCATTCTCTCCATCGTCGTCTCCTTACTCTTTCTTTTTCTCGTCTACCGCTCCTCTTTATGAAGTCTTACGCCATCTTTCTTTCTTTCTCCACCGGAAGTTTGAAATTTATAATCAATACAAAAGGCTTATCAGAAACCAAAATGCTAATAAATCCCAAGAGACTGAAAGGTATTATATAGTGCTTTATTGTTATTATTTTAAATATATACATGAAAATTCCGTAAATATTTGACTGAATATTAAACAGACCTCAAAGGCCAATGTGGGAGTGACCTTTCTTATTGACGTTTTCCTTTGGTAATTTTCGGGGTAGACAAAAATACTGACGATAACGTTTTGAACTCAGCAACCATTTATCCGTAAAAATGTTTTACAACTTTATTCATCGTTGTGACTTCAAAACCTCTTATTCAAAAATCGAGAGTAAATGTTGAATTGAGGGAAAAATTATTATTAATAACACAATAATATTTTTACATACCCCTTGAAAACTCTGCAGGTACACGAGGGGTACGCGTACCCCGGTCGAATATCACTGTTGTAGTGTATCATGTCACGATTATAAAAATTAACTCAGTAATATATATGTATTTTATAAGTTTTGACTAGCTAAATGCTTCTGTTGACAACTGAAAAGTCGGAAAATAGAATCAAACCAGAGTAAACTTAAAGAGTCGGTTAAACAGTGATTGGCTCTATAGATGACTTCTCCTATATTTATAAAATGATCAAACAAAATAATTTTTTTGAAAAAAATCGATTAATAAAAACTAAAGGTGACTGTAGCTAAAATGCGAACCTAGATCTGCATATTATTATATTTTAGCCAAAAGGTTAACTTGAGAAATCATTTTGGATTTGCTTATTTTAGACTTATTAACTCAACTATATTCTCTGCAGCATTTATCTCCAGCAAAAAGGTTATCTCTCTCCATAGTATTTAATATAGACCTATTCTATTAAATGTTTTAAATGAGTATTTAAATATTACTTAGAGGCGGAGATCAATAAAACTAGTTACCGAAATATCATTATCTACACCTTTTAAATACCTTAATAATTGGGTTAATTGAAAGTTTTTTCAAATTTTACTGCTTTAATGTACGGCGGTAAAACTTGAATAGTTTAAGCAAATTTTATCTTTGGCGCAATTTCCCTACCTTTTTCCTGAAATAATAAGGATATCTTAGAGTAGTAACTTACAATCCGTGTCCGGAAGGAAATATATTGCTCAATACTTTTATGGGTTCGTAAATAATTTGTCACGAAGAGATGAGCATGATTCGCCAAGTTAAACTGTTCAACATGTATTTTATGCACGCAACCATGTTACATTCAGGGATTGCGTCAAAGAATTCATGGAAAATAGCAGATAAATATTTATGGCATACGATGGTACCGAGTGATTCCTATTCCTTCCCTCTCTTGCTTGTGTGAAGAATTTTCATCTCAGGTGTGCGAATGGATGTATCGTAGGGTTTCCTCATCAATCTTCATCAACACTTGCCTCCACCTGATTTGTCTTCTTAATTCCCTAATCTTGTCACAAAACAAAGAATCTTTTGTCAGACAAATTTCTTTGGAGTGAAAGGGTGTTTTTCGTGCAAGATGGAGGTAATTAGATGTGTTAACACTGCGGTTGTAACGATAAAACATCATTTTGGTTGGAAAAGAGAGAGACCGGGTGTTTTGAATAATAAATTACATCCTCTAAAAAGACAGACAAAAGTTACTCTGATTTAATATGTTTTTGCTTTCCTCTTATTTTGTAATTTCAATAATTGCCGTATATTTTCTCCCAAAAGTTTATAGAGATTAAGCTGTGCTTTATAACGAACTAACTAATGAGCTTTTATTATACAGGACTGTATTGAAAGTGAATTCGATAAACCAAGATAATTTAAACGGACTTAAGATTTCAGCGATTTAGGTGTTGAAATTTATAAATAAGTCAATTACATCCAAATTATATTACTGTAAATCGGAATGCGAATGAATCTGCTTGAAACTACTCAACTATTTTTCTGATGTCAACCATTAAAAAAAAGCACGATCAAATATTTTATTTTTAGATATTTTCATTACTTTTTCGGCATCTGCTTTAGGGAAGAGTATTCAAAGTTCGAAACCTTGGTAAATCCAGCAACGATCACCATAACTACTTTCCTCTAAACAGCGTTACGCTGTTGATTCTACACATACCATTATTTACAAATAATGCAAGTTCTAAAAGCATCAAATTTTCACGGCTTATAAATGATGTTAAGCGTATCAATCTCGCTAGCATTATATTTAAGGGAGATAGATATGAAATCGTAAGTGGCTTTGATATTTTTTAAATCCAGGCGTAAGCAGATGCCTAAAAAACAATGGGGATTTTTTCCGGAGACTTCTAAAGTGTCATTTAATGCATTCTGCCTCTCTAGACTTCTTACGAAAATTATCGTTGTGTCCATTCTCTACCAGTCTTGCATTAAGTTGCTATGGCGGGAGACTGAACTTCAAATTAATATTTTTTGGGAGAAGTAATTATTAAAAGTTCGTTGCCACTTTTTTGTTCTGTCTGGGTAGTGTTGCGACATCTGCTACACTTTATCCTGAGATCAAGGAATGATAAGGAAAAAATAGGGATCGGGAAAGAGTAACAGCCTGGACGCTAATATCTCTCACGTAAATTAACCATGGAAAGAATGAAATTACGCCAGCTCCCTTACCTTTAAGGCATAACTGAAACTTGCTGCACATATGAAAAATAGTCAAGTACTGTTTAGTAGATATGAAATTTTATTGAAGAAATCTCTCATGTAATGATGAAAGTTCTAGGTATGAAAGATTTCTCCATACTCATTTACAAACTATCCTTTTCAGTTATATCTCACATATCAGTAGGCCGGCTATCAGATTTTGGCTTATCATTAAGAATATCTCACAATTAAAATTTCATATTTTGCCATGTATAGATGTTATATACGGAAACCTTTACACATTGTTGTTTACAAAGAAAATCCGAAGACATCGCTTTCGGAATGACGAAACAATTTATTGACGTAAGCCATTGACTTTTGATGGAGTGTAACTCTTCGTGTTAAGGAATGCTGAACGTATGCAGAATGAATATGCATGATACGAGTAAGTGAACAGAATTGCATTAGCGTAGCGGAAACCAACATTAAAATATTCTACGTGAATGTGAGTGTGCGTAAACTGTGTCATGACTGCTCGATACTCTTCGGAACTACTGCCACATTAATGTTTTCGTGTTTTTAGAGATCCATAAAATTACTAGCAGCTATACTTTTTCTTGTACGAACAACATGTGTTGAACACGCAGCGATGCCTGTATATGACTGCACGATAAATAAGAAGAATTTATATTGAAACCAGCATTTGAAAATGTTGACATTTCTTTGAATAAAACAAAACCTATGATAATATGTTATAGTTACGATAACATATGCTTTCAACTAATTTCAATAAATAATATGGACAAATTATTTTTGCATAATTCTTCAAAATGATCAGTTCTGCATTCGTTCGATGAATGTGCATGTACTATGAAAACTTGAAACGCCTTGAAAGCTGTTTGATTAAGTAGAAAGGAGACTACTTCTTAGTAAATAATACATAACAAAGTAAGGAACATGCTATTTCGAGAAGATTAAACAATTGTAAAGTAAAGGTAAAATACTCGCCGCATTACATAAAAAAGGTAAAATATTATAAAAACAAGTTCTTTGGATTGGATTTCATAGAGTGAAATGTGAAGATAACCCTTTCGTGCCTACTCATTTGAAATCAAGAAACTTTGCCGCGAAACTAACATTACAAATTCCGCTTTTTATAATAAAAACTGGTCCAAAAACTCAACAACAAATTATCTCGACGTGGTTGAAATAAATAGCGACCATAAAAGGTCAGAAAATTGCGTGCTCAAAAAACTCGCCAAGTAAATACGCGGCGTCAAATTGCGTCACCTGTCTCAGGGGAAAAAAGGGGTCATTTCGGTTTGTCACATAAATACCCGTAGATTTATCTTCCACACACTCTCTCTCTCCCTCTCATATTTTCACCCAAAATTAATTTTTCGCGCCACGGATGTTTCGCCGGCATTTTCTTGCCGCTCATCCGAATAATTTCCGTCCCAAAAAATAGCGGGCGAAAGCGGCGTCTAAAACACTTCTAACGACCGTTTCGCATACTGAAAACGATGCATTTCCTCAATGATTCCGCGGATAATTCCATAAAATAACGGAACAAACGTAAAGAGACGCGTCATTCGAAAATGAGATCGAAGCGGCCGGAGGACGAGGGAACCGCGGTGCAGTAAAAGGTGAAGCCGAATCGGTGCCCGGACGTTGGAAGGACGCCCGTGTGGGAACCGGGTGTCGGGAGCAGGGCAGGTGTCCGACACCAAAAACACCTCTCCTGTGTAAACAACCCCAGCGTCGCTTTTAAATGAGGGACTCGGAATATTAAGTGCACCATTCCGCTGCTCCCTACTATCCTCCTCCTCCCCCCTTCTCCGTGCTGTCTCTGCCATCCACTGCCCGCGACCTCCCCACTCTATCCCTGGCTCGAGTTCAACATTTCCTCCTCGTTTTTAGTGATTTAATTATCTTCCAACAAGAGCGACCGGTTTAAAATGCAACGAAAACAGTTGCGACGTTTGGAGGTGAAAATATTCTTGCATGAGAATAACAACGCTTTCCATCATGCAGGCATTATTTTTCACATTTTGCGAATGACGAAAAAAATACTTTTAAAAATCTCCACCATTGTTTTACGTTAAAATAAGCGCTCTTCCAAATTGTATGAAATTTTATAAATTTGAAAACAAAGGATTTACGCAAAAGGCAATGCAAACGTTGCTGGCAGTCTTTATTCGCGCTACATTATTCTCAAATAAATCCATACAAAATATTTTTTATTAAATATAATAATAGTAGGAGTAGAGTATTATAACTTTCTAATTCTTATCCAGATGTAAGGATGTTGTTTAATTACTAAAGGGAGGTCTTTCTCGATTACCAAATCAATTTTTTTATCTTTGTCAAGATTTGATGGAAGCAGTTTAAAGGATTTAAAATTTATTATCTATACAGAGATAAAGATTATTTTATACGGAATCTCTTAACAACCTGTCTTGACGAATCGAAGTACAGTAGCATGCGTTAAAATATTGCAAGTACATATAAGACGATATTGTGTTTATTATGACATCCAATGCAATTGAATGTTTTATGAAAACTATAAATGCACTAATATTTTTCGAAGTATATTAACATTCAAGCATTGATATTTATTGCCAATAAACCGCATTTTTATTTTACAGCAAGGAAATACAGAAGTTAAATTACAGACAATCGAATTATTTATATTCCATGCCAGAGTTTCATGCATTTGCGTAGTTTACATTAAACTGCAATATGTTATAGAAAAAGATATGCAAGACCATTTTGAATTTAGTAAAAAATGAATTGTGATCGCAACTGAACAAAAAAGAAATTATTTCTGATAGAATTTGTTGCCTATTTTTCTTCATGGACCAAGACGATGACAGAAAGAACATACAAAATTATTATACGAACAATCAATGCGATTTTGGAGTCCCAGCAAAAAAATTCTTCGTTTATCTCTGAGAATAATCGAGCATTTCTCGGGGCTCATCTCAAATCTCTTATCCCCCAGCTTAATTCGTGTTTTGATATACTATCTACATCACTTGTTTTTTTAATTCGTCATCAAAGCCCTCCATATCATTGAGAGGGATGTTCTCAGATCAGAAAATCTTTTTGGTGAGAGATGATATCTCATAAAAAAACATCGACCTTACACTACAACACAGTCCCTCGCTCTCTCTCTATCAACGCCAAACCGCTCGTGGACAAGATCCCTTCTGTGGTCGTGGTCCCATTCAGGAAGTGATCTCTCCCTCTCATAAATCTATTATGCATTCTATTTATGGAAATGTATTCCCTTTTCGGCGAGAAAAAAGATTATATTTGCCACAGGTGGTCGCCCATATGGAGTTGCCCGCCATGACAGGTTCCACCGTAATTTGTTCCTCCTGTCTTGAACGGTACGCATCGGTGATTGTCAATACTCCTTTTTTCCGGACTTCGCATCCCTCTTTACGCATTTCAATTGATAATCCACTCAAGGACATTCCAGAGTTCACTTTCTCCCCGCGCCACAACCACTGACTGCAATTGGAGAAAAGTATTGCGACCTCGGGGAATTTTAACGTGCCGTCTGAAACCGTAGTCGGGACGCTCTCTTTTCACCAATGTTTGTACGACTTCTCACCTCTTATGCATATCGAAATGTGTGTACGTTTTTAGGTTTGATTGTACTCGATCCGCTTAAATCAAGTCTGTTCTGATATGGAAAGGCTATACTGCAACTTTATATACGGTTACTCATTAAATACAAAGAATTTCAAAGACGAATATATTCAACAAAGCTTGAATAGAAACATAGTGTAGAATATATAAAGGTCAAATTGAGAAATTATCGGCGCTGAAAATGTCAACTGCTTGATAATACGATGGCATGGCTATAAGAATGAGTAAGTTGTCCGGACGTAAGAGTTTTTACTGCGAAAATTTTAAGTCACTTCTAATTATTCTAGTGTATATTGCCATATTTTATGGTGTTCATTACTGATGAAGAGATAAACGGAAATTCAAACCTACAGTTATATATAAAATTTGACTTGATAAACATACTGTATTCTATATTTTATGTTAGGATGACATCTGGTTACATTATAAAATACCCCTCTCCATTATTTTATATTTAACACTAACAATTGTTTCCTTCCATAATTATAAAGTCATCGTTTTGTATTTCCCATCCTCCGCAATCATGAAAATAAAGCCTAAATCATGGTAACTTCACAGCCAATTTTATGGATACTAGCACATTCAAGAAAATAACAAAATATCGTCATCTCGTTTCGAAATTTTTGGAAATTAGAGTATAGCAAAGACGTTTCTTTTGCATCGTATCGCCCGGCTAAGGAAAAGTCGCGCCCCAGCTTCCACCAGCCACTGTTGCATATCGCCCGGCAATCCCTGGTTACGATATTTGAAGTATTTCGAGAAGCTAAAATTCAATTAATTGATCCCAAAATATTAAAATCCATGAATAACTTCATTATAATACTTAAATCAAAGATTCCAAACAATTCCTATAACCATAGGCACCGCTGCATACATACTATATGGGCTCATTAAGAGATTTTAGTATTCTCCTAAACTGGATTTATAAATTTATTTTTGGGTTGAAGGTGCGGCATATATTACCGCACTCCACGATTGTAGTGAAATAGATCTACCTGGTTAGTCATATATATCAGGATTAGTAGTTGATAAGATTTCTCCTTTTGCTCACTAACTTGCATTAAATACACCATGATCTCAATTAAGCGTTAAATTTACCGAATTATCCATACAAGACAATTTAGAATGGATTCTTTAAAAATATGGAAGTTGAAGAACATTGTCTTAATGTATCTAACAAGGAATGACTTTATAATATTCTAAAAGAAAGTATCTAAACAACGTTTATTAGTTAAAAAGCATTAAAATTATTAACATAACTTGTTAGTATCTACCATTTTTATGTAAACGCTCCGAAGATATGCTGTCGCATCATTACCTATATAAAGAAAATTTCAGAAGGTTTGTAAAGTCTTCGAAATACAGTACATATTTCGTTTTTTTTTAACGTGACGCTACCTTGCATTCAAATATTTTTAGCGGAGAACCACCAATAAAAAGGTAAAGGATGTTTCTAACCGTTAATCAGAGGGAGGCGTGATATCGCCCCAAATAAAACTACGTACGTGCCTCGACACCATGGGCATGGTATGTTAATACAGGTGTTGCTTATGCGAGTCGGACGAAGGTTAGGGTAGTCACAGCAGGTGGCTTTAGCATTCCAAAGAGTTGATTGGCAAGCCGCTCGCGCGAGCGATCCCTGCGTCGCCACCGCACTCTCACGACCGCGGAGGGAAACAGGAAACAACGGGCGATCGCTGACCGCCGTCGCACGGTCTTCTCACGGAATCCTTACACACACACACGCACACAAAACGCGGATGGAAAACGCCTAGAGCCTAGAGGATTCCGGACGCTTCGTATTTAACAAGTGTTTGGCTGACTGCTCCGCACAATTTCTGGTTCCCAGACGAATAATCAAGGATGGAGAGACTGTGTACAGTTACTTCAACATTTTCCCCGATCGATTACCGGCTGCCAACTCTATTTTTAGTCGCATGGGATTTGTTTCTAGAGTCCTCCAGAGTCAACCATTCCTGAGTTCGATTTTCTAATGGGAAAGGAGTTATTGGCGAAAAGCGTAAATTTCCTACTATTTGGAATTAATTTAAATTTTCAAGCAATTGCATTAATATCGATTACCTATCTGAAATTTGATGAAACACACATTTGTATTTACAACGTTTTTGACGATATGGAATATAATAATTTATAAACGTTGGCAAAAGCAACAACTTCATAGTAAATATCATCAGTATCACATGGAATTCATTTGGTGGACTCATTTTATGACCGCTGAACTCTCCTAAAATGTTTAATTTAAATTTCTCTAAGTGAAACTATATTTTTCAATACGAATTGACAGTTAGCCATTACGTGGACTATAATAATATCATTCCGATATATTTATAAGAATTTGTGATGATTATTTTTATTATATATATATATATATATATATATATATATATATATATATATATATATATATATATAATATACCCACATTAGTTAAACTAAATTTAATTACTGTTACAATACTTATTGAAATAGAAATGGTCTTAATATCAAGAAATAACTCTGAGATAAACTAGAGAAAATTACCTCCCCATTTGCATCTCTACAGTCACTAATGGATTAGCTTTGTAGATGAAAATATTATTTCGCAGAATTTTCGAGTAAAAAAGCTTCTTCAAATGTAATTTCAGAGGTAAATCTTTCATACAGAGATCACTAAGTAACTTATATACCATTTGCCTCGACGTGCTATGATATGATGAATACTTGATCAATTCCCGCATCGCATTGGGATTCCTCCGTTGTACAATGTGTAACTGCAAAGAAAAGTGTGAGATAAATTAGCCCGAGCTATTTTTAAGCCAATTTTGGATGCATATATTCTCATTGAAACGTTCACGTGGCCTAATTTAGGATAAATTTTTCGTCACCTGGATTAGAACACAGTCACAATGGATGAAGACCATATCTCTTATTACTGCATACCTACTAATAATTAAAGGGTAATATGCCAAATACATATGCCTATTAGTAATTTAATTCGAATTTAAGTCGCATAATTTATAAATACTTTACACAAGTATTCGAGTCTTAAAATTCACTGGTTGTAAATATCTTACTTTTTGCTGTACAATTAAATAGGTTGATCTCAACGATATATAGTTTGATTGCAGATTGACATATTGGTGCACATACTTACATTCAAGATATATTCCAAAGAATATACGGGACATATATCTATAGTAGGAGTGCACATTTTTGGTCGATCTCAAGCGAAGTAATAAATAATTCGTTCACAATCTAAAAATCAGAAACTATATGGAATTCTGATAATAAATATTTTTTAAATATATAAGTTAAAAATTAAAGCCTTCCATTGCAAAAACTAATAATAGAGATATCTAGCCTCCCAGGCCGGCTTGAGGCCAGTGCCAAACCAAAATACGGGCCAAATTGTGGTTTGAGCGCAGTTATCCATCGAGGGGTGCGCACCCAGCCCCACAAATGAACAAACCGATGGAAGTTCAAAAATTAATATTTTGTACAAATTACTATGGCATGCCGTTAAAAATGTCATTTTTTGTTTAATTCCCGTTTATTAAAAGTTATTTTTGTGTATATCATTTCGTTTTTAAATTTATGGAAAAAATAGATCTCGGCTGGGTAACCGTATGAAAAGTAGATCTTGACCGGGTAACCATAAGAAAAGTAGATTTTATACCCAAAAATAATGGGCACCCCTGATCTATAGGACATTCTTAGATGACAACCCGGTTTATTTTTATTGCAATTCTAATCTGGCACCGTTTACTAGCGATTGCAATAAATATCCATCTTTTTTTTAAATAAGTGTCTTTACATTCATGTGTGTGCTAAACGACTTTCGAATTTCCGAGTGCTCTGACTGGTATATGCTATTAAATCGTCGTTAATTCATGCATGCCGAAGAAATGTATTCCAGTTGTAATTCATTGCAGATTAACTTACTAAATGTATTAGATAAGTGAATAATGAATAGGTCATGTCACTCATTCTGTCAAATCCTATACTCCAATATAGCTATTAATAAATCGAGCGCCCCAACAGAGTGATATTGAGATATCACAGCTACAATGTTTTAGCATATTTTACTTGAATATTTTGGCAAGTGATTTACTGTCATTACAATGGAAGTTGACTAAAATGAGGGAAGAAAATTTTGCTCGCAGGAATGAAATGTTTCCATATCCGCACTGTGGATCGTCCTACCAGGCGTATACTTTTCAGTGAATTCACTATATAACACTAAATATTTTTAAAGACAATTCTTTAAGTATATACTCCTGCTGTAGTTTTATAACGCAGATATTCAATGTAGATTTTTTGTGCGAGATGGTGATAGAACAGCTGCTTAAAATAGCGGACCTCATTTTCCAGTAGAAAATGTCGTCTATTGTTATCTTCATTGCGGGAAAAATAATGAATATTAAACTGCATACAGAAATTAACAAATGCGCAAAATATCTGAATTCCTATTTAAATCCAACTTACGTTCTATACAGTATGAAATGCTGAATTGAATTTCAGTACCAAATGAGTGCTACGTATGTGTTATTGCATTTTTACACTTTTAATGAATTGCAAGTCTATGAGAAACAGGTTCAGTTTCTTCATCGTTTATGTCGAGATAGACCGTTTTTATAACAGCAATTACTGGCAATCAAAAACATTAAACATTTCTTAGAATCGATAGAAACTAAACTAAAGTCCAATATTATCCCGTAAACAAGTCATTTAGAAGGTTAGTTCTTTTTTAATGTATCAAATATCCCAAAATATGGGGGGAAACGAAGAAGAGAGCATTATTGTTATATTAATATGTTGAAAAATATTAGGTATTCATTTTGTAAATAATAAAATAAATAATAAAGATATAATTTTGAAAAATACTATTGAAATTTATGGTTTAAGAAAACTGAGAGAGCTTAATAGTTTTGAACAAAACATCAGATTCGCAGCAATTATTCTTGCTATTCTTGGTATTTATCAATTTAGTTAGTCGCATTGAATAGATAATTTAACGATCAAAACTTAATCTGAAAACATTATAGAATAATATTTTCTCGGAGATTAAAAATCCTTCGCGAAAAATTCGGCTTCGAAACATTCAAAAGAGAAAATGTCATGAAAAATTAAAAACGAAAAAGCAATAGAGCAAGTGAATCGAGTGAGCTGCATAACAGAGTATTTGAAGTATCCCACACAAACGTCGTTCCTAACCGCCAAGGACCCCTCCCCGTGCATTCCGACGGTTAAATTGATTGAGATAACCTCTCCCGACATCCGTGACGAGGCCATCTGCCGGCCGAAACGCTTACACTCTTCCCGCCTCCGTTCCGGCAACCTCTGTCGTTCATCGAGATCCCGCTTAATTGCCCACGGGGGAGGGTTTGCGTTCATCGAAGAGTTTATGCAGAGAGACCCCGCCCTTCTCCATCCCACGGTTCTTTTGCTCTCCCACCCAACGTGCATCTACTTCCCCTATCTGTAACCATTCACGCATCTTCAAACATCCTTTACCCTCATTTCCTAACGCTAATCTCCTCAATACTAAGCACTTCTAACACGAAACAGTTGTCTCGGACGCAATACTTGTCTGAAAAGTTAAAACAAACCTCAACATCCACTTATGCAGTTTCTAAAGGAGCATGGGAAAACATTCGGCGGTCCTCTGTCGCTCGGCACCGTTCTGTTGCCAACGGCGAAACAATGGTGACTAGAGTTTATGTCTGGGAACTTTGAGGTTTACGTACAGATCCAAATGGCAACTGGAATTAAACGCTAAAAAATTTGTAGACCGTTATGTACACGAAATGAATGCTTTATTATCTTTCTTAAACTTTAAAAAAATACTGGTAAGATATTTTTGGATATTAATGTGCGAGAAACTTAAGCTTACATTTATAAAGATCATTATTAAGGAGATATACCAAACATTTTTAATTTTGCCGTTGCAGTAGGAGGCTGATAAACTAAACTCATACATGACTGGCACTGGCATAATTCGCTGTTACACCAGTAATGACCAAGTTGGTAAAAATACATATGGGTGTCTGACAAACTCGGAATTTTTATTAAAATTTAATCGGCGTAGTATAATGTGCAAAGTCTTCATATTCTGATTTCCAGTTTCTTTTTCCGATTATGCAAATATAATTACGACAAGAATATGTTAAGGAACACTTTCATTCAGAACCGCTGGATCGCAAAGCACCAATTTCGGGTGATTAAATTTTGCCTGGAAGAGGAGCACCTCCTTTTTCACGAAAACAAATTTATTCTTCCGCGCGCAGTTCACCTCTCTTTTTATATTGCCGAGTAAGTGGAAGAATCGTCGCGAACCTGTTTACACGATCAGATTGGAAAAAGTGCACAAGTTACATATCGCTGTAGAAGGATAAAAGAGGGGAACAGGGAATACGCCGTGGCACACAAGTTGGATGACGTCGTAGAGTAAGGTGATTGTGTCTTGCAAGAAGGGAATAACCAGAAAATCAGTTGAAATAGCTAAGGCTTTTAGGAGGAAAAGTTGAGATGAAAGATGGAGGAGGATTGAGAGAGAGAAAACTTATAGAAAAATAAAATAAAGATAAGTAAAGAGAGAGAAAGAAATAGAAAAAGGCAGAAAGCAATGGGCGGGTAGGGGGAGAGATAAAAATAGTAAGAGAAGAATATACATGGAAGAAAGAGGAAAAGACAGGAACGCATAAAAAGAAGACGGAGGAGAAAGAAAAAGAGGTGGAGTGTATGAAGAATAAGGAAATTAGAAAGTGCATGAAGAATATGAAGAGAACGAGGAGGACACCTCGTGACCTGTTGCCTTGGACGCCATTTTGGCACGTCGGGGTGACGTCATCACGCATGCCCGGAGACGCACGCTCTGTTGCACTGCAGAGCTGAAGATGACTGTGCCAACCAATCCGCTCTCTCTCTCCCCCTATCTATCAGTCTCTTCTGTCTCCCTATTTCCACTCATCCCACCCTCTCTCCTTATCTCTTTTCATATCTCTACGTCTGTCCCCCACCTCACTCGCTGTCACATTTTACCCGCTATCTTTTTCCTCCGCTACCTCTTCGTACCATTGATTTTTCTCCATTTGTCACGTATCTCGTTAAAACTGCATGTGTTTCAAAACGTACTTAGTTGCTAAGTCCCCCTCAGTGAATTCAAAAACGCAGCGTACACGAAGTAAGCTCAAATATCTTTTTCTGGTTTGAAATATCCTTTAACGGATTTTCAGTTAAAATAAATTACACTGTATTTAATAAATGGCGCATAGTTCTAATCTCATACATTCGAGCTTTTTAAGTGTAATTGATTTTCCTCGGTACAAAAATTAAAGCATAAAATGTAAAGTTGTATTGTAGGTTACACTAGTCTAAATTTACAGTGTAATTTTGTACAACACTGTTATAACGCGGGTTTCGGTAGAGGAGCTGAGACCCGCGTTATAAGACGACCGCGATATAACCGAGGATACGATCGTATTTAAGACCGGACTTTCTTTCCAAGTAACGAGGAGAAGGGAAGACCCGCGGTACATCCGAATCCGTGGTATAACCTACGGCGTTATAACTGGGGTGCGGTGTACGAACGAAGGCTTCCAATTAAAAAATATTCACGACAATTTGAAGATTTGCTTTTGTTCTATTGCTCTTGAATTTCTAAACAAATATAATACTTCTTATTTAATGATGGAGGTTGCGGTGGCGAGTTGGCTAGAGCGCTGGCATTCCAAGTAGAGGTCCGAGGTTCAAATTCGGCGGAGGCCAGGATTTTTCAACCTGGGATCGCCCCGCCTCCCTACTTGTATAGTTTTTTAGGAGGACATGCAAGTCAGTGCTCCGTCCTTCGAAAGGGACCTTAAGCAGTTGTCTCTTTTGCTAATGCCTGCACCGGGTTTCTCTCCTCCCTTCTTTGAGTGTCCGGTGCGGAAGGCAACGGGAAGCCACCACATAATACAAGTTTTCCCTTGTTAGCGAGACCAATCTAAAGATTGATACTAGTGTTGCCTATTTAATGAAAGCACGAACATTTTAGCCGTACTGTTTCAAAATCTTGGCCAATCTATTTCCAATATTCACTTTTATATAAAGCACTTACATTGAATTTAAACTGAGATTACATTGACAATGGATCTAATGCAGCTGTTCTCAAATTGTGTACCATTTTAATGGTATGCCAGAAGTATCAAAACTGCTGAGGTAACCTTTGTTTTTATTGTGTGATGAGAATACATTTATTTTAGCTCTTGCTTAATATTTTATAATTGCTTTTGTTCACTTGAAATATTGTCACAACTTTTACACCACAACAGAAAAGATACTTGATAAATTTATGAACATATTTTCGAGATAGGTGGTGATTTTGTGATTGGTACCGGAAAAAACTGGAAATCGTTGATCTAAGGAATACAAGCAACAGCAAAATGTTCCTCAACATTTATGAGAAGTCTTTAGTTTTTAAAATGTTGAAAAAATATATTTGTGTTTAAATATGAATACGAATGGAAGTTTCCGTCTTGGGTCTATATCATTAGGGGTTAATGAAATTTTAATTATATTGCTCGCCCTCTGCGACAGTTCCACATTTTTATATTTTTATTTTATGTCTTTTCCTCGAAGCAATTAATCTTCTTTCGCTTCCTTCGCTCGGGCAGATATTTCTACTATGACGGGAGATTCACCATCTGCTTTTAGAAAACTTTCGGCAAATTTGTGTGGGGTGTCGATCGCGTACTGCGTTTATGTGGCTTCACCGTGGAATATAAGCGGACAGCGTTAGAGAAAAAGAGTGTAGGCCGAAATAGAGATGGAGAAAGTGTGGGCGAGGGGAGGGGGATGGAAGGAGAAACGCAGGGGGAGATGAGTAAATCGAACAGGAAGCTGAGCGTAACTGACTGGATGCATGCGGTTTGACTATCGTTCCGCTTTCCCAAACACACAAGGCTCTGAAAAACCTTCGCTGCTTCCCTTTTCACCCCACCATCCCTTCCAACCCTCCCTAGCAGTCCTCCCTCATCCCTCTCGCACGCACACACACACACGCGGAATCATCACTCCGCACCCTCTTCCCCACAGCTAAAACCCCTCGATCTCCCTCTATTACGACTACCCCCGTATCCTATACGCCTCACCTACCACCGCCAACCCCTCATCCCCGACCAATCCTCGCCACTTCTCATCCTTCTTGCCCCCTCCTTTATCCACTAAACTCCCATCCCCTCTCTCTCTCTCAATCCAGTTTTCGGCTTCTAAACCAGGACGATCCGACGAAATGAAAATACGCGGCGTGCTCTAACTCTCACCCACTCCACACACTCGACTCCATCCCTTCTCCACCTATCCTCCCTCTTTTTGCAGCTTTACCCTCTCTCTTTTACCTCACTCCCCCGCGAAGCACTCCGGCGTGCAAAAGCGTACGATTCAGCAAGCATTTGCAAGAGCGAAGGGTTTTTGACAAAACAAGTCTATCCCCCTTCCTCTCTCTGTGTATATACGGGCATTCACGAATGTGTGCGTGCGCGCGTGTGCATTTATATATATATATATACACATTCATTTTTTCAGGTGTTCGGCAGTAGTCGAGTAGTCGGATTAAGAGGCGGTGTGGGAGGAAAGCGTATAATGTCGCCTGGACTTTAAATTACAAACTCTCGTCCAATATCCAAAAATGCCACGGTTAGGTGACTCTGTTCCTTTCCGAGTTAGTTTTTTTTTAAGTCCATCCCGCTAATTCTTCCCACGCCATGTAAAATATTTGCGCTCGGATCTCAATCGAGTTAAGTGGCATGCATTCCGAAAATAATAAATCCGATTTTAATTTTAGATGAATGGATCTTTTCGTGTTCCAGGCGTAGGCGAAGCATTCTGGGAAACATTTTTGTCAAATTCGACGGTACCATGTCTGACGTAATCGGCCGAATTACCTACCTGGTGCGGATTCGTAAAAAGTTGTACGGAATTTATTAATTTTCATTTCTCGATTTGACGTTTTTGATTGATATGCAAAACCCAGCCTATAACGAGAATGTATTTAGCAAAATACGACGAGAAAGATTTTTTCCAAAAAGCGTAAACTTCTAATAAGGGTTTGATCGCATATTTATGTTTTTTAAAAGTTGATGGCGGCAAAATATTTCAAACCTATGTTTCGTACAATAATTATGGAATGATAACCAATTAAATTTTCTAAGTCAATTTCACACAAACTACATTTAAAATATCTCAATATCAAATAGATGCCGAATATTTTTTTATTACAGCGGAATCACCCTTATTTTAATCTTCGATGGTAGTAGGTGAAAATCCAAAAATTGTTCGATATAGATATACAAGTGTATGAATAGTTTTCTTAATAAACAGGATACAAACCATACCCTTTTTCTCTAGAAACATGTCTATAAACATAAATCTTACCGTATGAAGATTCGCACTTCTTTTTATTTGGTTTGTTTCCTTTTACCAGCCCAAAACCACCCGTTTTTTTCTCATCAATAAAAACAACGAATGGAGCTTCCCATCACAAGGTAAATATTCCATTCCATTTCCCTTTGCCAACAGTAACCACTCCTTTATCTCCCAAACACCATCTTTTCCCTCCTTTCTTTTCACATTGCTCCTAACTTTTCGTCGCCCTTATTCTACTTTTACCCTTTTTCCTTCGCGCCTCATTTTTTTCCATCGATATCTACACTCTTCATCTTTCCAGTACTTTTCTCCCTCCATCAAACTTCTTTTCCAGAACCTCGCACCACCATTGAAAACATCCTATTTTTTTAGAGATTCTCCATAACGCATTCTCAATATAGAAATCATCTTGTATATTCACCGCGAACACCCTCCTACCTGACTTAAACCTAAATAAATGTGCATTCAAAGCTCAAGTATCCTCTACCTCCCTTAAAATTCATTATTTTTTAAATTATCGCATATTTTTAGGCCACCTAACTTTGTCTATGCATCACTATCTACCTCTCCGTTAGCGTTAAACTGTAATAAAGTGAGCTTGAAAAGGGGATAAATAAATATAAAAAGTTCTCACCCTTCCCCATCCTCCCACACCACTCTTACGCTTCCATTGCCTGGAAAACACTCAACCCTCATCCCTCACTATCCTCCCCTCCTTTCTCCCACCCAATGCCGCTCCTCCCTTCGCAGCCTCACACTGTTTGCGCTGCTCAGCCACCCGTGAGCTGGAGCTCTCTGCCTCCTCGCAGCACGCACCTCCTCTTTCCATCCTCATTTTCCACCCCTTCTCGCATCCCTCTTTCTCTACTCTGCTTCACATCCCTTTTCCTCCCTCCCTCTTCCTCCTATGACCTCTTCCTCTCTGGACCTCTTTCCCGCTTGCCCATAGTTCGGGGCCTGGGGATTGAGTGGCTACCTTTTCGCTACGCAATCTCCCTCGGGGAGAGGGTGGGGTATAAAATGGAAGGGCTGGAAGAATGTTTTAGGGTTTTGAATGGCTTAGACGTTTGTGTATCCATACCTAAATATGTGTGTGTGTATATATACTCCAATATATTTCAAATTCTCCACTTTTTTCCATTTATACGGTATATTTTCATCTTTCTATATTCCATTTCTTTCCTTGACTTTCTACGCTTTAGTCTGACCCATGGGAGGTTTCTCCACTATCTTTCCATTTTGTTTTTTCTCAGAATATAAGACTGCTCCTTCTCTGTTGGCTCATGCTTGAAAAAAAAATAGAGCCAATATAGCCCTTAATAGGCAATCAAAATGTGAAACATTCCTTATCCATAGCTTTTTGAAATGAAAATCGCATTTGATTCAAAGCTCCGTAAACAGTCTCAACTCTGTATAAGTTTATTCAAAAAGATGGCAAACGCAACTTTATATTAAAGAGACTCGCCAAAACATTAAGGTTAAATGATTAATGATTCTAAATATGGTAAATGATTTCCGATTTGGATCCTCCATTGCTATGAAGAAACGATTTTGTTATGAACATGATGAAAGGTGTTGAATTTGATGGATAAAATTAAAATCGTATTTTAGAACCTCAGATTAATTAGTATATGGCAGTCCATGTGTAGGATAGGCCAGGGTTTCCCAAACTGTGTACCGCGGTACGCTTGGGTTCCGCGAAAGATTCACGAGGTTCCATTAAATTATAAGTATAAGAGTCCAAGGGTTCCGTGACTTCAGATAGTTTTGGAAACCCTGGGATAAACTATCACACGGAAAATGAGATAACGATATTATTAATATTAAATATCCACATGCTAATACAATTTATGAAACCATTCTTTGAAAAAAACCAGTTTGTATGTATTACGCCTCGTTGAAAAAGTAAGTTCGCTTTGGAACAGTAGTTTGAACTTTAAATTGAAGTGTCTCGATAAATGGCGTTTAAAAGCTACAGATAATTGCCGATATATTACCCAGAAAATTCATTCTCGCGTAAAAAAACGTATTTTTATCAGAGATGGAAAAGTTCCGGTTCCCGAACAAAGAACGGTTCCATAATGGTTCCTGTTACTGGATCCGGAACAGGAACAGAAAAATGCGTCGGAACCGGAACCCGAACCGGAACAATGTCAAAATTTCCGTTCTGGAACGTTTCCCTTGAAAACTGAGTAAAGGGTTTGGAAGTCGATTCTTAATATTTTAATATCATCTGAAATCCAAAGAAAGAAACTTATTAGAATAATATTATTAAATAACTGAATTTGTAGTTTAATGGATAAAAGATTATTTTTTGAAGACGTTGACTAAGTTGATGAATTTTAAAACACAAATATAAATCCAATATCTAGATTCAAGCGACAAAATAAAACTAAATCTCAATCATAGGTTTGTTTCACATGTTTCACAGTTCCGGAACCGTTCCGGTACCGAATCGCTCCTTCTTTCTATCACTCGAAACCGAACCCGGAACGGAAAGAATTAAAAATTTAAGGTCGGAACCAAAACTACCCAGCTCTGATTTTTATTCTTCACATATTAAAACATTCAACCATCGGTGACAACTTTAAAGCTTGAGTTTTCTTACCATGATAAAAGTCTCCACAAAGAAAAGAAACTGATAAGATTGTAAGTTTATTCGATAATGTAAAGTCGAATAATTTTGCTCATGTGATTCGATTGGTATTCGATCGTTTTAGTAATTATTTTATAGAAATTACTACATTTTGAATAGATAAAACCGTAGAATAAGATGTGAAATGCAAGTCAGAATGGGCGAAGGGATGCGTCACTTGAGGATTACATATATACTAGCGTAATTGCCCGTCAAATGTGATGGGTATGCATGAATGAAGTATTAAGTTAAAATTTGAATAAAAATTAATGAAACCAACTTTTATATGCACTAAAAAGTGAGCAATAAATATAAATTTCACTTAATTGAGTGTTCCAGAGAGAAATAAAATAAAAAATTGTTTGAAAAAGAAATACATATCGCCATACAATTCTTATACCCTCAAAATTATTTTTAATCTATGTAACATTTAATTTCGTCTCTCTCACTCTCCCTGTCTCTATCCTTCTCCCTCTCTCGTATTAAAGCATTCAAAGCACACATTCCTTACTCGTATCAGAGTATAAGGATTAAGGCAACAATACAATCTTGAGGTTTAACAATGACACGGCCGGTGTAGGAGGCAGGGTGGACTCTACCGATATCTTGTACTATCTTGTACTATAAAGAGTCCTACAGACGTGGACTCTAGAGTACACCGTTCCCAAACATGACGCCAGTTAAGACGTGCTCTACCTGGCAACGTGGACAATAATGCTTTAAATCAATTATTCACGTATTTCTATACATAAATATTTTAAAGGGTGCTTGTTCCGTAAAAAGTCATACTTCGCGATTAACTAGAGTGAAAACAATTTCCATAAACATTCCCTCTGCTGCAGAACTTAAATGGAGGGGGGAATAGAAGGAGGGGGAGGAAAAGGGGGGTAAGAAATCCTAATCACTTGCCTTGAGTACGCTATGCCTGGACTTGTGTTTAGGCAATCCGTACTCTCGAGCAGGGCCTCTCAACCCGGCGCCCGCGGCTGCCATGGCCTTTCATAAAATTCCTTGGCGCCCGCGGCTGCCATGGCCTTTCATAAAATTCCTTGACGCCCGCTACTAGGGCTATGGCAAGTCATTTTCTGGGGAGGTGCAATAAGATAGTACAGAAGAAGCACAAATTCAATTTTCTCACAATCAGTAAAAATTTCAAGATTCACCTTCTTTATTATTAATAAATTTTGTATTCAAATCAAAATATTTTGGTTTGAAAATAAAAACATAATCTAACCCATTTCTTTTAGCTTTATTTTTCTGTGTACTCCCAATTGGCGCCCGCAATCCTTCTCTGAATTCGCAAATGCGCCCTCAAGGCTGAAAAGGTTGCAGGCCCCCTGCTCTAGAGTACGTCCTACCGCCAGGCACTATCCTCTCTAGAGCTGTGTTTCTCAACCGGTGGGACGCGAAGGTCGTCAAGGTGGGACGCGAAGATTCGACGGTAATTAATGTATAGCTTTTTCTCAACAAAATTACTCCAATATTTAAGGTTTTTAAAAATGTTCATAAGTTCTGAAATGCAGTTGACATCAAAATGCACTTCTTGGAAAAGATGGGGTTTGTTTTTATCATTGTGGGACCAAGGTTTTTTGACAAAATGGTTGGTGGGATCTAGGTATTTTTACAGAATGGTAGGTGGGACGCAAGATGCAAAAGGTTACAACTGCTCTAGAGTACGTGGTGCCTAGGTAAGGCGTACTATAGAGTTCTTCTTGCCTGGAGTCTACGTTACCTGCCACACCGGCTAAGAATAAGAAATGCTGTTTATTTTTATTTAGAATGGTCCGGGTTCAAAGATCGTATGTAAACTCTTTCTAATTTTAATTTGCAAAAGAGTAAATGCCTGTAAGTCCAAAAATCGATTTTAACTTTATCCATATACGTAGTATAGGGGAAACTATTGTATTCATAAAAAAAATCGACTTCGAGATTTCAATGGAGATACACGTTTTGGGGTCCCCTGAACACGTTTTGACCATTTTCTCGATGATGTCTGTGTGTGTTTGGATGTGATAGCGTTTTTGTGGGTGCTCTAACTCAAAAACTATTAATCAGGTCATCGCGAAATTTTATCATCATCATCATAGGTAGTCTGTCCGTAGACAGGTCCGTGATTATTCTTGGTTAAACCTGGTTTTCCATATACTCCTATTTTCCGCTGTCCTCTTCATATCTTGATAACTCTCTCTCCCTTTCAAATCGTCTATCAGCTGAAATCTTTTCCTACCTCTTTCCCTTTTTTCATCTAGTTTTCCTACTAATCTTTAATCATACTCTCTCTCCTCAGGTAATGTCCAACCCAGTTAGCCTTCCTCTTTCTGATAGTCTGTATAATCATTCGCTTCTCTCCTATTCTTCGTAGCACTTAATCGTTTTTCATCCTATATGTCCATTTTATATTTAACATTTTTATAAAAGCCAAAAGAACTTATTAGTTTTTGGTAAAAATCGGTCAACCGGAAGTGGGTGTTTACTCTTGTCACTTATCCGTTATTTTAAAATATTTGCTTTAATATTTGATAAATGTAAAAAATGTATCTCAATAAACGTTGTAGGAAATTTAATTTTCTACCATCTTTCTTTGAAATATTTTTCCATATAATGCATTGTTTAAGAGATATCTTATATTTTTAGCTGCCACCTACCGACGACTATTGTTAACAATTGACTCTTAGTTACGTCTTAGTAATGCTTCTTTTTCTTTTCTTAATTGTTGGAGCTTTGTGGCCATCTCCAATATCAGAAGGCTATGTTTGTGTTTATTTCTGTTCTTTGTAAAGTCTCAAATTTTCTCGCAGTTTCTTAAAATATTTATTATTATGTAACCTATTTGGAACTTTTAGAAATATTACAGATATGGAGTCATGTGGTGGCCACAACAGATTTTTACGTGTTATCTTATGGGAAATAGAAATTGTCTACTGGAGTCGAACCCGGGTCTTCTTTCCGGATTTTATGTCGGAAACGGCTTTTACTATAAGAGGCAAACATTCCTACCCAATTTCAATCTTCAATCTACTCGGAAAGTTTGTTAAAAATAGCATTACACTCAGTCAGTGGCGCGGTCTGATGGCGCATGGTGGAAGTTGTTGCAGACGGAATAAGAGAAATATATATATAAGATTCATAAGGCATCTATGTGGAACGCATATAATTTACGATTGTCTTGTTACTGATGAATAAAATTAAGATTATCAAATTAAACTGTGAATCAATGGTTTTTTAATGGATTACTTTATATTATACGTTAAATGTTTTCAAAAACACGAATACAAAACTAAATTTCATGTTTATTCATTTTTTCTCTAAAAGATTACTTACAAACGTGATCTTAGCTGATTGACTATACGGTTAGAAACTTCTTTTCTTTATGCTTACTTTACTCATTTACTCAACCAATCAGAATGATGGGCAATCAAGATCAATTTCTGCTCTAGCAGAAAGAGCAGAATTCTCCAAACGAGTTTCAGTTTCCATGCATGGGTTTTATAGCTCTGCGTTTAAAAGCTTATTTAACGCCGTAAATTAATTCCGTTGCTTCTAAAAACTTTATAGTTAGTCCTCAAATCAAATGGAATAGGTATATTTCAAAGCTATGAAATATTACCGGCGAGATGAACCTTTCACGATATATTTAATCTAAACTTATAATTTTTGACATTATTAGTCACACGATAGTAACAACCCCTTCAAAATGAAATAATTTGTCAAATTATACTTAATTTATTTTATCCTCGGCGATAACGTAGGATGAAATTTTGCAATTGCATGCTCGCCGCCATTACGAACAAAATGACTAGTCCAGATTTTTCCCACGCCAGTTAGCTGAGAACAAGATCGCACGATACCTGCCAGGTAACAAAAGATGTCACGAACTCCGTTGTTTCTCTTCTCTTTTTGTCGAATTATTTTTATTCCAATTAGAAAGGAACGAATTTTCTGCTGATGAAACTGGTATCTAAGGGAAGCATAATTTATCTCTCAATTTTCCTGTAACCGACTTTTTACACCTAAGCCTATTATGTTATTTCGTGTTGACTCCCCGTCTTCATTTTACGACCCCTACCTCCCGCTTAATCTTTCCTGGGAACCTCTTGCGACGGAATACAAATTTGTAGAGAAGAATAAAATTACATTCACGTTTGTATAACGAGAATTCTCAATCTAAAGTAGGATCTTTATGTCTCATCATTCATCGTTTCGGGAAAAAATAATCACAACGAGACATCAAAGCATTATAAAATGAAACTCGTCATCTTCTACCGTGAAATATTCAGTAAAACATCTTTATTGTAAAAATACCATTGAAAATTTTTTATATTTTTTCTTTTTATACGTTATTGTAGCTGAGTCTAAGCACTAGATGTATTGTACTATACCACAAAGCAGCTTATGCCACCAATGTTAGAATGTAGTAAAAGTCCAATATAGCGACTACGGACAATAAGGAGCATTTAAAAATTAGCTTTTACTACAGTTACATTATTCATAATATTTCACTGTAACGAGTATTGTGCGAATATTTCTACGTGTCCTTTAAACATGACAGCATAAGAAGGGTTTGGGTGTTCGTGCTTCAAAACAGTGTTAGGAACATAAAATGGTTGGTCTCAGATTTTATGTACCCATGATTAAATTACGTACAATTATTATGCATTCTTTTCACGAAGTGAACGCATATAGAGGAGGTCGTTTCTGTCTGTCCGCCTGTACGCATGTTTCAACTCGGGAACCACCGCTAAACGTATTTTGATGAAATTTGATATCGGAGAGTTTTACTAAAATTTGTCGATCGATTCCAATTTTGGTTAAAATCGGACTATAATAACGACCACTTTACATAAGAGCCTATATGTATTTTAACAACGTACCTAGTAAGCATCTCGTTAAATACCTACTCATGTTGAGAACAAAAGTTCAATAAAAGAATTAAATACACATTTTTGTCAAATGATTCTTCTCCTAAGACGTAAGGTTTACGATAAATTTAAAGAAAAGGAAATTAATGTATTTACGTAATTATAGAAAAAATTCCCTCGCCCTTCCCGCACATATTCGCTTGCGATTTTCGATCTTCTTTTGTTTATTCCTAGGAAATAATGATGGAGATTAAAGCAGTGATAGGCAATGATGTAATCTTTAGGTAAACGTTCATTCCTAAAGTTAACAGAATCAGATATAAATGTAGGTAAAAACATGGCTATAAGGGCATTTATTATAATTTTACATTACATTTTCATGCCTTATTAGTAAATTATTAATATCTTTTCCCTAATTTTTTTGTAGCCGAAAACTAAAAAAAATCGTTTTTACGTTCATTTCTTCGTTGTAGATAATCCATTTTCTCACTTAACGCTGTGTGCACGAAAGGAAGTTAAGGTATTTACATAATTGTACCTAATCTTGTTTAGATCGGTTGCAACAAAGATTGTTTTCTTGGAAACAACAAACCATTTATCGTGCTTACTTTTCCAAACATATAATGGCAATTTATTGTTTTATTGTATGACAAATTTTGTTGATTTTCCTCAACAGTCGAAGAGGATAAGATTAGTCAGGAGGGAAGAAAGCATATGATTGCTGAGCGAAAAATACGACGTGAGGACCCCGAATACAGGAAACCGGGACAAAAAATATACACAAAAGCTCACCAAACATTTTTTCCTCAATTGTAATAATACATTTTAATGTTAGTTATAGTAAGCAAATATCCCATGAGGTAAGCATAATGGCATGAAGTACTATTCTTCAAGTACCTAAAAAAACTTCACAACAATTTAGAACTTTCTGGATTATGAAGTCTTAAAGAACACATTTGGAAACTCTGTGTACTCCGACATGGAGTACATCTTTCCATCCTTGTCTTTAATACTCCAATCAGGAGAATATCGGACCAAAAACCAAACGGGAGTTTGAATCGAGGAAGTGGTAGTCATCATACTTATGCCATACCATATGCTATTTATTATCCGATACGGATAGTTTATCGATCAATATTACTCACAAGTCTTTACGTGATCAAATTTTACTTTGATACATATCATTTTCCTTGAAAGGAAATTTCAGGATCATGCCAATATCTCTGACGTTGAAATATCTATATTATAATTTCAAATATTTGGATGTATGTTATGCTATACAAATCCACACATTCAAAGATATCGTAACAAAACTTGGCACGGTTATTAAAAGGCCGTAGGGTAGTTTAAATTCCCGACAGATTTCCCATAAAAACGTTATTCGCATTTTTTATTTCCCGTAAGATAACACGTAAAAATTGACTTTTATAAGTGCAGGCTTTCATTCATTTGCTTATATAAATTCGACAAATTGACGTAAGAACTTCGTACCTGCACAGTATTTAAGAAGAATGATCATAGTTTCTTATTATTATCGTCTGTTTTCGTCTTTTTCTCGAAATCGATCGCATTTCACGTTTATTTTCATTAATTTGAACTAAATTCGCATTTTTACTTTCTCCGTATACGTATTGTATTCGTGAAAAAATCGACTTCGAGATTTCAACGGAAATACACATTTTGAGGTCCCCTGAACACGTTTTGACCATTTTCTCGATTATGTCTGTGTGTGTATGTTTGTGTGTGATAGAGTTTTTGTGGGTGCTCTAACTCAAAAACTATTAATCAGGTCATCGCGAAATTTTATATTAAACATTTTTATAAAAGTCAAAAGAACTCATTAGTTTTTGGTAAAAATCGGTCAACCGAAAGTGGGTGTTTACTCTTGTCACATATCCGTTATTTAAAAATATTTGCTTTAATATTTGATAAATGTAAACATTTATTGGAATAAAAGTTGTAGGAAATTTAATTTTATACAACCTTTGTTTGAAAGATTTTTCCATATAATGCAATTTTTAAGAGATATCTTATATTTTAGCTGCCACCACCACGCCACTTACCGACGACTATTGTTAACAATTGACGCTTAGTTACGTCTTAGTAACGCTCCTTTTTTCTTTCTTAATTGTTGGAGCTTGGTGGTTATATCCAATATTATGCGGCTATAGTTTTAGTTTATTTCTGTTTGTATCTAAAATTTCCTCGCGGTTTCTCAAAATATTTATTATCATTTACCCTATTTGTAATTTTTGGAAATTTTACATATATGGAGAAAGTCATGTGGTGGCCACATCAGATTTTTAACGATAAATACCTTAATGAAAATCACATTGTTAAAGTCCAAGGACTTCATGTTGCTTGTTTATTTATTTTTTTACTTACAATTAGTAAATATTCTTATTTAGTGAATTGTGCTTAAACGTGGTGTAATAATATAGTATTTACATATTGTATTTTGATGATTTTAAGTGCGTTTAATAAATTTATTAATTATTTTATATATAGTTAACCTTAATATTAAGAAGTAGTAAATAAGTAGATAATTTGTATTCCAAAAATCAATATGAAAAGTTTTAAATAAAGTATATAAATTTTAGTAATAAAATGTTCTATATATCATTTAAAAAGCAAGCCGTGCGAATCCGGGTAAATCTTCTAGTTTATACTAAATTAAACGTAGCTTTATTTTGAAATCTATTTGAGTAATAATTCACCTGCTTCATTGACTCAGTCCCTTCATCCTGCCGCACTCATTCCCAAAACTCTCCCACTTATCACAGCCTATCTCCCCAAGAGTGTTCTCTCTTCTCCTTTCTCCATTTCTTCGAAGTTTTCCCACTCTTCCCCCACTATCTGTCTCATTCCACTTTTTCTTTCCTCTCTTCCCACTATTCTCCCCCGCTCCACCACT
This sequence comes from Tanypteryx hageni, assembly GCA_028673005.1. Taxonomy (NCBI): domain Eukaryota; kingdom Metazoa; phylum Arthropoda; class Insecta; order Odonata; family Petaluridae; genus Tanypteryx; species Tanypteryx hageni. The sequence goes on along the minus strand of CM054118.1, from coordinate 51,147,573 downwards.
GTTCTTCAAAAGAATATTTCCAAGCGTAATATCCGCCAACGTTGTCAGGGATAGTTTGTTGTATTGCATCCCTTCCACTCACCAATCTGGTGGGTGACGGTGGCGAAGTGGTTCCCAACCTGGATGCCGCGGCACACTGGGGCGCCGCAGCTGATTTTTAGGGGTGTCGCGAAAAAACTAGTTTTGTAAATAAATCAACGATTTGGATGTGTTTACAGGTAACTAGGGCATTAATTTTAACTCTAATAAATTGATTATGGTATGATTCCAACAAATGGATAAGTCGAAAGGTTTTAATACTCGTTTGTGAAAATATAAAAACATTGCTTGAAGACTGGGGTGCCGCGAAATTCTGTTTATCATTGAAAGGGCGCCGCGCCTACAAAAAGTTTGGGAACCATTGGGTTAGAGCGTTGACCTTCCACGCGGCGGAGCTCGGATTTTTCAACCTGGGATCGTTCCGTCCCCTACTTGTCCTTCGGAAGGGACGTTAAGCAGTTGGCCCCCTCGGTGCTCTTCGTTAAGAGTAGGCACCGGGTTTCCCTCCTCCCTTGTGTGTGTTCGTTGTGGAAGGGGTTATGGCTATAATAATCCAAGAGGTTGATTAGCCATAAATACAAACCAACAACAACAACAAATCTTTGTCCGGAACCCATTCACGCCAACATTAATAACTAAATCCTCTCACTTCAGGAACATTCCGATAATTGTTCGGAAAAATCCGCAGTAAATCCTCCACCCCCGCCATTTTTGGACTCGTCCATAAGCTAAGAGCCTTTTGCCCCTGGCCCAGCAAAAGATCGGCTCTCCCTCTTACATTTGGATTTCCGATCGTTCTACCGCGGAAATCGCTGTTTTTGGCCGAACTAAGCATTTCTCGTTCGTTGGAGGATGAGAGGGTAAATGAGGGAGTGGCGTTGATATGCGGTTTAGGGAGTTTGTTCCGAAGATATTCGCTTGCGATGCCTTCGGGCATGATTCCAAAACTTTCGAAGCTCCGATAGAGTAGATTGAATCATTCCTGGAAAGAAGCCCCTCCCCCTTTCTCTCTCTCTCTCTCATAAAACTCGTGGGTCGTATTAAGAACCGCGTACATAAAGAAAAGGCATCTGGAAGGACATAAAATGGAATCTTTCCTTTCCTGGATACGATAAAACGGTTGAAGAAGTTGCGCACCCAATTTACGAAACGCTCTAGGGGTGGAAAAGACAGCGCTACAGATTATATTGATCTTTTAACAGTTATCTTTGAGCCGATGTTGGCAGCGATGGTTATAGATTGCTTAAACTCTTTTCTCTACTAATTTCCAAAATCCGCCGTAACTATCTTGGAGACTTATACTCGAGATGAATTCTTCAGTGCATTAACGGTTGATATCCGTGTTGACTCTTATTTAAATGTTTTCTATTGGACGGTTCATATCGCTAGCAGTCAATTTTAATTTTACATATAGCTAACAATTTTTTATTTTAATATAACCTTACCCTAATAATTAATTTCGACTTAAAAGAGATTGTATTGCTACTGCAAAAGATATTTTTCCTTAATATTAAATTATAGCTTTAGTAATCAGATTTGGGTTTATATTTTATATCTAAGGCTTTAATCAAGCTAAGATTGATTTATAGATTCCTACGTTTTGTAAGTTTATACAATAATTTCTAATATTGTTCTTTTTCAGTAAAAGCAATGAATCTGGGATACAAAAGGCGAGAGCGATTTTCAAGAAAGAAAAGCGTAGCAGCCATTTCGCTATCCAATTCATGATACAGGTATAGTATTATTAATCCATCCTATACATATATTCCGACTCCGAAAAAATACGCCTTTTATGCTCTAAAAACTAGATATTTATTTAGATATTTAGCAATATTTTGTATATGTCGGTTATACGTTGGAATACCTGCAAACATTAATCCTCTCATATATTTACTTAGCCCCCAAGTATTCGTGGGGGTTACGTACCTGAAAATCACAACAAATTTTAATCTGCGAATGTTTAAACCAAAAGTCTATGGTAAAAGGACGGTTAGGTGGACCACCCAGATGAAATCTATGGCTGGTAAGAAGAAACGTATAAGAAGTAAAACTATATGTTTTTTGTGAAAAAGACATATTATATTTAATTAAGATAATTATAAGAAATAGAAATAAGAAAAAAAACTATATTGAATCATTCACACAAAACTACTTCGATACACTGGTAATATACGACTGATTCTTATTCTATCGCACATCCTACAGATCAACAGATGTGTAAAAAGTAGTAACCTCAAGCTAGAGGTATACACCACTGAGAAAAGACTTCTCCATGGCAATCCAAATAAGCAGGTGGAGTGTGAACTTACATTTACATATTTTTATCTTAATGTAAAGGCAAAAAGATATTTTTAAAAATTAATTTCCTCTAAAAATACGATCTTCATCAAGTAAAAGCATACGACATAGCTAGAGTATACACACGCACCCAGGAATATCCTGAGAAAATAACAATATGATCCAAACAGAACTTATGATGCCTACTTTCCATTTAATCATTTATTTAATACTTATATTCTTTAATAGCTTTAAAGCCATCGCGGATATGTAGCTCTTTGTGTTCCCAAATTTCATAATTTAGCGTTATATAATATTACAAATACATTCAAATGGAATATTAAATTGATCACGCGTATTTGTGCGGCAAAAATAACGCGTGTACATATTAGAATATACCGAATCTGAGTCTAACAATAGTTGTTGATATGGCAACACTCACGTAATGAGTGATAAAAACTGAAAAATCGCCAGTATTTACGCAAAATTCTAAGAAATACAATCGATAAGCAAAATTCTACGATAAAAATTAGAATTTCCATTCTTTTCCTCAGAGAACAGTACAAAACTCGCTCCGATATTACAATTCTAAAATATTTCAATGTACAAGATAAAGTTACCCTGCACGATGGATTTCCCATGTAAATCAAATGGGAAGGATAGTTCCTGGAATCGAACCCGAGACTTCAATCTTCACAACAAAAACTATCTTCAAAAGCTCGGTTCATGTAGCAAGAGATTTCCACCAAGTTTCATGAAAATCGGTCAATTGGTTCAAAAGTTAATAGGGAGGGATAGACAGACAACGACAAAACTATAAGCCTATTTCCATTCTAGAAAGTAGGCTAAAAACAACCCAGCTGCTTAGCTATTAAAAGGAACAACTTAATAATGAGGTCGTGCGTTAAATTCGATAATAGCCAAGTTAATATGCCGCCTATGTTTAAATAGGTGTTCACAGAAAATACCCGCGAATAATCATAACCAAGAATGTTGAGCGTTTACAGTACTGCTCGATTAGTTCGTGTTTCATCTACGATTGAAGATCGAAAAAGAATCGTACGGAAAGCAAAAAATGCGATTTCCATAACTTTAATTTAATATATTAACATTTTGAGTTATATTTCTGAATCCACTGAACTTCGTAAAATTCCGATATCCTTTAACGAGTATTAAGCACGGTTAAGCCTTTTTAGGCAGATTATCTCTTGCTCAAAATATTTCCTTTTTTCTGTTGCAATTCTGATACCTTGCCAACTATTGTTTCGAATCATATGGCTACAATATTGTAAATTATCAAGCGTGCAATAGCATAAGTTACCCACACAATGGAGCCCATTATGTAGTTGTGACAGTTGATTCGCGAGTAGAATAATGATATCATCAGCTTTGTCATCCTACTTCTCTTTCTCATTCAACAAAAGTCTTTACGTAATTCAGTGAATATTATTTGAAGTACTAAGTAAAACAAACTGCTGTCGAATAAATCATAAGATTTCGAAAGATCATATTATATCAATGCCATAAATTAAACATGAAATATTTACACATACCAACCCTAAAAATTACCAATCGTATACGAAGATCAACTCTTTAAATCTGAATTTTTTAACACAGTTTTTATTATTTAGAATCTTTCAACGAAATTAGTCACACGATCCTTCATCAGTGTTTATTTCTTTGCATGATTGTTAGAATGATTAACAATTCTCTTTTGAAATTATTTTCCCTCTCATCTAATCGCTCAACTGAAAAGTAGAAAAACTGCTGCAACAGTTCGTCCGACGATCCTTCCAGTTGAGCAGAGATTTTGGGATAAAAAAGTAACCGAAATGACACCGAAATTACTCCGCTCGATTCGGTTTTAAAAACCGCCGCGATCACGCTCGATCTGATCCCGACCGAAAAAACAAGTGAACATCTTCCGGTCATGCATGCCAGCCATCGATCTATTTATATTATGGGAAAAACGTCCTTGTATGGATTTTTTTTTCGAAATAGGCGCCGAATTAACAAACCCTTGCCGATGGAACAAACCTTGGGGGGGCGAGAAAAACATCCGCTTCGCTTGGTCCCTCTTCCGCTGCGTTCCTGCGCATAACATTTTGAACGAATAAAAAAGTGACGCAATGTTTTCTTTCGTAGTTATTTTTTTGGAGGGATCCTGGAGAAATTTTTCGCTTTTTGGCGTGGTGTCGCGAACGCATCAATTCATTTTCTCCTCGTAAAAACTCGCGGTGTAAAAATCCGTGTCGTTTTTTGCGCCCGAATCAACAAATAAACACCAGGCGTAAACAGAATAAGGGAAAACAATCGCAATAGGGCGGGCGCGAGTCAACATCGAGCTTTTCGCCTTATTGATCTAAAAACAAGCGTGGAGTGAGAGAGAGAGAGAGGAAAGAACGAAAAAACAACGATGACAACAGTTGCACAAACAATTATACGACATTCGGCATGGAAAATTAATTCAGCCGTGTCATAGTAATCACGCGGTCAAAACGAGAAAGAAAATAATCGAAAATTTAAATGGCGCGCGAGGCGCGGGGGGAACTTAGGAGAGCTCGACGAAAAAAATAAACACGGAATAATTTCTCAATTCAACTGTTTTTCGCGATCATTGCTTCGGTCGATCCAATTTTCAGCGCGTAATGTGTTAATTTTTCGTCGTGTTTTCTCCTCCGTTTCGAGGTATCTCTTCTAACTTAATCACATTCATTGGAATGAAATCAACGAATAGATCTCGTAAGGGAAAAATCTACAAAAGGTCACTGATACATCTGCTCGTTTTATTTTTTTCATCCAATTCCAGCAAACAAAATCGAAAAATACGAAATGTTTCTGTTTCTTTTGTCGATGAAAAACATTTCCGTTGCCCGAGTTTATTCCACTCGATCCTCCCGAATTGTTGTGTTATTTCTCTCAATTTCCATTCGCAGAATAAGATACGATATATTAGAACTGATTCAAACTCTTGTAGTTCTTTTGTACCTATATGTGATATTTTTCTATCCACACGGAGGGATTTTTAAAAATTATCATGGCGTCTAAACCGAGAAATAGCTCTTTTATGTTCTAGCCACCGTCTCAATCATATATGTATTCATTTGTGATAAATATAAAATCAACTTCTAAAGAATATATTATGTTAAAAATAAACTCATAACTAATATTCATAACAACCAACGAAATCAACATCACTTGAAAAGCATGAGTATTTTTAAGATGTTTTTGAACAAAATAAAAGAGTTTGAGTTGAATCATTGTGACAGATATTATTTAATAAATACTCGTATACATCTCTCCAACATTATCATTAAAGTACCCTTTCTCTACTCAAGTACAACAAGAGATACAGCTCCTTCCGTCTGTGTACCGTAATAATATACATAATTTTGATAAAAAAAGATCCACTGCAAAAAAATTTACAAACTATACAACTAAATCCGCTAGATTTTACCTAGCGATGGAGCATACCCTTCTTTTTTAATTCGACTTGGTTCCGCGGACGACTCCGTACCCCGTTTGAAAAAAGCCAAGCGTCCGTTCCGTGCGTATCCTCCGGAGCTTTTCTTGTAAAGTATTCGCTCCGGGGTCGTATACAAGAATCTCGCATGCTGGGCAAAAGTCCATTTTTTCCTAAGAGAGAGAAGTCCTCTTTCATTCTCTCTCGCATACATGAAGCAAGGAAGAAGAGCAGAGGATGTCGCCGAGGGGAACAGCCGTATATCGCCACCGTTCGTCGCCATGGAGGAGGTATTTATGCGCCCTTTGTGTGCTAATTCGTACACGGTCGTGAGGGCCGGGCATAGTCCTCTATTCCATCCCCTCTACCTCCGTCCCCTTCTCCTACGCCGTACCCAAATAGAGGCTGCAGATGCATACATCTCCCTTCCTGTCTCTCTTACCTTGCCAGTAAACCCTCTCTCTCTCTCTCTTTTCTTCGCCTTTGGGCATCCTTCTGCTTGGCCACCTCTCGTCTCCCAAGCTACGGACTCTGTTAATAAACTTAGAAATCACCGAGTTTTCTTTAATGCTAATGCAAAATTAGTAGCGTATTAGAGTTTCCAGTAATAGAAAAATATGATTTAAGTATGCATAGATTAAGTCATTTTTAACACTGCATAGTTATTCATACTTCGATTCCACAACACAGCATCTTAGGGCTACAACTTTTTCAATCTGATGTTGCGATGAAAATTTCACTAAAATGAGGCGAGAGAAACCGAGAGTCGAGTTATGCTTTCTTTAATTTACAGTGTACTGCGAAGCTTCCGAATTTTCATCGCAACAATATGCATTTTCGACCGAAACTTATCTCCCGCGCATATCATCTAATACATATATTAAAGAGAATTCTGTCCATCTTTCTGTTTGCACAGTTGCAGCACATTTTTCATTTGCATTTTAAAATCATTTAGAATTGCGATATGAATACGAGACTTGCACCAAATGACGCCTAAGAGAACGGATATTTATTTTCCAGCTATCGATTTTCAAATACGCGTCGAATCGTCCCACAAATTCGTTATTAACACGAAAATTTGGCTAAATTTTAGACGAAAAAATTTCGTCGTCAAGGGCGACGGCATTGTTGCTGATCTAGCAAAATTGCGTCTATATCTAAAAACAATGAAATGAACTTTGATATTGTATTTGAAATCAATTGTGAGAACTCTTCTTATATATTTTGAATGCATATGAATCGAAAGGGAAATTAATTTGACCATAGGTTTGTTTACTGCAGTGCCATTTCTAAGGCGTGGAAGAAATGCGAACGAACATACGACCGCTAATATTTTAATTAGCCTTTTGTTTTGTTTACCTTGACGACGAAAGAACTTAATAAGTAGCTTTTTTAATTCACACATTTTTTGTAATCACTATAAATGCATCGGCCATGCGTCATCTTGCTTAATTATCGAAAGAAATTAATCATAATCATTGTCAATATAGTAATTTGCTTTAATCTGCCCAATACAATTTGCAAACGAAAAGATATTTTCAATGTACGCGTGAAGTATTTTCCTATTTTAAATGTTGAGTTGTCCACCATTACAAAGCATTGGAGTCGTTTCTGACAAGTTTTTACGCTACGTGTTTATTTGTTTTAAATTTACATGAAACTTTTCACATAAATTTTCAATCGGTGTTTGTCCTTCATGATTTTTTTCATTGCAAACTCTTCATGAAATGTCGAAAAATCGGAAAAAATCGAATATAAACTTAAAATATGAGGGAGGAGAATAAAAGAGAGAAAAGGAGGAAGAATGGGAAGTGCCTTAAGTTTAATATTTAATCCACGCATACCCGTCATATAGACGGGCTTTTATACTAGTAAAACATTTTTTTTTAACTTCCCGTTTTATTTACCTCGGATATAATTATAATTATTTTCTCATCTTTTGAGGGCGGAGCATTATTTACTCTATTCCGGCATTCGGAAAAAAATTGGCGCGATGGGATCTCGCGATAGACTTTCCTTATCCAACGGGAGTTCGTTTTTACATACATATCACATGTAAATTTGCTTTTAATGCCGTACACAAGCCTTCCTGTCAGATAAACAAAAAACATGGGATAAATAACCCGTGACTCCCTACTTGAGGCGGAGCGGGGGAGGTTTCGGATGGGCCAAGTCACGACAACAATACACGCGGCTAACGACGTTGGCTGACGGATGCCCCACTCGGCGCATGGGTCCCGGCACGCATCATCACCACACCGCATGCAAGCCGGACGAGGGCATTATGAAATCTGCAGACCAAAACGGCAAGCGGTTAAGGAAAACGTCCAGGTTCTTATCGAGATGACGGGGATAAAACATCCGGGTGGGCCTCACAAAATGTCTTGAAATTTTTCCCTACGCTTTTAACGCCTTTTTATGACAATAATAAATTAAGACGGTTCCAGTTCGTTAAATAGCACTACAAAAAATAAACGCGTATTATTTCATTTCCATGAATAATAATACTATATAGAAGTAGTAATCATTAACGAAAGTAACACAACAGCTTGTTCGAAAAATTAGCGCGGATTTTAATGGTCTATTATACGGAATATATCGCGAAAAAATCTGATGTGGTCACCATATGACTTTCTCCATATCTGTAATATTTCTAAAAATTCCAAATAGGTTACATAATAATAAATATTTTAAGAAACTGCGAGAAAATTTTAGACTTTACAAAGAACAGAAATAAACTCAAACACAGCCTTCTGATATTGGAGATAGCCACAAAGCTCCAACAATTAAGAAAAGAAAAAGGAGCTTTACTAAGACGTAACTAAGCGTCAATTGTTAACAATAGTCGTCGGTAAGTGGCGTGGTGGTGGCAGCTAAAATATAAGATATCTTTTAAACAATACATTATATGGAAAAATATTTCAAACAAAGATTGTAGAAAATTAAATTTCCTACAACTTTTATTCCAATAAATGTTTACATTTATCAAATATTAAAGCAAATATTTTAAAATAACGGATAAGTGACAAGAGTAAACATCCACTTTCGGTAGACCGATTTTTACCAAAAACTAATGAGTTCTTTTGACTTTCATAAAAATGTTTAATATAAAATTTCGCGATGACCTGATTAATAGTTTTTGAGTTAGAGCACTCACAAAAACTCTATCACACACAAACATACACACACAGACATCATCGAGAAAATGGTCAAAACGTGTTCAGGGGACCTCAAAATGTGTATTTCCGTTGAAATCTTGAAATCGATTTTTTTTTATAAAAACAACTTTTTTCTCTTGATGGTATTTGGGAAAACTAAATATTGGCAGATGATAATGACAAAATTCTCAGAGGAAAGAAAACTACGCGAAGAGAGCCAAAAATATACTTGCACCTCCATCTTTATAAATAACAGATTTATAGTCAAATTTTGTCTTCTAACCTCAGCTCATACGTACTGCTCATTTCCATTTCTCCCTTTCTAATAGTTCTAAAAGCACTTCCTATTAAGGGCTTTACCCATTTCCTGTAATCACACAATTATTGCTTTTATTGCTTTATTATCACTACAGCTGATTTTTCTCAGTCGTCTCCAAACATATATAACGAGTGTTCATAATATCTAAATTTACACTTTTTTAAATGTTCTCTATAGCGCATGTCATAATTTCTTCTTGCCTTTCTTTCTTGGTCAGTGCTTCTCAATTCTAAATATCAACAGCAATTTCAGTAATATATCTAAGAATAAAAAGAGGACCTATTTCATATAAAAGCACATCTTGTGTTACGCTTGCCAACCTATAGAAGGAAGAAAACGAATTTTCGATAAAAATGTAGGCCATTAAAATCAACGTTTCATAACTATTTAGCGTGGCACGCTGGTATTAAAACTCTTGCAAGGTGGCCAATATTTAATAGTTTCCCTCGCTATATACTTTTTACGGATTCAAAATTTTATGACACACGTTTATTAGTCTTCAATCAAAATTCAAGTCACGGAGGACCGGCCTGTTAGTCAGGGGATTCCTTTATAAATCGCGCATATTTTCAGTTTTTGTCAAAAAATGTTATAAATTTTAGCCCTTTGATTCTTCTCCATACTCGGTAAATTTGTATGTACGAGTGTCCAAAATGCAAGGCACCTACGAGCTAATTTATTTAGGTAGCGACACACCAACCTGTCTCCCATTACTAACTGGGCCTTCTTCGCATTGCATTCATTTTCCTTCCTCTGAAAACTCTCTTCATTCCCTCCCTCTTCGACTCAACCCTCTTCCTTTCCTTTTCGACCTTAAACTTTCTTATGTTTGCCAGTAAAGCGAATGCGGTGGTTTTTACCTAGTTCCATAAACATAGTTAAATATTCTTAAAAAAATACTCATCTCTTCGTTATCTTTCCTACAGTCTTTTCCTCACCTTATTCTATCCACATCTCTCCACCTCTCTCCCTCTCTTCCCCCTCCCTTCTCTATACTTGTATACTTCTTCAACTTAATTTCAAATCCTCCCTATCGTTACATATATCTCCCATCCCGCCTGTACCACCTAATTTCCCTTAACTCTTCCCACTTTCACTCACAATATGCCTACTATCTTTCCACCTTATTTCTCCATTCCTTCTCATTTCTTCCTCCATCTCACTTTCTTTATCCGTCTTTCCTCTTCGCCCCATATGTTCATTTCCTTCTCTCCTTTCAATTCTATTTTCTTTTCCCCTATCCTCCTGCCTTCTCCTCTCACCCCTCTTTCTCCCTCCCTCTGCCACACCCTCTGAATTCCTCGCCACCGCGTGTATCCTTCTCAATGTGGGCCTCGTGAGAGACCATAGTGGAGGAGGTGGAGGAACCTTCGTGTGTATATATGTATGTTTGTGTGGACACGGTTCCAAATTCGGTAGCCAGCGGTTTTGGAAGGAAAAAAGATATAGCGGGAAGACCGGAGTAGAAGGGAGAGGAGGATGACGGGAAGGAAAAAAGGTTTAGAGAAAATAAAAGAGCAGCGCCGAAGGGAGAATTTTTAAGGCGTGGGTGGGCTAGAGGAGAAGACCGAGTTTGGGTAACCCTCTACTTCTTCAGCTTCCCAACGGGAAATGAATAAAAACACATAACACTAGTGAATTCAACCGAAAGAAAGGGAAAACGATAAAGAGGAAAGAGGGGGAAAAGGTTTTTTTCTCTAGATATCATTAGAGGTCCAGCTCCTTTTCCAAATTAGTGTAGTGATGCAATTTTTGTTTTGAATGATTGTTACTAAAACCAGATTCACGCTTATTTTAAAAAGTATGGGAGATTTGATCGAGTTGACATTTTTATATAAAAATTCTTCTTCTTTAATAAGAGAAAATATAATCATTCATCAAGAGGAATCATTTAGTGAGCCCTATTTGCTGTAGATTCGATAATATCATAGTAAAGATTTTTTAATATAGGTTTGTCGCAGGACCACAAATAACTTTTATTAGGCAACAACGCTATACCTGACATCTTCATTTGCTAAAATATATCTTTTGTTAATTTCCACTCTTTTCTAAATTGCCTAATTAAAACATAATTGTGAAATCTCTATGAGTATCTGAGTATCTCTATAATGAAAGATTCGTAAGAAATAAATCATAGTGGTTGTTAGATAAACCTTATAAAACTTCTAAAAATCAACTATAAATTTGCTCCTAATTATAGTAGTGTAATATACTTTTCTTTTTTTAGGAAAACTTATATCTCACCTTAATCTCTAACTTTAAGAATCTACAAAGAATATTTACAGCGAGTGAAGATACAAAAACCTAAAAATATGTTACTGTTCAAAAAGCACATTAAATTTTATTTCACAGCGTAATATTCGATTGTATGGAATATAATGCATTTTCTTCTGTTTAATTGTAAAAAATTAAGGTATAAATACCTTTATTTAACAAATAAATTAGCTGCATCAATAATTTATTGCTGATTTACGTTGAATATAAGGGAATTTGTAAGAAACCATCTCTTTATGCTGCTGCGAATACCCCGCTGTAGGTGAAGCATAAAATGCATCTTTGCTTGAGTGATTTTTAATTTGAGCAAAAACCAAATTTAGTAGACGAATACATCAGTCATCACGTTATTGTCCTTTTTCCTATAGACTTTTTTCATGAAATGAGAATCGCAGTATATGTACTTCCATAATTGGCGCTTAATGATGCATCATTTTTTCTTATAACCATCGGTCGAATGATTATATGAAAAAAAAGGCGTCCGGCTTGATAGCTCACAGATAATTTATGACCTTTACGATATCAATTACCAAAATTTATATAATTCCTAACCCTAAAATTGAATGCTATACATTAGTAATAAAATTGGTTATTTTTCTAACGCTTAGACTATCAAAAGGTTCGTTCAATTAGGGATCCAAACCCGCAATCTCGTGCTTGACAGTCTCGGCTCAGCAGATGTCAATCGAAAGAAGGGGAAAATGAAAGGATAGAAAAGAGGTATCGGGGAAGAAAATTACGGAGCGGAAGGCATTGAGAAGAAAAACATGACGTTGACGGAAATTATCTCAGAAACAGAAGGCAAATAAATTGCGCTAACAATAATTGTTTCGACGGAAGAGAGGTAAGAAAATAACACCAACTTCAAAGAATACGAAGCGCCAAGATGATTGCGTCGCACGAAAAAAAAACTAAATTGCGAGATTGGATGGAAGAGTGAAGCGTTAAAGGTATAACGATATGTAGCCATCATGCCCCTCAGGGAAGAGGTGTCATTTGGAAGAAAAAAAGAAGACACCAAGGACTGAGGACTGTACCGAAGATGGGGAGGAAGATATAGAGAGAGATGTAGAAGAAGAACCTACCGAATAGGAGATAGAAGGTGACAGGGTCAGACGGATATGGAGAAAGGGAGAGAGAGAGAGAGGGAGGGAGATTGAAGGAGTGACAGAATGACAGCGGCCGAGGTAAAGAATAAGTGGAAGTTGTTCTGAAAGAAGTAGAGGAAGAGAGAGAGAGAAAAGAACGAAATAGGAAAAAGGAGTGAAAGAGAAGGCAGAAAGCGAAGACCGCAGCGGAGGAGGAAGAGGGGAAAGAGGAGATGAGGCAGGTGAATGAGGTATGTGGAGAGGGAGAGGTGCCGGTTTTGAGAGAGGGGGAGGGAGAAAGTCTTCGATGGGATGGTGGGAAGCGAGAGACGCGTAAAGGGCTGGGGAAAGAGAACGGAGAGAGTCGCGGAGGGTGCGGCTGTCCCTGGAAAGGCAGAAGTGGAAAAAATGGAATGGCCGGAAGAGAAAGAGAAATGGGAAAAGAATTTTTCATAGAGGCAAAAGGATAAAAAAATCAGTTGAGACGAGATGAGTTCGGAATTGGGTTGTTCTGGCCGAAGAGGAGAAGGAAAGAAAATAAAGTAGCGATAAGAGTCTTAAAATAAGGATGAAAAAGGAAGATGAAAAGGGGCGAGAAAAAGATAAAAGAAAGAGAAGGTAGGTGAAAGAAAGTGATAATATAATAATGGCAGGAAAGTTGAAAAGGAAAGGATAGGAGAGAAGAGTAAGGAGGGGAAAAATCGGAGAAAGAAGAATGAGATGGAAGATTGGTGATCGTCTTTAGTAGGACGATATTGATTAATTACATAGATAAATGTCCTATTTCTGACCAAATCAGGCTTTTAAATCTGTTTTTACACTTCATCTTCATTAATTACAGGTAGGTGAATGAGGTAAGGACAAGTATTTAATGGAAGATGTTGTAATGATTAAGAGTAAGAGAGAAAGGTAAGGGAAGCTGTGGAAGAGAAGAAAAACAGATGAAAAAGAGAGAAACACCATAATGGAATGAAAAGGGAAGAGAGAGGGATGGAAATGGAGAAAAGGGATGTGAAAGGAGAGAGAGGCAGAGAGAGAGAGGAGATATGGTCTTCCTGTGCTGTCTCTCTGCAACAGTGGGATTCGAAAGACAGATTGATTTACTGCTGATCGTGGCCGTGCATTCGTGAGCGGACGTGAGTGTGGGGTCCGTCGAGATGGAAGGGGACGGGAAGTGGGGGGAATGAGGGAGGCGGGTCGGTGGTGAGGGGTAGGGGGGAGAGAAGGGTAGAGGATGGGAAGTGGACAAAGGCATGCCAGAGCTTTAGTCTTTCCTTTTTCATCTTTCTTCTCTTGATTTGGCGATGCGAAGAGTGATTCCCGATGTGTACAGGGATAGGGAGTGGTGGAAGGGGGAAGATAGGAGATCGGAATGGAGGGAGAGCTAGGGAATGAGGAGGGGTAAAGGAGAGGGAGATTCCCTCCAAGGGTGCGTGCTCTGCGGTTGACACGTGACCCGTCAATATGAACTCTTTTTTCAGGAGTAAAAAATACACACGTTCGCAATTTTCCGTGCACTCTCATCAATGCCTTTTACACCACAACTGCATACATATTGACGATGAGAGGAAGAATAGAAAATTTCAAAAAGAACGAATGGAACGCGCTTGACCGAGCAATTTTTCATTTTAGAATCGATTTCGAGGCCCAAGTACGAGTAAAGAACCACAATGGGAGTGTTTAAGTGAGTTAAGAGGTTTGATTAAAGGAAAGGATACGTTGATATTGATGAAGCGATTCACTCCCGAGTCCACCTTAAGAAGAAGTTGTTTTATGAATGGTACCGGTGAACTCCATTCACAGAAATCTAACGGTTCATTTAAAGTTATCGATATCTTTACGTGATCGCCATATGGTCGATTTTATCAAAATCCTGAATAACTGATACAGAAGGAAGCTGAAGAATTATATTCAATTACCGAGGGTGTGCATATGTACATACGCTTTTGTGTGCGTGCATGTATGTATTCACACACATGTACATAAAGAATTTATAAACGATATTCTATTTGAACATAGACGTTTTCTCGAAAAAATTACACAATTAAGTAAATGCACCTTAAAGAAAATAAAAATCAAAGAAATTGATATAGCAACCCATAAATTATTCTTAAATTCTTTGGTTGAAATCTTTGGACGGAAGTGAACATGTCGTTGCTTCTATGACTTCCAATAATGGTCGTTGCAAAAAAACTTGGCCTTAAAATCATTACTCTGCGGAAAAGAATGTGGAATAATACATCAAAACGAATATCACTTTCTACGCGAGCGCAATGAGAAAAATTCCTCATCTCCACCGGTAGTGGAGAAATCCAAATATTTCCTTGCGTCACCAATTTCGGTCACTTATTTTTAACGATCTGCTCCACAATTACGTATCCTGTAAGTAACAGAGACCGCAGCGGTCATTATAAATGCGATCACGCGACTTTTCCTTGTTCCGCTTGTTCGAAGCCGTGGCTGCGTCCAATGCGAACTCCAGAGGAGGCGAGCATTACGGTCACCGCTGTCTCAGGGGTGACCGACGACAGTGACTAAGGATTCATTGCACTTGCCCGTGATGTGGAGCGGTTGGAGGAGGGTCTACCATGAATAAGGCGTTGCGTAGCCATGGGAACCTGTTCTCAATCTTCGGAATTCTCGAGCAGCACCTCGCGTTGCACCTCCTGTGGAGGAGAAACTATTAGCATCACTTACCGCGAAATTGATAAATACGGGAATTATTTAATTCGCCAGGATTTTTAGGCGAGACAGAATAAGTTAAAATGCGCGTCAAATAGTTTATTGAAATAGATAATATGAATTTCATTTATCATCGCTTATTTTTTTAATTAACGTCTAGATCAGGGATGCTCCACCTTTTTACATGATGGGCTAAGTTTGTAGTTATGGGTGAATATGATTTCACGACGGAATTTGCTAAAAGATTCTGTGATATCATAAAGCCGAGAAACAAGATGAACATTGCCTAGCATTAAAACTTGATTATATGAGGTTTTCTGTCCATAATTTGTATTTTTTTAAATAAGATATGATTTTTATAAAATTTTATTAACCGCTATATCATCATGGTTACGGGGACCGTAGTTTGTGCAACATTGTTGTAGATCTATAGAAGATTTTTTTAAGGTTTCACCTGTTGATAATTATTACCTATTGCGAAATACAAACTCCAATAAATTTTAAGACTTAAATCCTACACTTCCTCTGGTTTGGAAATAAATTATTGTAGTTAACACTCGTTTATTCGAGAAATTTCCGTGAAAGGTTAGAATTTTCAGCGCTATTTCTGTCACACATAATTTTTATCTTTGTTAAATTTCTAACTTTATTGTAGCAATTGAAAACTTTTTCTGCAAACGACCAAGAATTTATCATAGTCTGGCGAATTACTTCGAAGTATTAGATTAGATGCCTTAAGGTACAGACATTCCCATACAAGGCTAAGTTAGCGACATTTCTTTAAAATTTAACTGTTTTTTGGTAATCAATCAAAAGTTTTACAAAGGCAAAGGAATGAACTTGTTTTCTTGAAGAAGCCTTTAAGGAACGTTTATATTAATTTTTATGAATGCATAACAGGCTCTATATAAGTATTTATCAGGCGATAAAATGGGGAAAAAATAATTTGTAAAAATCAGAAAAATCTACCACAATTTCATCTATTAATTCAGTGGAAGACCCGGGTTCGATTCCCGGTCATAGCAGACTTTTTTCTCGTTTCAAAATTATTCCCAACTTTACAGCTTATGCCTGTCTGCATAGGATCTTCGGATCACTTTATTCCACCAGTTTATTAATTTAAATATTAAGTTTTTACAGTGTATTTACATTCATTGTCAGAAAGTTCGAGATCCAAGAAAATAAATTAAAGGATAATTCACCATCTTTCATCAAAAAAATAATAGCTTATTGGAAAAAAAAACAAAATCACTCCATCGCGGCCACAAAACATATTCCTTAAGCCTACATTGGATGCGTTATGGCAAAATACTTCCCATACCAAAATACGTCGATCGGAAATATTGGCTGCGTTTTTTCTGCAGTGAACCGGAATAAGGGAATAGGAATGGAGAGAGAGAGAGAGATGAGAAAGAGAGTAGACGGGGGAAGTTTGAGGAAACGATCGAAGAATTCCCTCAAAAGACTCCACACCATAAAAGAGAGGAAAAAGTATAAAAGATGTGTATGAGAAAATGCTCATTTCTACGTCGTAAGTAGAATATATGGAACGTCCAGTCTGAGGAGGAACACGTAAACATCCAGAAGCCCACCTGTCCCACCCCCATCCCATCCCCGAGCTCTGTGTCCCTCCTCCCTCTCTTACTCTTTCCCACCCCCCTCTTCCGTTCTCTCTCTCCCGATATAGGAACACGTCTACGAGGCACTGGGGATGAGGCTGCGGAGTGATGTCGGGCACGGTGGAATGCATGTTAGGAGACTGGACCTCCCCCCTCCTCCCTCGACGGGCTGCTTCTTCCCCATCCCCGCCTCTCTCTTTTTCCCTCTCCTTCCACCATCCCCTCTCTCTCCCACCCCCGCTTTGTCCGTTTGCGAACACCTGTTTGAAATCTATATGCGCGCAGAAAGGAACTCTCGCACAAAACACGAGCTGGCACACGAAAACTCTTTTTATCTTCCCTTCCCCCTTTACTCCGGCCTCTCCGTCATCCCCCACCCTACTCTCCCATTCCCTCTCCCCTTACCTCTTTCCTTCACTCCCCCTGCTTCGGAATGCGAGCAGAAACCTCGGCCATTCATTGACATCCTTCGTTCGAGCCTCCTCTCCTCCACCCTTGCTCTCTCCTCCCTCCCTCTTATTCCATTTAAGGAGCACGGCTCTTGAGGAGAGAGAGAGATGGATAGTCGAGCGTAGGAAGGGAAGACGAGAATGGAAAAAAACAAGTGAGTCGCGGAATCCGCTCTCTGTGGAAGAGAAGTTTAATTTAGACCCCTTGGCTTTCCCATGCGGTCTCCTCTTCTTCACCACTATCTTTCTCTCTTTTATCTCCTCTTCCTGCCACTCCCCATCCCATTTCCAAACCAACCCTTTTCCCCTATAAATCCTCACTACTCTCTCCGCATTACTACCAAACATACCGTCCTTTCTACGCCTCTTTGACTATTCCATCACTTATTCCGTCTCTCTTTACACTCCTTACCTTGTGTAACTTCATAATTTCCTACCATGCTCCCGCATTTCCCATAACATCGCAGTGCCTCCCAGATGGTATATCGCGTCAGTTTTGGCGAAACAATTTTAGCGAGCTAAAACAAGATGGGGGATGTGCTCTTTATGTCGTCCTGGTATAACCCGAGACCGAAAAACACCCTTTACGTATAGACACATTCGATGTGTTGGGGGAAAATATGATAGCGGGGGGCCACACACCATTGTGTTTAAATACTTATTCAATAACTCTAATATATATGAAACTTTAATTTTCTTCTTTAATCAGCTTAATAGCATTATAATTTATCGTCTCTTAAGTAACATAGGTTAAAGTGAACGCCAACATTGTTAATATTGCGCCAAAAATAAAATTAGAAAAATATTTTAAGTTTGATAGACATAAAACAATAACAATCGAAAAAGCAACGCCTCTCTCCATTTCTTTTCTTCTCAATTGACGACCGCCCAATGACTTGATTTTCGTTCAATTGACATTCGCCAAAACTCATTCGCTTAGTTGATGAGGAACCTATGTCGTCTACCCAATCCTCCTCTTCAACACTTCTTTTCCTTTTTTATTTTCCCTTCGTCTCTCAACCTCCCTCTACCCTTTCCCTATTTCCCTTCTATGTGTCCACTTCTCGTTAGCAAATTCAAACGCATGCGAAATTCCAACGAGATACTCTTCTATCAGGAAAAGCGTTGGAGAAGATGAAGGAGCGAAAAGGGAAGAGAAAGGAATGGGAAGAGAACGGGGCGAAAAGACAGGATAGAGAGAACGAAGATTTTTTCAGGGGGAAGGGTAACGAGATATGGGCGGGAGAGTTATAAAAAATACTTCCTCCTTGTATCTTTTGGATGAAATTTTTTGGAACATCTGTTAATGAATCGCGTAGTTTTTTAAACTTGGCAGGAAATACCAGTCGCAAAAGAAGCGAGCTTGTTTACTTTATATGCTAATGTATTTTTTCTACTATAAAATTTGCGTGATATGAAAATACTGCCAAAAAGATACGAGGCGGCCACAGGAAGCTTGGCACATGCATGTTTGATCAAAATACGCGACGCAACGAAAGGAAACAAATAAAAACATGGTCAGAAAAACCAAGAAAGACACAAGGTCAACATTTATATTAGAATCGATTGACCAGTGGCGTAACAAATACGGTACATACATTCTTTGTCCATCAATTAGTTGCTGATATTGATTATACTTATTACTCCAAACAAGTCTCGTGCGTAATTAATTTTTGGGATTCATGCAAATTCTCCTGTTAAAATGTAGTTTAAGGGCTAAAATGATGTGATAAATCCCATTCAAATGCACCACTTTAATTTATTGCTTTTACCGTTTCGACGGCAATTAAGGCGGTAACCGGAAAATGTCTTTATCCGTCAAGAAGAATCCCATTGGCTCGAGCTCCAGCCCCCCACCTTTTGCGTCTGATGCGATATTGGATTAATTCCTCTTAGCGCACCAGCGCTGCGGTGTTGGACAACAAAAACAACCGCGCCAATTACAATTGCCGGTTTTCTCGGCAAGCGTGTGAAAGAAGGTTAAGTTCTCTTAAAGGAGTAGTATGTTAGGAATACATTTGGCGATGCGAAAGACAAGAGGGAGAGGGTGAGAGGAAGAAAGCGTCCGAGCTTTGTGGGAAATAGCAGCGGGAGAAGTGGGGGGGAAGTAAGAAAGGACGAGAGGGAAATGGGGTAATAGGTGGTGGTGGGGGTGTACAGGATTTTCTGTTGCGTGGGAATGCGACTGAGCCGGACGTAATGAGGGTGGGAGAGAGGATGAGGAAGGGGGTGCAAACGAGAGGCTAGGAAGAAGGGGGAGAGATTTTTTCCCCCGATTCCGATGACAACTACGAGGAGACAGGGGAGACGTCGAGAGAGATGTGGAAGTCGGGAGAGTAAGGAGGGGTTGTGGGGTGTGGGATGAGGAACTAGTGTTCGACTCGGCCCTTTAAGACGCCGCCCTTACGGCCTGACCACCCACGCCCAGTCGTCTCCATTCACCGGGACGACTCGAGGGAAAGACCTTCTCTTCCTTGCCTTTTGCGATCCCTTTGCCTAACCTAAAAAAAACACTATATACTGCAGGCAGCCACGCCGTCATTGCCCCTTTCCGACTTCGCGAAGTTCCTTAGTCGCATCGAGTCTAGTTGCATCTATAAAAATTTTGCTTTTCTGATGGAGTCGAGATTGTCTAAGAACGGATGCTATGTCTTCAACTTTACTATAAGGGACGTAAGCTATTAGTGATATGCCTTGACTAATGGTCATAATGGCGATAATTTGTCATCATTTCATTACATTTTTGCATCAGTAAAATCTTTGTGCTCAAATGGCAGAAGTGCCTTCTTCCGCCATTTTGGAACGTATGATGGACACTGTTTTCAAGATCTTTAATTTTATAAAAGTTAACCCACTGAATAATCGTCAGTCGTGGAGTTATTGAAAGAAGCATAACCAGATTTCAGCAAACTTGTGTATTTCGCAAATGTAAGGTGGTTAAGTCGTGGAAATGCCTTGCAATGATTTGCCGTGACTTTCTTGCAGAGATAGGAAAGTTGGCAACATACACAGAGATCGAGGATAAAATGTGGCAATGTGACTTGTATTATTTTTACTGACCTCTCCACCCATGTGAATGAGCTAAACATGAAACTTTAGGAAAAGGGGAAACTGATTTGTGATATGGCAAAATGTGTTCAAGAGTTAAAGTAAAAATAGAAACTTATCGTGTGCCACATGAACATTCGAGACATTTTTCAAATCTGCAGCGGTATACAGAATATGAAAACTTAGACCGGCAGCGCTATGTGAAATGGTTAGAGGACCTGATTGGTAAATTTGACAAGCGTTTCTCCGATTTTTCAAGTATTGAGCTCGCTTTTTAGTTCAGGCGTATTCCATTACTTGGATATTTGCATTCATCAACTATCTCAAGATCTTGCTAACTTGCTCTCAATGGATATGTTTAGTTTCGAAGAAAATTTGATTTCGCTCCAAAACCAAAACATTTATCAGCCGAAATACGAATCCGTCTTGATACTTTGACGTCAGCTTTTCAAGTGAAATGAATTCGTGGATCTTCACTTAGGCATAGCAAAGCATCTTTTGACGATCGGGACAACATGGTTATGTTGATCAACTTTTTCTGCATTGAGTTACTGGAAGTCAAAATACCGATCACGCATACTGGGCATGAATCTGGAGGTAGAATTGAAATGAGCAGTTTCCAAAAAGTTCCTGCCAAAATTCATTGTATTTGTGAGGAAAAGAGAGAGACCAAGTGTCACACTAACATTTAAAATTTTTAATAGTGAAATAATGCCTATTATGCAATTTTTATCTCAACAGTACATTATATACATACATAATAATGCTCTCTGAATAAATAATAATTTAGTATTATAATAAAGAGTAATAATAAGTTTATTTATATGTTCATAATAATAACAATAAATAATAAATAAAACTTTAAAAATATATATAGCATTTTTCTTTCAGGACTATATATTTCTGCACTGTGTGGCTAGTATTATTATCAGATAGTCACATTTGTGGAGTCTCAAAATTCTGTTGGACACCACTGCTCTAAGATATCTTTCATCGCCAAGATTTCTGTTTAACTATTTGCCTTCGAAAGAGTGACAACAGCGACATGCATTTCGAAAGATTTTTTACGAGGTAACTTACTTTATCGCCCTTACGCTCATGCATACTTTAGACGTTTATCGGTTTCGGAACAAGATCACGTATCGAGAGTCTAGTGTTAGCCTTCACTTAATCTGAAGTAGCGGTTCTTGCTTGGCTACCGTTCATTTCTCTCAAAGGTCGACTCTTTTCTCGGTCATTGCTTATAAATTCTGTCTTAATCTCCGCTCCTCCTCTACCAGTATTCACCCTCGTTGCCACACCTTCTGGTAACACTTCTTAACCCCTTAAAACTTTG
This sequence comes from Tanypteryx hageni, assembly GCA_028673005.1. Classification (NCBI taxonomy): domain Eukaryota; kingdom Metazoa; phylum Arthropoda; class Insecta; order Odonata; family Petaluridae; genus Tanypteryx; species Tanypteryx hageni. The sequence continues at coordinate 51,125,821 of CM054118.1, read as the reverse complement.
TGATGACATCGCGTGAGCATATAAAAAGACATTTTTAGCGTTGCGGAGCGTTGTTGATCAATAAAGAAGTTTTTCCGTTTATAGTAGGATAGATTGCTAAATGCTCGTTAGAAAAATCCTAGAATCCATCTTCATTAATACTTCATTTATACCTCTTTTCTTCGTCACTGTTTGTTTATTCCTCCTTTATTCCTCTTGTTTCTCTTTCTTTCACACGAGGAAAAAACGAAGGAAGAATATAAAACATTTCCCACTTAATATACATATAACAGGAAAGTCTGATTTGTAGCAATTATTTCTTTGTTTATTTTCGCCGGACAGCATTTTCGTCGACGTTTTCCAGAATTCCTTCACTGTCCATGCGATCGAAACCCACTTATCTGTAATGTCACACACATCGCTCAAGCATGAAAGCTGGTCCCCTTTGTCAAAACAGCTTGCAGTGTAAATTTAATGAGATTAACCAAGATTATGAAAAAGTACAAACATGAGCAAATCTGGCGCGATAGGAACTAATTCTCTGAATTAGAAGAGAGATTGGAAAAAGAATTTTAATGAGATAGATAAATTGCAATTACAAATAACTCCCAAGAACACAAATTGGAAGAGGAAGTTACGATAGCGAACAAAGATTTCTTTATCAAATTAGTAGGAGGTGCTATATAAAAACTCTTGATTCGTGCATAACATCTGGTGGCAGATGTGATTCACATGTAATGCTACAGATCAAATTGTTGAAGTTCACGCATTGCATGAAGTTTATATGCCGTTTAATGTGTGTTAATTACTAAAGAAAACACTAAAAAGAACGGTCATTTATTTAGTTCGATTAATCTTAGCTTCAATTGCAGTATTATTTTATATGTAATGAATTGTTTTCTTTTGTCGCAGGTGCTAAGGGCCAAGAGGCGGATGTCTGAAATGAAGCCGAGGCTGAGGAGGAAGACTGATTCTAACCGAATAACCTCCAATTGCTTGGCGATACCTTTTTTTACGTTTAAGATATATTGATTAATTTGTATAAATCCACATGAAGAATATAACCATTGAGTTCGGTCTTTTCTAAAAATGATCAGAGCTCTGTTCAGCAGACGTTCCTTTAAACAAATTGCCGCTAATAATCGTTTTAGAAACATAGGTTATATAAATAAGGTAAAGGAATATAAACGGAAACACTCATTTAAAGGAATTCATCTATCACTACTTGCCAAATGCCAACTGGGGAATTTTTTATGGCTACTGTTTGTTTAAAAAAATATTAAATGATACGGAATTTGTATATTGATTGCTGTACATTGAAATATTCGGCTAAAACAAATAAAATTATTATTTAAAACAAAAACATTCAACGTTCATTTTTCCAATTCTTCAGCGAAGAACTACGAAAATGCTTTGGAATTTATTCTAATTGGCATGAAATCAACACAAATTCATAAAAGAAGCAAAATTAGTTTCACTATTCTAAAATTTGTTATTCAAAACAGCGAAACAATGATTATGATTATTATTACTATCGACGTGCATTTCTGTAGAATGAAGGTGAGAGGAAGGAGAAGGAAAGAATATGGAAAAGAAAGGGAGGCATATGCCACAGTGGAAAGAGAATAAACAGCATTTAGACAGCAAACACTTTAAGGGCTTTAAATGCTAGCGAATCGTAGGTTGTAACTTTTACTCACAAAATAGCTATAATTTAGATTCTTGCCTAGGATACATACTCGTACATCATTTGTAATATTGTACATCCATTTTGTTTTTGGCAACTTTCTATTTATGAGGAAACCTAATCTACGACTGTATTCAATTTTTAAAATTATATTTTTACTAAATCGAATTTCTCTGAAGAATTGTGCCCGCAAAGTGATGAGGGTAAATGTTAATAGTAGATTCCAAAACAATTTATGAGAAAGTTTGCGTAGCGCAAATGAGGTTTCCAAGTAATGTAATATAAGTATGCGCGGTTGAAAATTTTATTCTCCAAGTGAACTAATTATTTATTCATTCGTTTCAGTTTCTGTTGAGAAAATAAATGATAATAGCAGATGAAAATAGAGAGTAATTTAAATTTATCATTTACTTTTAAAAAGAATGTCATCTATTTATATAAATAAATTATTTAAATATTAATGAAGTTCAATAGAGAGAATATCACTTTTTCTTAGAAATTAGCTAGGTATAACTCAAAATAAATGTTTGTAAATATTCTCAAGGGCTTCAATAATTCCACACAAAGACCGAAAAGAGAAATTAATGGGCGTTACCTTCAAACCAAACATTTTTTGAGCTTGAGATGAACTAACTTTTCATATCAACTATTTCGCATCGAAATCTTGAGAATTCAGGCTACTAATTGCGAATTTCTGAATATGTGATGTCCGCGTATGTTATGCCGTGGACTAAGAGGACCGCTGATGAGCCTTTGAGAGCTCGTGTTTTTCCGTCAATGAAGATTAAGCTACTGATCGAAAAATCTAAATTATAAATTTCATCGAAAAATCTAATATTTAGAACCAGGAGAGCACTTGGTACGTATTCTATAATTGTGATAATATACCTAACATGGATATGACTGTGCCGCACAGTTTGTAAGACAAATACTACAGCAGACTCCCGATTATTCGCGATAAAAGAGGCAAGGACTGGCACGTTTTAGCCACTCAGCAATGTCATTCTTTTCTATCCCCTCGCACCTCTGGAGTCAGTATACTATTGCGGCTTTCCGAGTTAGCGATTGCTATAGGTTTAGTCTTTTCTTAAGATTTTACTACTTAACCAATTGCGTCCAAAATGGAATCTAATCGGCATTCTCATCTATAATATTCTTTAAGAGTTCACGAAGAAACTTTACGCAGTTGTCGCCATCTTGTAATAAAGATTCAAAAAAGTGAGAGGGTGTATTATCCAACAGAAGCATAGCTTTAACGAGCATTTTATTCTGCCAGTTAACTTCGAACGTCTTTCGCGAAATTACTGAAGAACCAATTTTTAAAGACTGTTCCATCCGTCCAGGCATCCTTTTGATTTTGATATTACACTTCGAAATTGCATTCTTGAAGCATCGCGGTTTCTTTGCTAGCCATTTTCATCCGCCGCATATCGCAAATTATTCGCCACTCCCGCACCCGCGATTTACCAGAAGTCTACGGTATATTCCTTTTATTAATGGAAACAACAAGCATTCCACTTATTAGGTAGAAACTGGAAGTTTAAATCTAGCAAGTAGCTAAACTAGTAATTTAATAAAAATATCTTGGTCTAAATGATAAACTTTAGTATATGATAATTTAACTTCTCCAGTGAAATTTTAGCAAACATTATTTATATTTATAAGAGCATTAAATTAAATTAAATTTTAGGAAATTCTAAAAGCAGTTTATATCATTGCCTATTATACTATCAATTATCAGATTTGCCAGCACTAAAAATAAAATTAATTTGTCCCACATTGTTATGCGGCACGTGGTTTTATGCACGAATATTTCCGCTTAAATCAACTGAGTAGAGACTTTAAAAGCATCATCTGCTGCGAAAAACTTAGAAATTCGTACAAAATTTTACAAATACCTTAATAGATGAATTTTCTCTGCTAACGTTTTACTTTATTTTTAATACCTATGTGCTAACTATTTTATAAAGCTTAGGCTTGTGTAAAACAAATTTTTCTTTAAACTGAACTTCCGTGTCTCTGATGTCCTGATTCCATGAAATGTTAACGTTTTCAATCAACAGCAACCTTATTGATGTCAATTAATTATGAAGAGGTTGCAAATATTTTTAAACTTTAATTCTATGTAGTTCCTACTCTATACAACTTTTAATAATACTTAGGAAATTCAGGGTTATTGTCACCTGGAATATATTATTTACTGTTCAGAGTATAAAATCTAAAGCAAGAGTAATATAAAATTAATTTCTTTATTTATAAGTAAACTAACAGAATAAAAATCTATACATGTTACAGACTAACTTTAAAAACGAAAAGCTATACATTAACATTTCTATTAAAGCATTCCATCCTAATTTGTTTTAATAGAATTTATAATATGAAGGAACCTTTTTCGAATATTGGCTGTTGCTTCCAGACTTTTATATTGCTATATTTGTTGCCGTAGTGTCTCAAAGATATTGCGACATGACCAAGATACAAAAAAAACTTATTTAGCGTCTTTCATGAGTCAAAGCTGTAATAAAAAGTTATACGGCCATGTTGAATTTGAGACGATGAAATGTTCAAATGACCACGTCCACTTCAGCCGTTTTCAAATATATGCGAAACAGTGACGGGAACAAACAAGTCACTATAATTGAATCGTAATTACTGCGCTTCGTTGATCATTGATCCAGGGATTTCATTTATAGGAACGGGAAATATTGATGTGAACGAAATGCTCTTTCATCCACTTTAGAAATGAATTAATCAGAAAAGAAGTGAAAACTCCCTCCGATTTAACTCGAATCCTCTAACATTTTCCTTCTCTATCTCCGTCTCCTTCGCGAAAGATGAGGACTAAGAGCCTTTGAACCACTCGCCACTCTCGTAATTGTTGGTCGACAAGATAGGAGGAGAGAGAAGGCTTTTCCCATAATGTCCTGCTCCCTCATTACCATACGTGGTGGCATCGGGGCTCACTATTTCTCCGGACCCGAAAGGCCTTCTACTCTAATTGGAAGCTTCGTATTTTATTTGTCGAAGGATGCACGGAGGAGGAACAGGAGGAAGAGGAAAAGGAGGAGGAGGGGGGGAGTGAAATAGTGTGAGGGTGGAGTCGAGGTACGAGGGGTGCGAGGTTTTTAAAGGACCGAAAGAGGGAACATCTTGGGTATAGCGACGGGATAGGCAGGCAGGACGGGATGTTGAGTCTGCGCACTGGGAAGATGACCTCTCCTCCTGCCCCCCCCTTCTTGCTCGCCTCTTTCACCCGGCACGCCACCCTTCTTCTCTCCCTCCCTCTCGCCTCCTCCTCCTCTCTCTCACTCACTCCTTTTCCGGAGGAGGTCGGGTCCTGCCCCCCGGGCGAACCGCCGAGGAGGCTATATCACTTCCAGATGGAGCAAAAAGGCTCCGTCCTCGACACCCACACTCCCGGTCCCTCGGATCCGAGCTCCGCCATTGGTCGGCGGCTTTCCCAGACGTCACGCTTCGTGAGGAGAGAGGTGGCCCCTCGCGAGGAAAAGGGCAGGGCCTCAGACGCCGCGGCGCTTCTTGAGAGATGCATCCCACCCCCCTCCTACTTCGTTCCCCTCACGGCCCGAAGAAGAGGACCGCCCACAACAGTGAAACACGCCCCTTTTGGTCCGCCCACCATCCATCCCACTGGCACTCGTTCCCACCCCTTTCCCTCATTCATCCCACCCCTCCCTCCCCACGGACCAACTTTCCTCCCACCGGTCCTCCGCCCCCTTTCTTTTCTTACATTTGCCCCTTTCCACACATCCTTGGTCGCGTAACCTTCCTCCTCCCAAGTAGTCTCCACCGCGAAGAATTCTTCGGGATGTACGGGTCTTATTCCGGAACGGAGGATAAGAACCCTCTAGAAAAACCGCAGCACGCCGCTGAATGCATTGGACAAGTCAGTCCGTACTAAAGGCAAAAAGGTCAAGGATGAATACGGACTCTTATTTCTTCCACGACCTAGAAAATTGTTTTTTCTTACCTCGGAAAGCTCTTATTCGCCGACTATTTCTCCTATCTCTCTTGAGTCTTACGCTATCCAAGTGAAAACGGAATAAAATATGGATTCCTGAAATCGCAGGAGAAAAATAACAGAAATATATTGCGGTGAGAACCTAAAACAATTTCGTTTCCATTTTACGACAAAAACACGATCTTTTTCGCGCGACGGCAATCTTCAATTCAATTCATTCCATAACTGCGGCGCCTCATGTAATTAAAATTTTCTTATGCATTAAGCATCATGAAAAATAAGAGATAACTATATATACATACATGTCTTTTGATTATAATTTCAAAGAAAAAAAATGAATGCTTATAAGCATTTGGAGAATATGATAATGAGGGCAAATGAACCGATCTACGAGACAAACGGAAGAAAATCGCTGCATATTAACTTAATCTCCATTTATATAAATAGTTTAAATTTTAAAAAACTTTTCCCCAATGAATAGGTAATTATGTTACCTTCTTTATATACATTACTGTAATAAGGATTGCCTATCATATTAATGTTTACAGGTTACATTGGCAACCATAACAAACAAAATTTCAAAGTCATTGAATTTCACGTGAATTCCTTTAGAAATTTTCCACAGAAAAATTACGCTACATAAAAAAATCAAACCAACATTCATGCGGAATGCATTATAAATACGCATAAGAATCTTATTCATACTAAATAAATTTTTTTAAATCCTTACAAAAATCTCAAACTTGAGCATAATTAGGTATTTATTAAACATAAGGGTATCAAATGCCGGTAATAGATACTTACGCTGCTCAAACTACTAAATATAAATAAATGAATACATAGTACATACAAAAGACCGGTGGCGTAACTAGGGCATGGCGAAGGTGACATTTGCCATAGGCGCTGCGGGCAAAAGGCGCCAAATCTTCTCTCTAAACATCCCAAACATTTAATTTCCTATTAATATATAGTATATTTAATACTCAAATGTTGTCTTACATTTAATAAAATGCTAATATACTCTATAAAAACGCAGAGAAAAATAACATTCTACGCAACTAGGGATTTCCTAAAATTTTGCCATAGGCGCCATATCACCCAGCTACGTTTCTGCTTAAGACAATATTTAAAAAAACTTCCCAAACGCCAAGTTGAACCAACTTAAAAAATAATATTAATTAATTTTTGGTCATTAAGATTTGAATGTCGATAAAGTACCTATGCTTTATCTCTGCTGTAAAATTTTAACAATGGCAATGTAAAATATCCCAGAATAAATTACAAAAACAGTCACGATGAATAATTTTAAATATGGTGATATGCCACCCGATCATCAAATTTACGGAACGAAAGATTTCAACTTTAGTTTTAAAAAAAACACTGATAGAATAGTAACAGATATCAAGTCAAAATAATAGCTGTCTTTTGGTTTCTCAGAAAGCTGTAAATACTATGAGCGATCCAAATTTTTCTTTCACTGTTACATATATAGTGTTTGAACAATCCCTCTACTTTACCTCTTCTTCGCTACGCCTCTTATTACCTTCACGTCACGACCCCACACGCAAGATAGGGGAGTCACGAAAGCGGAGCGCGTTACTGTAGATATCGGAGGAAGGAAAGAGAGAAAAAGAGAAAATAAAAGAGAAAGGAGCAAGATATTAGATAGAAAACTGAGAACACTGACGGAAAGAATATGAGATAAAGTCTCGTGTTAATAGAAATAAAAAGTAAAAAAAGGTCGAAAGAATGGAACCCTAAAAATAAATAACTCAAGAAAAAGAATAAAATAAAGTGACTGCTTACCTATTTTGTTATGTGTACAAAAGCCCATGTGCCCAAATCCTTTGGAAACACATCCTCTAATTTCATATTTTAATTAAACCAAGAAGAAAGAATTCGTAACAGCTGTAGAATTTACTAGTTCGTAATATATTTTTCTCGTGTACTCCCGTAACCTATAATTCAATTTTATCGTAGATGAAATAAGTCCTAAAGTTTTTAAAACGGTAGAGATAAAATACGGAAGAAAGAATAAGAGAGAACGATAAACACACGTGTAAGGAAGGAATTGGAGAAATGAGAAATAAATAAGACGAGGTAAGAAAAATCAGACAGAAAAGTAGAGGGGCGAGACCGAGAATAGGAACACGTCACAGAATTTGAGAGGAAACATTTCGTCCTGGCGACAGGAAATGAAATGGCGAAAGCGAGAGAGATCGCAGTTGGGATTTCTCCATGTGAACCCGAACCGAATCAAGCGTAGCAAAGGAGTTTAAGGGGTGGATACGGAAAAGTAGGTAGGTTAGTGGCGAGGGGAAGTTTCTCTGGGAGAAGCGGGAGGAAAGGTAAAAAGGGTACGTGAGGGGAGAGTGGTAAAAATAAGGCACTACGGTAAGTTGGGGTGTGAGAATTCTGCGCTGGGTCGAGTTTTGAGGTGAGTTATTGGTGCAGGTTGTTATTAAAAGGCGCGTCAAGAAACGAAGAGAAGGAAAACGAAGGGGAAGGAGGAATGGGGAATGGAAATGGAAGGAGAAAACAGTCGATAAGAAAAAAAACTGGGAACGCGACCTCTCAAAGGAATTGCAAATGAGTCGTTAGCGCGATTTTTATTCCTTCAGTTCCCGGAGAAATACTCCTAAGTGGACCACTTTAAAGAAGCAGAAACTAAGCGAGGAAGTGTCGGCGGATAGGATAAAATTCTCTACGTCATATTTTCCCTATTTTAAGACATGGCTCCAATCAATTTCATTTCAAAACCAATAAACGCTACACACTCCCGTTGGATTTAGGTCCATGTTACGAAAAATTCGTTCTACTAATGAAATTAGGCCAATATTTCGTGAAAATTTTAGTATTTTAAAATAAATCTAATGGAAAGTCAAAGTATTTCATCGATTTTATGCTATTGTTAACTTTCTAATCTCACCGCCAGTAATTTAAATCATATCAGGCAATTGAAATAGTTAAAAACGTTTAGAGACGATAATTTAATTTATTGAGCTATGATTCTCAATTCTAATAGATAATAATGATGCGTACTACTTTTGAGTAACATCAAAGACGTTTTCTTCTCTATTATATTTTTGAAAATTTTCTAGATTACAGCATGTCCAGAATGATCACAGATCGCCGACTTAACTTACTAATTTCCTGTAATTTTTATGCGTTTTCTTCAGAAAAACAATCCTTAAAACATTTATAAAAATGTAATTTCCTAAGCAGTACCGACAATTTCGGCCGTCACAAGTTTTTATTGCCTATGCTTTATCATTCCTTAATAAAACTGTATCTAATAAATTTCAATTGGCCGTAGTAATTATAAGTTTCTTGATGAACTTCATCTTATAAGCTGATCAGATCCTCGGAACTTGGGCGCATATAATTTCTTAAATATAACCAATAAGTTAACGGGGTAATCAAATATTAACTCAATTTTAATCGGGTGAGTGGAATCGTGAAACTCATTCGAACTCGTAGATTAGACTAATCATTAATTTTTAAAAAAACCCGAGTCCTAAGTGACATCTTCGACAACAAATGAAGACTACTAAAACGCCGAAGTGATGGCAGATGCGGTGTATACGGAAACTGAATAACAAATAATGAATTCAAGAATTCTACATTACATAATTCATTGTAGCATGTCAAATGTACTATAAAGCATGCATGGCTCATTTTAAAGTTTAATCAAAAAAGCCATGGAGCTGGTTCTTGTAGATAGATATAGTTCTTAGTTATCCTACGCAATATAATGCACAAAATATTTCAATTGTTCGACGGAATAATTATAATTGTAATTAATTAGGGAATGATATTTGTTCAAAATGATCCTCTTAAAAATAAATCTCTGAATACAAAGTTAATTCTTGTAGCCTATAATTTTGGTAACCTGTTCAACCATTCTAACACCTCTCTCTCTCTTTCTTTAGCTCTTTCCATCTCCCCTTCTTCATTCCTCACTATCTCATACTCAGCTTAACTCCTCCATCAGATCGGAAAAGCCGTATCGAGGCAATGGGAGTCTGCTTCCCGCCAGAGAACTCGCATATCTAAGTTTCAAATCTTGGGCCAGGGACACTCCCTTTGCGTTCCTCGAATTCCAAATTCGACTGTCTGGAAAAGGTTTCCTTCCCCACAGTGTATACGTCTCACCTGACAGCGGATTCCCAAATCGACCGTAAACAAATTGATAAGGATGTCAACGCCAAATGGCGCATTTAAACCAATTCTAACTTATCGATGACCTACCGCAATGACATACTAGAGTGAAGAAACTATCGGCAGAAAATTACTAATGGTTTGTGGAACTTAATGGCATCAGCTCGGCCATTTAAGTGTGGTTATTGGAAATTTAATTCTAAAAATGGAATATCGAGCTCACCTTATGGTGGAAATCAGATTAACGACCAAGATATATAAAATAGTCACAAAATAGCTGGAAAGAAAAAATGAGCATTTCAGCTACAGTCGTCCTCGCTGTGGAACCACCAATTAATGAGACTTGCCGGCGACGTTTTAGTTGATATGCGCATCTAGTTTTATCAGTTGTTTTTTGATTATTGGGGTTGTCTTGCTTATCAATCAACACATTAGATATAAAGTGCAGTTTTCTTAAAAGCATTCGAACGGCCAGAATCTTTCAAATTGAGGATACCCACAAATTAAATTAATATTACCACTAATACTATCACTTTTCCAGGGAGAAGTAAAGCGAACAGGTAACCTTAGTTTTTCTACTTCATCACTCCGAAATTAACTGGAAAAAACAATAATGTATGGTTCTCAAGCTAAGCGCGGACGAAGGATTTTATATTCCAAAATTTAGAATAAATCTTAAGAACGACTCGGTAGATATTTCGCGGAAGATAAACCTTCAGAGTTGTGTTGAGATGATCGAAGTGGGAAGGGAGTGTAAATTGAAGGATTGCCGTGGAGGGTTTGTAATGAAAATGAGAGAAGGAAGGAAGGAAAAGGGTTGTGTAAGATAAATTAAATCGGAGGAGTTAAGAAGGGAGTGGGAGGGGAGGAAGAGGGAGGGAGAGAGAAGAGGGGGAGTAGTTAGGTCACGGGGAGTGGGACCAAGAGGGAGGAGAGAGCGGTGTATTTGGACTGACTGAGGGCGAGGGAGGATACGAGGAGGAGAGTTTTTCAGAGAGAGAAGAAAAAAGGGGAGGAAGGGGGGATATGCCCTCCAAGCTCTTCCACTCTCTTCATTAAAATCCCTTTTCCTCATTTTATTTCTTTTTCCCGAGAAACTTTTCAAACTGCCCTCCTCCTCCTACTCTTCCCTTTTGCAATTTTTTATAACCCTCGAAAGAGTCTTCTTCCAGTTTTTTATTCGGTCCCTCGTGGACCTCTTTCAATCCCTTTCTCTCTCCCTCCCACCCCCCTCTTCACTCAACTACACTCCTCTCTCCCTCACTTCCCCTCTAACTCTTAAATCTTCCACGCCCTCTCCATCTCCCTCCCTCCCATCCCGCATGCTCCTCTTATCTCCCCCCTTTTCAACACCCATCCCCACCTTGTCATCGCTCTCATCTATTGGGGCCCTTCGTCTGCTCAGGAGAAAAAAATTAAAAACGCAGAGCGGCGCCTCTAAAAGATTAACTTCAATAAAGCCGTCGCCGTATTTCCTTCTTCTCCTCCTCCTCTCGGATTTTTCTCCAAAGTCCTCCCAATTTTTATTCGTAACGAAGAAAGTTTTCCTTTTGGGACGAAACACGCTTGTGAAAATCCTAAGTCACTTACACGGCAACGATGAAAAAAATCTCGGATGGGTTGGAAAAGCATTATTAGCTTCGCATGGGCTTTGATTTAGTTTTATCGTGTTCTTTGCCTCTTTTTCTCTCCCTATGTCATGAATCATTGATAGATGTCAGGCGTTCTTTTAATAAATCTGTCTCGGAACTACTGCCTCTCGTAGCGAAACGAATCAAAGTATATTTTTTGAAAAATTGTTGGTCGAAAATGCCAAAGTTGTCCAGTTCAGCAGTTAAGACAAAGATGCCGATATTATACGGCGATTCTAGCTAAAGAACTGCGAGAATCTAAAAAAACTCCACTTTGAGTCCAACAGCTGAATATTAATTTTGCGATGAAAAGAACATAAGATATTAATCTATGTAATATGAACTATAACTCTACAACAACAAGTAAAACATAAAAGGATTAAGTGACCATTTTTCTCAGAAAAGTGAGGGTGCCGCAAAGTTCCCTGGTTTAATCTCATTAATATTACTATCGTTAGATAAAACCACTTAAGCACGCATACATGCATTTATATCTTTTTTAAATTTTAAATATAAGTAACAATTTTATTTTATTACACAAAAAGTGATATCTCTGCCAATTTGAAAATTGTTTCTCCGTGAATGAGGTACATAAAAGCTGCGCCATTAACGTCGCTTTTAATATTAATAAAACAAATAAAAATAAATTTTTTAAATCAATCGCTTTTATAAAGCGCACAAAAAGTGTAAAAATAAAAATAAAATAAATTTATTAATAACTTATATAATACGCACTGAATGAAAAGGTAATAAATTATTGAATTGATAGAGATATTGAATATATAAAGGTTATGTTGCAATTCTAATAATTACTTCATGTCTTAAAGAATGCAAAATCACTTTTATATATTCAATATCTGTTATTTCAATAATTTAATTTTTGTTCATTCAGTGCGTTTTATGTGTTATTAATAACAAAATTATTTTATTTTTACACTTTTTGTGCGCTTTACAAAAGTAATTGACTTGAAAATTTTATTTTTATTTGTTTTATTTTTTCTTTTTAGTTTTAAGGTGAAATATATTAATATGTTCATACATTCTTCAAAGATTGACATTATTAACTAACTAGGGAGATGCCCATTGAAATTATATCGGAAGTTTTTAATTAAAATTTCGTGAAAAGATTGTCCAAGACAATGGTTCCCAATTACACGAAATCGGCAACAACGCAAATCACTAAGAATGCGTCAAATAAAAACTGATCAATACATCGATTCGATGCGTATTAAAACATCTATGGCAGGAAAACAAACTTTCTTTCTTTTAGCCGCTCGTTGTTTCAAGTCACGACCTCCTACGATGATTCTAAGTAATTTTCATATGCGAATGATTAATGTTGTACATTATGATTTATGCCATCTCGCATATAACGCAACGAATCATTTCCCTATCCTTCCTTCTCTCTCTCTCTCTCGTATTAAAAGCATTCAAAGCACGCTTTTACCCATGAGGATTGAAAGAACAATAGGATTTTGAGGTTAAACAAACTTATTCGTTGACAAGGCAACATTCCGTTAAAATGGCTAGATTTCCTCAAAATATGTGAATTAAACGTATAGCATGAGGGATTTCGAAACGTAGGCGGGAAAAAATGAACAGAATAAGAAACTTTATAATGTTTTCTTTAAAATGGTCTAGATCCAAATATCGTAAGTTAATTCTTTCTAATTTAGATCTCAAAAAGAATAAAAGCCTGCACGTCAAAAAGTCGATGTTTACATGATATTTTATGAAAAATAGAAATGTCTTCCTTGGAGTCGAACCCGGGTCGTTTTTCCAAATGTTTATTCGTAAATCACTTTTAATATGTGAATAAAGCATTCTTGCCAAATTTAGATTTTCTATTTAGATTCTATATCGATTTTATAGAGCTTGATCAACAAATATATAGATAGATTTCTCAATCGTTCTTCATATTCAACGTGGGGTATTAATTTTAATCCATGGCTCATGAAGAGCAGTACAAACGTGAGGTGGTTCGAATCTTGCTAAAGGTAAGAAAATTTTCTCATGTCAAAGGGCTTTAATAAAAATACATAAATATATCATTATAAATAGCTGCTTCTTACATATATAGGATATATCATATAAAATCTAAGGTACTTTTAGAAAAGCTATAGTGCTAAAATTTGGAAGAAAGATAGATCATTGAGTACTACCTCAGGAAAAAATCCTAAATTTTAGAAAAAGTTATATTTAAGGGGTGTTTTTTTACCCCAAATTCCAATTTTATACACACATAAGAAAAGCATTGAAAACTGTGCAGGGCTATATAAAATTGCTTTTTGAAATTATTTACAATTAAGATACAATGTCAGGACTTGCACCGTGCTGTGGATAAAAGAAGAAAGTTTATTTTTCTTGAAGACAAAATACAAATTTATGCTGAATTTGCGTAAATATTTGATTTTAATCATAAAATTATGAAAAGTTTTTCAGTTTTCAACAATGAAAAATATGAACTACCATAGCAACGACTCCAGTGCCCTTCAATGGGAATTGATTTTCCATATTTCAATAGCATTGATTTAATGCTTAGACTGCATTATAATCCATTTGATTTCAGCCAACAACGCATATATATGATGACGTGATATTTTTAAATTAACTTTTATCCGGAAATTTACTAAGAGCACGAATGAAGACACCATATTCATAACACAAAAAATATCCTAATGTTTACATAAATTTTAGTGTAACATATAAGCCATTATCTTAATGATGATTAGAGTAATTGCTTAAAAAGGGCGATGTGAGCCATGAAACTTGAAATTCGGAAACTTGGACGCGAGCCCATTGCCAGAGAATTTAAAAATTCTGGATAGATGCCTTAACTTCGCAGAAAATGAAAACTATTATCTTATTTAAATGGGTAGTTCAAATGCTGTCGCATTAGTTTATTTACGAGTTAAGATCTTGGTGCATGGTGATTTTTTAAGCGCTTCCAGTATGTATGCACCGACAACTCGTATAAAAAATATAAAAGTTATTAATAAACTAAAAATTAATAATTTCAACCTTGATATTTAGCTTTCACAGAGTTGCATATTATATCCCATTCTTCAATCTATATATAATTTTTAATAGAAAAAATTAATTCTACTTGAAATTGTGAAGATTTGCTAGGCCGGAACTTAGTTTAATAAGTAATCCGTTTCAAATTTTCCGCTGAATAACTCGTTTTATTTTCCTCGATGCTAAAATTGACATCAAATTGTACGTAAAATTAGAAAAACAACCTTACCAAGTATCTTATGTCTTATTATTTCCATGAGAAAATTTTCCGCACTTATTCTGGGTAACTATGGCTGAGTGTAACTAGACCTGATTTACATTCGTTTTAAATTCTCCTACCGGACAATTTAGATTTTTTTAATGGTCTGAGGTGAGTGCAATTTGCGGATAATAACCGCATCCTGCAAACGGATTTATCTGATTGAGTGACTTTTTTATTTTGTCGACGCCGCGAGTTTACGCATAACGAAGTAAAGATAACTGGGTAGGTATTGCCAGATGGAGGAACGATATAAAAGGAATGAAAGAGAAGAATAAAGGGTCTACAGAGCACACGGAGAAAGGGACCCGAAGGAGTGGCCCAAGGAAAGGATATTAAGGGTTTCGTAATGAATACACCAGATGCCGTATTTTTGCCGTCTCCTTTGCATTTTGATGAGACCGCTTGTCTTAGGACTAGCAGGGTCTTAATAGGGAAAGCCCGACAGATACTTTGGGGATTTCGAGAACTCTCGGTTGAAGGAAAAACCCCCTTTCTTGATGGTAAGGGAAAGGGGCAGGAGGGGGCGGGCCGAGGGAGGACGGGGCCGGGAACAGGAGGTTTGGCGGACGAGGGCGAAGGGGTTATAGGAAAATGAACCCCGTGCTTATTCCTCAAACCGCCCTCGTTTTTATTCGGTTAGAAATAGGGGTGTGGAGAGGTAAGGGGTCGGATGGAAGAAGGAGGAAGGTCGGAAAGGCAAGAGGTAAGTAGAAAAAAGGAGGAAGGACGAGAAAACTCCTCCCCTCCTTTTCTGGTCCTTAAAAGAAAACGAATTAAGAAACTTCTAAGTTGGAGGTCGAGAGGGATTGCCGAAACAGAGGAGAACAGTGCGGTGGGGGAAGATCTGTGAGGGATGGAGTAGGATAAAGGAAGGGGGAAGGAGAGAAATGGGTGGGGAGGCGGAGGAATAGGGGAGGGAGTGGGCAGAAGGAGCATATCAAGGGAAAAGCCTGGAAACGGAGCAGGTGGAAGGGATATTGCTGCGGAAGTAGGAGGGGAGAAAGAGGAGAGCAGAGAGAAGGCCCTGTAGCGGGATGGAACAAAGGGAGCGCTCTAGAGGGTGTGCGGGCGAAATGGGTATTTTGGTTTAATATTTTTTTAGAATTAATAAGGGTTGTGAAGTGGTTGGGAAGAGGCGAGAAGGTGATGGAGATAGATGGACCAATAATGTTGCCTTTATTTTAATAGAGAGGAAGGTTTTTGGGGCGTTTTAAATCACGCAGGCGCGTAATAAAATCCTCTATTGAATGTGATGCGTTGTCTAAATGGGAAAGGGATCGCCTCTCGCGTTGAATGTTGGATTTGTTACCTTAATTAAATACCTTTCAAAATAAATATGAAGCGTTAAAACGTATAAGTATTACAAAAAATATTTATCTCTCACCTTGAAAATGTTTGAAAAGAGTAATGGATTAAATCCACCTTTGCAAATTTAAATATCATTTTTGGTGTTAGTGGAAATTGCAAATTTAGTTTTAGTTTTTTTTTCGTATTTTTTATTGATAGTTAAATAGTATGAATTCCGTGTAATTTGAGCCACCATTTGTACACAAACAAGGAATTAAATTGTAAAACTGCAGCTAAAGATGTGGTAAATCTCCTTATGTGTGTAGTTACGAATTTATCACTTTGAAAATTCGCGCGAGGACATTAAGTGAGGAATTTCAGAACATGAGCCCCAAATGCTAAAAATATGACATTTACCTTTCAGCTAAGCTTCTAGCTTACTGGCAACAGGCTGATTTTATTTTCGCAATAGATGCAAATTTTATCACAGCATTTCTATGACAAATAGGTTCTTTTAAAAATAAATACGTATTAAACTTATTTTAAGGGAAATTATAAACATTTTTCAGGCACAAACTGAGTATTCGACTATTACGCGAGTAATTACGGTATATTATTCTGTGTACTAATAAAGTGATATTACCAGCTAACCCATCATTTTTTAGAAAGGAAGTTTTTTCCTGGGTCAACACTATCATAAAAATATCAGTGCTGGATTGTAGCATACCAATAATTTCTTTAGTAGCTCTCAAGTTGCATAACTTGTAGTTTTACTCTAGACATCAGAAGAATGGAAAAAGTGATTATACATACATTAAGCATACCCTTCGTTCAATGGTGTCCTAAGATAATTCGGTAACTAATTAGTTTATGAACTTCTTCTTATAACCAAGACTAGAGCAATTTTAAAAAGTGGCATTGACGTGCTGGTCTGTTCTATCTCCCTCGCTCTGTTCTTCACAGCTCCGTCCATTAATCCTTTCTCTTCCGCTCTTCACTACCTTCTAACAAACCCTCACTTTCACTCCCATTCCAGCTCCTCCCTCGCCATTCTCTCACACTACTTCCACCTCCCCTTCCTCCCCACGCATCCCCCTCATCAGAGCGAAAAGCGCTTGATCAATGGCCTCCTGCGACAATGGCTCGCACCACTCAACAATGGACGCAACAAAGAGACGGCTGCACTTCCGATGTCCAGGGGACGCGCGGCTGTGGAGGCGAAGGGAGCGTGAGGAAGGGCGGGAGAGGCAGCGGACGGGAGTGCAAACAATCCCCTTTATCAAGTACCGCATCCACCTCCTCTTCCCCATCGGTATCTCCCCGGTACTCCCGCGTTTCCAGCGAACAAACTTTTTCGGCCCATTTCCTTTTAACGCCATCTCCACATTGTATTTTCTTTTGTTTATTATGCATGGACAGGTATGGATTTAAAAACTCAGACTTTTTTTCATTCCCATTGTCCCATTTTTCAAATACTTTAAGCAAATTTATTTAAAAAATATATTTTTATTCAGAAGAACTGTTATTTCTAATTTTATATCATTTATTTGCCAAGTTATCTGGTACTTTATGTAGCCTCTCCTATCACTATTTACCAGCTATATTACCACTCACCTTTCCAACTACTTCCTATATCAACCCTCTAACTCTCTTTTCCATTCTGCCATCTAGAATTTTAACCCTTTCTATCACCTAAAGAAATTATTACCCTTATTTTCGTCGCGCTATTAGACCATGATATTAACTAGGGATATAATTTTTTATAGAGGAGCTTACTGGGTAAAAACGTTCAATCGTTTAAATTCAATCGCTTGTTTCAGTCTAATAAATGTAAATATTCAAATGAAAGCGAACACTCTTGAATAAAAAAGTTTTTAAATTGTATTTTACAGGAGAGAATTAATGGCCCGGAAGGATACTTTACATTTGTATTCAGAAAAATATGAATTCACATGACATTGCGAATGAAACAAATGAAAAAATTAAAACTAGCATTTTATATCAGGAAACGTCACACGTTCCGGAATAAGATTAAAAGGTACTCTCCATTGATTAATACCTTCGCGGATGTGGGAAAATAAAGCAGACGCGCGCGTAGAGTCAATCAGATAAGTGCTCGGCAATGAAACGCGCAATTCGCTTGGTTGAGACAGTCGTTTGTCCTCCTACGCCACATCACATCCCTCCCTCCCTCCCTCTCCGCCGTGCTTTTCCCTCCCTCGGACCACGTTGACACCATACGAACCCCCTCCCCTTTCCCTCTCCACCACACCCCGCAAATGTACTCCTCTTTTACTACCCAGGCGGATCAAATCACTTGTCGCGTTGTTATTTCCAAGTCATTGGTCGGATTCAACGTAAACCGATGCCCTGTCACCGGGACCCGGGAGGCCATCGAGCAAGAATGCCGGGGAAGTTACTCCTAGTCATCAATCCGTATCCTTTTAAAACGTTCGGAATAGGCCCGGATGAGCGGTAAAATGAAACGGCCGCGACTGAGTCAGCCAATAAGGGATGAGTGCTGACGTCGGAAGATCCTGCCAGAGAGACATTTATTGCCTCCGAAAAGATACGAACCATGGAAACGAGAAATATGGTGAGAATTTCAAAGTGCTCGAAGAAGTGAGGCGTTTGCGAAAGCGTGGAAACTGAGTTTTATAAATCTTGCTTTGAATAGTAAGGGAAGAACTTGCAACATATCGGTGAAATAACTGTTTTTAACAAAGTTTTTCGAAGTGGAAAGTAATATTTTACGGTAGTATTACGGCCAAAGCCAAGCAAGAATATTAAATCTAAAAATATTTTTCTTCAGAGAAAATTCAATATTTTCACGCCATTGTCAAGTAACAACAATTTCAAATGAAGAAAATTAATTGAAATGAGAATAAATCAACTAGGTGATAATGAATACTGCCAGAAAAATTCTCCGAGTTTAGTGAAGTAGAATACTAAGCATGAACTTAAAACACGAGCATAAGTCAGATGAAGAAAATTTAAACATTTCCGAAGGCACTATAATTATTAACAATTATTTAACAATTGATATTAATTTCTCAATTATTTCAGAAAAAGTCTTTTTTTTTATTCCGATTGAATATTGATCCGCTACCTTTCTTGCGCGCTAACATGTAAAAAACTTAGTATCATATTTAAATTAATTTTTATTTGCAGCCGCCAATGCATTTTTACTTCAGAGCACGTCCACAGAAGATAAAATTAACACACCGTATTTCTCCACAAATAAAATTTTCAACAAGTACTCAAAAAGGAAGGCCTAACTTCTATTTTTTCATGTATGTGATAGGCTGCCTTTTAGAAAATGATAGTTTTCAAATATTTATTCCTAATATGCCTATTTATACACCAATAAAAATAAAGACGTACATAATATATCGGTTAAATAAAATATAGTAAAACAAGGAAAAAATCCTTATCAAAATATCTACTTTTTACATCAATTGAATATCGCCATTTATTGAGCATCGTCTGAAATCATTAACGGTAAAAATATTATGGAGAAATTATTTTCGTATAGAATGACGTTCTTGAATTTAAAAATTCGAAATACCATAAAACAAAACACATAACTTAAAGAACAAGTACTCATACCCTCTATCTCTGTAATGGGAATACTTATATTGTAAATTTATTTTTGAACTTGAAAAACATTTCTAGCTTCTTCCACTGAACTTGAACAGTATTTACTACACGGAGTTACTGGGACGCGCGATGAAATTTTCGATATTGACAGTTATGTCCGAACGTACTGGTTCTCATAAATAGCCTGCCACGAAAATAAACACATGCATATACCTAGATGGAAATATCTCAGATTTGCTTCTATACCTACTTACTTAACCCTATTATCTCAGCAGAGATAGTAGGTAACGGATTAAAGATATCAGGCAAATACTTTGAAGGTCAGCAAATAAAGGGAAACGAAGAAATAATTTGAAAAGTAAAAAAACTAAAATTTCGAAAATTCAATGTCAGAGACGAAAGAGACGACCTTATTGATCAAAAAAGCATCGAGAATTCTAAGGAATGGAGAGGAATGAAACGTCCGGAAATTCGCTAGCATTTAATTTTAAAAATAATGGTTTGGTAAGGCATTCACGAAGAAGATCAAACAAGAGTTAAGCTAAATTACCTTGCATTCAATATAAAGGCATTAGTTCTTAATGTTTGTTTAATATATTTTTGATAACGTCCCACGATAATTCGTATTGCACTTCAAAGTTTTTTCAATTGTCTGTCATTATACAGCCCTTCAAACCTTCAAATACTTCATTTATATGTTATATTTTTTGTTATTATCCACTCTATGTTCTTCCTGCTGTACTGGTTCACCCTTGCGGTGACTGTTCGAGAAGTGGGGGCACCGCTTATGCAGCAAAAAAAACACAAACTCCTCCATATTTCCTCCCCCTTGTTAGGAAAGCATTCGACGGATTATTATTCCCTGCGAGCCAGGGGTGGAAGTTTTGAATCGGATGGCTGTCCCTCGAATACAGCGGCCATACAACCCCTTTCCATCATGCGTCGCTCCTCTCTCTCGCCCAGATGCAAGATCCCTCCCACAATACCACCGCCCCTACCACACGATCGCCTGCCACAAAATGGAATCGAATTGGCGGAAAATTGGGGGTTTCCGTAGGAAGGGAAGAGGTAACGGACGGCAGGAGGAGGGGGATAGCGTGGAGGAATTGTTGAATGGAAAGGGATGAACTTCGTGAAGGCGAAGGGGATAAAGGGTAGGGAAGAGGCGGGTGAGTAGAATTTGGGGGTGCTAAGAAGAGGTCAAGAGGTGAATTTAGGAAGGGGAAATGAGGTGGAGAACGGAAAAACCGTCTGCATAGGAAGAAGAAATAGGAGAAATATAGTGTTTCGGGAAAGGAGTAATTAACAGAAGAAGAAAGGGTCATATGAGGAGAAGAGAGTTGGAGAAAAGAAAAAAAGAGATAGATAAACAGCCACTTCTTCCATCTAAACCAAGAGGAGAGCGGAAGAGGGATAACAAGAGGAGAGTACAGAGGAAGGACAAAAGGGAGGGGGTGGGTAATGTTAGGAAACTAGAGACGGAGGATAAATGCGGTAGTAAGAGATTAAGGAAAAGAAAGGGCGAAAGAAGATCAGAAAGGAAAAGAAAATAGAACTTAGTTATTGGAAAGGGATGAGAGGAGAGGGGGAAAGGGAGGAGGAGGGGAGAGAGGGAGTTATTAAAATGTAAATACGGTTTGACAGGGGGCACAACTGCCGAAGAGAGGAATCACTCCTCAGCTGATTCGAGGATCGAGGCATGTGTATGCGTGCGTGTGCGTGCGGGCGCTATGTGCATTATCTGAAAAGGAAGTTTGAAGAGGGGCGATAGAAAGGGGAGTGGGCGAATGAGAGTTAGAGAATGAGTGCGGGAGGTGGCTTCAAAATTATGTCATGAAGTGTGCAGAATCGTAAAATGGTAGAGGCTGATCAAAGCTTTGGGACTTCGAAAATCAGCGTGAACAGAAAATATCTCCTGAAAACTAAAGTAACTGCAACCGAAAAGAGAAAAATATCGTAGCTTTGTAATGTTGCACCGAGAAATCGTATATATTGAAAGAATCAAGCAAATGTTTGGGAATATTTGACCATTTGATTTAAAAAAATTAGATTGATGATCAATGATTAATAATAATGCTATCACAATACTCTCGCATGACAGTTTAAAATTATTTTTGAAAAAATCTTTAAATCTTTATTTTTAAATGTTCATTCACCACTCCCTGTCAAAGATAATTAACACAAAAATACATCCGAAATATCTACTTAGGCAGCTTGTAAGTCTAACTGACATGAACTGTTTATATATAAGTAGATATTTAGTATACCCTGCATGTGGATACGGACCATTGAATAGTGTACTGAAAATAATATAAAATTTAGATATATAATGCATATTAATATAATCCATTCATTCCTCGCAAAAAATGAGAAACTCATTTGTGTTCAATATCATTCAGCATGTTCTCAAATTATAAGAATTCATTCAGTTTTCTAATATTTTACAAGAAAATAAGAAATCAAGTCCTATGTTTAAAAAATTCAATAAGTCTAATGATTAGCAGTCTTTATGTAAGCTTGTGTCATGCAATCCTTGTTTTACTAACTATCAAAAGTTCGACGGATTCAGCACAATTAACTTTCCGGTTCTCATGATTTCTTATTTTTGTACTTTCCAAAATCGGATGGTGGTTTTCGTCAGATTTTATTGAAATGTGAGGTTAAGAAATATTTTTATAGTTATCCTTTCTTTTCAAGGGTTTCGATAAAGATGACAATACTATTCCTAACAGCTTGGTAAAACTACCATATTTTTTCACGTGCTCCCCCTATTGTTTAAATACGGTCTGAATATTGAGAGATCAAGAAAAAATCTTGTCAAAGAATAAGTCTATCAACTTAAATAGCCATAACAAATTTTCATGCACTTCCCCATTTTTTAGCATAAAGACCTTTTAATCCACATTCTAACAAAATATTTGAGGGAGTTTAAATATGGAATAAACAAGGGATATTACTTTAGATCGTATAGAATAATACGGGAATAGTTCTTAACCCAAAAATTGTATATTTTAAGGAAAATAAATAGAAGAAATGCAATAATCGTGACTACTTAGCACATTATCGCTGAACTTGAGTTGTTCGGCTAAGTTACTAGATGAGCTTGATCACCATGTCGATGAAATGGAGATATAGTGCTCCCGGGTTATTCCGGTTACACCCGGTTTTCGGAGAAGGTGCGGCGAACCGTGATATAAGACCTCCCGTGGTCACGATCTCTATAATCCAATAATACATGATACTTTTTAGTTTTTAATATTTTTTATCTATTATGATCGATTCGCACATCAAATTAGAGATATAAGAGTCATCACCCCGTAGTCAATGGAGTGGTTATTTTTAAGTTCAGCGTAGAATGCAGGGGGAGTGACGAAGACCCTGCGTTTACCCGAATCAGCGGTATAAGCGACGGTGTTACCTTATAATCGGAGATCACTGTAATTAGAATGCATAGGATGATATTAAATTTCTATTATAAATCCTTAAATACAGATAACAATTAATTACTACTTGTGATTTTGAAATGTGGCGAAAAAAATTTGCTTTAGAATCCAACAGTTCCAGTGGAAAGTTAAAAGGTAGATAATGCTACTCATCACACTGATTTCAAATCACTCGTTATCCGTTCTCCCTGTTTTTTTATAAATTCAACATTATATTTGAATACTTCAACTTGATTTAATAATAAAACTGACAGTAACTTAACTGATAGAGTATTAAACACAGTTGTGAGGAATTTTAAGGAAATAAATAATTAGAATTTTTAAAGCCAAGAGCAAAAATTAAAAATAATGGACTTTTTATGCAACTCCCAGCTTTCTCATATAATCGACTATATGACGGAAAGGAAAGAACAGTAGATTTTCAAAAATACCTATTGTGATGGATAGTTGACATCAGGTCCCTAAGAGTGCTGTTAATCGGTAAATTTTGGAAGACCATAGATAATATTGGTTAATTCAATTTTAATTTTAAATTTGTTTCTAACTATTCAACACAAATAATCCTAACAATGTTCATTTCTTTGAAATATTGAAGTTGAACGGGTTTTTAGGCTGGTTCCATAGGAAACATAGCCTTATGAAATGGTCTTGTCTGTGTGTGTGTGTGTGTGTGTCCCCTACTAACAACTTTTGAACAAATGGACCGATTTTCATGAAACTTGGTATGGGGCTCGTGTTGTCAGGGCCCACCTCCGGGCTATATTTTATTTTGCAAATATTGAAGTCCCGAATTCGATTCCAGGAACTTTTTTTCTACATATATTTTACATAGTAAATCTCAAATCCATCGTGCCGAGGTTTTTTTTAATACATTAAAATATCTTTAAATTATGATGTCGGAGGGAGATTTGTACTGTTATAAGGGAAAAATAATGTAGATTATAATTCTTATGACCCAAGTTTGATAATTGATCGTATTTTCTTGAATTTCTACTAAAACAGTGTTTTTGCGTTTTAAATCACATTTTATCGGATGGTTACCATAGAGACGATTATACCGAATTCGGCTTGAGCATAGACGAGTGAACAAATGGGTTATTTTCTTTTCCGCTCGACTACTCTTCAGTAATGGACAGTTGATCCAGACATATTAGTCTATAAATAGCAACATTTATTAAATTCGTTTATTGAAAAAAATACATGCAAAATATGCCAGAAAGAGATTTTGACATTGTTTTTAGTATTTTAAACCTGATAATGCTCTATTAATTTGTTTTTCCAATTTTTCTCTATCATTGAATAACTAGGAACTACAAGTGATATTGATAGTATGACAATTTCTTGGAATGACTAACACATACTGAAACATTTCCTGCCAATATAAGTAATCAATTCGGAACGTCTAATTAGGGAAACCAGCCTGCATTAGTCCTGGTTTGGACTTCTTGTTTTTCTTTATTTTTCATTTTTCAGTCCAAAGACTATTTATTTTTCCCTTCTACATGATAATTTTGCCATAAATATTTTTCTGCCATATCTATCCGTAAATTTCACGAGAAGAACTGTTGCCATTGTCCTTTTTGTCGTTCCTACATATTCACGCGTTAATATCTCCCAAATATACTTTACATACCACATTTATCGACTTTGCGTTATCTCAACTTAAAATTACCCATTCTCCATGTATTCCTCTTGTGAAATTCTTACAAACCTACGTCTCTTACCCATAGTCCTATAAATAATGATCTATTACTCTTTCTTCATCTCCTCGAAAAACTAAATCTTCATCTCCTTCTTGACGCCAAATTCTCTTTCTCTCTCTTAATCCGTCATTCAACGCCATCCAACCCACTCATCCACATCTTCCACTACCCAAACTAACTCTTGTTCAAAACCCTCCACTATTTGCGGTTGTCTCTACCCTCCCCTCCTCTTAAGAATGTTCCTCCGCTGACTAACCTCCCTCTTTCCCAAAAACCCCGACCCGACCATCTCCTGGTGCCATCGCCGCCAAAAACTGATAACGTCATCTATCCACGGAGAATGAGTGAGAGAGAGAGAGAAAGAGAGGGAGAAAGGAGGACGGCGGAGGATGCGTGTACCCCTCGACCTTATATTTCTCCCCTTTCGGCGATGGGGTGGGTTTTTGGTGTCGGAGTGGGGTGTTTCGGGGGTGTTTAGCAGGGTGGGAGTTTGAGGGAGGGAGAGGTACAGGTTGAAACTGCATGGGTGTGTGAGTGGTGCGCGCTGTCTTCGGGAGGAGGACGCGGATCTGGGGGGGAGAGGGGTGAGGCGAGGAACTCGAGGGGCGGGGGAGTGGTGGGGAGGAAGAGGAGGAGGGGAATGAAGGAGACGGCGCTGCTGATTTGCAATGCAAATGCAGTTGGTAGGCTGACGAGCTAGACCCGATATCTCGTGAATATGCAAAGGGGGAAGAGAGGGTGTGTGGAGCGAGAGAGATGGAGAAAGAGAGGGGGGAAGAGGAAGGAGGGTGGAAGGGAGTCTAAGAGAGGTCGGGACGAGAGAGAGAGAGGGCGGACGGGGAGGATAAGGCCGTGTAACTCGGGTTCGAGATTTGCAAGGTGGCGAAGGGGATGGAGGAGGGCAGTAAGAAGATCGGAGGGGGCGGGGCAAGAGGAGGCTGGGTAAGGGAGACGGGGTAAGGGAGGCGTAAGGGGGCCAGTGGGGTGAAAAGGGGTTTACTCTCCCATGAGCCCTCTATGCGTCCCTCCTCGACCTCTTCCCCCCTTTCACCATGGCTCTGTAGAGAGATGAAGAAGAGTAGGAGTGAAAGGAGGGTCTCTCCGTCCCGTGTGAAGGGTGGAAGGGGTTGTCTCTTACTTTGGAGCGAAGAGGGGGAGGAGGGAGAGAGAGATGCCTTGGCAAATAAACTCCTCTTACGTGGATTCGGATCGCCCCAAAAGACCTTCAAAAGACGCCTTTGTGCCCCCACGCTCGAGTCCTCAATCTCCTCCTCCCTTGTGTACCTACCTCTCTGGTGTCGACCCCCCTCGCGCCCGAGGACCCTCCCGAGTGTCCCTCAATTCACGCCTCTCTCATCGTCACCACCTCTACTTTTCTCCCTCCTCCTCTCTGTCCCTCCCTTCCCCCCCTTTATTCCTCTCTCTCTCTCTCTCCAGCCGTTCCCATCCCTGAGCTATTATCTCCCTTTCCCTCTCAGTCTCTCCCATTTCCATACACTACCAATAGCCCATCGGTTTGATTTCCTCGACGACTTCTCGGTCAAAACTTACATCGCCTTTCGGTCTTTGTTCCCCTTATTTTCTTCTCACAATAATTTGTCCTTTTTAGGTTTAATATTATTCTTTCACTATCCACAATTCACTAGCGATAAGTGGGTACGTAATACACCGAAAACCCGATTATATTCTCAGGTATTTCTAGAGCGATCGTAACAGAATATGTATAAGGTTTTATTTAAAACGGGATATTTTTATACTAATCATAATACTTAAAGACGTGAATTTTGTAATTCTAGTTTCAGATTGTCCATCTAGCTGTGATTTCTGTGTAATAAGTCCGCTCAAACTTTCTGCATATGATTTAATGACAAATAACTGGAAAAAGAAAAGTTATCTGA
This sequence comes from Tanypteryx hageni, assembly GCA_028673005.1. Classification (NCBI taxonomy): domain Eukaryota; kingdom Metazoa; phylum Arthropoda; class Insecta; order Odonata; family Petaluridae; genus Tanypteryx; species Tanypteryx hageni. The sequence continues at coordinate 51,099,173 of CM054118.1, read as the reverse complement.
TTATAAACCAAAAGTATTAATTTCAAAAGAAATAACTTTCATTTAATATGGCATGCAGAAAATATGAGAAATTTTTTTTTCAAATCTTTCTTCATGCAGAAAATAACTTAAGTGTTTGATTTCCTAATTAACTTCTTCTTTAGAAGGACAATATCAAATGGTAAATATTTGTAGAAAAAATGATGTAATTTTGGCCAACGATTTGTGCGATTAGGGACAATTTTTGTTTGTTAACGAAATTCAGATAAAACGCACTGTAAATTAGAATTACTGTGCAATACATTAATTTTACCAATTTCTCAGTCATAATGCATTCTGGCTTTTGAGCTACCATTCGGAGTCACAGAATGGAATTGCTAATAGAAAATTAAGGAAAGACAACTGATCATTAATCTTATAACTACATTTTCTTACTACGCAGCCTATCGCATACATAGTGGAACCAAGGTGTGTTGCGGGTAATATACTCTTCGGGCGTATATATTTTGGGCCGTGGTATTACACAGATTAAAGGAGTATCGTCGTGTAATTTGTAACTCTTCTACGCCGATGCCTCTTTTTATTCTTCAAAGTAATCGTATACAAAGACAACATTATTTTACGAAGTACTTATGATTTTTTTGCCTTTACTCCTGGCTTAATCCTTTCGTAATATTTTACCAAAACACTTCTATTACACTAATATGTATACTTTTTCTTCTATTTGTAATTATTATAACTAATCTAAAGACGATCTCAATTTTAAAGTAATGGGTTCATCTTCAGCAGTATGCTAAGAGTTTTTAATACCTCCTCTGTTTGTGAATTCTATATGAAATGAACATTGGAGATGTTATCATTAAACAAATTATTAGATACAACAAAGAGCATTCAAGTTCTCTAGTCTCAAAAACAATGGAGAAATCAAATTGTTATCTTGTGTTCTCTTAAATTCGCAACAAATATTTTTAAACCCAAAACCCTGAGTGAAATAGCTGCAGCTACTGGGATCACCACGTTGAAGAACGTTTGGATTTGTCAACAGTCTTGTCAAAATTAGTAAATATTATTTATATACTTTCCAAACTTATCGCATAACTTAAGGTTATTTGAATTATTTTTAATTTTCAAAATAGTTGTACCCAAAGTACTATGGAAACAATTAAAAACGTAGGTACTTAAAAGTACTACATCAATTTATTCGTTTCATTAGAAAATGCTGGTTAGTTGATTGACCACATTTAAACTCATAACCAGGCCAACTCATATTTAGGTGTGAAAGGTGTTTTGCAAAAATTAACAAGCCTTTAAAATTTGCTAATTCGCTCCACTACGAAGAAATAAATCTCAAAGGCGATGCATTTAATATGGAAAAATCAAAAGAAAGGACGGCGAAATTACCGTTTTTCTCACGTCATCACAAATAATGTCCCTTGGACCACTTTAAATAGAAATATGCACCAAAAATTATAATTTTTCGATGGTAAAAAGTGTATCGCCCAAAAATACCTTTTCCATTCCCCGTAAAGTGCGATTCTTAAGACAATTTTCAAAACACGAAAAAAGTTTTATTTCTGTAGATACGCGCCCATATGCGCCATAAAGAGAATAATGGATCGAAAATTATAATTTCACCACGCGAAAAGGTTTACTTCCCAAAAGTATCTTTCATGTTCTGCCTATTTTGAGATTTCTAAGATACTTTTTACTACAAGAGAAACCCTAGTTTTATTTCGGTAGATATGTAAGTGCATCACACCCCTCCGTATTCCGTCTCTAACTTTAACCCCTAACCTTCTCTGACGCTAGAGCCAAACACAGAGAGACCCTTCGTCCTTTGCCTCGTTATCAAGCTTCGCCTTCAAGCTCGCCCTCCCTCTTAACCCCTCATCCATCGCAACCAACTCCTCTTTCGGCCTGCCCCCTCAATCTCCTCAATAGGACGTCCAACGTGCTGACGTCGTGCCATCATTAGGGTTTATAAAAGGCAGCAGAATATGATTGCAAACATTTAGATTCTTCTGTCAGCTCTGAATATTCATCAACTCCTCCCATGCTCTTGGCCCGCGTCCGTCTCTCTCCTCGGTACTCTTTTCTTCTAATCCTCCCTCTCCGTCTCTCTCTTTCCTTCTCTTTACCTCCCTCTTTCACCATCTCTCTATCTCCCTCTCTTCCCTCCTCCATATTATTTATCTCATTCTGTTCAACCATCTTTTTCCATTTCTTTCTTCCTGTATTTGATTTGATTTGTTTTTTCCGCTTTAGGACATTTCCCCTAAGGGCGCTTAGAGTACAACAATGCGAGAATAGTCTCATAACCTTACATAGTCATACAGCTTTGACTGACATATATATAATGTGTATATACACACATAAATACACACATAACCACAATACGTATATATGAATACACATGAACGTTCTTCACAAATTCTTGTCAAATATTAATAAACTACATTTTTGATTTTAAACAGCTCAAAGAACTGGAGCGTTTGATATGGTCGGGAATTGAATTCAATAGTTGGGATCCGACGACCGGAAAGGATTTGTGAAAGTTAGTTGTCCGATGGGAAGGGTAACAGAGGTGACCGCAGTCGGACCTGGTAGTCATAGCCATACATGAGGGCCGTTGCGGAAACAGGTTGAGGAGGTATTCAGGCTGTTTATTTCGGAAAAGTGAGTAAAGGAATATTGCACAAAAGTATGTTCGTCTGGATTTTGTTGATAGAGCCAACCAAAGTTTTTCAAATATGGGGAAATATGGACGTCTCTCCTGAGATTGAAAATGAATCTGACGCAGGAATTCATTGAGCGCTGGAGCTTGATGTCGGGCTGATCAGTGAGGTCATTAAATACAAGACAACAATAGTCGAAGTGAGGAAAGATTAAGGTGGGTATGAGCAATTTACGGGTATGTAGAGGTAACATGTTTCTATTTACTTTCAGCTGGTATAGAATTTTGTTCATTTTGTTTGAGAGGAATAGCTGTGGTTCCAAGCATAACCTTAGGAATGGTGTTTAAATCAAAGGAATTCATTAGTTTTGAACTACCGATAATGATAGCTTGGGTTTTTCAGCAGTTTAAAATAAATGAATTATTACTGGCTGATTTTGAGATATCAGTGACGTCTTCATTGACTTTTTGAGATAGCATCCGGAAGAACCCAAGGATGGCAATGCCACTAGATTTGCAAGTCATCAGCATACAACATGTATTTGCTGTTTTATATTTTCAGGAAGGTCAAGTAGGTATATTGAGAAAAGAACGGGCTCAAGGACAAAACCTTGGGGAATCCCACAGGGAACTGATATCCAGTTTATTTCCAATAGGGTCTTAGACTGCTTGACGACGGCCATCCAAATATGAATGGAACCAGTTTAATAAGGAACAGGAAAATTTTCGATTTTTCATCTTAGATAGCAGGTGAGCGTAATTAACACGGTCAAAAGTCAAAGAGTACTAATATGGTAATCATTCTCTTATCGATCGCATGTATTATATTGTCAGTGACTTTTAAGAAATTTGACTGAGTACTGAAATCTTTACGAAACACGGATTGAAAAGGATCAAATTTTTCGCGGTTTGTTGGTTAACTATGCGTTCCAAAACTTTGGAAATAGCACATAAAATGGAAAATGGACGTTAATCTGAAGGAGAGGAAAGGCTTTTCATCTTTATGATGGGGCGCCCTAGCGACCATTTCCAGATAGAAGGTTAAACAGAGAAGGATAATGAGTAATTTAAAAGTTCCAGGATAACCTAAGATATTGCGGGAAACGACTTTTTGAGGAATTTTAAGGAATTTTGTCTAAGCCCATAGAATTAGATTTACAGGGTGAGAGAAACTTGCGTGAGGTATCAAGAGTTATACGAGTATATTGAAATTGAAAATTTTTACCATGGAAATTAATGAGGGTGTCGATAATAGGCGTAGGCGGCTGTGAAGGAATTATTGTCAGGGGAAAGAGAAGAAATAAAGTGATCATTAATCTGGTCTAATGAAAGATTATCTGAAATTCAATTAGATATGTTCCATTCGAATATCATTAGGATTCACACATATAAAAATTCATCTCTACTAAGAGGTACTTTTAATTACATAAAACTATTCTCTTATTATTGTACATCAGAACCCCATCATGATATCAGGAAAATAAATGCTACTTTTTCTCTAGCATAAACGATATATGAAGTTATATTATAATTGATTAATGTTGGAAACGAATCGCAAAGTGCTTCTAAATTACTAACAGTATGCGTATTGCTTAATTGATCCTCCGCTTCAAAGTTTAGTATAAAAATTGACCAGGATTTAATGCATGGGTCGTAGATATTACAATTAAATTTATCATTACAGAACATGAGAAAATATTATTCTCCGGTTACAAACTAAGTTTGAGGAATAATCGGGGCAAAGTTGAAAGAAATCTGCATTAAATATACAACAAAATTTTATCCAACCTCAAATACAAGTACTCACTTCGCATCTCATTTATAATAATAATAATTAATAAAGTTGTTCTATAATGACTTCCGGAACGGTGAAAACAAGTCGATATAATATTGGTTTGATAATATATGTACATATATGGCAACTTAATCAAATTTGCATTTCAAATCAATAATTCCGTTTCCGCACTTAAATAAGAGGACAACGGCACTGCACAAAATGGCTAAACTGTCCGAATGCTATAAATCCAATCTGTGGGCCGTAGTTAAAAATGTAAAAAGGTTGGATTGATGTCATCGACTTTTAATGCTGCCTGCTTTCTTCGTATATACCATAACAAGCCAATCCTTCGCTCTGTCTTTCCTCCTCTATCTCCTCCATTAATTATTACTCATTCTTTTCAAATTATTCTATTTTTATGACTTCCTTTCTTTTCCTCCTAGTTTTCACCTTCTCACCCTCTCAGCTTCTTCTCAGTTCACCATCCTCCTACCAATTTCTCCTTTACCCTACTTCATCCAGTCTTCTTGCCCTTCTATATCTGCTATCTTTCAATTCTCCTCCCTCCTCTCCATCTTTCCCCCTAAATTCCTTTCTCATCCACTTTCTCATATTTCTCTTACCTCTCTTTTTTCTCTCCTCTTTCTACCACACCAGTGGTATTCAAAGTGTGGTACCAATACCCAAAGTGGTACCAGCAAAATGTTGGTACTATCTTAGATATCTCTTATACTACAATCCCTCATCTACTTCTACTTTCACTTTCATTAAATTGTTTAAATAAACTTTTTGTTAACTCTACAGAATGAGTGTATATTTTCTCACTTCGGCGGAATGATTTTGATAACATTTTTTCAGGACAGTTTCTTTTTTATGAAAACATACGGTGGTACCAGGTAGTTGATGAAATTTTCCAAAGGACACGTGCAAAAAAGTTTAAATAGCACTGTCCTACACCATCTCTTTTTCCTTGCCTCACTATGAATGAATTATGAGATCCGAAATAAAAGTGGCGGAGAGATTTACGAGAAGTGATAAAAATCGAAATAAAGCAAGATAAAATAATCGGTGCCAGCTTATCCCCTAATGGATATGTTTGAACTTTCGATCAAACCTCTGCCGTCTTAAATTAGGTCAAACCGATTTCCGGATGATCGTCTGCGCGATTATTGAGACGATTTGACATCTCAAAATTGAGAGACCACTCGAAAATAGTCTTTTTTGTCCTGAATAAAACATTCTTAGGTTCGACAGAGGTGCACTATCAATTCAATCAGCTGAGAAAGCGTTTTGAATATGTATTCTCATATTTTAAATGTTATAAAAAAGCTGTTCAAATATGAATTAATCCGAAGTATGTCTTATAAAACATGTCAAATTCACTTATAAGTGTAAAATGAAAGTATGGATACTGTGAACTTTTATTTGCTATCTCTGGGAAGTTATACCGCATTTATTAAGGACAGTAAAAAATAAGAGAACTTCGTAAAATACACCAAATCATAGATAAAACAAGTGAAAATAAAACAAATTACTATAAGAACCGAGAATTACCTCACGTTTCCGTAAAAATAAAACAGCAATAAAAAATATACAATGTATGATTTACATTTAAAATGTTTTTAAATATAAGGTTGGTATTGAACGGAAGTATCTGAACGTATGGATACTCGAATACATTTTCACGATATAGTTTCTCCTGAAAATGACAATTATTCTTGTTGGTATGCTCATGTTTGATCTTAACGCAAATAATAGTAAAGAAAATAATTCCACTAAACTTAGAACTTGGACTTCGAACACAATGGAATCACTTCAGGACTTTAAAAGCGCAAAAAATCAGGTTATTTCGCATCTCTTTTTTGTCCTTATCACTCATACTTGACCTCTAAATCACCTCTCCGCCGCTGCCTTTTTTCTCCCCATACCTCTCCATATCGGAACTGCCCTTCTCTCTCTCTCTCTCTCCCACTCTCCACTACACCATAACCCGTCCAAACCTTCCCTTCTAAACTCCCTCCCATCACCTCCCCCGTCTCTTTCTCCCCTTCCATCGTCCCCCACCCTTGCAACCTTTTGTCCTCCAACTCTCCCCCACCTCCCGACCTCTTCACTCGGACCCCGGAAGATACCGCCGTCCAGTGAGTTATGAGCTGGACATCCGTGGACCACTCGCATGGACCCCGGCAAAAGGGGTACAAAGGTCAGGCAGCGGAACATAAATTCGGAAGCAATGGTGGGCACACGATTGCAGGACGGAAAGGGCAAAGGGAAAGGGAGGTTTTGGCGTTGTGAGAGTAGGAGGAGGAGGAGGGAGCGGAACGGGAGAGGAGATGGGGAGTGAGAGGGGAAGAATGGCGCGAGAGAGAGAGGGATTCGGATGTTATTAGAGTTGAGGCAGGAACCGGGTGAATAAATTAGTGACCTCGCATTTTCCAAAGTTGGACAGTATCAAAAAGTACATATCACTCCTGTGTTTAAAAGGACTAGTTTAACATGGTGGAGGTTTTTTTGGACAGTGCGCCCTTCCGGTAAAGCTGAAAAATATTTATGAATTTAATTCAATTGATATTATGTAGCTTCTCTTTTGTAAAATAAAGCAGGATACGGATGAAAAACCGGCACTTTGCAATGTAAAAGTAAAATACATATTACATATATTACCTTGCACCAAGTAATTGTACAATATAGAGCAAATAATTGTAAAAGAAATAACTAAAAGCATTTATATTATAAATCATTAAAATTTTGAATACATGGAAACAACTAAAATTGGTTGCGGAATGAAGGTCCTCTATAAAACAGTACCCCAAAATTATTTGCCAAAGTTCGGATGCATATATTTTATCCGTATTAGATCTCTGAGATATGCTCTATTAAACTTAGACGAGCGCAACGAAGAAATGAACTTTGTGGTGCTTTTCAACTTCCTAAGTTTTGTTACCACTAATAAGTATTCTTGCAATGATGTTTGACAGCAGTGATAACGAAATATAAGTATTTTTCTGTAATAATTCCAACTCTCTATAAATAGTCCTCGTTCTATACAACTGTAACTTAGAAAAGTTATAATATAAGGTATATAGCCGATAAAAATAATTTACTATAAAATAAAAATCAAAGATTATAAGATTATTAGAGCTTCTAATTTCATTTTCCATTGCCTACTTACTTTCAAGTATTATAATGAGCTCTTATTTTAAGAGTAAAATATATCATGCATCTTTAAAATAAACGTAGCATTCTGAATTTTTGCTAACGCGCGAGGATTTCGCAGAGAATAACTTAAAACAGCAATTTTTCTAAAAAAAAGATAACAAACGACAATTACCGTGCTGAATCCATGGTGGAAAAGAGAAAGGAGACAAGATGTATTGGAAGAAATAAAAAAATAGGTGTGAGGAAGAGAGACGAAAATTCCGCATTATCAGCACTCACTATCGGCGGAAAATACGATGGGATTCGTGCGGCAGACGACGGCCGAGAAATATTATCTCCATGGGCGAAAAACATTCAAGTGGGCTTAAAAAGATACATCTCTTTCACCTTGCCCCCACAATCTCTGCCTTCTTCCTCTTCCTTAAGAATATAAAAAGATGTTTCCACTCCGAATCCTTATTTTCCCGCACTCTCACACACACTCTTCATCATAAACAACTACATCAGTATCTGACGACAATCAACTTTATGTACAATCTTACATATATTGCTACCAACACTCCCTCAGTCTCAAACTGACACCGCGCATAAATACCGAGTTTGTTGCCTAAATTTCGCACCATAAAGTAGTTCCAACAAATTATGAGCAATTCAGTGTAAAATTCTATGAAAATTTTGTAATTTGGTAACACGTTACTCTAATAAATATATTTACGCATTAGTTTAAACGAAAAAATAATTCGACGTTTTTGTACTGCAGATTTAGTAACAACTTAAAACAATTATGGAATAAAGGAGACCTAAACCGAAAGAGAACAAGTTCAGCAGATATATTTGGGAAAATTTTTGTGAAGCCCTAAAAATAAACAATGTTTGCACTTCTGTAAAAATATTTATCCCAGCACTCATATAATCGTCAAATTTCCATTAACTGTACCGACGATGTTTTTTCATTAAACGAACTGTTTATTTTCCCTCTAATGATCTCTCGAATCTATTTGATAGGACTGATGAAAAAACCAATCGTGTGAAAGTGCGTTTGCGGCTTTGCTGATTCTCTGACATATCTATATCTTAATGATTTCTCAAACAATTAATAACTGAAATTTCCATCTTTGACCAATTTACCTGATGTAAATCTTTATTGCTGGCACAATTACACTCCGCCAACTGCCGCGACTATTTTTTTTCAAAATTCAGGAAGTAACGAAAACATTTCCCGACTTTTTTAAAATATAAAATAAAAATATGGCGCCTTCATAGAATATCGGCTAAGTATTTGCAGTGGCGATGATTTTTCCTCATGGTTTTATATGATCAAATAAAACCCCTCCCAGGTCCGCCTCTTAAAGCATCTTTTTTCCTCCAGTCCAGTCGTTAGGACCTCAATAAGAGCGGTTTTTGCATTCCCCGTTACGTTCTCACCCACTCTCTCCCACTCCACCCACCTACCTCTTACCTCCTTTATCTCGCCCAGCCCAGGGCATTTCTTCCGAGGGACTTAAGTTTCTCGGAAAGCCACACCCTTTCTACTCTACCTCCTCTCACTCCCTCGGGCAATCTATATTTATATGAGACCGTATTTCCTCCCGCGGTTATGCATTTTTCATGGAGCCCTTAGCAGGGCCACTTAACGGCTCCGAGAGTGATAATTACATAAGGGGGTGGAAACTTTCCCCTCGCGCAAAAGATATCCTCTTACTCAAAACTCTCTTCCGCTATCCACACCCTGTAACCTTCTCCTTTCCTCTCTTCTCTCGCCACCCTCTCCCTTTTTCCATCTCGCTTTATACCACCCTTCTCTTCACAACAAGTTGGGCGGTCCACCAGAACCGCGTTTCTGAGTGGAAAACATACTTAACTCGTATTCTCTTATATACGACGAAATTGTATCTCCTCGACTCTTCAAATAAGTAAATAAATAAAACACGAAATTGCCTTTCTACTTACGTTCGTTTTATTTGCACATCTCATCCCGCCTCTTGATTTTTCCAATAATCGCTTCACACACAGCTATAACATTTTCTGCGTATTTGTTCTTACCATTTTATTCCAAATTGACATTCCTGAAAGAGCCATCATTTTTCCACTTTTTCCTGTATCGAAATTTCTGCGCCGTACAATCAATTTACGTCTTGGCTAAACATACCAATATAATTCTTTTTATTCTACGGTTTCTCCTCGCTTTACTGTAATATAGTCGTAATTATTTAATGCCTTGATGACCACCAGTTGTTTCATGACTTTCTCATGACCTTCATAACAGAATACGTTCGAGAACACTAAGTTTCTCCTAAGCATTTTTAACACGCCATGTTGCAAAACAATGACATGTTCACTGACACTAGGAAAAGCATTCATTTGCTTCATCCCTCACTTCTACAGGAAATTTCAAATCAGCCACTTCCTTCACGTAACCCATCGTTCACAGCCAAGTTACATAATGTCTCACTGGCATTTTTTTACTACCTTAAGGACATTTCTGTATGAAACTGAAAGTGAATTTTCCGGAAAACTATATATGACGAAAGTTTGTAAACGAAATCGCCACATATATATATATATGAATTTGTAATTGGATTTGAGCGTGTATTTTCTGTAAGTTTATGCTAAACTTTTTATACGTTTCAAATATTTTGCTACATATTATATTTCGAATCAATTTTCCTTGCGCTTCAATAAGGATTCTAATCGTGCTCGAGTTCAAAACGCCCCTCTAACTACTAAGTTTATAGTAGTTTTATGATCGTCTTTTTTAAACTTCCTTCATAATACCAATATGTCCTCTAATATACCATATTTGAGTATTATGCTGTATTAATTTATCTATTCATCTATCTATTCTACCTATCTATTTATCTATTCCATATTGATACCCACCAAATTCGAGCACCAGCTCGATTTTCCTTCCGAAACCCTTAGTGTTATACAAGAACGTAGAGGGAAAAACATGCTCTCTTACCTTTTTCGTTTATGACTTCTCCCTACCTGCGCCTTTTCTTTGTGACCCCTTCATTCTGCACATCTATATTGTATGCAATTCTCTCGTCCCACTTAAACTGTCGTCCATCCCCGTCCTTTGGCTTTCCCTCCCTATACATTTACCACTATGGTTAAGAGTTTTAAGGATTATAAAGGACGGCGCTTTTACAAAGTTAGATCATCAAACAGGAGTCTTCCCATTAGGGTTTGTCCAGGGGGCATCTTATCACTAGTTTCTGCCCTTATATTTATCTCTCTTCTCTCTGCTCATATTAGCCTTCTTATTTCTGTATCTTCAAATTACCCTTCTCATTTCTCCTTTCACACCCTCTCTGATTACTCGATCCTTTTATAATTCTATTTCTCTTTCTGTGGTTGCGTTCGAGGAGTTCGATAAAAGTTTCATAGGGAAACTGAAGAGATAAGTAGAGAAAATGTGAACAAATTTCAGTCTTGTAATAAATGAAGTGTGAATATGACAAGAAGGGATGTGAGAGAAGAGCGATGAGGAAAAAGAACAACTCCATAATTAATAACTATCTTCTAGAATTCATTAAACCAGTCAAATTTAAAAGATAATTTTAAATACTAATAATTATGAAATGTTATGATAGTCTAATATGTGGAATCTCTTATGAACTGTAATATCCAATATACATTGCACAAATATTACGACAAATCTCCTTCATGGTAAATGAAATAAAAATGAAAAACTGCGTAACGTAAATACGCCATTTCCCTTAAGTCTACTTCATGAAATGTATTATTAACTCTGAAACTACGGAGTAGTTTATAATGGAAATTTTTTTCTCCTGAGCAGCAATAAAAATTACATCTAAGGTGATAATTTTTTCCGTTTCTATTTTATGAAGATCCTCACTCCGATAAAGGCTGATTGAATAAAACAATCTTGCATCGCGTTTTCTTGTTAAGATTCATAGCTTCTTTAACATTTTGTGATCCAGAAAAGATTTCTATGAGTCTAAGCTTGGAGTTTTACGTAAATTTGTAGCATAACTTCTTTAATGCTGACTAAAATGAAATGTGATATATTATTTTTAGCGAAGACCTACCAATCCGTACAGCTAGAGCGACGAAAATATATTAGCATAGATAGACATAGCGGTGCAATAGTGGCCAGTTCAGCAACGAATGAGATATTCATTGATTTCTAATTGGAGTCAAAAAATCGTTTTAAGTGACCGGAGACGACCATTGTATCAGGTTTCTGGCCGTTAAATGACTCCGCGATCAGGACCTCAATTGCAGTATTTGTACTTGTTTTTGAGACATAAGTAATTGCTCGTGAGCTATAATGTTAAATAATTTAATGGGTTATGTGTGCATAATTTATTTGTTAATTATAGCGACCATTGTATAGCAAAATATCATATTATAGAACCCGGGTCGGCAACACATTCGTCAGTCGCCACATATGGCGAATTGGCGATAAAGTGTGGCGAATTGGTCTTTTAAGATATTTTTTAAATTAAGTCACATTTTTCGGCGGAAATTTTTGCTATCTGTCTGACGCTTCTGAACTGTACTGTAATTTGCCTGATATGACCATACCGTCATACGGATGATGTCATTTGTCTTGGCTATTTTCGATTAGTCTTTATACGTGTTATCTTATGGAGAATGCAAATCATCCCCTGAAGTCAAACCCTGGAGGTTTTTCGTAAATTTTCCTTTATCACAATATTTTCATATCCGAGTAGATTATCTCTGCCAATTTTAGAGTTTATATCTGTATATTTTATCGATTTATTCGCGCTTTAAGAGCGTGACATGGACCCACCAAAGGACCAACATAGCCTTTTATTATAATGGGAGGATACATTAAATTGTTTTGGCTATTTAAGATTAACACGTTATTTTTTCAATAAATATAGTCAATTTTTTCATAAATGACTTGACGCTTTTTAACCCTCGAATCTACATGCGGGCACACACGCACACACAAACATATAAGGAGGGCCCGTCATACACTTTGCACCGGGGCCCGCGTTAGCTCTCGACGCTCCTGCTTTTATATATTTAAATCTAACGTGGACCGATGAAGCTGTAGGTTGTTTAAATAAGGCCCGCCGAGAGCCTCATGATTGTGAATGTGCTCGGCTATTAACTAAAGGTTGTTCGGTTTGAACGGTGTGTCGTAGAGGTTTATCTGAAAATGTCTGATATATATTGGAATATAACTGAACCTATGCAAATGTAGTATGCTGAAATATATTAGCATCTTTGGATGAATAAGGAAATTGAAAGCGTAAAAATGAAATTTCAATATGTTGACCAAAAAAATGAGGACAAAAAGAAAGACAAAAAAGAAATATTTTAATTAAAAAAGGAAATTTTCTTTAAAAAGATGATCTTTGGTCACATATAAGAAATTTTCATAATATATTAACTTAATTGAAAAAGTTGTAATTCTTGTAAAATTTTATCAATAAAAAGCATATTTCTTTAAAATTAGGAACGGTTCCGGAACCGAACCGTTCCTTCTTTATATCACACGGAACCGAACCCGGAACGGAACGAGATCGAAAATTTAAGGCCGGAACCGGAACTTCTCGGCTCTGTTTTATATAATGAAAAGAGGGAACAGAGCCAGTGATTATCGTGCATATTCGTCAGGTGACCTCCCCCCCTCCCGTGCTGATGTTTGGTCGCCATGACCACAGAGAATATTTGAGAAGCAAAAAACACGCTTTCTCGATACAGGAGAGAGGGATGATGATGATAAGGAAATTAGTAATAACAGTTTTTATATCGTGACCTTTATAAATACAAGATTAGCACTAAAAATTATTTTAACTATAACTACGTATATGTATTTAAAACATTCAGACAATATGTGGTGTATAGTTTAATTTTATAAGTACTGATCAATTTTGAGATATAATTTCTTGTTTGTTTCTATTACATAAAAATAAAACAAATAAAAATAAAATTTTTAAGTCAATAACTTTTATAAAGCTCACAATAAGTGTAAAAATCAAAATTTAATAATTTTGTTATTAATAACTTATAAAACGCACTGAATGAAAAAATATTTAAATTATTGAATTAATAGAGATATTGAATATATAAGTTGTTGTAATTCAATTAGTAATTAGTTCATATGTCGTAAAGAATGCAACATAACTTTTATATATTCAATATTTGTTATTTCAATTATTTAATGTTTGTTCATTGTGCGTCTTATGTGTTATTAATAACAAAATTATTATATTTTTATTTTTACACTTTTTGTGCGCTTTATAAAAGTTATTGACTTAAAAGATTTATTTTTATTTGTTTGATTTTTTCTTTTTAGTCTTAACGTGAAATATATTAATATGTTCATACATTCTTCAAAGATTAACATTATTAACTAACTAGGGAGATGCCCATTGAAATTATATCGGAAGTTTTTAATTAAAATTTCGTGAAAAGATTGTCCAAGACAATGGTTCCCAATTACACGAAACCGGCAACAACGCAAATCACTAAGAATGCGTCAAATTCTCGCGTTAAGAACTTATCCGTTGATCGATTCGATGCGTATTCAAAAATCGATGGCAGGAAAACAAACTTTCGTTCTTTTAGGCGTTCATTGTTTCCTACGATGATTCTAAGCAATTTTAATATGCGAATGATTAATGTTGTATATTATGATTTATTCCATCTCGCATATAACGCAACGAATCATTTCCCTATCCTTCCTTCTCTCTCTCTCGTATTAAAAGCATTCAAAGCACGCTTTCACCCATAAGGATTGAAAGAACAATAGGATTTCGAGGTTTAACAAACTTATTCGTTGACAAGGAAACATTCCGTTAAAATGGCTAGATTTCCTCAAAATATGTGAATTAAACGTTTAATATGAGGGATTTCGAAGCGTGGGCGGGAAAAGATGAACAGAATAAGAAACTTTATGTTTTCTTTAAAATGGTCAAGATTCAAATATCGTAGGTTAATTCTTTCTATTTTAGATCTCAAAAAGAATAAAAGCCTGTCGATGTTTACGTGATATTTTATGGAAAATAGAAATATCTTCCTTAGAGTCGAACCCGGGTCGTTTTTCCAAATATTTATTCGCAAATCACTTTTAATATTTATATAAAGCATTCTTGTCAAATTTAGATTTTCTATTTCTATTCTTTATCGATTTTATAGAGCTTGATCCATAAATATATAGATAGATTTCTCAATTGTCCTTCATGCGCACCGTGGCGCAGTTTTTTTAATCCATGGCTCATGAAGAGCAGTACAAGCGTGAAGTGGTTCGAAATTTTTAGGACGAATAAAAATACATAAACCTCTATATATATATATATATATATATATATATATATATATATATATATATATATATATATATATATATGTGTGTGTGTGTGAAGTTAATATAAAAGTTATACTCATTTGTTAAAAAGGTTTTTGCACGTTGATAAGCTACAGAATTTTTTCAACAAAACGTTGATAAATTAAAACCTCCAGGACTCCTAAAACCAGAATAAAATCACCTGCCTTAGCGAAGAGTACTTGCGATCCCCTTAAAGTCCTCTCGCGATCCTCTTAAGGCAGGCATCTCAAACTGGCGGTCCGCGAGCCACATGCGGCCCACCCGAATCATTTCTGCGGCCCGCGAAGAATTGCTTATTTTCTACTATGATGCGGCCCGTAAAGTAAAAGTAAATACTTTCGAATTACGTTCTTCTTAGTTTTGAATGGGATTTCCTTGAATATTGCTTTGTATACTCTCGCTCGATGCTAACTACGTAGTTAGGTCCTCATCCAACAATGTATATTTGTTTCAGACATTGATATTCGCATTTACGCGTTTCGTCTTTGGAAAGAAAACTTTGCTTTAAATGTTACTTTTACATTAACCATCAATGAATTTCTCACGCTATTTTCGCGGTCTTTCTACTCGTTGAACCCGACTGAAATTAGGAAATCGATCAAAATGTTACTTGACCTCTTATACGCGTTCAAAATATCCCAACTCGTAAAATGTGATATTCCCTTGCCCTGTTTTCTTGGAGAAGCTATAAAGATCGAAGATCGGTCACGAGCCCCATAAAATAGATGTGCGAGCCAGATGTGGCTCGCGAGATACGCGTGGGGTATCCCTGTTGTAGAAACTGACCCTTAACTACTCGCGTCGGGTCAAAATGACCCATGTTTTTTCTTGTTTAGTTGATATTATTTTTTCTGCCCGGTTTATATGGCGACACCTATAATGTAATCTCTTCCTATGCGTAACTCTTTCTCTCAACGTGGTTTTCGAGGTCATTTTGACACATTGTCACATAGTAACTTGCAGTTTGACCCGACGCGAGTGGGAGCGTTTCTCGAAACTGAGGATATTTGACCCGATGCGAGTAGCAGTGTTTCCGTCTGCAAATCGAAGTTTTTCTCTCATCGTCACCCTGACTAGTTACAATAGCAGATCATACATTTCGTCCAAAAGCTCTCTAAGCAGACGCGACCAGCAGTGTTTCATTCTGATAAGCTTTTTTGTTATATGTTATAAGAACACTTATGTTAGATCACGCTTAGTAGGACTTATATTATGTAATAACATGAATATTTATTATTTAACAACACAACAAATGAAGTGATGACATTTTTTGGATACTGGGTCAAATTGACCCGACGCGAGAGGTTACGTAACTTTTTGCCACGCGAGTAGTTAAGGGCTAAGGAACGTCACTACGAAGGGCTGTAGCTTGGAATGCGGCCCGCGGATTCATGGATATGCTATTATGAGGCCCGTGCATCCCTGTGAATTTGAGACACCTGTCTTAAGGGGTAGCGACCCACCGTTTGAGAACCACTGCTATAAGCGACGCCAGGATCGGGTAAACCCGTAGTTCCTGGGTAATGGTGCTCGCGTTATACATCACACAGTTGTTTGCTAAGCATTCACATGGATAGAGGTTGGTGCAAGAGCTGTTTTGAAAATAATTTAACTTTTGTTTTGCTGTAAGAATATTTTCTTTAGCTATCATTCATTTTAA
Organism: Tanypteryx hageni; assembly: GCA_028673005.1. NCBI lineage: Eukaryota > Metazoa > Arthropoda > Insecta > Odonata > Petaluridae > Tanypteryx > Tanypteryx hageni. The sequence continues at coordinate 51,082,591 of CM054118.1, read as the reverse complement.
TTATATTAATAAATGGCGTTAAATAAATAAAACGTCTTTTGACCACGCCTTGAATGCTTCAAGTAATTCGTTGGTGTTTTCTTTGTCAGTGTTTCTCAACCGGTGGGCCGCAAAAATATTTCAGTTGAGCCGCGAAAAAGTCGAATAAATTTGAGATTTTAAAAATGTCCCAAAAGCATAGCCAAAACTTCATATTTCGTAAAAATCAAACGTAATAAACAACTATTGGAAGTTTTAAAAAATTGCTTCGTGTTTTTTTACTTTCTCCATACGTAGTACAGGGGAAAGTATTGTTTTCATGAAAAAATCGATTTCCAGATTTCAACGGAAATACACGTTTTGAGGTCCCCTGAAAACGTTTTCACCATTTGCTCGATGATATGTGTGTGTGAAAGTTTTTTGTGGATGCTCTAACTCAAAACTATTAATCAGGTCAATGCGAAATTTTATATTTAACATCGACCCGGGGGTTTTATCTGAACCAGCCCTTATACTCAGCGCCGTAACTAGCCATTTTAGCGCCTGGGGCAAACTACTAAATATGTGACCACCCCTCCTTTAAAAAAATATCGTCTTTAGTTTATTTAGTTAATATTTGAACTTTTTGCGCCCCTTACTTGGTTGCGCCCTGGGTAGATGCCCTGATTGCCCCGCCTTAGTTACGGTATTGCTTATAGATATATGATATTTTTATTTAAATATGTATATACTAGCGTAATCGCTCGTCAAATATGACGGGTATGCATGAATTAGTATTAAGTTAAATTTGAAATAAAAATTAATGAAACCAACTTTTATATGCACTAAAAAGTAAGCAATAAATATAAAATTCACATAATTGAGTGATCCAGAGAGTAAAAATAGTTTTGGGCAAATATAAATTGTATGACAAAGAAATACATTACGCTATACAATTATTATACGCCAATAATTATTTTTAATCTGTGTAACATTTAATTTTCTCTCTGTCTCCCTCCATCTTTCTCTCGTATTAAAGCATTGAAAGAACGCATCCCTTACGCATATAGTATAAGGATTAAGGCGACAATACAATTTCGAGGTTTAACAATGGCACGGTCGGCAAGGGAACATATCGTTAAAAAGCATAAAATTTTGAAATAAATATAATTTAAACGCAGAACTTGGACTATTTTGTATCTTAGGCAAAATGTGACGATAAGATTAAGAAACATTATTTATTTTTCAGTAGAATGGTCTAGATCCGAAGATCGTAGGTCAATTCTCTATTATATTAACTTCGCTTTATATATATATATATATATATATATATATATATATATATACCGTATTGTCCAGAATATAAAGCGGTTTTTTCCAAAAAATTAAATTTTAAAAGTAGCCCCCGCGTTATATTCGAGTACTAGTGATTTTAAAAGATGGTAAGATCGCGTTTCAAAAAATCACCGTACATTCCGCACGTCTGTTTACGAGATACAAGATACTTGTTACATTATAGACACATTTAAGCGTACGCTACATTGTACTTGAAAAGCATCCGTGGTGAGAATTGATCGAGTTCAATCGGCGGCTAAACACCTCGATAGTCATCGACTTGAAGCTATAAGGTGTCGGCGTATTCTTTGTAACTACCATAGCGAGTTTTTACCCATCCGTTATTTTAACAATGGGTGACAAAAAGGATGCTGATCATGTTGAGAAAAAAAAGGTTCTTCCAAATCTCAGGGATCCGATGAAGTTATCCCATGAATTTTAAACTAGCCGTAGCTAAATCGATGTTGTTAAAATCCACCGGAAATGAGAAATCAAGGGTAACTCTTATGCTTGCAGTCACGGCTGACGGACGGAAAACTGACTCCCTACGTAATTTTAAATCGTAAAAGGATGCCAAAGAAAAGTTACCGTCAGGTGTAATCTTTCACGTGCAGGAGAAGGGGTGGATAAACGAGGAACTTGTGTTAGATTGGCTGAAGGTTGTTTGGGGTCGCGTTATATTCAAGGTTTAGTTTTTTCTTGAAAAACTTTCCAAAAATCTTAGGGTCGCGTTATATTTGAGGTCACTTTATATTCGGGACAATACGGTATCTAGACACAAACAAAATTCATAACATTATTCACATAGGAATTAACATTATTTCACTGTTTTTTCCATGTCGCGGCGTAAATATTTCAACAAACTGTTTTATACATTTTTCATTTTGCTACTTTTAACGTAAATGTGAACAGCCCCTCTGGGCCTGCCCAAATGCCCGTTAGGTTGATCCGCCCCTGTTGACTATATATGCACGTATTGATATATAGATGGGCTGCGGAAAATTTCTTGTAGTTTAGGTGGGCCGTAGAGGGTTTCCTGTAGCTTAAGTGGGTTTTATCATCAAAAAGGTTGAGAAACGCTGCTCTACGTATTCCACTTGCTTCTACGCTATCTGTATCCCAATATCTAAAATTACGCATTGCAGTTGGATCTTTACTGTAGACCAGGTGTCCCCAAACTAAGGCCCGCGAAAGGGTTTTATCCGGCCCGCGGAAATTTTATTAAACATCATAAAATCATTGTTTCCAATTTAAAAACAGGCACATTGTTCGCATTAGAATTTTTTCTTACATTTATTCATGTTTACTTATACCTAGTTATATACGAATATATGCTTAGGTAATTATAGAATAAAATATTTTAAATTTTAAAACTATTTTTTTTTTCGATCCGGCCCGCCTAGCACTTTCAGTATTACTATGTGGCCCTCTTTTCAAAAAGGTTTGGGGACCCCTGCTGTAGACCATAATATCACAAGAGTATTTTTCATCTACGTGGGGTGGATGAAGAGTTCTCAACCTAAGTAGGAAGGGATGCTCGGTTAAGGAAGTGTCGTCTATATACTCGTACATTGTAGCTATGGGTGTCCGCAATAAGGGGTAAGAGGAGGCACTTGCCTCCCCTGCATTTCACAAACATATAATCATATACATAATAAATACCAGTCATTGTCACCAATAAAATTATTTTAATATAATTCATGTGATAATTTTTCGAGTTGAAATGTGCATTTCCCGACCGTATATTGTCTTTTTGCAAAGCGCTGGCACCTGAATAAGGCAAAAATAATTTTAAAAATATTTTTATAACCACAATACTTGCAGCTGCGATTATTTTAATCATTGTTAGTTCTATATACCATGACACCTGTGTACTTAAATATACAAATACTGTAGTTCTTATGATACATCGCACCGGGCCAAAAATGGTACATCTGACTCTTGAATCGGCTGTTGTGGCGCCTTTTGTAAATTTTTGTTTAAATGTTACAGAAAATATTGTTTTATTAATTTTTTATTTTCTTTCTCTATATTTCTCATAGGTAAAAAGTAAAAAATGAAAAATAATTTTTAGTAACGATGATATCATTCGTCGATCAGTTCTGCTAAGATATGGGAATCCCCATGTGGATAATTTTCTCATAAAGTAAAGATTGTATTCTCTTGTCAAGAAAAGCTTAGTCTTGTTTACCTGGCCCACACCCAACACCAATGTTTTGACTGCCAACAACGTGCGCTGGCCTCTCTTCTCTCCGGTTTGCGGGTAGTTCCCCGCTGCGCTGTTCGCGAACCTCGATAAAGACACTGAATTAGGGATGGAAACATTTATTTCGTGAAGTAACACTGAGAGAAAGCTGTATAAAAACTCTAGGGAAAATTCGGACAAGTGGTAACGCTATATTTTGGGGGTATCCCTAATATTTGAAAACCGGCAGAATTTTATCTTCACGTCAGGCGAGTTAGTGTAGCATCCACAAGTAGCCCTCCGTTGTTTGCTAGTTTCTCGAATCGCTTATAAAGAACCGTATTCTAAGAGTGCTTCCCAAAATGTGTGCCGCGGTACAATGGGGTCCCGTGGAAGTGCTTCAGGTTTGCCTTAGCAGTTTGTTAAGGCCTATTCAGGAACAAATCTATATAATATTTCTCAATATCGTGTTTTAGTGATAACAGTTAAATATTGTGATTTGGAGCTTGAAGAATAGGTAACTATTATTTATTAAATAAAATATTAATAACTTTCATGAGTGGATTTTTAAAAAACATTTACTGTTACAATTTAGTATTAAGAAAATTTTAATTAGTTGTTATATTGTTATTTGTTTATATGCGCATTTTACATCTTTACAATTGCCTATTTTTTATCTTTATATATAATTACTCAATATCTGTCCGTCCCCCCTTTTATCTCTTGAACAGTTTGTCATAGAGAAATGCTGTAAACGCCATTTTGTTTCTGTCAACTAGAAGACCCCCAGAAAACTATTTTCGTTTACGGAAGTGTCCCGGATTCGACTCCGGGAGATGATTATATTTTTCCATATGTTTACAGAGGAGTTTTGATTTTTCAAAGTGCAAGGTTTATTTCTTTCATTCATTAAAATACGTAAATATGTACCGAATTTCTCTGTTTTTGCTTTATTCGATGGCTAAAACTATAAAATATCTTATTCTTGCGATTCTTAGATGTTGCATGGAAGAATTTCTCAGAAACACGAATTTCTTTTCGAAATTGTATGACTTTTTCGTACTCTTTCCGGGTGTTGCCAAGGCGACTCTCATTGTTGCCTCCGATTCAACCAGCTTTTATTAAGCCTTCAAATAGACGGAAGAATATCGTTATTCGCTTCGCGCTGTTTACGAAGCATCGATATTACAAATGTAGTAAAGTCAAACTTAATAAATTGCAACGTTAATAATTAAAGATTATTATTATTTAGTAAACTACGTGTGGGCTGTGGGCATTTGTAACGATTGACCAAAAGAAAAAAATCTTCTTTCTTTATTTAAATACTGGAAAGTGACCTTTTTCGTATGGGAGAGACAATTAAAAGTGCACATATAAATTATAAAAACAAACATGACACTCAAAATATCAGTTGTCTAATTTTATAAGGAGAAATTGGCTATTATTACTTTTAAATATGCAGATTTCTGACTGACTTCGCAAAAGTTTTTGCGGGTACCTCTAGTTTATTATTAAAAACGTAGCGGGAAAAATTCTTTACCCTTTGATTGTACAGATCCCATAATGGACAAAAGAAAATATTTATATAATTTGTGAAACTAAATTGTAACATTGTATGTCAATGAATTTAATGTGTTCATAAATGATTACCTAAATTAAATATACGTACTTTAAACTGGATTACTTCTTGTTAGCCTACTCGTACCCATTATTTTATTAATTCCAAGCTGCAAGCTGCTCCCCCTGTATAATTTGCCCCCCCCCCCTCCCCCGTTGAAAAAAATTCTGCGGGCGCCCTTGCTCCCCCCTGAAAAACTTTCTGCGGACGCCTTGTAGCTCGCAGTTTCATGTTACTACTCGCAGGCTTTTCCACATAGTCTATCTCAATGTTGATATTTTTTAATGTTTTCCTCTGTTGTGGCTGAGACAACGTCCACTGTGGGATTCCTCCAATCTCTCTCTTCCCCTTTCGAACTTTTCTTCCCATTTTCTAGCCCACTTTCCAGAATGGAAATAGGCTTATAGTTTTGTCGTTGTGTCCGTCTGTCCAAAGTCTCTATCTGCTTTCGTTTAGTAAGAGTTAGCGCATGAGCAGACAAACCGGTCGCATAAGTGGGTTTTTGGAAAAAAAATCCTATTAAGTGTACATGAGTGGTTATATCGATATGAAAAATCTTAAAAATCAATGTGATATAATTGACTTCATTCACAAAATAGTTTCGCAAGCAAAAATTTATAAACTGGAATATTTAAAAAGGCAAAGTTTTGAACAATTTGTCACTTGGCGTTTTATCATTAATGCATAGAATTGACCGCATTGTTATATAATAAAAATATTAATATAAAATCACCCATCTTATTTCGAATTCAGATGAAAACTGTCGTTAATAGAATTTGGAACAACATAGCAATATTACAATTGAACAATATTACGCCATTAACCCAAAGTATTTCATTAATATTACTATATGATTAAAAAGATGCATTCTCACCTGATCCAAGTGATGTTTCTTTCACATTTGCCAAATCACTCTGTCAATGTTTGAATCTTCAGGGACTCTCAACGAGACGGAGCGGACCTCCTTGGCGCCTAATGGCGTTAATTCAAACTAATTAAACCATATTTATTTTTTGTGCAATTTAAACATTAATTAAGTGTATTTCGTTTAAAAAACACATAAAAATGATAAATTAGGGTTTATGACATCTAAAATTTGGAAAAAAAATTTAAGTAAAAAAATACAGTTCGTATTTAAACGCCGACATGCGATCGTTGTCCGCAGAACTCCTCCCAGGGTTCTCAATGGATCGGGTAGGTTCAGGTGTTATTCGACGCCTATTCACGGCGCGGATTGCACAATTCAGTAAAATCTGTGAAAAAATGTACACGAGGTCTGATAATGGCCGAAAACCGTATCCAGGAGGTGCTTATGTCCTCCCGATTAGGTCACGCGCGTCAGTGCTACTGTCGCCGATTTTGCCGGCCGGCAACCTTAGTGAAACGCACCTATTGACTGTTACTCGTTTGCCAAACCGAACATATAAAAATGTATAGAGTGAAGGATTGGGCGATAGGTTACAGGAGTTAGGTAGAAGAATGGAGAACTTGAGGAGCATAAGTATTAATAGACTAGCAAGGAGAAGGGAGAAAGAGGGACGGAGAATGGGAGGAAGGAAGATTGATTGATTGATTGTCTTTTATTCTGGGCGAGGTTGAGACCGTGCAGTCCCCTGTTCCACCTAAGAGAGATGGAGGGAGAATGGGGGGAAGAAAGAGGGAGAGAAAGAGAAAGAGAGGAAGGGAAATGGAGAGGGAGAGAGAATGGCAGGAAGGGAGAAAGAATGGGAGGAAGGGAGAGAGAATGGAAGGGAGAGAATGGGAGGAAGGGAAAGAGAATGGGAGGAAGGGAGAGAGAATGGGAGGAAGGGAGAGAGAATAGGAGGAAGTGAGAGAATAGGGGGAAGGGAGAGAATAGGAAGAAAGGAGAGAGAATAGAAGGAAGAGAGAGAGGATGAGTGAATGGAAGAAAGAGGGAGATAGAATGGGAGGAAGAAAGAGGGAGAGAGAATCGAAGGAAGGAAGAGAGGAAGAGAGAATAGGAGAAAGGGGAGAGAGAGGGAAATAAAATGGAGGGACAGAGAGAGAGAGAGAGAAACGATTTTATTTAGGGAGAGCGAATAGAAGGAAGAGAGAGAGAATAGGAGGAAGGGAGACAGAATGGGAGAAAGGAAGAGAGACAGAGGGAGAGAGAATGGAAGGGAAATAGAATGGAAGGGAGAGAGAATGGAAGGGAGAGAGTATGGAAGGGTGAGAGAATGGAAGGGGGAGAGAATGGAAGGGAGAGAGAATGGAAGGGAGCGAGAATGGAAGGGAGAGAGAATGGAAGGGTGAGAATGGAAGGGAGAGAGAATGGAAGGGAGAGAGAGAATGGGAGCAAGGAAGCGAGGGCGAGAGAATGAGGAAGGGACAGACAGAAAGACGACTTTATTTAGGGAGGGGAAGTGAATGGGAGGAAGGGAGAGGGAGAAAACTAGGAGAAGTGGAAAATTTATTTATTTGTTGTAAGGCATTGTGAACGTTTGACTATTCTTTTTCTCTTTGCTCTTCGTTTGTTATTGCTTTTATCATTTTTGTTCGGATTCACGGTTTTATCTTTGTTCTAATTTGATTGTTCCTCATTTTCCCACTCTCTCCCGAGGTTTGATTCTTCTTTTCCGTTCGTTCTTCGTTTATTATATTTTGTTGACGTTTTTCAAATGTTCCGCAGTAGTACTGCGGGCTCTCTACTAGTATCTTTTATACTATGATTGACAGGGAGATAACTTTAAATGAAAGGCATATTAAAAATTTAATACTTTGTGCTGCATTTTCAAATTTATTTTTTAAATAATTCAAAGAGAAAAAAAGAGAGAAAATGAAAACTATTTTTTAAACCCATATAAAATAAATTCAGTGAAGGCGATACTTTGTTGAGTAGTGTTTTCGTAATTAAACTGATAATGGTAGTTTTTAAATTCGACTTTTGGGTTAAATTAAATACGAAAATTAAAATTTATTGTTGCGTTAACTTGGGAACAATTGGAAGAATGTTTAAAATGCTGCGGTGTGGGTATTTCGTTCTCGTGGTATTTATTGTGCAGTACAATTAAATTATAGAGAAGATAACCGATAAAGAAGAAGATGAAGTCAAAGATATGAGGCAATGGTGTAAGGATGGGAAATGGCTTTGCATTTTGTCGTCTGAATCTGGAAAATATATTTAAATCGGAAGAGCTGAATCCTAATTCAATCGATGTATTTTCCGTCATTTTTTGAGGGCCAATTAAGTTTTTGAAAATAAATGAACCAATAAATCAAAAAGGTGTGACCCAAAACACATCCATTATTTCCTCAGACAAATACGACATCGACAAATCAAGGAGATCCCCCCTGGCACCGATCCAGGACAATCCAAAGAAGAGAACTTTTTATATCTGGCGAGTTTCCCTTCATCTATACTTTGCGTCTTTCCCTCCGGAGGGACGAGATGAAATTTTTCCCGAGAGAACGGAGCGGGACAGTGCTTCCACACTCACACCAAAGTGGGGTTGATCTCCTACTCTGAATTGCTTGGATGTACGGAAGAGGCGACGAAGCATGTGAATGGCGCAGAGAAATGAAATACAGAATGAAATGCGGTGCGGGAAGAGATAGGGTAAATATGCTCCCAAACATAAAGAAGCAAGTACTTCCTAAGTATAACATGAACGGGGATCGGGGGAAGATGGACTGGAATATAACGTCTGATATGATGGTCGTTAGTAGGACGACGGTTGTTACCATGTGTATGAATTCATTAATGGCGAGACTACCGGTTGCTGATGAGTCAAGTATTGATTTAGTGACTGTGGCATACATGTACAAAATTTGTTGCCACCATTTTGTGGCATGTTCTACCAGAAGAAATTCAATCATTCGTGCAAGGAGTGAATCTTTTTTTTATTCGTGGCGCAACTGCTTATCATGTTGCTTTTGGTAGTACTCCGATCGTTATTTAAAATCGAAGTCGGCATGACAATATATAGTGTTTAATAATTTAGACTCGAAGTCATTCTCGACCGATTCGTAGGTAAACTCCGAGTAAACTAGAGTACAAGCATAAACAAGTATTGTTTATTTTTTATAAAACTTTGTCGCTTTTCAACACGTTAGATAATCGCTGGGTATTTATAAATCCCGCCATTGACAACATAGTCATCATGAATTAGTGCAACATTATGGAAACACTATCATCATTACCTAAGTAATTCAATTAAATGGAAGTAAAAACCACCTATAGCATAAATCGGTAAAACAAAAGAGGTTTTTAATGGACCAAAACTTGAGAAACGGTAAAAAAATATAATTTCTTTACATTTTTCGAGATAAAAATTAAACAGCAACACCATATTTGTATCAAATTCTTTAACTTGTATATATCTAATATTTTGTAAGATGAAAGAACAAAAAATCATAAAAAAGAAAACCTCTTCATTTATATAAAATAATTGCTTTTTATCTCATTTTTCTCCAAATAAAGAAAAAATATTTATATACGTATCAACAATTTTCTATGGGTTTCTACGGGTGCGCGCTGTAGTCTAGGAAGAAAAACTTCTTCTGCGTTGAAAATATCAGACTTCGAAACAGATAAATAGAAACGGGATGATAGAGATATACAGACGATGATATAAAAAGATCGTGGAATGAGAGAGAAGGGTGCTGATTTCGATAGGGGGTTTTGTGAAAAGAGAAGCTGCACGAGGGTGTATGAAAGGGATACGTCCGAAGTGCGGAAGAGGGACATTACCGGAGTTCCCTCTCATCCATTCACGATTTTTTTATAAATATATCAAAATATATCCTCTCCCTATTCCCCCTGTGCTTCTTTGCACCCCTCTTCGGGCCACCCCCGTAGCTCGCTTACCCTCCGGAAGTGACGTCATTTGGAGAGGAATCGCTTCCCGCTGCCGGAAGCTGTTTAGAGAGGGACTAGTCGCACGCTCCGTGCTCTACGCCCTCTCTCCCTAGCGCCCGCCAGTGTGCTAAAGAGAGGAAGGAAAGATATCTGGCAATCTTCGGAAGTGGAGGGAGGTAGAAAGACACGCGCAAGAGGTCGCTATATTACCTAACTGTCAAAAACCTGCGGAGATTGAGTCAGTTTTCGGGAACGCACTGACAAAAGGGATACGTTTTTACTCAGCTCATCAACCCCTGTAATGACACATTTTTTATCTTTTGAACACAATTTTTTTCTCCTGCCTTTCTTTATGCTTCGGATCTTTTACTGTCCATTCTAATAAATACGGGCCATCAAGCGTTTGTTTTTTAGTGCAAAAGCGCACTATTTCGGCATTTATCCAATAAAGACCGTATGGAAATTTGAAATGCCATAAACGTGAGAGTCATAAAGATGATAATGTACTATTATGGCAACGGAATCCATTATTATTACTATATTGTTTATTTATTTTGCAAAGTTTGATCATGAGTGAACGATGTCTTCCTAACGGGGATTGTAAGATATTCTAGGTGGTTTAACTAAAATGGCGCAACTATTGTGCATGCTTTCATTTCTTACGCATTTTCCCTAAAGCAACAATCAATGCGAAAAACAGCTATTATTTTAGAACAAAGCAGGACATCCTATCTCAATATATCACTTAACTATAAAACCCTTATTCTCTTGGTCACTTGTCCATTCTGTCCATAACGCTCAATAACTCAGCCGTTTCTTTAGCCAGTTCAACCAAATTTAACAGGACTACTATGATCACGTACTACGAGCGAATGACATAAGAAACTTTCATGAAAGATCTCGATAGCAACCAATGTGGTATAATTTGTTTTTTATATTGTTTGATTACAAAGCCCGTTTTAAACGGGTTAATTCAACTAGTATTTTAATAATCTGCAAGTTCTAATAAAAATATCTTATAGTGGAAGAAAGAAAAGCAGTCTAATTTCAATACTATAAAAACATTCCAACGATTTTAGCAGAACTGTTGTCCCAAAAGATTCGAAAACAACAGAGGAAATTTTACAAAATTATATTAAAATCCAACAGCTACTGAAATATTACGTGATTTCTCAACTATGGAAGATATTAGAATAGTTTGGATTAAATATATTCGTTATTCAAAAGAAAACAATTCCTTGTGAATGGATCTGAAATTGTGACGTAAACAAACCCACCAAATAACTTCAAATGATACATCGATTAATAAATGCTCCGTTTTCTTTCAGAAATTCCTCAAGTCTCTCCATTCGGCCATCCCTCTCTCCTTTCATCCTTCCATCCTCTCATTTTTTTCTCGCCTTATCGCTCTACCCCTATCCCTTTCCCTCCTTCCTGACCTTCTTTCCTTCTCCTCCTCTCTTCCACTCCCTCCCGCTCGGTCGAAACCCACTCTCCCTCTGAGAGAGAAAAGGTGTCCTCCCGCCCACTCCACCCACATTACACACTCCTATCTTTCCCCACTCAACACAAACTAACCCAACGATCCCAAACGAGAAAAGCGTCGGGTTCTTCGCATAGCCAACACAAGGGGCTGTGATATTGAGACTCCACGGTATAAAAGGGAATTGGAAAAGGAGAGAGAGGTTGGTGCGCGGAATCGGAAGGAACTGCGAGGTGGTGAAGAGAGGAAGGGGGGGAGGGAAAGAAGGGGAGGTTAGGGGAGGTGGCAAAGGGACTAAAGTTTTGGCAGAGGCAGGAAAGGATATGCCAGAAATCCCTTTGGTTACGCCAAGTTGGAGGAAGGATGGAAAAAAGATGGGAAGGGCGAAGTCGGCAACGCAAAAGGAAGGGGATTTACCATCAAAAGATAGGAATTGAGGGAATCAAGTGACAGGGCGATGTAAAGGGAGCTAACAAAATGGGAAAAGGAGTTGGGTGGAAACAAAAGACACTGATGAGCGTTTCTATGTGGAAGGGAAAGGGAGAGGAGGAGAAATTATAAAAATAAAGACGGATTACATCCAGAAAACAAATTAAAACAGAAAATTTTTCAAAATTCATTTATCCTGGAGTTGAGAGGGTTGAGACAAATGTAAGTAAAAATAACTGAAAATATAGCGACGACAGCTTGGAAATTAGGCGAAAGATTTAAAAAAGATAAAGGTGGCAGTGGGAAGTAAATGCTGAGATAGATATAAGAATGGAGGAGAAAAGAACTAATAGATTATAAGAGAAACTAAAAAGGACAGATGGGGGAGAGAAAGGGAAAGACAGAGATAGAGTGAAGAGATGAGGAATGAGAAATGGAAAAAGAGAGAAAGATGATCAGAAGGAGAGAAAGGGAGGGTTGTCTATGAAGCGGGCGATGTCGGGCAGGAGAAGCAGAGAGATTGCTAGGAGGGGAGAGAGTAAGAGGTAGGGATGTGGAGGGGAAGAGGGATGGAAGAGAAGGGAGGGATACGGGTTGGAGAGAGGTAGAGAAGGGCAGGGATGGAGAGAGAGAAAGAGAGGCTCTCTCATCATACTTGGAAATGAGGCGGTGTCACACTCAATATGAACCTCATACCAACCGCTTCGAAAAAACCAATAACACACGCTCAGGCAAGAGGATAGAGAGATAGAGAGGGACGGGGAGAGTGCATTAGGCAGAATGAAAAGGGGGATGGGTAGCGGCGAAGGAAGGGAAGAAGGGAGAAAATAAAAGATCGGAAAGGGAGGAAAAGGGAGAAAAGAGGAGGGGATGAGATTATCGCAAACGAGAAAGAAAGTGAGGAGGAGAGAGAGGTACGAAGACTAAGGAAGGAGGTCGTCAAAAGAAATGTGATAATCTCGCGGAGTGTTAGCGGAAAATTAAGAGAAATGTAGTAGATACGGGGAAGAGAAACGAGGAAGAGAGAAGAGACGTCGGAAAGGTAAGATACGATCGGGAGTTAATGTAGGAATAAAGCGGCTTGTTGATGGATTATTTAAGACGCCTAACGCCTCATTTTTACCGCATCAAGTTATATGGAAAAAGCGGATCTATGGGCGCAATGACGAAAAACGAATCTCTGTGATCAAATTTCTGGCAAGAGAATTGCTACTCCCATAAGAATTAGGAAACCATAACGAAAAAAAAACGAGTAGAATATTTCCATTACGAACGGATAACTGAGTGACTATATTGGATAGCTTTCACAAATAAATCAATACAAAATTAAAAACTATCATACAAGATCTGGCCCAAAAGTTTCTGAACATACTTTTGTGGACTATATGGTAAGAAAGGCAATGGAATCCTTGTTCTCGATATTGTATGAGGTCACAATGGTGCGTCATGTTTGATTTGTAACAGTTTCTATAATTTTCTAGTTTTTGCCGTATTCTTTAAAATGATTCCAGCAGTGTTAACCGATGAACAAAAAGGTGGCAAATTAATTGGCCTCTGCACTGATTTAGGTTATTAATAACTACAGTCCTTTACACAAGCACATTTTTCTCGCTCAGTAGATTCGATACAAAATATTTATACCATTCAAAGTTATGCTAAATGTATTTTAAAATATGAATTGAATGGATTGAACGGTGAAATAGGGGAAAATTATATCAACAGAAATTTCTATTAGATTGATTCCAGAAACATAAAGGCAATTCTTAGATGCGAAAGAAACGTCCTGCGGTGAAGTGAAATTATCTCGCAAATACATAAAAATGGAAAAACGAGAGATTTTATTAATTAAATACGCAATATTTCTGTGTAGAATTTCGATGCAGAGATTTATATATACATTATATCCATTTACTGCTTGGTTTACAATTTAAATTAAAATGGAGTCACGAGAATTTTTTAGCATTGTTTCATATTTCATACAATACTTGAAAACAAATGTCAATATTATTGTGCTATTCAAACTGCATATTCTGTTGTTTTCTATATCATTTATAGAATGAATATGAATAAAATACTGACCAATATTGCGGTTGTTTGCGGTTTGATCGCATGCAATATCGACAGAGAAATTCATGCCCAACACAAATACGAGACAACACTATAAAGAATCGATGCAAGTCAAAGCTATATTTCATAATGAACTATTTCTGTGAGTTAGTTAATCAAGTATATCGATGATAGCGAACAAAAGGAGATACCCGCATTTACTAATATTTTCGAATCCTGTCTGCCCCGACTTCAATTCTAAGCTAAAATATTTTTCTTCTTCAGAAATGGAACAATTTTATTAGGCGTTCTTTACAAAAAGTAAGCAACCCGATGTGTTCAGCACATGACTTTCTTCAAACGGAGTAATTAATATGATTGCAATAGTAATGAGAAGAGTCTCTCGGCATCAGCGTACACAAAAATAATTAACGGCTATTACACTCGTGAATAATTTTTAAACACTGAATAATTTTCACAGTGAAAAATATTTTGAATCACTTTTCACATTGAAAAAAGAATAAGTAAACAAAATTGTTACCTGTTGTATGGATAAAAAATATCAATTCGCGATTAATATTACCGTCGGCGGCACTGTGATCACTGTCCATATTTACAAGAAAATTTGTTTACTAAATATGACGCTATATCAGTGGTTCTTAACCATTTTTTGGCTGAGACCCAAATTCCGGTCGCGGCGACCCATGCACTATTTGTTGTGATAAGTGATAAAATAATTTAAATTAAACAAGTAAATTAATTTAAGCCGTTAGCATTGAACAGGTTGTTTGGAGGAATGGTATGTTTGGATAGCCACGGAAGACCTTTAGCGATCCACTCAAAATGACTTGGCAACCAATTTTGGGTCGTGACTCAGGGGTTAGGAATCATTGCGCTAGATGGTATTTGGATAATTTTAATCGTAATTAAAATGACCCTTGACAGCATAAGCGTCGCTATCACCAACTATAAAATTTTATCATAGCAACGGAAAAAAGTTTCACTTAGCGACGTACTTAACATAAATTAAGACGGGCAATCGAAATATCTTTAAATCCTTTTTATGAAAAAATGCTTTCAAACAAAACGTGCAGAAAATTATATTGTCTATAAACTTAACAATAATACATATTTCCATAAATTAAGTCGTAATGGAAAAATCATAAAAATGACAAGAGTAAACATTGATTGACCTATTTTAACCTAAAATCATTCAGACCTTGATTTTTTTTTAATGTATAAATTTTAAATGTAAAGTTTCGTGTTCATTAGATTATTAGTTATTCAGTTAAAGCGCACACAACATTCCTATCACACACAAACAAAATTGGGAAAAGGTATTCAGAGGAACTTAAAACGTGTATTTCTGTTGAAATTACGAATTCGAGTTTTTCACGAAAAAAATACTTTTTCTATACTGCGTATGGAGAAAGTAAAGGTGAACGCCTTATGGTCAGATAGTGCTTGTCCGTCGGCATGTTTCGTCTCCGAAACTGAGTCAATTTTCATGAAATTTGATACTAAGGGCATCTGGGCAAAGGCTATAGGAAAATGATTAAAAATGGTTCACATAACATATTAAGAAGTTCCACTACACTGGAAACAAAAATCTTATGTGGCCACCACATGACTTTCTCCATACCTGTAATATTTATAAAATGTTCGAAATACATTAAATGATAAAAACTATTTTAAGGAACTGCGAGAAAGATCTAAAGATTTTACAAAGAACAGAAATAAACTCAAACCGTAGCCTTCTGATATTGGATATAGCCACGAAGCTCCAACAATTAAGAAAATAAAAAGGAACGTTGCTAAGATGTAACTAAGCGTTGCCGGTAGGTGGTGTGGTTGTGGCAGCTAAAACATTTAATTTTCAAGATATCTCTTAAACAGTGCTTTATATGAGGAAATGTTTCGGACAAAGGTTATAGAAAATTAAATTTCCTACAACTTTTATTCCAGTACGTTTTGACATATATCAAATATTAAAGCAAATATTTCAAAATAACAGATGTGATAAGAGTAAACACCCAATTCCGATTAACCGATTTTTACCAAAAACTAAGCAACTCTTGTGACTTTCATAAAATTGTCAAATATAAAATTTCACGTAAACATGATTAATAGTTTTTGAGTTAGAGCACTCACAAAATTCCGGTCGCAGAAACACACACCCATAGATATAATTAAGAAAATAGTCAAAACGTGTTCAGGGCACCTTAAAACATGTATTTCCATTAAAATCTCGAATTGACTTTTTTCATGAAAACAATACTTTCTCTATACTCTTGTTCCTTAAATTAAAAAAAAATTAATGTAAAATTTCGCATTGATCTGATTTATAGTTTTTGAGTTAGAGCGCCCACAAAATTCCTATTACATACGTATACACACAGACATCATCGAGAAAATTGACAAAACGTGTTCAGGGGATCTGAAAAATTGTATTTCCGTTGAAATCTCGAAATCGCTTTTTTTCATGAAATCATTACTTACGGAGAAAATAAAATATGAACTTTCCGTCATATCTCGTAGTATACTAATCATAAAAAAGTATTCATATAAAATTTGTTGAAATAGAATTTCTTGCCTAATAATTTTTTATCGGAGAAGTAGCATTTTTCAAGAAAATCTAACAAGAATATTGTAATTCACTTTTAACTAAGAAAACTAAATGATTCATACAATCATGGAAAAACATTGGTAACAGTCTTTAAACAGCAAGAATTACTCTGATATACATCTTATTTTTTTTAATGTTTTAGTGATAGATATTTTTATACATCTCCTATGATATTTTTGTCCGGAAAATTCACACTCCACTCGACAACACAGTTCTACGACATATATTAGATTTAACTTCCAAGATGCTTGTTAGAGGCTCAGAAGTGACAGTCTTCATCACTCTTAAATAAAAATATGATTTGTACTAGAAATATAAATGTCACAAGTCCAAAATATACTGATGAACTCTTACCGAAATATATATAAAACATATCTAACTTTCTCGGCATATTCGATTGGAGATTTCCAATTTTGCCTTTCGTCGTATTCAATCAGTGCTTTATGAAATCATTAAATTTTTCCTATCGCACACATCTAGTAAAGACTAACTAATCTAAACCTGTTGATATTGATGATGTTTTACTCCGCAGGTAAGCATGTATCTATCAATGCATTACAAGTAACTCCCGTCGATGTTTATACCTAAGAAAATTCCAACACCTGGATAAATTAATGTGCTCAGTCTAGAGGAATCAGAATTTATATAAAGGCTTAATTTTCAGTGCATTATATTCAGTAACACAAAATTTACCCATCACAATATTTTGTAAATACAAATGAAAAATTATCATATCATCTTCAGAAAGTACCACACACGAGTTCTTTTTGTACCTTACAGTAAATCATTTTATTAACTCTCCATTTTGAATTTTGCCAGGGTGTTTGCGTTAAAAGTACAATTTGGAAACAACTTTCTGACAGATTTTTGAGTAGCCGTTAAGATGGCAAATATACTCCAGTTATTTTGAAAAAAGAATTTTATTTCCACAATTTTTTTTTTCAATATGTGTAAATTCCACCGCGTTGAGCCTGACCTCATTATTGATATACTACAGTTAATTTCTCCTGATAGTATGTCTGATAAGTTAAAGCGTTTTAACAATAAAGTAATATGCACCAATTAAAAAGGCTTTTTTGGCTTGTCTCCATAAGGATTTGATGAAGAGCAATTCCACAATTTTTCTCAGAAATGGCTGAAGATCATTTAAATAAAGAGGGAGTAATCAGGGAGTCCAACCTTCCTCCAACTGCATTATTGAATTTTTTGTGCTTGCCGATTCCTTGGTTTCATTGCACCAAGAGCAATTAGTCTCTGTTTGGTTATCATTTTGATAATTTTCGTGGACTAAGAAAAATATCTTTTAATTAATTTCTTTCTCTCTAAGATGCAATTAAAACCACTATGAACGATTTCTTCAATCAAAAACTCGGGCAGTTTTATCGCAAGGCATATTAAGAACTACGATTCCGTTGGAAGGTAAATGTTTCTAAAGACAGTAAACATAATGGACATAAATAGTTTTTAAATTTGAAAATATTGATAAAACATTGTGTCATTTTTTAGCGCACCCTACACTGGATTTGTTAATGTACCTCCATTACCAGTCATTCGCATTTGCCAGGATTTACAGCAAATTCGAAGTCATTGTTTTCTAATACAGGTTTCCATTTCTTTATGTGGGTTCGCTTTATGCGAATTCGCTATTATGCGACAAACCTATTGCTATCGGAATTTCTTTTTATGCGTCTTTGATTCGCTCATATGCGGTTATGCGGCCAGTGAAATGCAAATTTAAGAAAGTTCTCCACCACACCGCAAGGCGACCATTCAGTCTCTCATTGTCTCTTATGCTGTGCGTATCAGTGCTACAGTAAAAGAGATAAGAGTGGAGTGTAGAGTGGAGATGAGACGGAGATTTCGTGTAATACTGTTTGAGCACACTTGAGAAGTTTTGTCTCCTTGCCCGCGGAACTTGGGTTGGGTCAAGACAACCCTCCAGCACTTTAAACCTCGACTATTATGTCACCCACAACAGCCACCACTTGTGCTCGTCTGCTTCCCTTTATAATTAACAGTTTTAATTCTTTTAAAGTTGTATTTAGCGCAATAGAAGTTGTTATGGAGGGAAAGAAGAGCGTCTAGGAGAGGAGTACATGTAAATATGGGTTCTTTTCATGTGAATTTGCTTTATGCGTCACTTTCCTGGAACGTAACCCCCGCATAAAGAGAGGGAAACCTGCACGCATTACAATTCCTTCATAACTTCCTGTTAATTACTGATAATAGATTTCAGAAGGCCCAATGATGCTATTCCCCATCTGTCACTCAATTAATTTCATTCCTTCCAGTATTTTCCTCGGCAGTATCTTCCCTTTAAGAAAATATCACAGCATTCACTTTCGTATGCAATCAATAACGTTCCTTTCCCCTATGCGGTCTACGGATACCATTAATGTCTTCACATAGTCCATCCTTCTCTACTCTTTCAAGCACAACTCAAATATTTCTGCACCTTAGAAAAAATTAACCATGCTAAAAAATTCTTCCGCTAGGTCTTCATATTTAAAGAGAGGCTAAAAATTACATCGGACGCTGAAAGTG
This sequence comes from Tanypteryx hageni, assembly GCA_028673005.1. Lineage (NCBI taxonomy): Eukaryota > Metazoa > Arthropoda > Insecta > Odonata > Petaluridae > Tanypteryx > Tanypteryx hageni. The sequence goes on along the minus strand of CM054118.1, from coordinate 51,063,548 downwards.
TTTAAATGAATACAACATAAAGTTCAACTCTGTCGACAGATTCTCCTTCTCGCACCACTATCATTACGTCGTTTTTAGGAATTATATCATCCTTAATAGATAAATTATTGAAATATCGAAAATATCTCCAACTATAGAGAAGCTCTCCCTCTCTGAGACTTTTTGATAAAAGCAGTTCAATAGACCTTTATCATTTTACTTCTGAGATACCAGCGACACAGAATCTCCGGCTTTTGCCTACGCTAACCATTTGTTCGTGAGGGGTTTTTCCTCGCGCCCGCGCTCACCGCTAGATCTCCTTTGCCGCTCCCTTCTCCGCTCCCACGCCGTTCCTTCCCGGCCCCGTAATGATTCCGCAAACAACTCCTCAGTCACGAGTGTAGGAGGGTAGGGAAATGGGGGGACTCCCAGCCACGCTTGCATATTCAACGGAACCGGGCGTTAGCCCCGTTAATTATGCAGAAATCCCATTGACAACACTTGGGAGTCGTCCGTTTTGAGGGAACGCGGTTGCGGAGATTGAGGGGTCGGTTGGCAGGGGGGGGGAGTCGCAGGAGGAGACGGAGAGAGTGGCGGAGAGAGGGATATGAGGACGAAACCTTAACCATATCTCTCTCTCCCTCTTTCTAACCCTCCTCTCCTTCTTTCCTCTTATACTTCCCTCGCAACACCCTCCAATGTGGCTCCCTTAGACATAGGGGCAGAATTTCTCCCTAAATCATCTCTTGCCCACCTTGCCCCTAAAATCTTTCACACCTTCCTTAAACCGCACAAGCTGGGAAATCTCACCATACTCATCCTAATTTTATCTTATTTTTGATTTATCTCTCCGGGGGTCAATTTCTCCTATTGGGATATTTTGTAAGATTTTGGGACAGGGTGTTCGGTCACTTTCATTTTTTTACGAATGCGAGTAAAAAATAAATAAAAAATATGCATCTTCGCACACACCGATTCCAACTTATATGCTTTTGCCTTTTCATATTGACATATTAATCCAGTTTTCCGTAAAATTATCTCGATTTGATTTACATCCTGAAGGTTGGAAGATTTCAGAATTCCCATGTTAAGTTCATATGAATAAAAAATTTTGTATTTGTCCAGAATCAGTTTCATTCTTGAGGAAGCCAATCCAATATTGACTATCAATCAATATTGACTATCACAACCAATGAATTTTTATGGTAAGTATTTTGTGGCACATGAAACTGATTAGTTTCCTAAATGATTATATTCGTTCTCCCTTCACCTTTAAAAGTTAGATACTTTAAATGGTATTTTAAACAGTTTATTTATGGAGGCAAAAAACACTGCGTTAGCGTCAAGCATGCTCATTTCGGGCGGTAAATGCTTATCTATTCGGAAATGTTAATCGTTTCTATTACAGTCTAGCTCCCTTCCACGAATGGCAACTTAGAAGGATATCACGTGCCGCATGCGATTTTTTTTTTCGAAGATCGCCTCCGATGCCTCATGGCTTCATTCAACTGTTTTCAAACATGTCGACCGCCGCTTTGTCGAAGTCATCCGTCAGCCAGTGTTCGCATGGGGGAATGAGAATGGAGGAGAGAGGAAAGGGATGGAGGAAGGGAGGGAGAAAGGGTATGGGAGGAGTCATTGTGAAAGAGCGGCGGTGCGGAGTGATGCTGAGGGCAAACAGAGATCGACAGCGAGAGGGTTGGGGAGCGAAAGGGGAAAGAGGTGATTGGGTCTGAGGAAAATTCACTCTCTCTCTCTCTCTCTTTCGAAAACACCCTCACGCTCGTTTCTCTTCTCACTCGCTCGCCTTTCATCCCTATGCTTTTTGTCACTCTGTCCCTTAACCGTTTGGATTGCCTCTGAGATTGATTTGTTACTACGGAGGAACTTGCTTTGTTGGCTGAAAGCTTCTCGCCGTCTTAAAAGACGAAGTTATGATATAAATACGCCGAAAAACTACTATTTGAATGATTTCAACTTTTATGAAATATTTTAAGCAACGAATCAACTAAATGTGCAACAATAACGCTCATTATTTCGCCGTTTCAAATGATCGTTGAAAAAGAACCAAAATTTTGAGCTGTATCTCATTGTTCCATAAGTTGAATAACTGCAACGAATTATATTTTTGTGTATGGCGCTTTGATAAATTCGGCATAAATTTCACGAAAGTGAGTAAATAAAAACTTTACTTCGCATATAATATAAAAGACAGAATAAATTTTAATGAAATTTGCCACAACCTTTTTTTAGAAATTCTCGCAATAAACAATTCAAACAACTCAAAAAACTCATGAAAAAATGTGTATGCTCATAAAATTTTCCCGATTGCCATGAATTCTGTGTCAAAAATGTTATTCCACAAAGTTATAAACATATTGTAATTTATTTTTGTATACTGTAAAAATCTTGATAATGATGTTTTCAACAAGAGCATAAAGGGAAGAGTCAAAAATAAATGAAAAAATGTGTAACGTCAGAGTTATCGATGTCAAATTAGTGCCACCTGGAAAAATATAGCGCTCAGATAATGCGCGGTCATAAGCATTTTGTTCTGTCTATCAGAAAAAATCATTGATTAGTTATGATACGCTATAACAGATACACAAAATAAGATTTTATAATTGTACAAATTTTATCCATTCTATCATACTGTTTCTTGTTAATCGAATGTAAAATGTTTTATTGAGTCATTAAGTTGGGCCCAAGGAAGGTAATTGGCGGAAATACATAGGAAGCCGACTATGCTTTTAAATTTCTAATGGAAAGAACCCTCTTCAGAAGATTACTACTTACCAAAAAATCAATTTCTGACAGAACATTTCTACCCGTTTCGTGCAATGCAGCATCAGAAAATAACAAACGCACATATCGTTTTCTCAGTTTTGTAACTAATTTTTGATGGAAAAACTGATGCATGTCATCAGGCAAGACATTCGTCAAGGAATGGAAGCCTAAAAACAACTTTATCGGCTGATATTAAGAATAGAAGCTTTAGATTTTTTATCTTCGGATCTGTCACACTTTTATCTAGAATTGGAGATGAACATGACCAAATTCTTGAAGAATGTATAAATATGCTATATCTCATCCAACAAAAATATATAAAAATGTTCCAACACTTGTTATAACTTTGGTATACCCATTTCCGTCCAAGTCACATAACGAATTTACAAATTACATGCTCCGAATCCTACTGATGATTATGATTTGGATTTCCAAGAACGCATTTAGGAACAAATTTTCCATTTCATGGATGGAACGCCTATCAACTTCTTCGCAGAATTCGAAATTTTCAATAATACGCGGTTACCATAACGCTTTTGAATAAATTAATTGTTCCAACCTGGAAGAGGGTAACTGGAGTGAGACTAAACATTTCCTTCCCGAATTTGTCGGAGATTGAAGATATTGGCGGTAATGTGCGTACGTGAGCAGAATTTGGGAAGGAGACAACAGAGAGAGTTTGTAGGAAATATCGAGTGAATGGGGAGGGAAGAAAGACGAATAGAAACGAAAGAGACAAGATAAAATTGAGTGGAAGGAGAGAGACAAAGAATGAAAAGAAAGATGCGAATAGAGAAAAGGAGAAGAGAGGGAGAGGAGAGAGGGGGAGATGAGAAAAGGAGAGATGGGGAGGGGAGAGAGGGGAGAGGAGAAGGAGATGAGAGAGGGAGAGATGGGGAGAGGAGAGAGGGAGAGATGGGGAAAGGAGAGAGGGGGAGAGGAGAGAGAGGGAGATGAGAGAATGCGAGAGGAGAGAGGGGGAGACGGGGGAAACGGGAGAGGGGGAGACGGGAGAGGGGAAGAGGGGGAGACGGGAGAAGGGGAGACAGGAGGGGGGAAGGGGAGAGCGGGAGAGGAGAGAGGGGAGGAGGAGAGAGGGGAGGAGGAGAGAGGGGAGGAGGAGAGAGGGGAGGAGGAGAGAGGGGAGGAGGAGAGAGGGGACGAGAGAGTGGGGACGAGAGAGGGGGGACGAGAGAGGGGGGGAGGAGAGAGGGAAGAGGAGAGAGGGAAGAGGAGAGGGAGGAGAGGAGAGGGGGAGAAGAGAGGGGGAGGAGAGAGGGGGGGGAGAGGGGGAGGAGAGAGAGGGGGGAGAGGGGGAGGAGAGAGGGGGGAGAGGGGGAGGAGAGAGGGGGGAGAGGGGGAGGAGAGAGGGGGGGGAGAGGGGGAGGAGAGAGGGGGGGAGAGGGGGAGGAGAGAGGGGGGAGAGGGGGAGGAGAGAGGGGGAGGAGAGAGGGGGAGGAGAGAGGGGGGAGAGAGGGGGAGAGGAGAGAGGGGGGAGAGAGGGGGAGAGGAGAGGGGGAGTAGAGAGGGGGAGTAGAGAGGGAGAGAGGAAGAAAGGGAAAGAGGAGAGAGGAGAGGAGATCGAAAGAGGGGAGAGCGAAAGAGAAGAGGAAAAGGGGTGAAAGGGAAATCTGAGGAAAAGAGGAGAGAGGGAAAGAGAAGGGGAAGGGGAGAGAAGGCAATAGGAAAGAGGGAGATATCGGGAGACAGAAGAGAGAGGAAGAGAGGATGAGAGACAGGGAGAGAGGAATGCAAGGAAGACAGAGAAAGGATTAAATGGAGAAAGGGAGAGAGAGAGAACGACAGACAAGAGAGAAAGGATAAAGATAGGAAGGAGAGATAAAGTGAGGTACTGAGAGGTGCAGGAGGGATGAGGCTAGTAGGCAACTGGAGGGCATTCTCCCGTGATGTTTTCCCTTTATTTTCCACACCAGTTGCCTTCCCTCCGTCCCTCTTTCTCTCTCTCCCCACTCCCCTTTCCCTCCTGTTTATTTTCCATTGCTCTGTTATGCTTGGGGTGTTTACCCCTGAGGGTGACCCCGCCATTCGCGGGGGGTCTGCGAGGAGAGGAAAAGGTGTGGGAAAGAGGGGTTTTGCGGATAGTGAGAGAGAGAGGCGAAGTGGAATATGACGCGTACGTATGGGACGGGTATAAAAGAGGGTAGCGAGGTGGGAGCGATTTTGGGTCGTAATGTAGGTGGAAAATTGCCGAGCGTTTGGTTTAAAGCTGAAAATCCTGCTTGTGGGATCTCGTTATGTCGGTCTTTCATTTTATGCTCACAATTTTCTAAATTTATTTTTACAATTTTGCGCTACTTCCATCGTTACGTACGAAAGTTCTGCATTCAGCATAGGCGGCGATGGGAAATTTGCGGCAATTGGCTGTTTTGCAAAAGAAACAATATTCTCGAGTCCCTAGCCGACTGCAAACGAACGAAGAGGTTGCACGTTTTTACTTCTCTTTCACACAGTCTTCCTTAGATGATATTTAAAATGGAGTAGGAAAACCTAAGAACTTTGTTGATACAAATTCTTCAAAGAACAAACGGAATCATCATCATGGTTTGAATCTTTTCGAGTGTGCGGAAATTGTTTATTTGCGAAATACTTATTATTATAATTGCCAAAGCGCGATCAAAAATTTATGAAAACAGAAAATCTTTTATATTAACTTCGCGTCATGTTTCTAAAGAAAGCGTTATTTTAATTGCTAAGATTCAACATCTATTAATTAAATTATAAAGCATGGAAATTTACCGATGATTAATGCTTCGCACTTCAATTTTATTTTCACTTTTGGTGGCGGGCGCCACGAGGTTTTTTTGATAGGTTTTAGGCAGCCTTCCCTTTCAAAAGGTTTAGGAGCCACATCATACACGTAATGTCCCCCAGCTCTGCCGTAGCGTCTCAACGGCCGATCTGTTTCCCAGCGATCGCGTACTGCGCTTGTTCACGCATCCCTAACATGAGAACTAAAAATGATATTAGAATGGAGTCTTTTCCAAAAATAAATTTAAACACTTCTGTACATTGCGCTCGCATACTGAATCCCTCTAAATCGATTAGTGAAAACATTTCCCGCAGATCAACTTTTTCGTGTAACAAGAAAAATAAACTGATGTGGGCAACACATGACTTTCTCCATATTTATATGGCAAATTACATGTTGTTAGCTCTGGGATCGTTGTCAATATTTACTTCCGGTTGACAATTAAGAAAAGAAAAGGAGCGTTACTAAAACGTAACTAAGTGTCAATCGTTAACAATAGTCTTCGGTAGGTGGCGTGGTGGTGGCAGCTAAAAATATAAGATATCTCTTAAACAATGCATTATATGGAAAAATGTATCAAACAAAGGTTGTATAAAATAAACTTTCCTACAACTTTTATTCCAATACATTTTTATATTTATCAAATATTAAAGCCAATATTTCAAAATAACGGATGTGACAAGAGTAAACACCCACTTCCGGTCGACCGATTTTTACCAAAACCTAATCAGATCTTCTAACTTTTATAAAAATGTTAAATATACAATTTTGCGTTTATCTTATTAATAGTTTTTGAGTTAGAGCACCCACAAAAATCTATCACATACAGACATACACACAGACATCATCGAGAAAATAGTCAAAACGTGTTCAGGGGACCTTAAAACATGTATTTCTGTTGAAATCTCGAATTCGATTTTTTTCGTGAAAACAATACTTTTTCTATACTTCGTATATGGAGAAAGTAAAAATTGCGGAAAGAATAATATTATTACATTTTAAACGGCGTTATATTAATATTATATGATATCATTAATATAATCGTTATTCACTAATTTTCAAGAGGAATAACAAAAAAAATAAGTCACCATTGGTTTAGTAGCTGCCGAGATATGTATATTTTAAAAATTATAAAAATTTACTGTGCCGAAATTTTTAGTACCTATCTCTAACTTTTAATAATTTTACCAATTTTTTTAGAAAATTAAAATACACATAATCACATTCAACATTATATTAAATACGATTGAGCGTCATAAGTTCACTTAAACAGCAATGTCACTATAATAACGACAAATTTGGCAACCAAGCGGGAGTAGAGAAGGACAGAGCTATAAATAAAACCAATGGAAAATGGAGAGTTAGCGATATCCTATGAGAGAGCATTCTGCCTTCAAGAGATGGATTATTTTGGTGGCCGCATTGTTAAATTTAAAGTCTAAATAATATCTGTTATTCTACATAAGGCACCTAAGAAGTTTAACGAGATAAAATAACAATAGCAAATATTAATTAGAAAAAATGTGACATCCCAGTATTCATCGCAATCTGCATATTATTTACTGCTATGTAATAATATAATTTTGCTGGTGGCTGCATTAAACGTTTCTGATGGCCACACTTAAAAACTGCTGGTAGAGAGGTAGTGATTTATGTGAAATTCCAAGTTGACTGATGTATGAGGTTGACGGTACTAATGCAAGTGCAAAAATTTCGTAAATATTGATGAAAGTGTTTTCACAGAGATAGTTGAAATTGACTTGAAAACTGTGGCAGAATAAAAAAGCAACGAAATTGTTCCAAATTTAGACGATAAACGGAGTGAGGAAGATTGCGAAGAACTGAAAATGCCAAAAACAGAACTTTTACTTTAAAATAGCATGCTAAAATAAAGGGAGAATATTATTTCTTTAACAAAGTTGTAGAATTAAGGTTTTTCTTCTAATAGTTTGAGGAAATCTCAGAAACAACAAAATTGATGGTTTTCAAATAAGTTTTTTTAGAAAATTGTACGTTTGTTTAATATTTTGATTATTGATTTTAATGCGTATTAGAAGTGTGTTCAACTGTATTTTTCTGCTTCTGAAAGTTTGTAGCATTTTTAGTCGAAGATTATTAATTTATAACAAAGTTAGGATTGCGCGTGCATGCAATTTCAAGTTCATGTTCTCATTAATTGCCTATATCGATTATTGTTGTGACGTTAATGCTTTTATTTCCATGGTGACTCACAAAAGCGTCCATTTCCTAATTAAAATTTGCCAATAAAAAATCTTTTGTGAATTATTTCAGCCTAAGAAGGAAAACTTGCGAAAGACGAAAAATAGGCCGGTCCCTTGGGGTTCCGTCTCTCGCAGTTTTTACTGTATAAGTGCATCAGAAAATGTAAGAGAGAACCTGAAAAGATAAGAAGTATAAATAGATCTGATGGAGTCATTCTGACTGAAGATGAAGAAATAGTCGAATAGCCGACTACATACGCCCATTCTGGCCAGGCCAACTACAAAAACAATAAAGTAGTAAATAAATGAGGAATATTTCTCTCCGTTCAATCTAAGTATTAATGGCTTCTATAAAAGAAACACTAGAATTCAAAATAAGAAATCGTATGAACCATACGGCATTGGAAGGGAGGTGATAAAATTCGAAGGGCTTGAAATAGCACGATACTTGCATTGAATTTTCATAATCCTGAAATTCCAGACAAACCTTCAAATAATTGGGGATTTTCCTGTATTTCAGTCATTTCATATTTCGGCCCTTCGGTCTCGTCAGCCATTCAGTCATTTCGGTTCTTCTGCCGTTGGTCCTTTGCGGAGCGTAGGAGTATAGGTCTACCGCAATTAAAAGAACATTTTGGGTGTACTGTGGGTGTGGCCTAATTCCTCACTCCACTTGGCAACCTCCTCTCTCGCCCTTCCTTAACCACACGGGCTATCATTTTCTCGGTCCTTTTCTAACTACACTGTTGCCAAATATTCGCAAAACTTCGTCTAGGCCAGACATGGGCAACCCGTGGCCCGCGGGCACTTTCCATGTGGCCCGCGAAATTTTCTTCGCAGATAACTATTTTTATTTATTTTTCTTGAGCTAATTTTGGAATATCACTTTTTGTATAAGTACGCTATCGAATTAACAAACAATAATTCGCATTCTGAGTTATCGCCCTACTAGGTTCTGAACCCTGATTCCCTTATGATTTGCGCAGCGCGCAGTGCGGTTGTTGTCGCGCCCGTGGGTGTATCGCGTATCACGTTATTTTGTCAGTCACGTCCCAAATTGCAAGATATTCGAAAATTATTCTGATGACGAATTTGTAGAAGTGTATACAATAGATATTCGGTATGTTGTGTCCTGAGAAGAAAACTGATGTTGACAACATAACTATATCCCGCAGAACCGTAACCAGGCGGATCGTTGAGCTTGCTGCCAATATAGAAAATACTTCGACAGACCTTGTATTGGAATTTGAGTATTATTCTATAGCTCTTGATGAAAGTACCGATGTTTCTGACAGTTCAATTAGCAGTATTTGTACGTGGAGTGGATGTTGATTTTCATATAACAGAGGAGTTTTTTGGACTACATGCAATGAAAAGTACCACGACAGGTGATGATATTTTTCATGAATTGAAAACAATAATGGCTAAATATAACCTTACTTTTGAAAAACTTCATGGTGTGGCTACAGATGGTGCGCCGGCAATGTTTGGAAATAAAGTAGGTTTAATTTCTAAAATCAAATCTGAATAAATATCACTGGATTTAAAAACCAAAGGATTATCTGTATTTCACTGTATAATTCACCATCATAACTTGTGCGCTAAATCAATAAAATTTTCGCACGTAATGAAAATAGTCGTTTCGACCGTCAATTTCATAAAGTCACGAGCATTGAATCACCGAGAATTCAAACAATTTCTAGAGGATTTGGAGGCTGAATATGGAGATATTATTTACTACTGTGAAGTACGTTGGTTGAGCAAAGGAACTATGTTAAAAAGATTTTATAATCTGAAGAGTAAAATTCTAACTTTTATGGAACTGAAAGGAAAGCCGATTCCAGAGCTTACCGATGACGACTGGGTACGCGATCTTGCTTTTCTTATTGACATGATTGCCCACCTCAATGAATTAAATTCGAAATTGCAAAAGGAAGGTCAGTTTATTCACAATGTGTAATCGCATGTAAAAGCTTATCAAGTAAAATTTCAGTTACGGGAGAGACAGCTAAAAAACGGTAAATCTTTCCATTTACCAACTTTGGCAAGTCATGGAGGACCTTATTTGGCCTACTCCGAGAATATCAAATCGATCAATATAGAATTTAACGAAAGGTTTGCGCATTTTCTCTTCCCCATTTGATGACAGTATGGACCAAGTTCCAGAAGAATTACAGATGGAGATAATAGATCTTCAACGAAACGAAGAATTAAAAGGTAAAATGATAAATAGTTCGTTACTAGATTTTTATAAAAATCTGCCCAGAGAAGCTTTTCCTCGTATCTTGGATATTGAAAGAAAAAAATCTTTATTTGGAAGTACATACAAATGCGAGCAACTGTTCTCAAAAACGAAATTTATAAAATCAGAAAACAAGATCCAGATTAAGTGATGGACATCTCCAAATAATTTAAGAATAGCAACTACAAAAATCTTGCCAAATATTGATGATCTAGTCAAAAATACCCAAAAGCAAAAGTCACACTGAAAATATTAATGCGACAATTGCATCTGAATTTTTTCGAACATACTATAACGTAATAAATTTGTCTTAATAATTTTGTGTATCCTCTTTTTTAAATATATGGTATGCGTACCTTTGTTTGAATTCTCGTTTTTTTTTATCTCGGAGGGGAGGGGGAGGAGGGTGGTTTGACCCTTGGCAATCTTAAAAATTAAAATCTGGCCCTCAGACGGGAAAAGGTTGCCCATACCTGGTCTAGACAATCAACTGTAAACAGTGAGAACTGACAACCTAAGGAGGAGAAGGATGGGCTAGCGGTGGGGTGGGAGTAGCCAAGATGACAGAGGGAACTTCCCCTCCGTGCGCGGACGAAATCCGCGCATTTTTTTATGAATGCGACAGACCTATAGGTATGTTATTTTTTCGTGGACTCCCTGTAGTAGCCTCGCGAACATCAGTTTGGGAGCCACTGGAATAAATGATAAAAAAAGTCTCGAAATGGAGTATACTAGCGGCACTTTTCAGAAACAAATATTAATTCCCAACAGTTAATAAGCGACGATTGATTCTGAGAAGAATCAAGTACAAGAAAGCGATGTTTAAATTAATAATGATGGCATCTAATTTGTACATTAAATTCTGAATATCACCCTAAGAGTTCATCTATCCAATGCAAATTCTAAACAAGTACGCCCATTATGAAAATTCCTCCTCAAAGATTACCCCATCCCATATAAAAACGATTAAAAATCAGCGTGTTTTTAAAAGAATCTTTTATATGTAGGTATATCACCACTAATCACGACTGATTCGAAGCTAAAATGCACATCTTGCTTCCCAGTCTCATTAGCGTTATCTGATTTATGCAAAACAGGTAAGAAAATAGCGTCGTGTTATTTTCAGCAGTAATGGAACTCGAACGAAGATTTCTGAAATTTTCTCTAAATTTACTATTTTCATATATTTTAATTAATGGAACTTGTTTTTTCAAATGGTGATATAAAGTTTCTAACCTTAAAACTGTATCATATTCGACTTTATAATCATTATCTTAATTGGAAAAGTGAAATCCGGTACAGTAAAACCTAAAATAATACTGTAGTTACGCTCTTAGAAAACGCCACATCATGTGGGAACGCATTTTCTGTTTCAATAAGTCTATAAGAAATATTAAGCTACTTCTTGAGAAAGACTATTTTAAGTTCTCTAAAAAATATCTTTTGCAAGCAGTCAACCACATAAATGGTGAACTCGCCACTATTAAATAAATAGTAAGAATGATAAGTTGTAAAAATAATAGCACGGGATCACACGAGATTGATTCTCCAAAATTCCGCTCCATCGACGAATCGAACTAATCACTTGACGCAAATAGGCGACAGATAAATGATTGGAGAGAGTGGAGCGTGGAATATTAACCAATTCAATTAACAAGCAGTACATATGCTATATAACACTGGACAAAAGTTCCATACTATAATATATATACATAATATCTATACTATATTAACGCTTATGATGTCATTATTAACATACAAGTAGTTGGTGCTTGCATTCTGCAAGCATTTCATCTCACCTTAAAAAACATATTAATTCCTCAAAGAAATATTTCATTATTAGAAATATTTTTTTTTAATTCTAAAGTTTTCATCTCCACTCCGAGTTTCGTTCTTTCCTTATGCAACAATATTACAGTAAAAGCAAGCCCTAAAATTTTTCAATTTTAAGAATATTATATTTTTTCCATTGTGGGGTACTGATGCCACACATTTCTGGAAATTTTTAAAGTTGTAGCACATCTGGAAGTGAAATAATATTTATCTAATTGTTTCAATTTAAAAATTTTTTATTGGCCGCAATAACAACTTCATGGAGATTTTCAAATATGTATTGGTACATATGCATTAATCTCTAAATAAGTGAAAAATCTCAGCTCCCTAGCCCGTCTCTAAGTACCTATACATTTATCTATTTGGGAATAACTTTGAAACAGAAAAATTCTGCTATGACCAGGAATCGAACCCGGGTCTTCCACTTGCCGGGCGGATATTCTACCACTGAACTACCGTAGCAGATAATCTATCAAGTTTCTGAACGCGGGTGTTTTTCTTAATTGGGTTCGGGCTAGCCAAGCTAGTATCAACCAACCCCAACGGACGTCCTCCAAGAGAACGTCGAAGAAAACCCCTCCCTCTCAAATGGTGAGATTGCCTAAGCCATTCTGCATAGTTTCATATTATTTCATCAATTTATCTATTTGTTTAAAATTTAAGAATTTTTAAGAACCAAATCAATTAACATATCAGAATTTCAATTATCTCTATTCGGTTATTTCGCAAATTCTACCTTTATAAAAAATTTCAGAAATTCAGAAATACATAAACATAAAATATTTAAATTTTTGCGAATTTTTAGCGCCCGCATTATATAACTTTTTTGAGGTTTTTGACTTTCTAGTCGGTTATGCACATAGTCCTACCCACAAAAGATTTCAAATCTCCAGCTTATCTGGAAGTGCATAAACATTAGTATTCTCATATTTATAATGTATGACGTAATCGTGGGCTTACTTCGTCTTAAATATGTAACATCATAAAATAGGCCGAAAGACCCAAAAGAACAATTTAATCAAGGGCACTAATAAAAGCATTGGATCGCCATGCCAATTTCCCATTGTTGAGGCCCGGAAAAAAACTCCTTTTTACACACTTTATAAGTATGTATATGTTTCTTTCAAATCTTTCTCGCTTTATATTTCTGCCTCTATAAATTCTACAGGGCTGAAATTTTGGGTATTTTCTTATTTCAGTTAACAACCGACGAGAAAAATCGAAAGTCACAAAAAGTTAATATTTAAGGGGTATTTTTAACCCCATTGTTCCATTTCAATACCCCATAAAAAAAGCATGGGATTCGGTGCAAGGCTTTCTAAAAATGCATTTTAAAATTACTTAAAATTGGGATGCGTATTCGGGAAAAAAGTTGTTTAGCTGAAAGAACGGAGATCTTAATTTTTAAAGGCAGAAGTCAAATGCATACAGAATTAATGAAAATATCTGCTTTGAATCGTAAAAAAGTGTGAATTTTTCCACTCTTCAATAATGGAAATGTATAAAAACCATGGCAACGACATTATTGTTTTTAAAGGGATATTTAATGCTCTTAATGGAAATGAAAGACATGCATAATGAAAAATTATTTTTCTTTGTATTGTGGTAGCCTTGCTTTTTAGGTTCGTTCTACACACGTTCATTTCGTTTTGCAATTCTATACTCGCCCTACAAACGAAATTTATTTTTGAAATCGGTTCAGAAAATACCTTCGAAATTCATAGTTACAGAAAAATTCTATCCTTGATATTGTGGTAACCCTGTTTATTCGACCCGGTTGAAATATGATATTTTGGTAATTTATTTATATGAAGATTATATAGGTATACCATACTGGATTATCCTTGCGGTCATTTCTCTAGAAATGTTTAAATTAGTTTAAATTGGTTCAGCCAATTCTTCCCTGATATATGAGTACGGACGGACATCACGAAGATAATAGTGTTTTTCAGCATTGACAAAAAGCACTAAAAACGATTTGATTCCTTTTAAGAACTGAAGGCAGAAATCACACAAAGTGTGGAAATGATTTCGCTTTCGATGTTGGAGTCACGCGAAGGCTCGTCGAGAGAACCAACATGTGCCTACACAACAATGGAGGACACTTTGAATGAGGTATAAGAAATATTTATTTCTCTTAGGGGTTACCCCTGCTTTAGAGGTGGGTCGGAGGTTAAAACTGCTTTCATTTTTTTAAATCAGTGGGGCCGAAAACCCCCGAACTCAACATTTCTCTAGCGAATTCCAATATTTTTTTCCAAAATTAATATGGGAGGCCTATAAGCCTCCGTGACAAAAATTTACTTTTATTGATATTTCGGGGTGAAATCAATGTGTGTTTGTTTGTGTGTATGTGTGTTAACGCTGTAACTCCAAAACCAATAGACCTATAAAGCTGAAACTTGGCATGCGTACTTAGGAAAACCTGAGGGTGTGCACCTCAGGCGTATTTTTTACTTTTTCATTTAAGGGGTTGTTTTTACCCCATCTTTCCCCCATAAGAAAGGCATGGGAAAGTGAGTTCAATCGGTATAAAATTGTATTTTTAAATTATTTAAAATTGAGATAGGAAATCGGGACTTAAGTTCTATGTAAAAAAAGTTTTCTTATTTTTGAAAGCAGAATTCGAAAACATATTGAATTAGCGTAATTATGAACTTTTATCGTGGAAAAAAGGGAATATTTTACGGTTTTCAACAATGGAAAATTTTAATTGTCATGGTTGCGAGCTTCATGATTTTCAATGGGAACAGATACACGAAATGTTACGATCGCGACTAATTTATGCTATTAAGGGGAATCAATGACGTCATAATGAATTATTTATGGTGTTCGATTTGTATTTTATAACAATTGACAATCGAATGAGTAAATCTCCGGCTGTAATTTCCTAGCAAAAGAAAAAAACAAATTAAATTTGTAATAGTATTAGAATGTTTGCATTGTTGTTACACTGTTTATAGAAACATGACATTATCTTAATTTAAAATGCGCGCATATACTTTCCTTTAAGCACAGCTGCAGAAGAGTTTTCGTGTTTCACTGTTTTATTAATTCGTATTTAGTTTCAAGGACTAAAATCGAATACATATGGTTGTTTGTTTTTACAGTTTGGTTGGTTGGTTCGTATTCACACAGTAAGAGTGTTTCTTTGACATAACAACAGAAAAAACTTACGCAGGTAAAGTTGCACATCTTGATTTGATTTTATTTTGCACAAGAAACGTAGTATATCCTGAAGCTCTATGCTAATAAACATTACAGATGTTTAAAAAAAATAATTGCTTTAAGCACAATAAAATAAATTAATATTCATGTTATTTTAATTAGGTCATTTTTAAACTGTTCTGGGTCACGGGCAACGCCACGTAACCTATCGCTAGTGCTTTTAATATAAATTAAAGACGTTTTAATGGAAATTAATGCCATCATAACGAATTATAGTGGAACTTCCATAACTCGAATCTCACGGGAAAGCAAAAATTATTCGAGTTAATAGAAAAGGCGAGTTACAGAAATAAATTTCTCTCTATCATTATAAATAGCTGCTTCTTACATATATAGGATATATCATATAATCTAAGGTACAACCTCAGGAAAAATCCGAAATTCTATAAAATGTTATTTTTAAGGGGTGTTTTTGACCCCGATGTCCAATTGTGCGGGGCCATATAAAATTAGTTTTTTTAATTATTTGCAATTAATATACTAAGTCGGTACATGCACCATACTGTGGAAGAAAGAATGAAGTTTATTTTCCTGAAGAAATAATTCAAATCCATGCTGAATTTGAGTAAACATTTTATTTTAATCATAAAATTGTGAAAAGTTTTTTGGTTTTCAACAATGAAAAATTTTAACTGCCATAGCAACAATCCCAATGCCTTTCAATTGAGAATGCATTTTCCATACTTCAAGAGCATTGATTTAATGTTTATATTGCGTTATAATCCATTTGATTTCAGCCAACGACGTATACATATGCTGGTTATAATTTTATATTAATTTTTTATACGGATACGTACTAAAATACACGGATGATGATGCCATAATCCTAACTCAAATAATATCCTAATTTTTACTTTCTCCATGTTGTATAGGGGAAAGTATTGTTTTCATGAAAAAAATCGACTTCGAAATTTCAACGAAAATACACGTTTTGAGGTGATCTAACTCAAAAACTATTAATCAGGTCAACGCGAAATTTTACATTTAACATTTTTATAAAAGTCAGAAGAACTGATTAGTTTTTGGTAAAAATCGGTAGATCGGAAGTGGGCGTTTACTCTTGTCACTTATCCGTTATTTTGAAATATTTGCTTTAATATTTGATAAATGTGAAAAAGGAATGGAATAAAAGTTTTAGGAAATTTTATTTTCTACTACCTTTGTTTGAAACATTTTCCCATATAATGCATTGTTTAAGATATATCTTATATTTTTAGCTGCCACTACCACGCATCCTACCGATGACTATTGTTAACAATTGACGCTTAGTTACGTCTTAGTAACGCTCCTTTTTCTTTTCTTAAGTGATGGAGCTTTCTGGCTATATCCAATATCAGAAGGTTATGGTTTGAGTTTATTTCTGTTCTTTGTAAAGTAAAATGGTCTCGGTTTCTTAAAATATGTATTATTATGTAACCTATTTGGTATTTTTAGAAATGTTGCAGATATGGAGAGTCATGTGGTGACCACATCAGATTTTTACATAAATTTTAGTGTAACATATAGGCTATTGTCTTAATGATGATTATAGTTATTGCTGAAACAAGGCGATCTAAGGCATGAAACCTGAAATTCGAATGCTTGGACGCGAGCCGATTGCCAGAGAATTGAAAAATTCCGGATATATGACCGAATTTCGCAGCAAATGGAAATTATTGTTTTATATATTATTATGCCCTTGATTTTAAACTAGGTACAATATAAACAGGATGGCGTCACTATACAAACACAAAATTTATTAAAACGTAAAAAGTATTTTAATGTTGTTTCGTAGTTTTTCGAGAAATTTTAACTCTTTTCAATTGTTAAATGTAATGGTTTCATACCTATTTAGCGATTTTTTATCCAAATACGCGCTAAAGGCCATGATGATGCCATAATCTTAACAGAAAATATCCTAATTTTTCCATAAATTTAGTGTATAGGATATTGTCTTAATGATGATTATTCTTATTGCTCATACAGGGCAATCCGAGACACGAAACTTGAAATACAAAAACTTGGACAAGAGCCGAATGCCAGAGAATTTGAAATTACGGATAGTTGCCCTAAGTACACGGAAAATTATAAATATTCTGCTAGAATTTATTATTTAATACATATAGGCTTCACGTGGCTGAAGTGGTGTTGCCCTGGAGATCGGGTTGGTTTATTTACAAGTACAGATCTTGGTGTATGTATTTTTTTTAAGCGCTTGCAATATGCAAGGACCGACAACTCGTATTATAAAATAACCTACATGGTAGGAACGAAGAAACAGCGAGCAAAGGGGGAGGGTTGGCGAGCGTCAGCGAGCAGGGTGCTTACCCCCTAGTAATATGAAAAAAATGTAAAAATGTGCGGTGTAGAAGCAACAAGTAGGGATGTACACGGGTTTCCCGTGGTACAGAAGTGCTTTTCGTCAAATTCGCCGTAGTATAATCATATACTAATATATATGCTTTGAAATCAGAAAAATATTTTTCCTTATATTGTGGCAACCCTGCTTTTTAGATCCGTTTTAAACATGTTCATTTCGTTTTGTCATTCTATATTACTACTACTATACTACAAACGAAATTTCTTTGAAACACGTTTAGCCAATACCTTCGAAATAAATAGTGGCAGTCAAATTCTAACTTGGATATTGTGGAAGCCCTGTTTAGTCGACCCAGTTTGAATATAATAATTTTGTTATTTATTTATATAAAGATTGTATACATCATATTTGGTTAAAATCCATGCCGTCAGTTCTCTAGAATTAAGTGTAAAAGAAATATTATTTTACTTTTAATTGTGGTAGCCCTGCTATTTAGCTGAGCTTTAAACATCTTGATTTCATTATGGTATGTTGCATAAATCTTACATATAAAATTTAATTGTAATCCGTTGGGCCAATTCCTTCCAAATCCTTAATTACTGAAAGAATTTAATTTGTAATTGTGGCATCCCTGTTTGGCTGATTCAGTTTAAATATGCTATTATGGTTTTCTATATATGTGTGCAGTATAAATATTATAATTTGGTTCAAATTGTTGCAGACATTTCAAGACAAATATCTGTGTAAAAAGAATGTTGTATTGTGGCAGCCCTGCTTTCTATATCTATACTATACACCTTGATTTTGTTTTTTTATGATTTCATTGAAATCGGTTAAGCCAATTCCTTCCAAATTCATAATTACTGACAAGTTTAACTTCGTAATTGTGGCCCCCTGCATAGTCGATCCGGTCCAAATATGTCACTTTGGTCATTAATTTACATGAATATTTTATGTACCATATTTGGTTGAAATCGGTTTAGCCAAATCTTCCCTGATATATGCGTACGTACGGACTGACATCACGAAGATAATAGTGCTTTTCAGCATTAATAAAAAGCACTAAAAATGAATCGATTGCAATTCTCATTTCAGCATCCTATAACGTCCATATTATGGAAAGAGAGCAAGTTCCTTGCATTTAAATAAAAATTTTTGCACCTAGGACAAGCAAAATTTCAGATTAATTTCGCATCACAAGGGTTAAACATGCCTCTGACTCAATGGAAAAGCCTAAAAATCTGAGTGAGACCATGAGCTACAACAGGGGTTGGCAACATATGGCCCATGGGCCACGTGTGGCCCTCGAGAACCCTTTATGCGGCCCGCAAAGCTGTAATGAAAAAGTGATCAGGAAAATTTCTCATAGGCAATTTTATATTTTTTGAGTAAAATTATGGTCTCAAAACCTTTTTGGGTGAAGTTTTAACGCTAGTAAATTATGTAAGCATGATTTAGATCATATGAAATCACAGAATCTCTAGAAAACTTCTGATTTATTCGCTCATCTGGCCTGCCATGGCTTTCTTGATTCCCAATGCGGCCCTCCGAAGCATTCACAACTGCAAATGTGGCCCGCCATGCAGAAAAGGTTGCCGACCCCTGAGCTACAATGTACATAAGCAACCTAACTTATTACCTTCCTACTTAGATCTAGAACTTTTCAGCCAACCCTTGTATTTTCACTATAACACAGAGTACGGTGATATCCCCTGCCACCCACCTTCAGAGGCTTGTAGGATAATAACATTAGCGTACATATTTTGCTCCACTGGGTATTTCAACCATGTATGAGGGCCAAAATGTCTAAAAAAATCAATATGGTTGTTAGCTGCTCTTATATATTAATTCTGCAACAGTTATACCAAGCCACCAACACTACAAAATTCAAATTCTCTTTCTCAAAACAATGTGTACATGACTAAAGAAGAAGAATTACTTTAAATGTATTTATCTTAAAAATATAATTATAAATTGATATTGTTTACTTCTGCTAGTTGACCCTTCAACCAGATCCCTAATAATTGACTGCTCATTATCTATTATAGAAAGAAAAAGTTGATTTAAAAATGAAAAGAATATATATATATACCTGATGAAGAGATTCTGTACACCACACATGACAAGTAAAGAATGCATTCACATAGGTTCTAATCAGATTCTTTAAGGTAAGCTTCAGTAGTAGTCTGAGATGTTGACCAAAAGCCTGGTTTCATTCTAAAATAGATAAGAAACTTTAAAATAACTCAAATTTTTTTGGTTTTCACAAACAAAAGAGTTTGCAAAAAAAATCCAAACGGAATTCATAAAATCCGCAATTTAATGAAGAGATTGATTATCTAACAAAAACCTTTAAATAAGTAGACATTTAATAATATTAAGATAAATTACACATTTCACAACTGCATTGACACTGCAACTCAAGTCATTCAACTTGTAAATACATAATATCATTCACTATTAATATTTCTCCAAATGTAAAACAAACTAAATTTTTGGTAGGTCATCAACTATAGGAATTCAAAATTTTGGATCATCACCAGGTCTACTAAAAACTTAACAAAGCATTAATATACTAATTATGAAAAATGGATATACAGGTGAGGTGATTTTAAATGCTTATAACTCAAATCAGTGTGAGTTTTCAGAGATTCATATCATTGAATGAAAATTAATAATGTGAGTTAATTAAAATTTCTGGAATCTATTCTCAAAAATTATATTGTGTATGCTGAGAAAATCAGTGATATGAACCATCTACGAGAAAGAATCTCTGCAGCTGTAGAGACAACCACACTGAATATGCTGCAACATAAGCGGACAGAAATTGAGTACTGCTTAGATGTTTGTAGGGCTACAAATGGTGCTCACATTGAGACCTACTAAGGCAGTGTTTCCAAATCTTACAAAACCGCACCCCCCCTCCCCTAAGAAAATTATCTTAGCACTTCCCTCTATACCATGTTCAATTACAGTTCATAAACAATACATTCTGGGCATACAATTACTATTAATAAAGCCGCCTTAGGGAAAGACACAGATGCAAATGATATGTCCTAGCCAACTGAGGGCTAGAATTTGGCTGCAACATATTGTAGGTCTCAAGATTAAGATGGTTAAACGGGCAGTAAATATATGAGAAATCCTTTGCACCCCATCAACCTGCCCATCGCGCCTCCCCAAGGGGGGCGCACCCCACTGTTTGGAAACCACTGTATTAAGGCATGACATCAAACTTGGGAGAGTTTTTACACATTCTAGGGCAAACACCATGGTTACATGACACAAATTTGCAAATCTATGAAACATTGAAATCCCGGAATTCTTTTTTGATGATCTTGTATAGCATTGAAAGACTAAATTTTAGATAAATTGATGTTTTTACTTTAGTAAATCAAAGTTAGAAGTGAATCTATCATGCTACCAATAATATTGTCTATGAGAGGGGTGGGCAATCTACAACTCATACACCATATCTGGTGCCCGAAAGCATTTTATGTGGCCTATGAAGTTATGATGAAAATGAGAGTGGTAAAATTTAACGTACAAATTCATATTTTTAATTTTAAAATTATGATAACAAAACATTTAATATTGAATATTAACTCTAAAAACACCATTTAGTCATTTTCATTTACATGATGACACAGAATCTCTAGGTAATTTCCAATTTAAACTCTAATCTTGGCCTGCCATAGCATTGGATAAGCCCAATACAGCCTGCCAAATATTCACAATCACCAATGCTGCCCACCATGCAGAAAAAGTCAGCCACCACTGGTCTATAAAATAATTTACTAAACAAAATATTACATTACATCTTATAGCTATTATCACCACCATCCTATATCAAAAGAATATACAACTTTGAAATAAATAACTCATCACACAATGACAAATAAATCGGACCATATGTAGGATGTTCAAGAGTTAAAAATAAAATCTCTAAAAATCAACTATGTATTACAAATAATTTTGTATACTAGGAGCTCCACCCCTATGTGCTATGCGCATCAACTCTGTGCTCTGTAAGGCAAATTCATCTGCTGCCTGTGTGCAACCCTGAACCTCCTCCTTTCGGCATATATTTAAGATAAAAAATTATCATCATCATGGGTAGTCTGTCCGTAGACAGGTCTGTGATTATTCATGGTCAAACCTGGTTCTCCATATATTCCTATTTTCCGCTGTCCTCTTCATATCTTGATAACTCTCTTTCCCTTTCAAATCGTCTGTCAGCTGAAACCTTTTCCTTCCTCATTCCCTTTTTTCCATCTAGTTTTCCTTCTAACACGTCTTTAATCATACATAATGTCCAACCCAGTATGCCATCCTCTTTATAATAGTCTGTATAATCCTTTGCTTCTCTCCTACTCTTTGTAGCACTTCATCGTTTTTCATCCAATCTGTCCATTTTATCTTCAGCATTTACCTCCAAGTCCACATTTCAAAGCTTTCCAAGTATTTGATGTCATTTTTCCTTAGCATCCATGTTTCTGCCCTGTACAAAGCTATACTCCATACATAGCATTTTATGAACTTCTTGCAGATATCTTCCC
This sequence comes from Tanypteryx hageni, assembly GCA_028673005.1. Taxonomy (NCBI): domain Eukaryota; kingdom Metazoa; phylum Arthropoda; class Insecta; order Odonata; family Petaluridae; genus Tanypteryx; species Tanypteryx hageni. Next base: position 51,041,629 of record CM054118.1, on the reverse strand, counting down.
CTATATTCTCCATAAGTAGGTGTTTCTTTCTTCTGAAAATCGTTTTTGCTTTTCCTATTCTAGTTCTGATCTTATCCGTACATTTTGCTTCTCTTGTTATGATGCTTTCAAGGAAGGTATTTATAGTCTGAAACTTGTTCTAAAGGTTTTCCTACAATACTTACGTTCAGATTCTCTTCTTGGCCCGATATTTGACCTATTTTCAGATTCTCTCCCTCTTCCTCCCGCTCCCCTCCCTCCCTCCCTCTCCACTCTCTACCTCCCTCCATCCCTCCCACCAAACCTTCCGCTTTACCACATTCACTCCCTCCCTCCCTCTCTCTTTCCTTCCTACTCTCTTTCACTCTTCCCTTTCCCCAATATTCCCATCATCCTGCATTATCCCAATACGATGCAAAACAAAGTCGAGAGTGTGAAAAAATGAGCATCGACAAAAACAAACCGAATGGTAAGGAGAATGTTTAGTCTATGGTCTGCATCAAAACATTTGTTTCGATTTGATTAGATCAAAATCAATAATTCATTACGGCGTCCTTAATTATTATTGAAAGTGTTGAGACAATGCAAAAGGGTTGCCAAAATAAATTTGAAAATGTCGCTAAATACACCCTAAAAAGTAGCTAAAAAGTCACAAAACTCAAAGAAATATCACTAAAAAGTCATTTAAAATAAAAAGTACATAAATACTTAAGGATAATTCTTATTATATCAAATTGGTAAACTTATCTTCCTTTTTATAAATGAATAACAATTAAGATAGTATTTAATTGATTATTATAAACATGATAACATTTTTACAATTAATAAAAAAGGAATAGGAAGTTAAGGTTAAGCTTTTAAAATAAAAAGAAAAAAATCTGAAGTGGCCACCACATGACTGTCTCCATACCTGCAATATTTCTAAAAATTCCAAATGGCTTACATGATAATATATATTTTATGGAACTGAGAGAAAAATTTAAAGACTCCACAAAGAACAGAAATAAACTCCAATCCATAGCCTTCTGATATTGCGTATAGCCACAATAATCCAAAAATTAATAAAATAAAAAGGAGCATTATTAAGACGTAACTAACCGTAAAGTGTTTACAATAGTCACTGGTAGATGGTGTGGTTGTGGCAACCAAAAAATTTAGTTTTTGAGATATCTCTTAAAAAATGCATATGCGTATGGGAAAATGTTTCAAACAAAGGTTGTAGAAAATTTAATTTTCTACAACTATTATTTCAATACTTTTTTACATCCATCAAATATTAAAGCAAATATTTTTAAAAATTAGATGTGGCCACCACATGACTTTCTCCATACCTGTAATATTTCTAAAAATTCCAAATAGTTTAAATTATAATGAATATTTTAAGGAAATACGAAAAAAATTTAGACTTTACAAAGAACAGAAATCGACTTCTGATATTGGATATAGCCAGGAATCTCCAACATTTAAGAAAATAAAAAGGAGTGTCACTAACATAAGACATAACTAAGAGTCAATTGTTAACAATAGTCATCGGTAAGTGGTGGCAGCTAAAAAATTAGTTTTTTAAAATATCTCTTAAACAATGTATTATATGGGAAAATGTTTCAAACAAAGGTTGTAGAAAATTAAATTTCCTACAACATTTATGCCAATATTTTTTTACATTAATCAAATTTTTTTTTAAATCCCATTTGTCACATGACTTTCTCCATACCTGTAATATTTCTAAAAATTCCAAATAGATTAAAGGATAATGAATATTTTAAGAAACTGCTAAAAAATTTAAAGACTTTACAGAGAACCGAAATATACTCCTATCATAGCCTTCTAAAAGTGGATATAACCAGGAATTTCAAACAATTAAGAAAAAAATCTGATGTGGCCGCCACATAACTTTCTCCATATCTGTAATATTTCTAAAAATTTCAAATAGGTTAGATAATAATAAATATTTTAAGAAACTATGAGAAAATTTTAGACAACAAAGAACAGAAATAAACTCAAACCATTGCCTTCTGATATTGGATATAGCCACAAAGCTACAACAATTAAGAAAAGAACTAAGACGTAACTAAGCGTCAATTGTTAACAATAGTCGTCGGTAGGTGGGGTGGTGGTGGTAGCTAAAAATATCAGATACCTCTTAAACAATGCATTATATGGAAAAATGTTTCAACAAAGACTGTAGAATATTAACTTTCCTACAATGTTTATTCCAATATATTTTTACATTTATAAAATATTCAAGCAAATATTTCAAAATTATGGATAAGTGACAAGAGTAAACACCCACTTCTGGTTGATTGATATTTACCAAAAACTAATCAGTTCTTGTGACTTTTATAAAAATGTTAAATATAAAATTTCACTTTGACCTGATTAATAGTTTTTGAGTTAGAGCACCCAGAAAAAGCTATCACATACACACACACACACAGACATCATCGAGAAAATGTTCAAAACGTCTTCAGGGGACCTCAAAACGTGTATTTCCATTGAAATCTCAAAGTCGATTTTTTTCATGAATACAATACTTTCCCCTATACTACGTATAATGGAGAAAGTAAGAAAAAGGAGTGTTACTAAGGCATAACTAAGGGTCAATTGTTAACAATAGTCACCAGTAGGTGTTGGCAGCTAAAAAATAAGTTTTTAAAATATCTCTTAATGTATTATGGGGAAAATGTTTCAAACAAAGGTTGTTTAAAATTAAATTTCCTACAAAACTTAATCCAATATTATTTACATTAATCAAATATTAAAGCAAATATTTCCAAAAAATCTAATGTATCTACCACATGACTTTTTCCATACCTGTAATATTTATAAAAATTCCAATTAGGTTAAATGATAAGGAATATTTTAAGAAACTGCAAGAAATATTTAAAAACCTTACAAAGAACAGAAATAAACTCAAACTGTAGCTTTTGATATTGAATATAGCCCAAAGCTCCCGCAATTAAGAAAATAAAAAGGAGCGTAAAGTGTTTACAATAGTCGCCAGTAGGTGTTGTGTCGGTGGCAGCTAAATAATTTAGTTTTTACAATATCTATTCAACAATGCATTATATGGGAAAATGTTTCGAACAAACATTGTAGAAAATTAAATTTCCTACAACTTTTATTCCAGTATGTTTTTACATTTCATATTCAAACCAATATCTAAAAAAATGGATAAGCGACAAGAGTAAACAACCACTTCCGGTTGACTGATGTTTACCAAAAACTAATAAGCACTTCTTGCTTTAACAAAAATGTCAAATATAAAATTTCGTGCTGATGTGATTAATAATTTTTGAGTTAAAGCACCCACAAAATCCTGGTCACAGACATACACAGACACACACGCTCACACCCACAGACATCATCGAGAAAATAGTCCAAACGTGTTCAGGGGACCTTAAAACATGTATTTCCGTTGATATCTCGAATTCGATTTTTTTCATGAAAACAATACTTTTTACTTCGTATATATATGGAGAAAGTAAAAATGGTTAAGTGACAAGAGTAAACACCCACTTCCGGTTGACTGATCTTTACCAAAAACTAATCAGTTCTTGTGACTGTCATAAAAATGTTAAATATAAAATTTCGCATTGACCTGATTAATAGTTTTTGTGTTAGAGCACCCACAAAAAACTCACATATACACACACAGACATCAACGAGAAAATGTTCAAAACGTGTTCAGGAGACTTCAAAACGTGTATTTCTGTTGAAATCCCAAAATCGATTTTTTTCATGAAAACGATACTTTCTCCTACACTACGTATGGAGAAAGTAAAAATGGATATGAGTAAACACCCACTTTCGATTGACTGATTTTTACCACAAACTAATTAACTCTTGTCCCTTGAACAAAAATGTCAAATATAAACTTTTGCATTGACATGATTAATAATTGTTGTGTTAGAGCACCCACCAACTTTTTATCACACACACACACTGACATCGTCGAGAAAATGATCAAAATGTATTCAGGAGACCTCAAAATGTGTATATCCATTGAAATCTCGAAATAGATATTTTCATGAAAATAATACTTCCCCCTATACTACCTATGGAGAAAGTAATAAAAGATATTAAAAATCCACTATAAAAAAGTACTACATTAACGCTTCATACACAAGTCTCATTCAGGTAACTCTTCACCACTTATATGACTACTTTTGGTTTCATCTTTAGGTAAATTCTCATATGCATCAGTGGAACCAATTTTGTTTATTACACTTTCGGGCAGTTTGTAATTGCAGCAACATTTCCCATGCCTTCTTAAATCATTTCTAATGGCCAAAATTGCCTTTAAAGTTTTGATACTCATTCTGCTTTGTAATTTTGATTTTACAATGTCTATGACACTAAATTGACATTCAACATCAGCATTTGAGTGGGGAAATGTGAGTACAATTAAAGCTAGATTTGAAATATCCTCAACAATATTTTCACCAGTTGAATCGGAGCAGCTAGCGATTTCCGGCCAAGTTTTCGTCCACATGACTGTATGTAGTTTTTTCCACTGAAAGTCAATACGTCAGAATTGTTGAATCTTCGACAAACATTTTTGCTAGATTAAGTATTCCTGGTTTTGTTTCTTTCAAATATTCACTTGCACTCGAACAAGACATTGACTGCAAAGCAGTAATATTCTCTGGCAACCTTGTTGAAGTTATTATAAAAGAAACTAGAAAATTATGATATCTTTTACAGTTTGCTTCCTCAGAAAATTTGTACTCTGATATTTCCTTTTCAAATTCATATCCTAAGTAAGGATGAGAATCCAGTCGATTTGCAGTTTCAGTACTTTCTGAAATATTGATCTTTGAACATAGGATATAATTTAAATGCACAAAATCATTGAGTAACTTAGTAAAAATCGCTAAGTTAGTGGCATGTTGCTAAACCTTAAAGAAAGTCACTAAACGAAGTAAAAAGTCACTAAATATAGCAACAAAGCTGCTAAATTGGCAACTATGCAATGCAATCTTTAATTAGATTGCCATTTCCTTTTTAAAAACTTCGAGTTTGTTGCTATGGTAGTTAGAATTTTTCATTGTTATGCCTCAGAAAAATATGCTTTCCTTGTGATTAAAAACAAATTTTTACAATAATTTGGCATGGATTTCAATTTTGCCTTTCAAAATTAATCTCTTCATTCATCTACAAAACTGTTTTCATCCTGAGTTCATATCTCAATTGTAAGTAATTTAAGAAAGCATATTTAGAATGCCCTGGATTGAATCCCAAGCTTTTCTTATGGGGTATTGAAATGGAACAATGGAGTCAAAAAAATCATCAAAAAGCAAATTTTTTAAATTTTCAATTTTTACCGTATTTTGTGACCTATGACCAACCATCATGCCAAATTTCAGATCTATAGCCATTCTAGAAGTAATTTATAATGAGGCACGGGACACCTAGGACACAATTTTTATATTATAGAGATATAAAGAAATTTTGTCAATCAAGTAGTACAGAAAATGAAATATGACCCTAGTTGTTAATGAATATATTTATCTCATTCACTCCTTTTTGCCAAGTGCCATTAGGAGATTAGAAAAAAAATTCAAAAATTTCTGTTTTTAGGGATTTTTTCCAACCCCATTGTTTCATTTCCACCCCATAAGCAAAGCATCAAACTCAGTGGAGGACATAATAAAATCTTATATCTATGTTGTTAAAATTGAAGAATAAAGCAGAGACTTGAACAGTTCTATAGCTAAAAGAATGGGTTTATTTTGGTTGAAGGCAGAATTCAAATCCCTGCTAAAAAAAAAGTGAAATTTTGTTATTTTAATGACATAAAAATGAGAATTTTTGGGGTTTTTTTACAATGAAAAATATTTTATGCCCCAGCAAAATATTTATTCTTGCATGTGAAATACAAATATTTTAAATAATCAGAAAAAATATCTCAACCTGCAGATTTGCAGGAAAATTATAAAATTGAAATCGGTCAAACCGTTGGTGAGATACTGAGATTTTTTTGACTGGCTTAGCTCTACTTGACGTAGTTGTAGTGGTTGCTGTTAATGTGCCACTGCTAGCAGATATTAGACGCTGCAGGAAATAACGTGACACTCCAAGTGTACATTAGTAAAAGAAAATAAACCTTGCAGTCGCTGACCTTCATGGAAATGTGACAGAAGGCTAACTACCAAGACAATATTTAATCTAACCAACCAGTCGATTTATCGATGGGCAACTGCTAGTGTGTGTGTGTGTATATATATATATATATATATATATATATATATATATATATATATATATATATATATATAATTAGGTTTTTAGAGCCAAGGTAACAGCCACTTTAACATGTGATGCATCAAATAAAAATGTCTTGACCTGCATATTTGCAGGAAAATGATAAAATTGAAATCAGTCAAACCGTTGGCGAGATACTGAGATTTTTTTGACTGGCTAAGCTCTGCTCGATTTAGTTGTAGTGGTGCTCCTAGCGGACATTAGTAGAAGGAAACAAACCTTGCAGTAGCTGAGCATCTTGGTAATGTGACAGAAGGATTACTACCAAGACAATATTTAATGTAACCAACCAACGAACGGGCAACTGCTAGTATCATTTATTTCTACCAATGATGTAAACATGATCACATCATAATCCTAACACACTAAATATCCTATTTATTTCAATTAATTTTAGTGCAACATATAAACTATGGTCATCATTCAAGTTTCCAATATAAAAGTTAATTATAAAAAAATTTGTTTTCCTGACCAATACTTGTTTACTTACATGTGTATAGGTGAATTTATAAAAAATATAGTAGTGTTGAAAATTTACAGTTAAAGAAATCTTTTACAAAAATTATTTTAAAACTAACTCCTAAACCATATATATGATAGTGTTGTTTTCAGGGCCACAGAATGGAAATCTAACACCTGAGAAACAAGGCAAAACGCTACCTCAGATCATAACACATTAAACACAGACACACCTACTTGGTTTATGGAAAACAAATTCTCTCCAGGGACCAAAGTATTATGCATGCAAGTCTGCAGGAAAATGATTCTGTGCCAGGGACTCACCCATTCATACCTTACAATATACAATATTGTACGTATTTTGTCCAAAAAAAACAAGTTTTTGCCCAAACTTCGTACGAAAGTCCAATAGCGATGGAGCGTCTAGCTTCCCTTCCATTCGAAATCACCTCTTCCTTTCGAACGTTCCACAACCAATCAGAATCTAGGATTCAAAAAAAGAGCGGCAATCTTATTATGCAATAAAAATTGAAAGCATTTCTGCATGGTTCAAATAAATGGATAATTCAATAAATAATCGTAGATTCACTTTTGTTACGATTAATTATTCGCGCCGGTCATGAAAAAGTAGGCCTTTTTCCCCAATCTTGGTACAGAACTCCTATAGCGATTGAGCTTCCATAACCAATCAGAATATTGGATAACGGCAATCTTATTACACAATAAAAATTGAAAGCATTTCTGCGTGGTTCAAGAAAATGATAATTCAATGAAGAATCGTATGCTCACTTATTTTTTACGATTAATTATTCACGCCAGTTACGAAAAATGTAATTATATTCTTCTAAGCGAAGTGTAGGATTATAAGTCAAGTAATATATGGGGGTTTTATCGATATAACTACCGATATCAGTCCATATGTAAATTAGAGGAATGTCCCAATGTACCGCAAATGTATTAAAATATGTTGCAAATAATTGCCATCTATAAAGCACCAATTTAAGGAGTATTAAACTTCAATATACGTCAAAATAAACTCGTAGATTTGTAAGCCACATTTAACAAGGTGACCAGACATACCTACACCTTTCGGGAGTACAGTAGGTACTCCTTTCAGCGACTTGGTACTACTGAAAAATCGTACTTTTTTGCAAACTCGCAATCTATCGTATACGCCACATAGTGTCGAGCCGATATCGATTCCTTTAAAATCTTTGTTTGAAAGAGCCGTATATTTAGTTTTTGCACTCAATTGGCATACAAGTTAACGAAATCTCTCAACATATTCACGCAAAGCAGGATCGTGTGGAGGACATTGTTACAAAAGCGCATTATATCTCGATTGAAGCGATGAATTTATGGGTAGGTCCTACCTCTATAGTTCGAGCAATTTATTCTCAAAGTATTAATCTAAACGACGCGGAATCGTCACTCAAGTCTTCCACTAACCTATGTAGATCATTAAGGTACGTTTTATTTCTTTCTCCGACATTATTTTCCATGTTTGATCAAATGCCAAGGCATTTTCTTGATTCCATTTCCTTATAAACAAATTAATTTATTTCTAAAATAATGTTTTATTTCTGAGCCTATTATGATATGAATCTATTTGTATTGAATACAATGTTTGAAAACTCTAAAATTTATAAATTGAATTTTCATTATCATCTGATTCTTTTAATACCTAAATTTTTAAAAATTCAAATTTTTGTTCTTTTAGATATAGTCAAATACATCTTTGATAACATTTGTTAATATATTGTTATATATGACATTGGTTGAAACATTTAAAAAAGAGAATCACTTCAATGTGAAGTCTGAAAAAAATGAGAACTTTTGCTCTCTACCCCAACAATCAAAATGTGAAGGAATCTTTAAATTACTGTACACACTCTTAAAAAGAAGTACAAAAGAAAATCTGTTGAGTGGGGAGGGGGGTTAGGATTAGACTCTGACCTAGTGTACTCATTAAAAACTTTGAAAATCTGGTCACCATTCAAGGGCAAGCGATGAGTGACACTCATTTTTAAAGAAAGGCCATTTCTAAATAAATCTTTATCATTCGATCTTACAGATTATCAATGACAATTAAATTGCAAGTATTTTGAAAATGTTACTTTCACTAAACAGTACATATTTTCATAACATTTGCATGCTTGGAATTATCTGTCAGTCTGGGAAAATTGGGAGACATTGTTAAAAGTATTAATAGCAAGTTCATCAGTTTCATCAGGCTTGATGAAATTAAAATGAATGTTTATTTGATTCTGTAATAAACAAATTTATCTATTCATTTGCTAATACAGTAATTATAAAACTGCTGTATTTTATGAAAATCATTTTTAATTCACATAATTCCTAATAATTTACAAATACATTCTAAATACAGTAAAGACCTGCATATAGAACGCAGGGAGGTTTTTGGTTCCAATTCTGTGAATTTTCTATTTATCCATGTATAGGATGCAAGAAGGTTTTCTCTTAAAATTCTAGGAATAAACAATAAGTTGCAATAAAAAATTCATATCCATTCTATTAGATGATTTCCATCGAATATACTTTCTGCTAAGTATGATCTGAAAAGTGAACTTACTGAATTATGAGATTTACCTATGTTGAAACTTATAACAGGATATAATAAAACACTTGGGAAAGCAATGTAGAAGATAAAATGTAGCAGATTTTTGAGACTCCTACCCAAATGAAATAAAAAACTCTGTAAAAATTTCTGCGATTGTCTGTGAAACATGCAGTAAAAATAAAATATCTTGAATTTAAAAAGGTGGACTCATTTGTAAAGTAGATATAAAAACAATCTGTCAGTGGATCATGGAATGGCCTCCCCTCAGAAATGATAATTAACGGATTCAAAAAATGTTGCACAAGTAATGCTTTAGATGGAAGTGAAGATGACATATTACGGGAAGATGATAACAATTGCATGACGACTGCAAGATTAGAATCAGACGAATATGAAGCTTCAGAAACAAATGAAGTTCATGACGAGTTCCAAATTACTGATGACATCTCCGATGATGGCGAATTAATAGAATTTTAGGAAAATTTTTGAAAAGTTTGATTTGTTTTCTTGATTGAAGATTTTTTCAATGAGCAGACACTTGATTTTTAAATTTTAGTTATCAGGCATTTCATTTTAACTGAAGACTACAGAAAGAACAAAAAACGTTTAGTATCCATGTATGAGTGGCCAATGAAGCCAAAATATCTTGTATTTGCAATTATTGTTTATAAAAGTGCTATCTTTTTTCATAATAAAAAGTTTTTTTTTAATTAAAACACTGATGGTTAATAAATATTAGTTTGCAGCTGTTTATTATTCATTGAACACTTCGTAGATAGAAAAACATGATTATTATGTACCTATGTATAAAACACTACTTTTTAGCTTCGAAATTTTGGAAAAAAGTGCATCCTATACATGGGTCTTTACGGTAATTATTAAAATTTTGGGTATTTGCCCTTTAACTACCTACAACATTTTTTCATAGGGAGTGGTGTCATAGATGACAAGAAACCTGTTCAACTTAATCTTAAGCCCCTACCTCTGAGATACCCACTGTGCGTAGGACAGAGGCGAATCGGCTGGGCACTCCAATTCAATCTTAAGCCCATTATTTTGTGTAATGTTTAAAATAATCTCGGTGTCCCATCATAATATAACTACAGACTAATATTCCTAAGCTATTAATATCATTCTTAGCTAATTAGTTTCAAGGCTCTTAGATCTGAAGCAAATTTGTCAAGACCTGAAAATTATCAGTAAGAATTAATAAAGGTGATCTACAAGAGAAATATGTTCGCAATTTTACAATTTACTCAAGTGAGCAGATAAAAATTTTCAACAAAAAAGTTCTCAACGATAGTAATATAAAAAAGTTCTAAAATGGAGTTAGAGTTGGTGTCAGGAATAATGACTTTTAAATTGTTTGGTTCCATCAAAAGTGTTGCATGGTATTTTCTCATGTTCAATACTGCAGCAATGAAACGAAATTCTGTATTATGTAATCAACTGGTTTAGGTTCCAATGATCTATGCAGTTATCTAGTAACACAGTATAAGAGGGAGAGGCTTACAATGGTATTTATGAATAATAATAATAACTTTCAATTTTTTTGTTACTTGACTAGAATTTATACCCTTTTTTCCTGCTATTAGAATGCCTTTCGAGTAATGTTTCCTGGGATAAATTCCTTAATGTTAAATATTTCCTGTAGATCTTCTGCATAAACTTTAACATTTGCACGGTAACCATCATGAAGAATATATAAAAAATTGAAGCTATCAGCTTGACTTTATCATGATCTGGCAAAGATACGGTAATAGTGTTTTAAACTACCATAGTTCTCAGAGAGCAGAGGCACACTCTAATTGCAATTTGGTGGTCATGAGTTTTATTTGAAGTTCCAGAATTTAATAAAAGTTAAATTTAGAAATGCTTCACCAGGGAAATATTGGAAAGCATTAGGAAGATATGCAAGCCTGAGAAATACTAGTAGGTGAGAAAACTCGAATGAAAACAAGGAAAAATTTTTAACCAAGGTAACCTTGTAAAAAATAACAATCCATGACATTGTATACTCTCCAGATTCTATCTAAATTATCATGACATTTGAAGTGGTTTCATTGATCAATGCGAATTAAACTTTGAACACATAAGTTTGCATAAATTCATATTGTAGGTCTTTGAAAATTTGTCTTAATTTCTGACTATTTTTCATTATTTATTTTATCATTAGGTAATATTTTAGCCATTAGCTTGAATTTTGAAAACTGAATTGGCCAAATACAATGGAACCTTAAAACCTGAAATCTTCAGACTTTAGGAGTATAGAAACACCTGGTATTTTTGCATGTTCAGTTTGAATATGATGAATGTGAATAAGTCCTGCAAAATCTCATTACCCTTCTGACAATATTAAGACAATATGATATTATTAAATTAAGATTAATGCAATGTTATTTACACTGTTAATATTATATTAATATTATTTAGCTAATAGAGTAAATAAGGTTTTCAATTTTAACTATGAACTGAAAAAAAAAAGTTGGGATATGCCAGAATTTGCCTCTAATCAGTTTTTAAGTTGCTGCAATTCCCTGAAATAAATGATTTACATAAATGAGCTGCCTTTGCAAATTTTAATGAAAGAAAATTACACGAGAATAAAATATAGGACAAAATAATTGACTGAATTTATTTAATACTATCTTCTCCTGTTATTCAAAAACAGTCAATTAGAATTAGCTTGTGGATTCTGATTGGCCATTGACCTTGTAGCCTTTCACTTTAGTTTCTGCACTCTCTCTTCAGAAAATTCATCTCATAGTGAAACTTAGGCATAGGCCATCATTGGCCAATCAGGATCCTCAATGGACCAGCCAGCCAATGACAACAAAACGAAACATAAGCGAGAGATGTATATATTGCAGCCAAAAAATCTTGATCACCACTTCAACTCCAGAAGATGCAGTCTATAAGCACTGCAAAATGTCAGGAGCATACAACGTACACCTCTATGTGACGAAACCTGAAAATCTACCTTTGCACTCAACAACCCCACAAAAGCCTCCAATTGAAGCTATATTTTCAAGTTTCTTGTGCAAGCTCCATCAAGAACACTGTATATTGCAGCATGTCTACCTGAATTTTTTAACAAAAATTTGTATAGGGTTATACTCACTGTATAAGGTGACCCATCTCTTACACTTATCAAAAATAAATGAAATTGTTCTCCAGATAACATCAACATCCAAAAATGTTTTGAATAAAACATGAAAATAAACACCACAATAACGAGAAGTTTATTTGATGATTTGGAAATATGCAAAAAAATTCCCATTTAGAAATATCTAACAAATTTCCCTACATTCCTTTCCATATTATTATACCTCACTTTAAGTTATTGAAAGATGCACCGCAATATACGGTAATTAAGTAACACATACATGCTTGTGTATGCACACACATATGTACATAGAACAATTTGTGACAATATTTCTATGAGAAATAGGAGATTTATTTTATCATTGTTATATTTAAGACAATAACAAAATACCAGGCTAATTTTGTTTTAAATTATGCATTTGGTTCTGTTCTCCTACCATTGTACATCACAGTTTAGACCAGGAGCATGGAACATATGGCCCAGGGAGTGCATTTGACTTGCAAGATTATCTTAGCCAGCCCATGAAGATTTGTTAGAAAATGTGTCTTTGATATTTAATACAGATAATTTAAACATTTAAATGAAAATTGCAGTCATAAAACCTTTACGGTGAAGTTTTGACATTGAAAATGTGATACACTGGTGTTTACCTTTTATAATAACCCAAAATCTCTTCAACTAGCTTTTATGTGAATTGTTATCCATCCTTGCAGGGCCTCTGCACACTCTAATGTGGTTTGCCAAAGCATTCACAACAATGGATGCAGCTGATTGCATAAATAGTTGCACACCACTGCCATAGACAATAGTTACCGTAAACCAAATTAAAAGAAAAATTTCCTGTTTTCAATTGATTTGTTTGATAATAAATCATAATATCAACTTTCTTCTTCTTAAAAAAGAAAATTATCACTCATTGATGCAGTCAAGTTATAAATTCTAGACCTTATAATCTTCCTTCTAACTATATAAAAATAATTTTATACTACCTCACAAAAAAACCATTTCATTTTACATTTAAAGCACATTTATAACAAAGCAGCATTACTTGCTTCTATTTCAAATATTTAATTTTTGGGCCCAATTCAAGCCTATATCAAAAAAATATCACAACAAGGCTTGGAAAAGCTGAATAACATTTGGCGAATGACAATAATAACATCATATCCTTGAATTTGAGCAATTTCAGCAAGATGAGTAGGCCAGAAAAAAATAACCAAGTTATGGAAAGCTGTACTAAATGAGATCATGTTTTAATTTTACCAAGAACTTTCTGAGATTAGAATTAAACTAAAAATAAATTCCTCACCTCATCAAACGACAAATACATTCCATTGTTGAATGGCCATTACAATGGTACTAAGTGAATTGACATTACCAGAATCAAGGTACCACCAACTTTCTACCAAAAATAAATACGTTCTGAAATCTTTGCAAATGTCGATGAAAATGAGATGTGTTCAATTTCTCATTAATTTACCCAGATTCATTTCTGGCTAGAAATTGTTTTAATTTAACAAAAATCTGAAAAAATCTTGAAAGCAAAACTCGCTAACAAAAACTTGGCAATTATCTACCTCAAACCACACTATAATCCACTGAAATCCTATCAGGATACGACAATCATTTTAATCATTATTCTTCAGCACAATTAATACAGTTGATGCATCTTCAGGATTCATTTTCTTTTCGACAAGATGAAATATTACACTTTCTAATTCTTCCACCTTCTTCATCAAACGACGCTCACGTCGTCTGAGGTACTTGATCCTCTTATCCTTCTCCCTAATTACATTTTGGGCTGTTTTGAAACATTTTGCAGCGTTTTCAGGTGAAACTAAATCTTCTACCTTGAAATCACCTATGTAAGATTTTCTCTTTAAATAATTTAATGAAGTGAAGCATTTCTCATTAGAGGAAGTAGTTGTGCCGTCTTCATTGGCAGCTGTCACTTTGTTTGAGCCGAGAGGTTTCCCCTTTTTATTATCTTTACCATGAATAATACATTTTTTAAGTAGTGCTTCCTCCTCATCCAAATTTAGCTTCAGAATTGAAGAGATCTTTTCACTGGAGGTGGATACTGAATGGACAGCCAAACGGCTTTGAATGCAGCTATTATACTTACTATCCTGTTTCACTGCTTCTTTATTTTGTTCTTCAAATGCTTCAATTATGTTTTTTGTCTTTCCTTCATTGTGGCTGGACATTTCCTCGCTTGCTACTGGAGGCACTTCAGGAACACTTTGAACATGACGCTTCTTCTCAATCTTTAAACATGATTGATCACCATTATTACCTATCACTTCACCAGATTCATCTTCAAAGATAATTGCACCTTTCTTGGGCTCTTTATTTGCACTCCTTGAATTGTCTCCCTCTGCTAAATTTCTTAAACATGTTCCTAATTCACCACAATTAGCAGAATTTTCTTTAGTCGAGTGATGATGAGATCCTTCGAGAGGAATAGAATTAAGATTGCATGTATGCACTGCTGGTAAGGCAACAGTGGCTTGTCCCAGCAGCATCGTTTTACCTTTTCTTGATTTATTTGGAGGTTTAATTTCATGTTTAGGTTTGGTCTCTGAAGTTATATCAGCATCGGAACCACCTTTTTCTAAAGTATAACTACTCTGGCCACTTACAGAGGAATGATCATAAGACCCTTTAGGAACTGTAGTTTCTCTAACTGAGGAATGATTCTCTTTTGTTGTGCTGCATGATGCCTCTAAAATCTCACTGTTTTCCTTTAATGACTTGGGTAAATTATTATCCTGAATCCGAGATGCTTCAGATTCCTTGTTTTCTGTAACAGCTATTTCTATTACGTCATCAGCTTTCTGTATAGTTTTAATACCTTTTTTCCTTTTACTTTTCAAACCCCAATCCTCGGAAATGAAATCACCAAAGAAAGTTTTCTTTTTCCTACATCTTTTTGCAGGTAAAGAGGAGATGCTTCCGTCTGATATCATTTCTCCTTCATCTGATGCCAATTTTACTAACTCTGTGCTAATCTTACGTGAACCACCCACATTCAATTCCTTTGTCATCTTTAATGGCACTGTAGAAACATTAAATTTGGTGAATTTTGTTTTTGTATCTTTAGTTTTCTGCTTCCCATCTTCTTTTCTTTTGGCAGATTTCAGTCCAGTCACCTTTTGGCCTTTCCTGCTGACTGGAATGTTGCAGTTACTTACACTTGAAGTTCTTTTTACAGTTTCCTCATCTCGATTCTCTGGTTTTCTGAAAAGATGGAAAGAAGGTTTTAAAAATTATGCAAGCAGTTCCATCAGCTAACTAGAATTACATGCACATACATCATTAGCCTTGTAACTCTGTGCATGAATCTGTAATCTACTTAATCAATTTGGAAATTTACTTTAATCATCGCCGTCTGCTATACTAATATGCCGGTTCACTTTCCAATCTTTACATGTAAGCTAGTGAACATGTTGTAGTTCAACAACGCAGAGCGCTGATAGTGTGTCCTTCCAAACCTTGTCTCTCTTAGAAAATATTGTTTCCTACTGAGTTGTGTGTACTGTAGAGTATTTCTGGTGTTATTTGGAAGTTCTGTAGGAGTTGTTTTAGATTGTGCTCCAGGATTGTTGCCCAGCAGGTAATTTTTTCTATAACAATGATATATTTGGATTTTCAGAGATGTATTTCACTCCCATTTATTCCTTATTTATTTGTTTTTGTTTTGTTTCTGCATAAAATATAGTCATGTTAAATGATTTTAATAACAGTTCTTTATCACAATGAATTCTGTGCACTTCATTAATTTTATAACCAACACAAAATGATAGTCCAACTGAAAAACCAAAGAAGAAAGTTGCTTGTAAATTTTATCATTTATTGGGTTTTCTGAACATCTGAAAGTTAAAAATTCATAAACAAAATTCATGATGCTTTATGGTCAATATTTTAGGTAATTGCAACAATGGTTTATTGTTGAATTTCATTCTGCTATAGTAAAAGTGGAAAAGTTAAAGACATCATTTCACGAATTTCCTGTCATTCAAGAACAGAGGGAGAAATGGCAGAAAGCAATATTCAGAGCAAATTTCAATCCCAATTTTAGATCAAGGTCCTCTGTTGTTTGCAGTTTCAATTTCAATGAGTCTGATGACTGTGGCGAGCCAACAAACAAACTTAAAAACTACCAAGTTACTTGGAAGAAAGAAAAACTAAGTTGCAGTCATACGAAAACAAATATCATGATGCTCTTAAAGACGTGCTCCAAGTTTATGAAGCTCATCCATCTGATCTCAAGAGGAATATCCTTCTAGATCAGATCCTAAATTTCAGAAAAAGTCCCCAAGATGATCTGAGAGTACAGTGAAACAATGCATCATATGGCAGTATGTATCTCCAATAGGGTACAAATTTGCTAGGAAATTCATTCTTCAGTTACCTAGCAAACCCTCACTATCTCAATACGTAGGAAATGTGAAACTGGAGTGACATCACTGATGAAAGAGGCTACATCTAGAGTGTGAACAGCTCAATGAAGCAGAGATGTGCTCATTAATTGTTAATGAAATGTCTATTAAGCAGCAGTTGCAGTATGACAAAAAGCTTGACTCTTTTTTGGGTGAAGAAGATACTTCAAAGCATGTTGCTAATATTAGAAATGGCTGCAAGAGTGACCTAAATAATGAGCATAACATAACTGAGAAGAAAGAAAAACAAACAGTTTTGGCAAACAATCTTTGTTTTCTCATTTCCAGAATATCAACAAACTACAGACTACCTGCAGCATATTTTTTTTCACGAAACTTTCAGGAACACATCTTCACACTGACATTTGCAGTAATGAAAGAAATTGAGAACTATGGTTTCATGGTTTTGTCTGGTAAGTGACAATCACAAAACAAATGTCAACATGATGAGAAGACTATCTAATGTGAAGACAGTTAAGCCAAGGATCTCTGACCCTGTGAATCCTGAACGACCTCTTTTCCTGGCTTTTGGTTAGTGCCACATAATTAAGAAAGTAAGAAATGCTCTCCTAGACAAGGTTATGTTTGACGGTGAAGAAGAAATAAGCGGGATACATATAAAAAACCTATATGAATTACAGTCCAATGAAATTATAAAACCAGTTTGTTACCTGAAGCGGAAGTGTGTTAATCCCAACAATTTTGAGAAAATGAATGTTAAACGTGCCAAAGACATTTTCTCTAATGAAGTCATCACAGCTTTAGAATACCTAAAAGACAACAAGCAAGGCATGGAAATTCGCAGATACAGGAGAAAATATAACCTTTCTGAGGAACATGAAAAAGTTGTTTGAGATTCATAATACAAGCAGTAACAATTTAAAGTCTGAACATCCAGAAAAAAGCATTTCTTTGATATGGATGATGAATGACTCCAATGGCTGGAGAGCGATTTTCCTAAGTATCTTAAAGATATAAAGGAAGCAAGTGATAGGAACAGAAAGGGATTTCTGAGTAAGGAAACATATCATGCAAATCTGCTGATGACTCTTTCTATGGTGAAATGTGTGCAGTATCTTCCAGAATCTGGTAGCAGTAGTAGCATGGATTATTAGTTGCTTTGACATCGGAGGTCATTTTGCACCATTAACATTCAATTTAAGATATTTTGTGGTCAATGCGTTACGCAAGTCATTAGAATCTGGTTTCCACTTCGTATTAAGAAGGGCATTAAATAGTGACCAGATTGAAATGTTCTTCAGTGCTTTGCAACAAATGTTGGGTAATAATGACATGACAGGGCAGTTGTGTTCAGCTTGAACAGAATTCTAAAGCCCACTTCCGGTTGCTGATTTTTACCAGAAACTAATCAGTTCTTTTGCATTTAACAAAAATGTCAAATATAAAATTTCACATAGATCCGATTAATATTTTTGGAGAAAGAGCACCCACAAAAAACTGTCACATACACACACACCCACAGACATCAAGAAAATGATCAAAGCGTGTTCAGGGGACCTCAAAGCATGTATTTCTGTTGAAATCTCGAAATCGATTTTTTTCATGAAAACAATACTTTCCCCTATACTACGTATGGAGCAAGTAAAAACATCCTGGTTGAGGCCACAGAAATTCCAGATACAGCAAGGAACATACTTCTGTAACTAGAGAAACCTCCATGTAAGTAACATACAACTTTATCACTGTATTATTTGCGTGTGAATTTTATAATTTTGGTAGAATTAATCAATTGTTTCCAAAATTCAACTCAAGTATTTCATTCTCGCAGGCCTTGGCTATTACTCTATGAAGCTTTAAGCTACGTTGGAGGATTCGTAGTATAAAAATTGTGAAGGAAATCAAATGTAAATTTTGTTTTGATCTAACGTCAAGCTCTAAATACAGATTCTCACTACTGGATTTGATATGTAAGAAAGACAACAACAATCAGATGAATTATCCTTCTCATCTACTCCTTTGGCTGTTGAAAATAGTCCAGGAGTCCGTTGAGAAAGCATCTGCCTGTGTATTCTCTAACATTAGTGGAGCTCTTACAATAGCTATTTTGCCAGTTCTGAGCAATTCCCCAAACATGAAGTGTTCCCAAGATGGTAACTCTAAGGCAGTGGTTCTCAAACTTTTTCATTCCGCGAACCCCTTTCATAAAAATCCAAATCTCACAAACCCTCTCTTAAAAATAAAAATTTTTAGGGGTCATCTTCCTTACCTGAATATTAGTGGCATAGCCAAGGGGGGTGATACATGCTAAAACATCCCCCTTCAGGCATGGAAATTAAAATACTTCAATTTTGCATGTAAATTACACTTGAACAAAAAATTATTAAAAATTTCTTATTAAAGTATTGTCCTGTACCACATTGTAGAATTCAAGTTTAAGCACTTAAAATTATCATTTTGCTTTAATAATGTAATTATTAGCTCAACAACTTGTTACTATATAATCAAAGCAAAATATCGCTCCTAACCAACGACAGCCTTAGATAGGTAGATGCTGCGATAATGCATTTGTGGTTATAGTTAAAATTTCTCGTTGTTAAAAATTTGAAAGATTCTGCATCTGCGTCTAAAAAACTTCATACAAATTCATCAAGGATTTGATTTCTCACATCAACAAAAATAAATTTTGTTAATTTATGCATTCAAGTTTGTCTCAACTTCATTGTTTAATTAGAGCAATCTTAAAATGATAAAGATGATCCAAACAGAACTTATGATCCTTACTTAATCATTTATTTAATACTTATATTGGCTTAAATAGCTTTAAAGTCATTGCAGATATGTAGCTCTTTGTGTTCCCAAATTTCATAATTTAGCGTTATAAAATACTACAAATACATTCAAACGGAATATAAAATTGATCATGCATATTTGTGTGGCAAAATAACGCGTTCATGTATTAGAATATACCGAATCTGAGTCCAACAATAGTTGTTGCTATAGCAACACTCTCGTAATGAGTGATAAAAACTGCAAAATCGCCAGTATTAATGCAAAATTCTAAGAAATACATTCGATAAGCAAAATTCTACGATAAAAATTAGAATCTTCCTTCATTTCCTCAGAGAACACTACAAAAATCGCTCCAATATTACAATTCTAAGATATTTTATTGTGCAAGAGAAAATTACCCTGCACGATGGATTTTAGATTTCCCATGTAAATCAAACGGGAAGGGTAGTTCCTGGAATCAAACCTGGGACTTCAATCTTCGCAACAAAAACTATCCTCGGGAGCTCGACCCATGTAGCAAGAGATTTCCACCAAGTTTCATGAAAATCGGTCAATTGGTTCAAAAGTTAATAGGGGGGACGGTCAGACAGACACAATGACAAAACTATAAGCATATTTCCATTCTGGAAAGTGAGCCTAATATACATTCTCTTTTACTTTAGAATAAATACTTTAAAGTAATTTTTCCTAACTTCTTGGCTTTCATTGTATTTTTCCCATAGAGTAATAACATATATATAGAGACCACCTACTGGCTGCGCAGTGGAGTGAAAGTTGCTCCAACATCTGTAAGCGCTCGAGTCATGTGACTGCTGGCAAAAGACCATGCCAGTACATTGAGAGCACTACGTTTTTGCTGCTTTTGAAAGTAATAGTCATGTTTAATTGAATCACTAGTTGCATTTTCTTATGATAATTAACAAATATAATCATTATCTATTTATATAATGTTGTAGCGATGTAGTTCATCGTAAGGTCGCCTCATCATGCGGTATCCGCTAAGCACGACACGTGTATTTTTCATTTGCATTTAAAAATTATGTACATTGATCGTACGAATTCGGGGTTTGAACCGTAGTAGGTCTAAAGTAATAAAAAATAAATATCCTACCGTCCATTTTTTATACGTGATGATTCGGGTAACAAATTCGTTTTGAGCAAGAAAATTTGATGGTTTTTAGGTGAAAATATGTTGTCGTCCAGGGTAAGGCCAGTCAAAAGTATACAGACCACAATTTTCAAGTGATTTATTTTATGGAACTTTTAAAATGAATAGGTCTTTATTACGCAAAAATCCCTTTCTGCTTTAATTTTATTTTTTAACTAAGTTAGACGTAATCTAGTATTATTTTTGCATCTTATAATTTTAAATGTTTCAAATTGTAGAGAAATTTTTGTGATTCTATCACATTGACAACATTTTTCCATCATTAAGAGCAATCACGTTATCACTATCTCCATGAGATCAATAACAGGAAAAAACCTTTTGGTTCGTCTTGAATTCATGCTGATTTTAATAAAATTTAAAATACAAATGAATAATATTCTCCAGTCATTCCCATGTTATTGAAGTGATGATAAAGTTCTGGAATCGAATGCAGACCATTATCATACCTGGTGATTATTTGAATCTCCTTTTGGCATCACGCTGACAGAACACAAAGAATGGTCACCAGAATAACTGCTTTTCAGTTATTTGTGTAATACAAACAGTAACCTAGAACAATTTTACACTAAGTGTATAGGATGCAGCATACATTGCCACTATATTAGAAAATGACCAATATTACATTGTGATAGTTATTTTTATTTTTTTAATAGCCAAAGCCTAATACAAAAGTGTACAAATAATAATAATTTATTGCTCCAAAGATCAAAGTACATCAATGTAGGACAAGTCAGAACAAAAAAGACGGTATATAGTAAAAATTTCTCTTTTTCATTCTATTTTAAATATACACAGCAATCACCATTTTTTACATTAGATGACAAATAGTAATGGTAGAATTAAATAAATAAAAGAAAAAAATAATAGGAAGAGGATGAAATTGGTACTTACCGGTTCATTTTTCGCTTTCCATTGGACGTTGTTAAGGTGGTATTTATATTAGAAATGCCTATTTGTGAGGTGGTCATGGGCATATCACTAACAGGTTCTGTGATATCTTCCCGGTCTGCACCAGCTGAGGAAGTAAATATGTAGGAAAGATAAATTAATTTGAAATATGTAAACACATAGTTAATGGAACACAAGTAATGAAGCATCTTACCATGAACATCAGAAGTAGAAGGACTTATGTCGATACTCAATGTCCTTTCTTTAGGGAGCTTTCGTTTCAGTTGCTTAGGAAGATGTTTAGGAAAATCGAAAATTGTTGGGACAGCATCTGTTTTTAACCAAGTACCACCAAATTTCTCTCGGTCAAAACAATCTTCTGTAAAGTGTTTGGAACACAATTTAGAGCTTACTGTTGGTACAAAGTTTTCCCGTCTCAAATTCACAGTCCACACTTTGCTCCTACATTCATCTTTAGGAAAGCTACAATAAAAATCAACATCAACGATATGGTTAACTATTATTGAAGATAAATATTTTCCCGTTTTTAAAAGGATAACTTCTGCGTCGGAGATTAGAGCTTTATTACTATGCCCTTTGAGCAAAATTTTACCAACACAGAATTATCTACTCCCATACCATGGGGATGTTCCCTGTATAATTTATCGAATTAAAGAATATGATTTTATTTAGATGTATAGCTACTAAAAATCGAATTACAAATATAAACCTCACCTAAACAATAATATAAAGGCAACAATAATTTCGTCCTTGATAAAGGCAAGTTACATAAATACATTTAGATTTTAACAGTACTTAAGTTATTCCGGTAACTTATTGAAATCCATAAAGCCACTACTAAATAAACTTTCTAATTATTTGCCTCCAAGTTATTAAAATGTTTTTAAGTTCTTTATGCATAACAAATTCATTCAAGTAAGCTCGTAACATTTCTCAACTACACACATTAACATTACCGCAGTATTACTTACCTATGGAATGTTAGCAGCCCTCCTTTTACAAATCTTTCCTTGCAGTTGTATGCACAACACGAAACAACCATTGTGATTGTGATTAAATAATCAAATACACAAAAATTTCATTAATAAAATAACCACCCAGCATACACAATAGGTACAACCGAAACGCTACAGAAGCACAGAAGCTTGCCAAGCGTCACGTGATCACCAGCTTCCAATGTTGGAGCACATGCACAGGAGACCATTCTCTCTCTGTATATATCAATATATATTATTACTCTATGAGTAAAACACTTGGGGAAACAATGTAGAAGATAAAATGTAGCAGATTTTCGTGACTCCTACCCAATTGAAATAAAAAACTCGGTAAAAATTTCTGCGATTGTCTGTGAAACATGCAGTAAAAATAAAATATCTTGAATTTAAAAAGGTGGACTCATTGGAAAATTGATATAAAAACAATCTGTCAGTGGATCATGGAATGGCCTCCCCTCAGAAATGATAATTAATGGATTCAAAAAATGTTGCACAAGTAATGCTTTAGATGGAAGTGAAGATGACATATTACGGGAAGATGATAACAATTGCATGACGACTGCAAGATTAGAATCAGACGAATCTGAAGCTTCAGAAACAAATGAAGTTCATGACGAGTTCCAAATTACGGATGACATCTCCGATGATGGCGAATTTATAGGATTTTAGGAAAATTTTTGAAAAGTTTGATTTGTTTTCTTGATTGAATATTTTTTTCAATGAGCAGACACTTGATTTTTAAATTTTAGTTATCAGGCATTTCATTTTAACTGAAGACTACAGAAAGGACAAAAAACGTTTAGTATCCATGTATGAGTGGCCAATGAAGCCAAAATATCTTGTATTTATAATTATTGTTTATAAAAGTGCTATCTTTTTTCATAATAAAAAGTTTTATTTTAATTAAAACACTGATGATTGATAAATATTAGTTTGCAGCTGTTTATTATTCATTGAACACTTCGTAGATAGAAAAACATGATACTATGTACCTATGTATAAAACACTACTTTTTAGCTTCGAAATTTTGGAAAAAAGTGCATCCTATACATGGGTCTTTACGGTAATTATTAAAATTTTGGGTATTTGCCCTTTAACTACCTACAACATTTTTTCATAGGGAGTGGTGTCACAGATGACAAGAAACCTGTTCACCTTAATCTTAAGCCCCTACCTCTGAGATACCCACTATGCGTAGGACAGAGGCGAATCGGCTGTGCACTCCAATTCAATCTTAAGCCCATTTTTTTGTGTAATGTTTAAAATAATCTCGGTGTCCCATCATAATATAACTACAGACTAATATTCCTAAGCTATTGATATCATTCTTAGCTAATTAGTTTCAAGGCTCTTAGATTTGTCTCATGTTCAATGCTGCAGCAATGAAACGAAATTCTGTATTATGTAATCATCTGGTTTAGGTTCCAATGATCTATGCAGGTATCTAGTAACACAGTATAATAGGGAGTGGCTTACAATGGTATTTATGAATAATAATAATAACTTTCAATTTTTTGGTTACTTTACTAGAATTTATACCCTTTTTTCCTGTTATTAGAATGCCTTTCGAGTAATGTTTCCTGGGATAAATTCCTTAATGTTAAATATTTCCTGTAGATCTTCTGCATAAACTTTTACATTTGCACGGTAACCATCATGAAGAATATATAAAAAATTGAAGCTATCAGCTTGACTTTATCATGATCTGGCAAAGATATGGTAATAGTGTTTTAAACTACCATAGTTCTCAGGGAGCAGAGGCACACTCTAATTGCAATTTGGTGGTCATGAGTTTTATTTGAAGTTCCAGAATTTAATAAAAGTTAAATTTAGAAATGCTTCACCAGGGAAATATTGGAAAGCATTAGGAAGATATGCAAGCCTGAGAAATACTAGTAGGTGAGAAAACTCGAATGAAAACAAGGAAAAATTTTTAACCAAGGTAACCTTGTAAAAAATAACAATCCATGACATTGTATACTCTCCAGATTCTATCTAAATTATCATGACATTTGAAGTGGTTTCATTGATCAATGCGAATTAAACTTTGTACACATAAGTTTGCATAAATTCATATTGTAGGTCTTTGAAAATTTGTCTTAATTTCTGACTATTTTTCATTATTTATTTTATCATTAGGTAATATTTAGGCATTAGCTTGAATTTTGAAAATTGAATTGGCAAAATACAATGGAACCTTAAAACCTGATATCTTCAGATTTTAGGAGTATAGAAACACCTGGTATTTTTGCATGTTCAGTTTGAATATGGTGAATGTGAATAAGTCCTGCAATATCTCATTACCCTGCTGACAATATGATATTATTAAATTAAGATTAATGCAATGTTATTTACACTGTTAATATTATATTAATATTATTTAGCTAATAGAGTAAATAATGTTTTCAATTTTAACTATGAACTGAAAAACAAAAGTTGGGATATGCCAGAATTTGCCTCTAATCAGTTTTTAAGTTGCTGCAATTCCCTGAAATAAATGATCTGCCTTTGCAAATTTTAATGAAAGAAAATTACACGAGAATAAAATATAGAACAAAATAATTGACTGAATTTATTTATTTAATACTATATTCTCCTGTTATTTAAAAACTCAAGTAGAACAGTGATTGGATATTCAGATGGAGTGCCAGGGGAATGAAATTCAGATAATCACAGTAATTCTATCTTTCAATAAGTTTTTGGCTCACCCTACCCAATCTGTCCCAATCAAGACCTTTCTCTTCATCATCTCATATATATACATCCCCTTCTTTTAAAACATCTAATATTCCTTTTCTCTTCCTCCCTCATGCCTCTTTCCTAGCACCTTCCCTACCATGAATTCCTTCAACAGAACTTTGGTTCTCTAAATTTGATCCACACATTTTTTCTTTCTTTTCCTTATTACTCGAATTAACCTTTAAACACGGGAGTTGAATGTCACTTAGTAGACTCTTGCTGCAGGATTTAATTTTGGCCATTTAAAGTTTTCTTGAATTTGATTAGAAAATATCTTGTATTTCTTTAACTATTATTGATAAAATGTTCAAATAAAAAGCATTATTTAATAAATCGTTTGGGGAAAAACGGGATTACGTCTTTTATAGTAAAAGAATGCAAATCTGGCATAATTCTATAATATAACAATGACAAATCCAATAATAAACATTAGTGATAATTTTTATAGTTCATTTTTCATGCATTACAATATGAAGTTCATTATGCATTATGTACACTTAGAAACCCTGCTTTGTGTAGAATTCTTCAAAACAGGAAAATAAATACCCACAGACCAACATTGCATATTTTACATTTTGCCACTGCCGTGTGTATTTTCCCTTCGATGAGCATGCTCGGGATCAAAGGCAATTTCACTTTATAGGCCAATGTTTATTATATTTTGTCTCTAATCGACCAAATAGGACCCCACTTGCATCTTGTCTTCCCTTTTGGGAAGTTTTCAAGGGAATAGATGCCTCTTCTTCAATAAGTTACCTCAAGAAAGCAAGGTGAAACTGCCAATGCATCATTAGCCTTCCCTCTGACCACAGTAAAATATAGCTATTGAGCACTGTGACCTTGGGAAGGTGGAAGAAGAGTTTCTTCATCCAACATG
This sequence comes from Tanypteryx hageni, assembly GCA_028673005.1. Taxonomy (NCBI): domain Eukaryota; kingdom Metazoa; phylum Arthropoda; class Insecta; order Odonata; family Petaluridae; genus Tanypteryx; species Tanypteryx hageni. Next base: position 51,015,356 of record CM054118.1, on the reverse strand, counting down.
CTTGGGTCATGGAGAGGTCAGAGTCAGGGAGTTAAAAAGGGGCTAGGCTAACACTCGCACCCTATTTTCTGTTTTCTCTCAGTCTGTGTCGTCCCCATCCCCAGTAGTTGGGTATACTGCATGTTTACCTTGACACATCTTGAGAGCAGGCTAGGAGGACCCCTCACAAATATGACGCATCCATGATGAACTTCCAAATTAAGCATGCCCAAATGGGCACGCCAGACATGCTTTATATAAAATGTTTTCATTTGCTTTTCACCCAATCCAACTAATTCTTTCTAGTCTATGCCATACCCACATATCAAATGATAGCATCTTTTTTTAAGAGTCTATGTTTCACATCCATATATTGGTACACTCCATATCAACGTTTTTACTAACCATTTTTTAACGTCTTTATTCAACCTTCCCTTAACAACTGTTATCATCTCATAAATGCCTCCTTTGCACTTGCTATTCTTGTCCTGATCTCTTGGATACTTTTTGCATCCTGAGTCAGAATACACCTAACCCCAGACTTATGCGATAGTTCCATTCCCAGCATTGGTCGCATAATTCGAAATCGTGTAACATGAATTTTTTTCCAATAGCAACCTATATTAATAAAAGGCTTTGTGTCTATGTGTGTGGACAGCATTTCTTGAAAACCAAGAAACACAGGCTTCAAACTTGGTAGACTTACTAATGAGACCATGAGGATATGCACCTCAGGACTGGAATTTTGATTTTGGAGGGTGAAGGAAGTCGAGGAGTGTTCCATATAAATCATATCCTACAGCATTCCTCAAAAACCAAGACACTTAGAGACTTAAAACTTGGCACACTTACTAAAGAGACCTTGAGGATGTATATGTCAGTGCCAGATTTTTTATATTGTGGTGGTGGGGGAAGAGGAGAATGATGCTACACGTAACATATCTTAAAGCATCCTCAAAAACCAGGTAACTCGAGACAAACATGGTACACTTACTAAAGAGACCTTAAGGATATATACCTCAGCACAAGAATTTTAATTTTCTTGGTGGAGGGAAGGGGAGGAGGATGCCATACAAAACATATCCTATAGCACTTTTCAAAAATCAAGAAAATTAGACTTAAAACTTGGTACTCCTACTAAAGAGACTTTGAGGATGTGCACTTCCATGCCAGAAATATTTTATATGGGGGTAAAAAATCATACTCGACGGTATTTCTCGAATACCAAAAAACTTAGGCTTAAAACTTCGTACATATACTAAAGAGACCTTGAGGATGTGCATCTCTGTGCCAGATTTTTTATTTTTTTGGGAGGGAGGTGCTATATGAATCACACGGACTAAAGGTCCGTGTTAATTTTTTTGTAAAATTACAAAACATTTTGAATATTCTAAGCAAAATATCAAATTTGCATCTATATTTAATTTGTTCAAACCAATTAAGGAATTTTGGTCAAATCTCAAGAGTACCTTGAGTTAAAATAAAAGTATTAGTGAGTGAAATGAGCATGAAAATTTGAAACTACGCCTGGGGCAAACCCAAGGTAAATTAGCTAGTAATATTATAAATGAAGGTTGCTTACCCAAATACGTTCACTTTTTTCTACAAAATGATCTTATTTCCAAGTGTTAATATACATTAAGATGGAAGAAAGAAGGCAATACAAAAGCAGGACTGATGAAGATGGAAAAAGGAAATACAGGAAACTGAATAATGAACTAAGAAGAGAAACCCAAAAAGCAAGGGAGAGATGGCTAGAGGAGGAATGCTCAGATATAGAAGATCTAGAGAGAAAAGGAATGTATGACTTGATGTATAAGAAAGTAAAAAATGTAACGTGGGATAGATGGAGAACAAGTGCATGTGTGAAAGAGATTGCAAGTAAAGAAGATAAAGTTCTATATAAGGAAGAGGAGGTCCTTAATAGATGGAGAGAATACATGGAGGAGTTGTACAAATCAAATGAAAAACCAAAGGATCTCCGTATTGAAGAGCAGGATGAAATAAATAATGACGAAACAGGGGTTTCGATATTGAAAATAGAGGTGCTACAAGCAATAAAGGATATGAAGAATGGGAAGGCAATGGGGGTAGATGAGATACCGATAGAATTATTTAAGTGTCTTAATGAGGAAGGACTGGAAGAAATAGTGAAGTTGTGTAATGCAATCTATGACAAGGGGATGTGGCCAGAGGATTTCGTCAAAACAATTATGATTCCAATTCCGAAAAAGCAAGGAACAAGAAAATGCAGTGAACACAGAACAATCAGTTTAATTACACATGCAGCAAAGGTTCTACTTAGGGTTATGAACAGGAGACTAATTAGCAAAATGGAAGAAAATGTTGCAGAGGAACAGTTTGGATTTAGAAAGAGTAGAGCTACAAGAGATGCAATAGGATTGATAAGAATGAGTGGAGAGAGATATATAGAAAGGGGTAAAGGAATTAGTCTGTGCTTCATAGATATGGAGAAGGCATTCGACCGAGTGAACTGGGAAAAACTGATGGAAATACTAAAAGCAAAAAAAGTAGACTGGAAAGATAGAAGGTTAATTAAAGAGCTGTATATGAAACAGAAAGCAGCTATGAGGATAAAAGATGCACAGACCGAATGGTATGATCTAGGAAGAGGAGTAAGACAAGGGTGCTGCTTATCGCCAACCCTGTTCAATATATATGCTGAAGAAATGATTGACAATGGAATAGGGAATGATAAAGGAATTAGTATTGGGGGTAGAATAATAAATTGTATAAGGTTTGCTGATGACATGGTAATTTTGGCAGATGAAACGAGGCATATTCAGGAAATGGTTACAAAGCTAGAAGACAGGATGATGGAATATGGAATGAAAATGAACATAAAGAAAACAAAGGTGATGAGAATAGGGGATAGAGAGATTATGAATGTGTCAATAAAGGATGGAAGAGTGGAGCAAGTAAAACAGTATAGATATTTGGGAAGCATGCTAACTGAAGACTGGAGAAGTGAAAAAGAAATAAGAACAAGAATAGCAATGGCAAAAGAAACATTTAATAGGAAAAAACGGGTACTATGTGGTAAAATGGATTTAAATCTGAAGAAACGTCTTGTGAAGTGCTATGTTTGGAGTGTATTGCTTTATGGGTGTGAAACATGGACGCTAAAGAAAAGAGAGAAAGAAAGACTAGAGGCATTTGAAATGTGGGTGTGGAGGCAGATGGAGAAGGTTAAGTGGACGGATAGGATAAGGAATGAAGCAATACTAACAAGGGTGAATGAGAAGAGAAGATTACTTGAAACAATTCAGAGGAGGAAAAGTAACTGGTTAGGGCATATCTTGAGAGGAGAAGGTTTACTATTGATGGTGTTGGAAGGATCAGTAGAAGGTGAAAGGAAAAGGGGACGTAGAAGAATAAAAATGTTTGACGATCTGAAAGAAAGGGGAGGGTATCAGGAAATGAAAGAAATGGCAAGGAACAGAAATGAGTGGAGACAACGCTGGTGCCAGGGACCTGCCTAGAGGCAGAACACCTCATGATGATGAATATACATTGCACAAACTTTCTCATATATGTATATACGTTTGGTCTTACTACACTCTTTGCCCCGAAATTAACTGACACCATCAACCTCTTACGTCTAATGTGTTAACAGAGAAGTACGTAATTCTATATTACAGAATCCCTGGGTTCCCCTTCCCCTCTGATGCATGCACCGAGCATCTTGTACAGAAATAATGCCACTGGATGATATATGGTAACTTTTTTGGGACATATGGCTTAGTATTATTTGTGACATCAGGCTGTATGATTGGATGGATTTTAATCAAAATCCTTAGAGCCATTTTTGAGTAAATCAAATTTTGTTTCAAAATATCCAAGAATAAAGTACCGTTAATTGTTGCACAATATCGTCCATCTCTTCGGAATGTCTTTTATAAATGATATTATTCCTAAATATGAGATACCATTCAATTTAGTTTAACCGTAATGCTGTTATAAGATTTTGAATGTATTGCAGCGTAGATTAGCATACATTGTAATGTCACTGGACACCATATGGTGATTTCAAGAGACATATGGCTTATGCAATATTATTTCTGACATCAGGCTCTACAATTGCATTGATTTTTATCAAATTTTCTGGAGCCATTTTTGAGTAAATCAAAATTTTCTAAAAATCGCCAAGAATAAACTACCCTTAATTTTTGTGCAATATCATTTTTATGAAAAAAGGGTCTGCAAAAGATATATTGCACAAATACGAGATACCACTCAATTTTATGTACGTGTTTGGGCTCTAGAATGGCGAACAGACTGACAGACAGCATGGCAAAAACCACTTTTATGGACTCGGGGACACCTAAAATGTGTATTTCCATCAAAATCTGTCAAATTTTTTTATGCTCAATATACTACGTGTATGAGAAAGTAAAAAGCATTAAATAACAGAATGAATAAATGCATTTCTATTTATTTTTCTTATAACACAATGAATTCAATAAAAAACATTTGCATGAAAAGAAAACTGAACAAAATATTTATTGAGTGTTTTGACGTTTAAAAAATGTCTGACAGTTGATTAGCATGCTTAATTTTCACTTTGTAGAATTCTGCAACTCCCTTGATACCTTGGAACTTCTATCACAGTCGGGATCATTCTCATCAAATAGGGCCATAACATCTGCAAGGTCCCAGAAGGCCTTTGCTGAGTTTGGCAGATACCTACATGTCAGGCCTCCTCAATGATTTCGTGCCTTGCATTGGCAACGTCATCTTCCACTATGTAAGTCCTGAAATTGTTGACCACCTCAGACCAAATTTTCCTCCAAGCTCCATTCATACACTTTTGAGTGACATCATCCCATGCCTCACCAACTAAATCTATTGCAATTTAATACTGAAAGTTCACCAGAACTCCTTAATAGTGGGTTTTTCTTCTCCATCTGTACAAGTCTGGAGAAGGTTCAGCAAAGGTAATAGGTTTTAAAAGTGCCAATTATACCTTGATCCATTGGCTGGATGAGAGACATGATGTTCGAAGGCAAAAACAGAACCTTTATTTCTTCACTGAGATTGGTGAGGTTTGGCGGGTACCCAGAGGTGTTATCTAGTAAAAGAAGAATTTTGAAAGGCATGTTTTCTCTCTCACAATATGCCCTCAATTCCTGAATGAAAACAGCAGCAGTTCCATTGCCACCTAACAGCAGTGTAAATCAGTCCTTAGCTGATTTTTCTTTTTTGGAGATAAAAGTTCTATTAGGCATATGCTTCTAGATTGAAAACTTGCTTTGCATCAATCATGGCTTTTAAAAGTTCAGGAAATTTTTTCGTGGCAATGCTATCTGCTGCAGCAGCTTCTCCATTTGTTTTTAGATTATGGAAACCATGCCAAACCTTAAATATTTCAAACCACCTGGAACTATCAGTAAAAGGCTTTGCTTCTCCTAGCTGTTCAATTTATTTAAGTCACCATTAAAAATTTTTCTTTTTCCTGAAAAACAGCAGTAGATAAAGGCATGTTTTGTTGATTTTGATACTCAATTCACGTAGTGAGCATCTTCTCCATTTTTTCCATTATGGTAGAACGAATTATTGTATATCAGGGTGAACTCAGTTTCATAGTGCTTTTACAGCTTTCTTTAATTTGGGAAGCATTAGAACAAATTGTCCCAAGCATGGATTCACTCAAACATAAAGCATGTTGGTTATCAGCCATACTATCTCCATCTTCATATCGAATCAAAATCTCTAATTCCACTTTCAAAGTGAGAGCCTGTCTCTTCCTCTTAACAGTTGCATCACTGCCAGTATTAGATCACTTAGAATTCACATTCACTAGGCTTAGAGTTGAAATAAACAGCAGTTTACATGACCGAATGCCACGAAGCACATTGACAAACTGATAGTCACTTAGATTAGAGAAGTAAACAGCAGTTCATATGTCTAAACACCACAAAGCAGACTGATAAACTGATATAGCTAAGGGCTACTGAATGGTGGTTAGTGACTACGTGGAACCCAAGCTGTACGCAAGCAACTGCACGCACACTATTTTTGATTCTCTGATCAGATCACATTTGAATAAAATTGTTAAAATAGAATTGTAAAAAAACTAAATAAAAAATAACTCGTATGAAATTGCGTTAACATGAAATTCACATAAGTCAAAATCACATAAATCAGGGGATAGTTATACCATTTAAAGTATAAAATTCCACCTGCTCCAACCTTTCTCCATCCACTGTAACATTGATCTCTGATTCATTGCTCTTGCTTAGTCTCATGACTTAAGTTTTCTTCTTATTAATTTTCTTCCCAAATGCCTTATTATTTTCATTTAAGGAGCTAACTAGCATCTGCAAGCCCTTGTCCAAATTACCCACCAACGCTTTGTCATTTGAAAATCTAACTGACTTGACTAGGCTAAGTCCAACTTTTATCCCCGATTCTACATCTTCCCATGCCTGTCCTAACATTTATTCAGCACAGTTATCAAAGTGTGCTGGAGGGAGTGGGCAAACCTTTCTCACACATCTTCCTAGCATTATCCAACGCTAAAAGTAAAAAATATAATTTTCAAACTATATCTAAAATGCAAAGGGAGATTTTCGGGTATCACCGCGTAAAGGTGCATGTTGTATGCTCCCAACATTTTGCAGTGCTTACAGACTGTATCTTCAGGGGTTGAAGTGGCAACCGCAATTTTTTGGCCACAATATATCCATCTCTTGACAACACTTCAATTGTCGTCATTGGCTGGCCGGTAGCTTGTGGATCCTGATTGGCCATTGACCTTGTAGCCTTTCACTTTAGTTTCTGCACTCTCTCTTCAGAAAATTCATCTCATAGTGAAACTTAGGCATAGGCCATCATTGGCCAATCAGGATCCACAATGGACCAGCCAGCCAATGACAACAAAATGAAACATAAGCGAGAGATGTATATATTGCAGCCAAAAAATCTTGATCACCACTTCAACTCCAGAAGATGCAGTCTATAAGCACTGCAAAATGTCAGGAGCATACAACGTACACCTCTATGTGACGAAACCTGAAAATCTCCCTTTGCACTCAACAACCCCACAAAAGCCTCCAATTGAAGCTATATTTTCAAGTTTCTTGTGCAAGCTCCATCAGGAACACTATATTGCTGCATGTCTACCTGAATTTTTTAACAAAAATTTGTATAGGGTTATACTCACGTTATAAGGTGACCCATCTCTTACACTTATCAAAAATAAATAAAATTGTTCTCCAGACAACATCAACATCCAAAAATGTTTTGAAAAAAACATGAAAATAAACACCACAATAACGAGAAGTTTATTTGATGATTTGGAAATATGCAAAAAAATTCCCATTTAGAAATATCTAACAAATTTCCCTACATTCCTTACACATACATTTCCCTATTATTATACTTCACCTTAAGTTATTGAAAGATGCACCGCAATATACGGTAATTAAGTAACACATACATGCTCGTGTATGCACACACACATATATATATGTATGTATATATATATATATATATATATATATATATATATATATATATATATATATATATATAGAACAATTTGTGACAATATTTCTATGAGAAATAGGAGATTTATTTTATCATTAATATATTTAAGACAATAACAAAATACCAGGCTAATTTTGTTTTAAATTATGCATTTGGTTCTGTTCTCCTACCATTGTACATCACAGTTTAGACCAGGAGCATGAAACATATGGCCCAGGGAGTGCATTTGACTTGCAAGATTATCTTAGCCAGCCCATGAAGATTTGTTAGAAAATGCGTCTTTGATATTTAATACAGATAATTTAAACATTTAAATAAAAATTGCAGTCATAAAACCTTTCCGGTGAAGTTTTGACATTGAAAATGTGATACACTGGAGTTTACCTTTTATAATAACCCAAAATCTCTTCAACTAGCTTTTATGTGAATTGTTATCCATCCTTCCAGGGCCTCTACATATTCTATTCTGCCTTGGCAAAGCATTCACAACAATGGATGCAGCTGATTGCATAAATAGTTGCACACCACTGCCATAGACAATAGTTACCGTAAAACAAATTAGAAGAAAAATTTCCTGTTTTCAATTGATTTGTTTGATAATAAATCATAATATCAACTTTCTTCTTCTTAAAAAAGAAAATTATCACTCATTGATGCAGTCAAGTTATAAATTCTAGACCTTATAATCTTCCTTCTAACTATATAAAAATAATTTTATACTACCTCACAAAAAAACCATTTTCATTTTACATTTAAAGCACATTTATAACAAAGCAGCATTACTTGCTTCTATTTCAAATATTTAATTTTTGGGCACAATTCAAGCCTATATCATAAAGATATCACAGCAAGGCTTGGAAAAGCTGAATAACATTTGGCAAATGACAATAATATAATCATATCCTTGGATTTGAGCAAGTTCAGCAATATGAGTAGGCCAGAAAAAAAATAACCAAGTTATGGAAGGCTGTACTAAATGAGATCATGTTTTAATTTTACCGAGAACTTTCTGAGATTAGAATTAAACTAAAAATGAATTCCTCACCTCATCGAACGACAATAACATTCCATTGTTGAATGGCCATTACAATGGTACTAAGTGAATTGACATTACCAGAATCAAGGTACCATCAACTTTCTACCAAAAATAAATACGTTCTGAAGACTTTGCAAATGTCGATGAAAATGAGATGTGTTCAATTTCTCATTAATTTACCCAGATTCATTTCTGGCTAGAAATTGTTTTAATTTAAAAAAAACCTGAAAAAATCTTGAAAGCAAAACTCGCTAACAAAAATTTGGCACTTATCTACCTCAAACCACACTATAATTCACTGAAATCCTATCAGGATATGACAATCCTTTTAATCATTATCCTTCAGCACAATTAATACAGTTGATGCATCTTCAGGATTCATTTTCTTTTCGACAAGATGAAATATTACACTTTCTAATTCTTCCACCTTCTTCATCAAACGACGCTCACGTTGTCTGAGGTACTTGATCCTCTTATCCTTCTCCCTAATTACATTTTGGGCTGTTTTGAAACATTTTGCAGCGTTTTCCGGTGAAACTAAATCTTCTACCTTGAAATCACCTATGTAAGATTTTCTCTTTAAATAATTTAATGAAGTGAAGCATTTCTCATTAGAAGAAGTAGTTGTGCCGTCTTTATTGGCAGCTGTCACTTTGTTTGAGCCGAGAGGTTTCCCCTTTTCATTATCTTTACCATGAATAATACATTTTTTAAGTAGTGCTTCCTCCTCATCCAAATTTAGCTTCAGAATTGAAGAGATCTTTTCACTGGAGGTGGACACTGAATGGACAGCCAAACGGCTTTGAATGCAGCTATTATACTTACTATCCTGTTTCACTGCTTCTTTATTTTGTTCTTCAAATGCTTCAATTATGTTTTTTGTCTTTCCTTCATTGTGGCAAGACATTTCCTCGCATGCTACTGGAGGCACTTCAGGAACACTTTGAACATGACGCTTCTTCTCAATCTTTAAACATGATTGATCACCATTATTGGAACTTGCACCTATCACTTCACCAGATTCATCTTCAAAGATAATTGCACCTTTCTTGGACTCTTTATTTGCACTCTTTGAATTGTCTCCCTCTGCTAAATTTCTTAAACATGTTCCTAATTCACCACAATTAGCAGAATTTTCTTTAGTCGAGTGATGATGAGATCCTTCGAGAGGAATAGAATTAAGATTACATGTATGCACTGCTGGTAAGGCAACAGTGGCTTGTCCCAGTAGCATCGTTTTACCTTTTCTTGATTTATTTGGAGGTTTAATTTCATGTTTAGGTTTGGTCTCTGAAGTTATATCAGCATCGGAACCACCTTTTTCTAAAGTATAACTACTCTGGCCACTTACAGAGGAATGATCATAAGACCCTTTAGGAACTGTAGTTTCTCTAACTGAGGAATGATTCTCTTTTGTTGTGCTGCATGATGCCTCTAAAATCTCACTGTTTTCCTTTAATGACTTGGGTAAATTATTATCCTGAATCCGAGATGCTTCAGATTCCTTGTTTTCTGTAACAGCTATTTCTATTACTTCATCAGCTTTCTGTATAGTTTTAATACCTTTTTTCCTTTTACTTTTCAAACCCCAATCCTCGGAAATGAAATCACCAAAGAAAGTTTTCTTTTTCCTACATCTTTTTGCAGGTAAAGAGGAGATGCTTCCGTCTGATATCATTTCTCCTTCATCTGATGCCAATTTTACTAACTCTGTGCTAATCTTACGTGAACCACCCACATTCAATTCCTTTGTCATTTTTAATGGCACTGTAGAAACATTAAATTTGGTGAATTTTGTTTTTGTATCTTTAGTTTTCTGCTTCCCATCTTCTTTTCTTTTGGCAGATTTCAGTCCAGTCACCTTTTGGCCTTTCCTGCTGACTGGAATGTTGCAGTTACTTACACTTGAAGTTCTTTTTACAGTTTCCTCATCTCGATTCTCTGGTTTTCTGAAAAGATGGAAAGAAGGTTTTAAAAATTATGCAAGCAGTTCCATCAGCTAACTAGAATTACATGCACATACATCATTAGCCTTGTAACTCTGTGCATGAATCTGTAATCTACTTAATCAATTTGGAAATTTACTTTAATCATCGCCATCTGCTATACTAATATGCCGGTTCACTTTCCAAGCTTTATATGTAAGCTAGTGAACATGTTGTAGTTCGACAACGCAGAGTGCTGATAGTGTGTCCTTCCAAATCTTGTCTCTCTTAGAAAACATTGTTTCCTACTGAGTTGTGTGTGTACTGGGGAGTATTTCTGGTGTTATTTGGAAGTTCTGTAGGAGTTGTTCTTTTAAATTGTGCTCCAGGATTGTTGCCCAGCAGGTCAATTTTTCTATCATCATCATCATCATCATGCTAACAATGTTATATTTGGATTTTCAGAGATGTATTTCACTATTTATTCCTTATTTATTTGTTTTTGTTTTGTTTCTGCATAAAATATAGTCATGTTAAATGGTTTCTGTTTGTGTTAAGATTTTAATGACAGTTCTTTATCACAATGACGTCTGTGCACTTCATTAATTTTATAATCAACACGAAATGATAGTCCAACTGAAGAACTGAAGAAGAAAGTTGCTTGTAAATTTTATCATTTATTGGGTTTTCTGAACATCTGAAAGTTAAAATTTCATAAACAAAATTCATGATACTTTATGGTCATTATTTTAGGTCATTGCAACAATGGTTTATTGTTGAATTTCATTCTGCTATAGTAAAAGTGGAAAAGTTAAAGACATCATTTCACGAATTTCCCGTCATTCAAGAACAGAGGGAGAAATGGCAGAAAGCAATATTCAGAGCAAATTTCACTCCCAATTTTAGATCAAGGTCCTCCGTTGTTTGCAGTTTCAATTTCAATGAGTCTGATTATGTTCCTTGGTTGAAAATAAAGAGACTAAAGGATGACACCATTCCATACCAACTGGTGGAAAGAAAAGAAAGTCCCAAAATCTCTGGTGCAGAAGACAATGGGTCGAGTGAATTAAAAATAAGCAAATGCTTATGCTTAATATTTCTATCACTTTTTAAGCAAATGCTTGATTTGGGTTGAATAAAAAAAATAGCATTTGCTTTTGCTAGAAAGAATAAGCATTTGCTTATTTTTAGGATTTTTCTTAAGCATTTGCTTAAATTGTGTGAATATAACCGAGCTTTTGCTTAATGCTTTAAGCATATGCTTAAACTTTTTAAGTAAGGTAAAGGGCTCGCTAAGATATTTCTAAGTAATCTATTTTCATGATAATTGATCCTAGATATAAATATGGAAGTTTATGGTTAAGGTTAAAAATGATGGTTATAATAATTCAATAGACAGAATGCAAAGGCTAGCTAATAACTATAGTAACTCTATTGATTTTTTCAACTTACATATTTCATAAATTAAAAAATTGAAAGTTACATGTAATAATAATTGTGACTTATGTCAATGATATGTATGTGTTGAATATAACAGACTCTTTATATTGTTTATTCATTGATAATTTCCTCGTGTTATTGTTCTTATCAAATCATTCTTGAGTGAGTATTTGTATTATAGGCCTTGGCCTGTTAATAAATAATTAAAAATATGAGGAAAGTTTCAACAACCAACGGTTATAAAATTTTTATCATTTCTCTGAAGAAAATGTTAAGTATATTTCAAATCTGTTACTCAGAGAATATCAAGAGAGACATGGTGGGGCACTGTCTTCCAAATATAAGACAGAAATATTTTTAAGGTACTTAAGTGATCCCGGATTTCAAATAGTAGTCGGGAAAAACACCACGTACAATGCACAGCTGTTCGTAAAACAGTAAAATTTGTGGCGTCCAAAATCCATATAAAGGCAAATGACTGGATAAAAATACTATAACTAATTGAATAAAAATGCACCCATGATTTGTGATATTATCGAATTCAGTTATAAAAGAAATAGTTTTAAAAAATTATTAATTAACTTTTTAAAAAATATTACCCAATATATTTATGTATTTAGTTTGAAATTCAACTATGTAAAACTTTAAATGTAAACAAAAAAAAGTGAGGGAAGAGTTGCAAAGTGCTTTCTTCTGTAAAATTTAAGCATTTGCTTAAAACTGAGTAGCAAATGCTTATAAGCAAAAGCAAACTTTTAACCACTCAATATGAAGCAAATGCTTTTAGCATTTGCTTATGCTTTTGCTTCTACTGTTTGCTTTAAAAATTTGCTTAATTTTTATTAACTCAACCCAATGTTTTGCATAAAGAAACATGCTGTTCTGTTGAAGTTCAAACTGGCTATCATATCCAAATGAAATATGCCTCTGCAAAAGCAGAGAAATGGAAACTAAGACTGAAACTGTGGCGAGCCAATGAACAAATTAAAAAACTACAAAGTTACTTGGAAGAAAGAAAAACTAAGTTGCAGACATACGAAAACAAATATCATGATGCTCTTAAAGACGTGCTCCAAGTTTATGAAGCTCATCCATCTGATCTCAAGAGGAATATCCTTCTAGATCAGATCCTAAATTTCAGAAAAAGTCCCCAAGATGATCTGAGAGTACAGTGAAACAATGCATCATATGGCAGTATGTATCTCCAATAGGGTACAAATTTGCTAGGAAAGTCATTCTTCCGTTACCTAGCAAACCCACACTATCTCAATATGTAGGAAATGTATCAGGTGAAACTGGAGTGACATCACTGATAAAAGAGGCTACATCACTCTAAGGCAGTGGTTCTCAAACTTTTTCATTCCGCGAACCCCTTTCATAAAAATCCAAATCTCGCAAACCCCCTCTTAAAAATAAAAATTTTAAGGGGTCATCTTCCTTACCTGAATATTAGTGGCATAGCCAAGGGGGAAGATACGTGCTTAAACATCCCCCTTCAGGCATGGGAATTAAAATACTTCAATTTTGCATGTAAATTACACTTAAACAAAAAATTATTAAAAATTTCTTATTAAAATATTGTCCTGTACCACATTGTAGAATTCAAGTTTAAGCACTTAAAATTATCATTTTGCTTTAATAATGTAATTATTAGATTCTGCATCTGCGTCTAAAAAACTTCATACAAATTCATCAAGGATTTGATTTCTCACATCAACAAAAATAAATTTTGTTAATTTATGCATTCAAGTTTGTCTCAACTTCATTGTTTAATTAGAGCAATCTTAAAATGATCAAGATGATCCAAACAGGACTTATGATCCTTACTTAATCATTTATTTAATACTTATATTGGCTTTAATAGCTTTAAAGTCATTGCAGATATGTAGCACTTTGTGTTCCCAAATTTCATAATTTAGCATTATAAAATACTACAAATACATTCAAACGGAATATAAAATTGATCATGCGTATTTGTGTGGCAAAAATAATGCGTTCATGTATTAGAATATACCGAATCCGAGTCCAACAATAGTTGTTGCTATAGCAACACTCTCATAATGAGTGATAAAAACTGCAAAATCGCCAGTATTAATGCAAAATTCTAAGAAATACATTCGATAAGCAAAATTCTACGATAAAAATTAGAATCTTCATTCATTTCCTCAGAGAACAGTACAAAAATCGCTCCAATATTACAATTCTAAGATATTTTAATGTGCAAGAGAAAATTACCCTGCACGATGGATTTCAGATTTCCCATGTAAATCAAACGGGAAGGGTAGTTCCTGGAATCAAACCTGGGACTTCAATCTTCGCAACAAAAACTATCCTCAGGAGCTCAGACCATGTAGCAAGAGATTTCCACCAAGTTTCATGAAAATCGGTCAATTGGTTCAAATGTTAATAGGGGGGACAGACAGACAGGCACAATGACAAAACTATAAGCATATTTCCATTCTGGAAAGTCGGCTAAAAATACATTCTACACTCAATCCTATGTTAAACAAATGAAGGGAAGAAATACTCTTTGAATTGAACCAGTCCCATCAGTAAAGACAATGATTAACATAGTAAACTGTGCAATGAAATAAGCTGTGCAAACACCATTAAGGATTTTTTTTTCCGTGAACCCCATGAGTCTTCTCGCAAACCCCTAGGGGGTTCGCGAGCCAGTTTGGGAACCTCTGCTTTAAAGCCATAGGTAAAGTTATCTGCAAAACTGTTGTATTCCTCTATTTAAAGAACATAGCAGCAGCTACGACAAAAAGTATGTGAAATACTTAAATGCTAAACCACATAATCGAAAGATTCAGTGTGTTTGATCCATAAAGGAAGTGAGAAGCTCAGAATAGAAATGATGCATGTTGATTTTTCATATTCATTTTTCACTCAGGACTGGCTAAAGAAGCTAATTTTATAGGAAAGAAATCTGTAGAATACTTTCCTTATATACATTCTCTTTTACTTTAGAATAAATACTTTAAAGTAATTTTTCATAATTTCCTGGCTTTCATTGTATTTTCCCAAATCATTTCTGTTTTCAGTGGTTAATGCATATTTTGAACTATGTTTCTATGTGTTTATCAAATCGTTTTTCCAATATTGAGGACCAGAATCCTCTATATCAGGCACGGTTACTCATTAAGTCGAGTCATTGCAATCCGCCATATTTAGTATATTAGAAACCATTGTCGCGGTTGTGATGTGTGCGAGAGTAGGTTTTTGAAAAATATCACACGAACTTTAAATATTATTCGCAAAATAATATGGGAGGCTGCTGTGCACCCAATTGCACTAATTCTACGATGAAAGGGTTTCGGCTATTCATTTTCCTGAGAAATCCTGAGAGAAGAGCTAAATGGTTGCAAATGTGTCGAAGAGACAAATGGCAACCTACCTTATACTAATCCCTCTGTGAGGTAAGTTTACAGATAACTATAGTTAACATTGTGAATATGTAGTGGATGAATTGGATTTCCAATGCTTAATAACTTTTATGCTAAGGTTTTTCATAAGCGTATGCATTGATGAACATCATTCTGTTCCACAAAACCCACCCACGAGTTTGAGTAAAACTGTGTATAGATGTTTTTCGTATAACATTGAACTAAGATAATAATTTAAATAAATTAGAAATAATGATACATTTTTACAAGAAGTCGTCAATTTATTCGTTTCCTATTGTACTCACAATCACACGTCAGTATTTTCAGATTTAGCTTTTAAGGTTATAATGTAATATTTTGATTTAAACATTGACCATATTGATAATAAACTCAGCTCTTACATATTTTTAAAATTAAATAAATACATGCAGAACGATGTTTTTAATTAGCCATACGTACCACTATTGATTGTAGTTGCCTGAAATAACTATAACCAAGTAAGTAAGATTGTTTCATTTCTTTTATGGTTATTCTTGATGGCAAGTAATGTGCGGATGTTGAGAAATTTAATAAAGAATTTTGATTTAGGTTCTTTCAGTTCATTTTGCTATACATAGAATTTCATTTTCATACCTCATGAATTTCTGTGAAACATTTCAACAAATTCATTGCAGCATTATATGAAAATTGATATTATACCATGTAAAATATATAATCATGACAATTATAGTATTTATAAAATTTGGAAGTAGGTACGGTATTATAAAATTTATCTTTTTATTTTTAAGATTCACTTTGAGAATTCACAATTTGAAACTTCTTGGGCCGATGGATGGAAAAAATTAAAGCCAAATGCAGTACCTACATTATTTAATGTACCCAACTGTCCAAAACAGCTCACACCAAAACGGAGGATTCTACAAAGAACTAAATCAGCAGAGGTCGGTTGTCCATAATGATTTTTGTTATATATGTTATTAAATGTATGTTCTGTTGATGTGCATAATTTGCCATATGTTGTTATTCTGACTGTATGAGCAAAGTCAAATTTGTCAGAACTTAATAAGTAACATGCAGGTTTTCTTTATATGTTAGGTGCCTCAAGGAGATGTACTTTCTGGAACATCTGAATCTTTGCCTGATCCTTTAGAAATGGTATGTTTCAGTTTTTTATATAATTCTTTAATTGCAAGAAATTGTGTCACAGTTTTAACAAGAAGGTTATAGTCTTTAATCTTTGTAAAAATGTTTTGCTGATATTGTTTAGGTTATTACCTTCTATAAATCATCAAAGGTTATTCTGCATGTAATTAATCAATTCAACAAAGAGATGTCATAAACTGTTCTATTTTGACAAGTTGCATAATATTTCCAATTAAAATATGAATTTGATGGCAGACTTGTGGTAAGTTGCTTTTTAATTGGAAAAGTACCAAAGGGAGAGAGACATAATAAATTCTTGCGCTCATTGATTTAAGCCACTTTTTTTCAACTCTTTATTCAGGTTTCATGTGAATTGGACTTCGGCTCTGAATGTTTTGCTCAAGCTACCAATACAGAAAAGGTAGATATTCTTTTTTGTGTGGTGTTCATTTTCTTTGTATTTAACTAAAATTGCTAATTGTAGACAACTTTTTTCTGTTATATTTTTTTCACATGCATATTTTCATTAAAAGGATGCCGGAATTAGTCTTAAGCAATTACCACTCTTTTCCTGCTTGTGAATGTTCGAAGCCCTCAGGATAAACATGCTGTACACTGTTTTGCAACTGATTTATAAATTAATTATTGCTATAATTATTTTACAGGAAGAATGTCTTATTAATATGATAAGAATGTTGGAAAGAAGGCTATTGTCGACACAAAAAGCACTTCAGAAGACTAGAAGCGAACTAAGACAACTTCGAAACAGTATTTCTGCACTCCCTTTCCTGAAGCCAGTACAACTGGACATTATTATCAATGGAAAGAAGAAAATATCATGGACACCAGAAATGATAAAAGAAGCACTACAAATAAGATTTGCTGTGGGATGGAAAGGTTACAAGGTGCTGGTAAAGATAGGCTATCCACTCCCATCTTACAGCACCATTTGCAGAAAGTTGCAAAATATAGGCTTTGCTCCAGGCATTTTAACAGATGTTTTGCCATGACTAGAGAGTCGAGGTAAGATTTATCATTCATCCCTACCAAAGGATTGTGTCTTGTAATTGGATGAAATGGAAATTGACAGTGGCATTTGCTTTGATAAGTCAACCTCTTCATTCTTTGGACATGTGACTCTGAATGACAGGTCACAGAATATTGTAGGAAAACTGTTTGTGGTCATGATCCGTGGTGCAAATTCCAATTGAAAACGAGTGATTGCTTACCACATCACAGACAAGACCACACAGTCTGAATGTCTGTTTCAGTTTATTAATGACTGTGTCAAGGCAGTGGAAAGTATTAGTTTCCATGTAATTGGAATTGTCAGTGACCTGGGGCCAAAAACTCAAGGCATCTGGAGAAGTTATGGGGTAAAGGTAGGAAGGTATTCAGAAGTCAGCTCAATACCACATCCAACAAGGAATGATGGAAGGCTTCATTTTTTTCGGATGCTCCCCATCTCTTAAAAAAAGTTGTCTGCCTTGCTTGCTCATAATTTTGAGCTACCAGAATCAGTAGTTAAAGAGAATGGCTTGCCAACAACAACAGTGTCAGCGAAATATCTACATTCTCTTAACAATTTTCAGAAAATGAAGGATTTGAAATTAGCACCGGAAATCAATGATAGAACCCTAAATCCTTCTGCCTTTGTTGTTTTTAGTATTTTGTTTCTTTTCATTAGATGTAATTTTTTTGTTTACTGTATTATATTTAATGTTGAAATGTTGCTTATCTGCTTGTGTCACATTGTACACTATTGTTGTTTAGAAGGTTCTGCTCATGTAAATATTTGAAATGTTGCTTTTCATTAGATTTAGTTTTTTTTATCAGCTTGTGTTATATTGTACAATTTTGTTAATGTTGTATGATTATACTTATGTTAAAATATGAAATGCTTGGTGTCATTAAATATTGTTTTAGCCCACATCACCTTGTGTACTTTTATCCTACAGCAATCTGGAATCCTGAAGAATTATGCAAAAGTAAAATGAGCTTATAATTGTAAAAAGTAATGAAGTTACCACACTGTAAACCTTTTCTAATGAATGTAGTTATCAAAAAAGAACTTTTCATGTGCTAAACTGTATGTTCTTTTTCATATGTATTCATAGATGAATTCAGTAGAATCAGTAATCTAAAATATAACCTATTTCAAGAAATTGTATATTACATTCCAGTAAATCTTTGTACATATTTTGTTTGTAATTTATATGCTTGGAGAAATCTCAAAGAATGAAATGGTGTTCTAAAATTCATTAGAGGCTTTAAATTAGCCAGTAAGCCTATTTCATAATAAAGGACAAAGGAGCAGAACTTATAGTTATTAAATATTGACCTAAATGCATAGGTAATCTGACTTTGAAGTTAAGATTTTCATGCTTACTGTTAGACAAGATTTAGAATTTGATTATGAAGTTTCTGAAAAATTAAAAATGTGCAGCGTTAGGAAAAATATTTTGTAATAAATCATCTTGAAGGAAATTTAGAGCATGGTTAAGTTTAACGTTTATATAATTAGTATTAAATTTGGTTAAAATTGATGTCGAAAATTCAACACACACACATGTAAGAACTTTTCATTACTTTCATTGTGGCAGCTCTGATTTCCATATATACATAAAACATATTTATTTTGTTTTTCTATCTTGCACACCACCTCCAAACAAAATTTCGTTGAAATCGGTTGAGCCAATTCCTTCCAAATTCATAATTACTGAAAAGTTAAACTTTGCAATTGTGGCACCGCTGCTCAGTCGATCCGGTCCAAATATGCCATCTTGGTCAATAATTTATGTGAGTATTGTATGTACCAAATTTGGTTGAAATCAGTTAAACCAATTCTTCCCTGATATATGCATATGGACGGATGGACATCACGAAGATAATAGTGCTTTTCATCAATGACGAAAAGCACTAAAAATGGCAAAAGTAAATTTTAAAACATTCAAGAATGGTATTTTTCTACATTGCAGTTTAAATACTGTGAAATCTCTCACTTCTGCATCAGACTCATAGAAATTGTCAAATTCATACTCTGGATCAGATATTAAAATAATTGGCTCATTGTCATCCACAATTAATGAAGAGTAGGGCTAAAGTGTGTTTTTGTTCCACCTTCTAAACCCTTTTCATGATCGTAGAGAAGTCATGGAGAAATCACGTTAAACCGAATGACCAGTCATGTTAAACCAAAACCATGTTAGTAGAATTCGTGTTAGTCAGGGACTGGGTGTATATTTACATTATACAATAAAATATACATATTTAAAAATGTACAATATTTTTTCCAATTATTTTTTAGTTCACAAATTATACCTTGATGGTTTTAGATTGTTAAGGGGCTTCACAAATGCTGATCGCCCTGGGCCCCACACCCCCCCTAGGGACGGCTGTGACTAAGGCTATGCTGGAAAATATTATAAAGCACACGAATAAAGAGATAACTGTAAAAAAAGCTGCATACAAAATTCAACCATCAACAACTCTCTTACAACTTTAGAGGAAATCCAGGATTTATTAGAAATTCTAGTTCTTTTAGCAGCTTTGAAAATTAACCATCTGCCAACAAGAGAAATATTCAATAAGTCTTTTTGCAGCCCAAGATATAAAGCAGTGATGACTTGCAACATTCAATTTCCTAATAAATTGTCTAAGACAGTGGTGTCCAACCCCATCACCACTTGTGGCAAATCGGCCATTGATATGTGGCAAATTGATGCTCACAGTCTACTATTTTTTATTAGTTTATTAAATCACATAGTACTATCTGGTTGTTTGCATTTTTACAACATAATACAAAATACTATTTTTTATAAATAGGACTTTACACAAAACAAGGCTACAGTGATGCACAATAATGATTCTCAAACAATTAGCGTGGATTTTGTCCAATTTCAGTGTGCTTCTTGGACAAATGAACTGTCAAGTATCACATTAAAACTTTAGTGTTTGAATTTAATGATTAATTTGACTAATAAGTAATTTAAATCATTATTGTGTAACAAAGTAATCTTTTATCTAAATTAAGTCCTACTTATGATATTTATATTTTGTATTATGTGGCAAAAAGGCTGATCCGTTCGCCACACTTGTGGCGAACCTGAAAATTCTGTTGGACACCACTGGTCTAAGATTTGACGACAAGAACACCCGATGTGAAAGAAGAAAGATGAGCAACTTTGCAACCTTCGGCAAAATTTGGGAGGAAATTATTTCTTCATGCAGGTCATTATATAGACCAGGGTATTTTGTCACTATTGATGAACAACTACTTGGGTTTAGAGGGAGATGTTCATTTAGAATATATTTGCCCAATAAACCTTCCAAGTATGGCCTCAAGGTAGTAATGCTGATGTAAAGACAAAGTATAAGACTGATGCTACGCCATATCTTGGAAAAAGCACACAAACAAAAGGCTTTCCTCTAGCTGAATACTTTGTGAAGGAACTCACAAAGAGCATTCATGGAAAAAAAACAGAAATGTGACCATGGATAATTGGTTTACGAAAGTGCCTTTAGCTTCCGAATTATTGAATGCTCCATACAAACTCAATTGTTGGTACAATACGGCAAAATAAGCAAGAAATACCACCGGAATTGTTAGAAATAAAAAATCGCAGTGTAGGAACTTCAATGTTTTGCTTTTACTGTGAAAAAACATTAGTGTCTTACAAAAACAAACCTAATAAAGTTGTCATTTTGCTATCAACTACTCACGAAAATGGTGCTGTTAACCCAAACAATAAGAAACCAGACATAATCGAGTTTTATAGCTCCACAAAGGGGGCCGTGGATACATTACATTAATTGTGCAATGCCATTAGCTGTAGTAGAAAATCTCGATATTAGCCTCTATGTATGTTTCATGGGATGGTCAACATGGTTCTTGTAAATAGCTACATTATATATTGCCACAATACACATAGAAGAAATGAGAAACCAGTGAGTCAACAAAAATTCTGAGTGAAGGACTTAGGCGACCATGGTTGTAAAAGTGCCTGGCAACACCAAAATTACATCATTCATTAAAAGTTATGATCAAGTACTTCTTCATTTACCTCCCATTGGAGAACAACATGGACCTGCACAACCAATCAAAAAATCTGTACTTTTTGTCCCTCCAAAATGAGAATAATGACAAGGTGTTATTGTCAGTGTTGTTCACGAGCAATGTGTGGCGATCACTGAGCAAACATGTTTTGAATGCGATAATCTTACATAAATTACTTCCTATTACTTTATATATTTTCTTAAGATGTTATCACACCCTTTGTAAAATAAAATATAAGAATTTTTATAGGAAAATAAATTTTTGAGAAAAGTAGTCGAATAGAAGAATGTTTAGTATTAATGTCCCTTCTTGACCATGTTTAATAGTCTAGGGTTAATACTAACGATGGCCTAAAAGTTTTTGCTTTCATTTTTACCTTTTATTACACTTTTCCTTATCTTCAAGAGATTTTTTCTGATATTTTCTCTTACTGATGGGCGAAAATTCGAAAACAGTTGGTACCGCTCCTTCTTTCAGTCTTTTCATGAATGACCACGGTGCTGTTTCATAACAATCCGGAGTGAAATGCCTGGCACAAAGTTTTGAATGATCTGTAGGTTTGTAGTTCAATCTCCGTAATGCCTTGGTCCATTTCTCTCTCAATGCTTGGTTAGTTGGAAAACTATAATCGGGAGAAAATAAAAATATAGCATTACGGCTCAAAATATCAACATATTCTTATATAAAAACTTTTCAGAAGAAAGAATTCTAAAACCTTTTCTGTTACTGAAATTACAGAAAATCTAATAAAATATGAGATTAAACCAATTTCATTGATTAGATAGATATATTTTCTTTCGTAATTTAGCACGAAAATATTCATACCTGTGGAATGACACACCACCTTTCTTGAATCTTTCAGTACAGTTGTAGGCTGCACAGCAATGAACCATGATCCTTAGATAAACGTTACAATTTGTCTCGCAAATTTTCTAATAACCTTTTCATACCTGAAAGCCACCCCAATTTCTGATCAGATGACCCTCAGTCACCAATATCCTTATCATGGATATATAGTATATATCAACCATGACGTCACGATAGTATAAAATTATAACTAATCCAACAACCATAAAATCCTTACCAATAATTACACCATAAATTTCGCCCTATGCTTGCAATACAATACAATTTTTTTCTACGATCCAAACTTTATCTTTTATGACATATCGTCTAAGACAATCCAAATGTAATAGCACTTTATTTACAATATTTGTTGTTAAATCCGGCAAAAATATTTTTTCAAACGCAATTGGGAAGCACCTACGGTAAAAAAACAACAGCAAGTATGTATTACTTACAAAAAAACGGACGCTTGGCGCATTTTTTATGGTTTAAACGTAAGGCGCCAACAAAAAAATATTCAAATTCTTGTATCTATTTAAATGTTTTTAGATAAGGTGTCATTGATATAACTAAAAAACTGTGAACTATAAGTGAGAGACATAAATAAAAACAGTTTAAAGATGCAGCGTTCTCATAAATAACCTTCGATAATTATTTTGTTTAGGGCCACAAAAGAAATGTCTTTAAAGAAAACTTTCAATACATGTAAAAAATGATTAAATCAATCTTTAGGGATGGAAATAAAAGAAACCTGAAGATTTTATTTTAAATTTATAATTAAAGATAACTAAGGCAAACGCGGAAGTTGGCCTTTTTATGTTATTCTCGGATAAGCCGCTAGATGCGCTAGTAGCCCCCGGTACCTTTAGATAGCGGGAATTTGAATAGTCGTATTGGTTGGGTTCTGTATTTGGGTGGGATGTCTCGAGTTGGGTTGGGTTGGTCTGTGGGTATCGAGTTTTATATATTTTTTATTTAAATGCGAAAAATACAGGGAAGAAAATATAAATTTGAAAGAATTTCTTTTAATAGTTTTATTTTATTGCATGAATCTAATTACCAAATTAACTAGACTCAAACCCAGTGTTTCAGGCATAAGCGATGTAAGCGACCGCTTACGGGCGCCTCCTCGATAGGGCAGCAAAACGACAAAGTTTTACATTGTTTGATTCAAGCCGACGCAATGCATTGTTAATTTTCCTTAATCTCTTTATTGGAACATATTAACGTAGAAGCAGATTTTATGGTGGAAGAAATGACTCTAGTTACAAAGTAAGTGACTTTTGTTACAAATAAAATGACTTCACAACGATGCTCGCCAATAAGGCAAAATGTCTTGAGCCTAGACGCATTTGTATCCCACAGTTCGTTTTATTCATTTGATATGAGCAAGCCTGTGTGTACTCATACATGTCATTTGGAATATCTGTCAAAGTTCTATTTCAAAAACATTTTTATCAATTTATTTTGTTATTATTTGCTTTCCAAAGAAGGACATCGGAAGTCTCAACATTCTTTTACTTTATTCCACCAAACAAATAAGTGAATAATGAATATTTCTTTAAACCGAGTTACGAGCAAACCTTTTCTTGCTCTATAAGCTCTAGCTTATGTTTTCTAGCTCTAAAGCTCTACACAGTAATAAGCATTACAGCTCGATATATGGGTTCAGGTCCCTTAATATTTTTCTTTAAGTTCGTTTTAATGTTTTTTTCTTATACAATTTAAAGTATCAAAAGAACATATTTTTTATTTTAAAATTATTTTCTAAGGGAAGAAATGAATAAAAAATTATCTGGCATAGAATACAGAAAAAGAAGAATTGAACGAGGCAAACAACTAAAACTATCCAAAGGTGCAATGTTGCAGTTTTTAAAAACGAGTTCATCAAATGAACCAGAGCAACAAGAATCTAGCATGGGTACAAAATTTGCTAGTGCAAGTGATAGTGTTAAAATGATTTCCAGTGTTTATAACATGGGTGTGGATCTTGTCGATGCTCTTATTGACTCTAATAACATTGGTTTAACTTCAAACAAAACTGATGTTACTTCTAATTGTGAAAGTGCTGGTGGAAATGGTGTTAGTTTACCGAATACAGAGGATGTCATTCATGCTGAAAATTCTATAGAAGCAGTTATATTTAAGAGTACAATTGATCCATTTAATTGGCCAATGCCTCTTATGCAAAAAGTTAGAGATTATATAATTATTCAAGGCACACCAGATATTATTGAGGACCATATAGTGTATCCCAAAGATGTAAATAATAGAAGTTACTCTAATTATCACTATTATTAAAGTCTTACTAACGGCGAGAAAATAAGAAGGAAATGGTTCATTTACTCAAACATAAATGACAGCTTTTATATTGTTTCTGTTTTAAAATGTTTTGCCAAAAATCCAGCAGTTTTACAGATAAAAATGGTAATAAAAACTGGAAGAATATGTCTTTGATATTAAAAAGACATGAAAATTCTTCAGAGCATATGAGATGCTACTCCAATTGGAGAGAAATGCTTATGAGAGTCAAAGACAATCAGACAATTGACAAAATAAATGTTGAAATGTTAAACAATGAGACTAAATGTTGGAAGTTGGTAGTAGAAAGGTTACTAGCAATTGTTCATTATCTTGCAGAATTTTGCGGAACTAATGAACACCTTTACACAAAAGGAAATGGGAAATTTTTAGGTTTTGTGCAATTAATTGCAAAATTTGATCCAATTATGCAGGAACACGTAAATCGAGTACTGAATAATAGCAATAAATGCTTAAGTTATCTGGGAAAGAGCATACAAAATGAATTGATTCTGCAAATAGCTATTGCTACAGAAAAAGTAATTATAGAGAAAATTAAAAAGGCTAAATACTATTCAGTTGTAATGGATTGCGCTCCTGATTCAAGAGGAAAAGAACAACTGTCTGTGATTTTTAGAATTGTAGAAATTAATGGCTGTGTTCCAGAAATAAAAGAATATTTTTTACGGTTCTTACATATTCACGACAGTATGCGTAAAGGTCTTTGTAGATGTTTCTTAGAGGAACTTGAATGTAATGGTTTAGAAATTCAAAATTGTCGAGGTCAGGGATACAACAATGAGGCAAACATGAGAGGTTTACATTCAGGTTACAGCGGCATATACTAAACTTGAACCCATTAGCTGTCTATGTTCCATGTGGCTGTCATTCACTTAACTTGATATTAGCTGATGCCGCAAAGTCTGCAGTTGATACAGTAACTCTGTTTGGGACAATACAATGAATATATGTTTTATTTTCTGGGTCTCTAACCCATTGGGAAATTTTCCTTAATCGTATTCAAACTCATCAATTAACGTTAAAACCTTTTTCAGGAACTAGATGGGAAGCACGATTCGATTCTATTAAGGTTTATCAGTATCAATATAAACATGTAAGAGATGCACTGATTGATTTGTCAGAAAATGAAGCTATGGAGGAACAAGTGAGATCTGAGGCTTTAAGTTTAATTCAGGCCGTGGAAAGTTGGAAATTTATACTTTCAATTATTATTTGGTATGATATTCTAAATAAGATAAACATTGTGAGTAAACAAATGCAGTCTTTTTCAGCCAATATAGATACCACTATCACACTGATAAATACTGTCAAAGTTTTGACGGAATATCGGGAAAATGGACTTTCAGCAGTCAAATTAAAAGAAAAAACTATTGCAGATGAATTGTGTATCCCTGAAGTTGAACGGAAATTACATGTTCCTCGTCATAGACAAAAAATCTATTTTTGATTACGAGGTAAAAAATGAAGTATCCGGACAACCAGACGATAGTTTTCACACAACGTTTTTCCTTCCGATTGTAGATGCTGCAATTTCCTCTCTAAACATCCGATTTCAGCAGCTATATCAGCATAATGAATTGTGGAAATTTCTATATGACATAAAAAATGTCAAGAATCACAAATACGATGATTTTAAAGCATTTTGTTCTGGTTTGGAGAAATCCCTTAAAAGCGATACTTTGTCAGACATAGATGATGGAGAACTTTTAGAAGAACTTAACATGTTGCAAAGTATTCTACCCAAAGAAAATAACAATCCAGTATTAGTGTTGAAATTTATCTCACAGAACCATTTCGAGGATTTATTTCCGAATACATGGGTAGCATTGCGTATATTACTTACTATTCCGGCAACAGTTTCAACAGCAGAAAGGAGTTTTCAAAGCTGAAATTGATAAAAACATTTTTGCGTTCTTCTATGTCTGAAGAGAGACTGACAAATTTGGCTAAAATTTCTATAGAAAGCGAAAGTGTCAAAATTAAAAAACGAGGAATAGATCAATGATTTTGCCCAGGAAAAAGCCTGAAAAATAAACTTAATCTAGTCCTTTTCATAAAGTTGGCTCACAAAGCTGCAATCTATAAATATGCTGATCGATAATATAAACTGGCAAAATTAAGAGATTTTAATTCTTTGTAAAGGCATTTACTTTCATCAATAAATTTGGTTGAGGCCAGGAGGAGTAGAGGAGTTTAACACGTTCGCGACGACGGGAGCCACCGGTGGGTCCCGGCTGTACGTGCCCATAGGTGTTGGGACCCACCGGTGGGTCCCCGGCATTTGCGCCCGCAACTGCCGGGACCCACCGATGGGTCCCTCCCCATACCTTTATCTTACCTTTTTTCTTTTGACGCCTATGCTGACAGATTCTAAATTTAGTTTACGCTCTTAGGAGGATATATACTGCATACGAATATCTTTAGTTAATGAAATTTTACCAGGAAAGAAAAATAATTTTATTTGATCTCACTGCACCATCCATGAAAAATCGGGGAATTGCAATGGAAAATAATATCATACATTTTAGTTTGAAATTGTATTTATTATCGATAAATGGTTTAGTTTAAAATTACTATTCAAGATAAATCTAAGATGATATTTTACAAGTAGTAATAATACAAATATTATATCTTTATGAATATAAATGTAAAACTTGAATATTTCTGAAGAAAAATACATAGGAAATAATAGTTTATTATAATAAAATGTTGGAAGTTAAATTTACAAACATTACTTATGCTTTTCATTGAAACAGTCTAAACACATCGTCGGCTGTCCATCGCAGTCTTTGCAGAATGTTTTTACTTTTTTTGCTTTCGCTTTTGCATCACTCACTCCTTTATTCCTATGATGTTTTTCATAGCAGCCGATATATCTCTTTCTATAATCTCTGGCTAACCCTTGATATGTTCCTAGACTATGCACTACTTTCTTCTTGGTCTTCCTAGCTTTATCACCACCAACAGCACCTCTGCTTTCACCATTATCTCGGGTAAGCCCATAAATAATATTTTCCCTAAAAGTGAGCATGTCCATTTTTTTCTCATTCCCTCCATATTTGTTATAAATCACCCATGCATTCAGCACACACGTTCCAAGAAGAAGTTCTATTGCTACCTTTTTATACCACTTCATCGTTCTTCTTATGCAGGTATAATAAGAGGACATTTGGTCGGAAACATCAACACCCTTTTTGGCAAAATTATAATCCATCACAGACGATGGCTTCATTTTTCTTTCACCTTTCCATGACTTAGACGCTGATGGAACTAGAATGTCCGTATGTGCTGGATCCGAAGAAATCATAAGCACTGGTCTCTTATCTTGCCATTTCATCACTCTTACACCATTCTTTTCCTTCACGAAAATTTCTCCACTTTTCAGTTTTTTTGCGCATACCTCATTTGGAT
The DNA here is from genome assembly GCA_028673005.1 of Tanypteryx hageni. Classification (NCBI taxonomy): domain Eukaryota; kingdom Metazoa; phylum Arthropoda; class Insecta; order Odonata; family Petaluridae; genus Tanypteryx; species Tanypteryx hageni. The sequence continues at coordinate 50,987,297 of CM054118.1, read as the reverse complement.
TTCCCTGTCTATTTTGTCTTAGTGTTCCACAGACATAGGTCTTTTTCTTTAGTAACTCTTCACAGAGAGATACGCTTGTATAAAAATTATCTATATACAAAGTCCTACCTTCGTTCAAAATTCCCGCAGTCAACTCCAGCACCACTTTTTCGGCGTGTCCTTTCCCACTTCCATCTGGGTTTTCATTTTTGCCTGTTTAAATCTTCAAGTTATAAGTATAAGCCTAAGGTGTGCACAGTTTGTAGCACTTCACACCATACTTATTTGCTTTTCCAGGGAGATACTGACGAAATGTCAATCTGCCTCTCCAGGGCACCATTGATTCATCAATGACGATTTTTTCACCAGGAGTAATTGTAGACTGAAATTTTCTGCAAATCAAATCAAGCAAAGGCTTGATTTTGGACAATCTACTTTCACTTGTATCAGCACAATTATCATTGAAATGAAAGCACTTCAGAAGCATCTCAAACCGATCACGTTTCATGGTGTTTTGTATGAAGTCATTCCGGTATAAAGGTTTGTAGGACCAATAAAAACGCATTTTAGGTAGATGGTTTACACCCATAGCCATCAGAACCACTATGAAATTTTTCATTTCACTTGATGATGTTTCCTTCCATTTTTTCATTATGGATCTTCTCTTAGGGACTTCAGATGCTAAGTACTGTCTTGCGTATCTGTTTGTCTCTGTTACTAGTAGATCCAAAAGATCGTCATTCAGAAAATGTTCATATGAGTGTGTCGGATCAGCAAAATCCTTCTCAATCAGCAAACCATCTTTACCTGTGTAGGAAAAAGGACGACCAACATTCGAGCAATCTCCCCACAAGTCTGGAACATTTTCTATATCATCGATGTCTTCGGATGATGCTTCTTCGATGCCTTCAGATTCTGATGAGGATAAATCACTTTCTACTTCTGATGGCTTGTAGGAAGATTCAGAGTCAAGGTAACTTGACATTGAAATGTCAGAATCAGACATGGTATAGAAAAAAAGGAACTTTAGATAGAGAATTACACACTGACTTTCTAGAAACTCAACGAGAACACAATGACACTCGAAGAAAAACAGCTAAAGACTGATGTGTAGGATGGTGCACTGGTAGAAAGAGAGGAAGGGAAATAAGCCAAGGGAGGAAATTCCTGAAACCGAATTGGGAATGGGAAAACGGTCGACATGTAATAAAAAGATGCCGCTTTGCAAACAATAAATGGCACGTGTGTTGCGCGAAAATTTGGGTAACTGATTTCCAAAAATGCGGCGGCCGAGGACGAGAAAAACTGCAAGATTACTCATTTCAAAGAGCGCATCTTAGGCATGGGAAAAAAAGGTCGACATGTAATAAAAAGAAGCCGCTTTCCAAACAATAAATGGCACATGCGTTGCGCGAATATTTGGGTAACCGATTTCCAAAAATGCGGCGGCCGAGGACGAGAAAAACTGCAAGATTACTCATTTCAAAGAGCGCATCTTAGGCATGGGAAAAAAGGTCGACATGTAATAAAAAGAAGCTGCTTTGCAAACAATAAATGGCACGTGTGTTGCACGAAAATTTGGGTAACGGATTTCCAAAAATGCGGCAGCACAGGACGAGTAAAACTGTAAGTGGACGCCTTGGCTGAGGAACTTCCCCTGCCCCGTCCGGCCGTAGAGCCTCGCCATAAACCCAAGGCGTGGGTAAACGTATTTTTTAGGGGCCTGGAACGCCTTCCCGATGAAGTGGTTGTATTGAGAGAAATAATGTGAAAGTGACCTTGAAAATTAGTGAATATATTTATTACTTTTTGTACATTTTTACGTTTATATAATTCTGATATTCCCCATTATAATATCTCAGCCCTAGATTTTATCATCTGTGTTTTGTAAATGGTATAAATAAAAAATTATTAGGAGAAAATTATAATAACATGTTTGTATTGCGTGATTGCACACCTCTTAAGGTAAAACCAATAAAAACTTATTTAGATGCCTCACAAGCATTGGAAATTTAAAAAAACATTTTTCAACATTAAAGAAACTATTTCTTAATTTAAACAAAAAAATCAAAAATGAATTTTTATTGCATTTAACACCTGTGGGCATGGAGAGCAAAAATAGCTTACGTTGCGAATGTGTTAAAAGATGGATATGGGCAAACTTCCACTGACAGAGTTGGGGAGCCGAAGCATTATCGGGGAGAGTGTGAATGGCTCTCACTGTGAAGCAATCATTAAGTTTTAACTTGTGATTGTTCACATGAATGGCCACAGGTAGCGGTCATTTATGAATGATGCTGTTGCAGCGGCCATTCATGTGGATGTTGAGGGGATTGCTGGTGAGGCCAACATAAAAAGCAGGACATTGGGTGCATCTCAGGAGGTAAATGATATTACAGGTTGTGCAGTTAGTAGGAGAAGTTATGGGGTAGGTGATGTTAGTGGTGGGACTGGAGTAGGAATTGCAGGGGGGGTTTATTGGGCATGTGAGACATTGGGGTCTACCGCAGGGGTGAGATCCGGCAGGGTGCTGGGGTTTCTTTTTTCCATAAAATGTTTGCCAGATTAGGGGGGCAGTGGAAGGAGAGGATCGGTGGTGTAGGAAATGGAACCTGGTGGGGGAAGGAGGTGAGGATAAGGTAGGCGGCATTTAGGATATTCCTCAAAATATCATGGATGCCAGGGAAAAAAGGGTGGTTAGTGTGAGTTGGGGGGTAGAATCAGTGATGGCGTGGGTATTGGGGTGAGAGTTAGGGGTGGTGGGTGCGACTGCCCGCTGGATCAGATCCGGCGGGTATCTGCACTGAAGAAATGCATTTTCTAGGGTGGAGCAGTACTCAGACAGTGAGTTTCTGTCCGAGCAGACTCTCCGCCCTCGGCAGGCTAGGGCATAGGGAATTGAGGTTTTGGTGTGGAGGGATGACAACTGTCGAAGTGGAGGTATTGAAGGTTGTTGGATGGCTTGAGGTGCATGCTGATATGGATTCTGTCTTCCTGGATTGAGAGATTGACATCCAGGAAGGTGATGTTGGAGGCAGAGGAGTGGTGGGTGAAGGTAAGCATGGGATGAGAAGAGAGGCATAAAAAGACCTGTAGGGACTCAGGTCCATGTGTCCAGAGAAGAAATATGTTGTTAATATACCTCAGCCATAGAAGTGGTCTGGGGTATATGTCAAGGAAGCGTTTCTCCCATTCACCTAAGAAGACACTGGCATAGGAGGGTGCCATGTGAGTGTCCATCGTGGCACCCTCCAAAAGAGAAGTTGTTTTTGTAGCACCATTTCAACCAGTTCCATTAGGAAATGGAAGGAGGGTCTTGCGTCAGATGGTCTTAAGTCCGGTGATTTTCTCAGGATGGACAGTCCTTGGTTGTGAGGAATGTTGGTGTAGAACATGATTGTGTTAGGTGGGAATGGGGAAGGGAGTGATTTGAGGCATTGTAGAAAGTGGTTAGTGCCTTTGATAAAAGATGGGATTTGATAGATGAGAGGCTGTAGGTGGGAGTCAACAAAGGCAGAGATGCGTTCTGTGGGAGAGTTGAAGCTGGCAATAATGGGATGGCCGGGGATGTTAGGTTTGTGGATTTTTGTTAAGGCAGTATTTGTTCTTTCATTTTGTAAAGAGACTTTCATCAACTTCTACTATGTTTCCTCTACCTTTGATTTTCTTTTTATCATATCCATCAAGCAAAGAAACTGCCACCTCTCTCATGTAGTTGTTTCAATCAATAGTTGTTTTGTCACTGATTCCAAGTTCATGAATGCACCGTTTAATAGAAATGAGACCATCCATACATGAAATGAACAGCTGTGATGAAAGGTATCTGACTATTCTGAAACCAATTGCCCATATGCATGTTTGCCTTCTGTCTAAAAGCTTGGATTGTGCATTGCCAGTAAACTCGGTCAATAATATACAGCTTCATGGCACAAGTATTCCTGCATGTGCATTCTTTTGGTAAAACCCCACATGCTTGAAGGAAACAAATTGACTCTTCCTTGGTTTGTGGAAGATCCCACAATTTCATCATAATGGTATCTTGCAAACACTAACACATGGGCTGGTGTAATGGCACAAACATAAAAGTTACTGGTGTGCAAACACTGACACATGGACTGGTATTATGGCATTAATATGCATGTTATCAGTGCATATATACACATATAGATGGTGAGGTATAGGTAAGTGGGGTCCTGTGGGTCACCCAATAATACATAAGTGGGAAACTTGGGTCACCAGCTAATATCTAAGTACTATTATTTTTATTACATATCTTAATTTATATATAGGTCTTTTTCTTATAGTTTGAACATTTTCTTTTAGTAAAATGATAACTATAATAATTCCTATTCCTACTACTTGTCCTGGATTCTCGATATCACAGAGCTTTTAAAGATATCCCACATTGAGTGTTATGAAGTTGTATACAATAGGATCGAACAGTATACAATATCAAGCTAAAAAAGAAGCAATGAAATTTTCACAGATCTTTTGACAAATATGATGCTGCAAAGCAATATCATAAATTCTTGTTTAGACCCATACATTATTGTGGAAAATGTGTTAATTCACATGCAATGAGATTGAACCATATATGAAAACATAATAAAAAAGAAGCTATTGCAGAAAGGCTAAATTGTGGAGTCCAAATTTCAATATAATGGACGAGGTTGAGACTTTGTGGAATTCCATAAGCAAAAGACATAAACAATAGTAGATAGTATTTTTAATTGTACTAAACATTTGCTAATTTCCACAATATTTATAACACAACTGGTTTTGGTGAGTAATCACCATCATCAGGTAACCCCGGTCTCCATGCATTGCAGTACATCCCTGGTTTTGACCTAAATGAATTTCAAGAAGAGATGAAATTAGCACTGTTAACTTTTTCAGAAAAAGTTGATATAATCAATTCGTGTTCATTTTATTTTAGCTGTGTGTGCATGGAAAAGAGCTATTGGGGTTGTTGCAGAAAATATTGGTTGATTTTTTAACTAGAGGCTAAAATTCCCACCAGTTACAAATTATGGGGAAGAAGGCATAAAACTTATTGATGAAAACTGGGTAATATGTGATCTGTGCAAATATTGGAGGCATCATGATGTATTCAATTAACACTACTGAATATGGAAGTTCTTGAGGAGGAAGTTGGAGGCCTTCTTTATTGATAAAATTTTTAAAGTGAATCCCCAAGGGTAGAGTTGCTCTTGGTTGTCTGTTAAAAAGTTCTATAAAACGTGGGTTAGAAATTATTTTAAAACATGGATGGGTCTTTAATGCTAAAATTTTTGATACACATTAAAAGCATTTTACAGAGATCTAGGGGGTGGTTCTCCTACTTCACAGTAAATACTGGGAACAGGGCTGGTTCAAAAAGCACCAGTAGCCAGCCTGAGACCAGAGTTGTGCACAGATGTCAATGCAAGTCGAACCATATATGAAAGACCCGTAGTTCAATTTTAACCTTACCAATGCTCTGTAAAGGGTGAGCATTGATGAGCGGTCAACACCCCACGATGAATTAATTAAAAGCCTTAAAATGTTTAAAACTTAACACATCTTTTAAAACACTTATGTGGTTCCACCAATTGAGTCTCCTATCTAAAACCATACCTAAAAAACAGATGGTGTCAACAAGCTCTAGTCTATTGCCACCTAGTGTTAAAACTGGCTGTGGAAAAATCCCTCTTAATCTATGAAAATGGAGGCATTTGGTTTTACTGGTCGAGAAACGAAAACCATTTGAGCGAGCCCATTTGCCCAGATGACTGGTGGTAAGCTGAATCTGTCTTGTTCCCATTGATAATTTTGATGATCTGCAAAAAATTGCAAGATCATCTACAAAGAGAGATGCCACTACTGGGGTATTTATTACTATGTCATTTATTGCTATGGCAAACAAGGTCACGCTTAGGACTGATCCCTGAGGAACACCGTTTTCCATGGTAAAAGGCATTGATAATGTGATCCAATTCTCATCCTAGCTACTCAGTTTGATAAAACATTTTTAATATAAATAGGTAGATTGCCTCTAAAACTCGTCATATAATGTGCTTAAAATTTTGTATCGCCATGTGGTATCATGCTTTTTTGAGGTTGAAAAAGACTGCCACAACATGTTGGCAGAGTAGAAAGGCCTCCTGAATGAAATTTTCGATCCTTATCAGGTGATCTGTTGCGCCTGAAGCCACACTGAATATTTGAAAGAAGGTTTTGTCCTTCCAGGCACCAATATTAACCAATTAACCATCCTCTCTATGATTTTGCATAAGTAGCTCGTAAGAGAGATGACGTGGTAACTAGAAGGCAAGAGCTTGTCCTTTCCTGGTTTTGGGATAGGTATTACCAGTGACTCACGCCACTCATCAGGAAACACTCTTTCTGCCCATATTTGGTTTATGGTGTTGAGAAACTCCCTTTTTACCCTGTCTGGCAGATTTTTCATAAAACTGTTGTGTATGTCGTCAACACCTGGTGAGGTATCTTTAGTCTCCCTTATCAATGATTCTAGTTCCCACATGGAAAAAGGATCATTGTAGGGAGTTCATTTATTTCCCAATTAAAAACCCATTGTCCTAGTTTCTTTTTCTTGCTTGATTACCTTGAAGGATCAGGGTATTTATTTGTACTGCTTGTGTCAGAATAATACTTGCCAAATGTATCAGAAATTTAAACTGAAGATTTTATTAATGCCCCATTGAGATTTACTGCATTAATATTGGTAGGTTGATTTTTCTAATTTTATTCCAGACCTGTGCAATGGGTGTATGGTGGTTTATGGATGAGACATATTTCATCCAGGATTCCTTCTTTGCTTTCTTAACCACCTGTTGAGCTTTCGATCTCAGTTGCCGGAATGCTGCCAGATTTGTTGCCATGGGATATTTATTAAAAATTCATAGTGCTCTTTTCCGGTTTATAATAGTAGTGGCACATTCATCATTCTACCATGAAACTGGTGGGTGATGAGACTTTACTGATGGTTTGGGGATGCTTCTACTAGCAGCAGCTATAATAGTATCTCTAAAGCATTTTATATTACTCGGAGCATTACGACTAGCATCAAACTTAAAATTTATATCATTTTTAAAATCTGCCAAGGTAGCCTTCCTTAAATTTTTGGGGAAAAATGAAGTTGTTCACTGGACCTTGTTTTGCAATAAAAAGGGGGAAGTGATCGTTTCCACAGAGATCTGGGTAGACGATCAGAGAGAATAGTGGAGTTATAGCGCTCGTGGTCATAAAGAGGTCGATGGAGGATCTCCATTAAAAGAGTTGAAATGCATTTTTTCTTGATTTTTCAATAAAATCAGATTAAAATCTTCTAAAAACTTTTCTAAAAGACGCCCTCTGCAATTGATGCTTCATTTAATTTATTCCATAAAAGTTGCAAATACAAGGCATTCTACAATCTTCAGGAGCCATCAAACAAACAGTCACAACACAAAAACAAGGATACACATTAGAGTCATAGAAACACATTAAAAATGCATAAAGCATTGTATACAGGCATCATTTAGAGCACAAAAAAAGAAAAATTATTACAAGTCAAATCTGTTTTGTGTCACATTACCAAGTTCCAGCAAAAAAACACATTAAAATCAGACATATTAAATATAAAAAATGCGTAAAAACATAGTATACCACCAATTTAAACAAGTTAAAATTAAATTTGCCATATGTCACATTTTAAGTCTTAAAAAGTTCATATATTCGTCTAATGTATAGAAGGGATTTTTTATTAAGAGATCGAAAATTCTGTGCCTCCCCAGAGGATGTTATGGGCATTAAAGTCCCCTAGCAACACGAAGAGCCAAGGAAACTGGCTGACAAGGTCTTCCAGGTTCCTCCTGTTTACGGGTGGCCATTCCAGGAGATATATATTACAAAATGTAATTTCCTCCGGAGTGGCCACCGAGACAGCAACTGCCTGAAAGGGTGTCTGCAAGTCCACCTGGGAGGTGTAAAAGTCCTCCCTAATGGCTACAGTCACTCCTCCCTGAGCCCTGTTACCACTTAGGTCGTCTGCTCTAAAAATAATAAAACCTTTAATTTTCATCTTGTCATTGTTTTTAAAATTCATTTCCTGTAAAAAGATGCAAGCAGGGTTAAAATCAGTTATTAAAATCTCCACCTCTTCTCTGTGTCTATAAAAACCATTACAATTCCACTGAATGTCTAAAAACATTAAGGTTTCTTAATTAAATTAAAATGTCTCCCTGCTGGAATCTTCTTTTTCTTTTGTCGCTTAATTTTTCCTTTCCCCCCTTTCTTCCGATGAGTTTGGAGGGAATACTCCATCTCATCATCTACCAAGTTGTCTTCCTCCATCATTTCTTCACTTTGTGGAGGTTTGCAGGAGGGGCCAGGTGAGGGTGTTTTGTCTGGTCTCCCTCCAGCAATTTTTGTCGGTGACCCACATTTTTTTAAGTCTGAGGCTGGAGTGTGTCCATTCAGCCCCTTCTTTGGCGAGTCACCTGTTTGACTCTTATTAACTTTTGTAGGGTTCTCGTTTTTTTGTTTTATTACATTTGTTTTTTTGTATTTTCTTTCTGTTCTGATTTTTGTTTTATTTTGAGGCATATCATCTGTTTGGGTGGCAATGGTACTCTTCTGTATAGGAGTGGCAGCCAAGGATGCAAAGGATCGTTAAAAGACTGGAGCAACAAGCATACCATACTTTAGGACAGCTTGTCTATCATCTTTATCTCCATGATCTTCTTCTCTTCTTAGAGTTTCGGACAGTCGTGGGAATATGTCGGGTTTGGGCCTTCACAGTTTGTGCACAATACAGCTTCAGTGCATTGTGCTTGTCACGATTGCATCGGGGGCAAATCGCTTTACCCTTGCAATGTGGAGCAGTGTGCCCATACTTGTGGCACTGGAAGCAGTGCATGGGATTGGGTATGTAAGGCCGAACTGGGCAGGCCTCATAACCAACCTTGACCTTCTCTGGCAGCTTCTCAAGGGAGAATGTGAGGATCATTGAGGTGGTATTAATGACCTCGCCATTTCTCTTGGTTGTAAGCTAATGCTAATGCCGGCACAGGGTTTCCCCCCTCCCTTGTGTGTATGCTCAGTGAGTAGGAAATACAGACAATTAAGATGCATATTGAAGATACCCATAAATAGACGTTATTAATTGATCAACATGTCTGCATCTGCAATGCGCACAGATACCCTTGCTTTGAAAAAACATATTCTCTGCTCAAAATAGCATATTATAATGCAGAGATCACCAAACTTTTTACTGAAAGTGCCACATGAAGCTTCATGAACCACTGTGCGGGCCACATAAGACAAACTACACTTGTATTTTAACTGTATAATAATATCATTGAATGAGCAGTCATTTTAATGCCATTTATATAATAGTTATTCCATATTGTTTCCATTTTATCACTTGCATAAAGCATTGGCAAACAAATTAAAATGTATTCTTAAACTTTATCAAAGAAAAAGGTGTGATGGAATGGTTCTTTGCTTGGGGCACCATAATATATAAGCCTGGTCATGAAATCAACTAAAGTTGGTTCTAAAAAGAAAATTGTTATCCAAATGTTTTTTTCTCAACCATTTTAAGACTCATTGATTGTAACCGTAACCAAGTTGTTTTTTAACTGGAGAATTGGCAATTTTTACCAATGAATTATTTTGTTACCCTAGCTAACTATTCAAGCATTTTGGAAAATGTAGATTTTTTGCCATAATTTTCTTCATTCATGTGGGAGAGGCATTTATCTTCCTTAATTTTCTTTGGCTTCTGGGAGATAAAAAGACAATGTGATATAATGAAATTTGGTCCAGTGTGTCACAAAATCTGAGTGAGCCTGAAAGTGTTGAGTTTTCATAGCTGAAATTGTCGTCAAAAGTATTTCATCCAAAAACAGGTTCATTAAAGTATTCTCTCCACACTCTTATTCTCTGCTAGCTTCAACTCCTGGTAACTCTATTCATAAACAAGTGTTGTTATATCAGTAATAATGAAATAAAATTACATTTGTTGGTAAGATGGTATGATGGATTAATATTTATTATCGAATTATATCTGACCCTCTTGGTTAAACAAGTTTTATCATTTATTAACAAGTTTAATAATTTTAATAGATAGTATTTATGAAAGAAAAGCAGCTTCAACCAGATAAACTACAATTTTAAGCCTTTTTACATGTTTTATTCAAATGTAATGTTGCTGCTATGTATCAGTATCTTTAAAATTTAACTAGAATAGAAAATCATAAATATAAACTGATTTGGTTTTAACCCTGTTTATTTACATAAAAGTAAAAAGATGTTAATGTATCAAATAACTTTAATGTACATTGAAATTTAAAATTGAGATATTAATGAAATCATAGGCATGAATTATGACAAACTAGTTTTTAAAAATAAGAATGGTTTCAATAGCGGCAATAATACCCTCAATATTTCATATTTATTATATATTGACAGTTACAATTATGCTTAAGATTGAAAAATACACAAGGTGTAAAAATATAAATAAATTCGACTTTTACTACATTTTTTTAAATCTGACAGGGCCACCACATAACTTTCTTCATACTTGTAATATTTCTAAACATTCCAAACAGGTTAAATGATAATAAATATTTTAATGAACTGCAAGAAATATTCAATGACTTGACAAAGAACAAACATAAACTTATACTGTAGCCTTCTGATATTGGATATAGTCACAAAGTTCAACAATTAAGAATAAAAAGGAGCATTACTAATTGTAAGATGTAACTAAGCGTTTACCAAAGTCACCTCTAGGTGGTGTGGTGGTGGTAGCTAAAAAATATGGTTTTAAAAATACCTCTTAAACAATGCATTATACAGGAAAATGTTACAAATAAAAGTTGTAGAAAATTAAATTTCCAAAAACCTCTTATTCCAATATTTTTTTACATTAATCAAGTATTAAAGTAAATATTGAAAACACAGATAAGTGACAGGACCCATTTTAACAAAAAACTAATCAACTCTTGTCCCTTTAATAAAAATGTTAAATATAAAATTTTGCATTGATCTGATTAATAGTTTTTGAGTTAGAATACCTAAAAAATTCCTATCACATACACATACAGACACACACAACATTTGGAGAAAGTAAAAATGACTCGTGATAAAATATGAAACTGGAAATAACTTTTTGTGATAGATATATTCAAAACAAATTTCATTATAAGAAAGAAAAATTTTTGTCACCTATTCCTCTTGAATAAAGATAACCTGCTGTGATAAAAACTCGACATAAGCATTTTTTAAATTATATATTATTGCAACTTAATTTGCTTTTACCTTACTAATTATGTTACTTGGTAATTATACTCCTGGTGACAAATATCTTATGACTGAGTTGCAAAACTCAGTACTGCATTTCTTCATTACAGAGAAATCACAATTTAAGATAAATTTACTAAGATAAATTATATTTCCACTATAGAAGCCAAAGACTCAGTCGTCACTTAATACTTTCTGTGCAGATGACATCTTAAGATGTCATGGAGTGCTTTCACCGCTGGTGGGTATCATCTTAATATGTCATGGTCTTCATAACAGTTCTTTCACTTCCTGGGGGTGATCGCAGTCGAGCAGCTGCACTCTTTTGCTACTACCCATTTAGTTGCTGTCTAGCGTTACTAGTGGAAGCAGCTGTTTTTGATTTCATGTGTTTTAATTTTTTGTTTATCCAGTTGAACTTTAAGGTAACTCATAATTTTTTTAATGTAGGGATTTCATTTGGCTTTTTCAAATCTTTTTATTTAGTAACTTATTATTATTTTCTTTTTTAATGAGTGTTTTATTTATAATTATTTTTTTAGTATATTTTGTTTGTTATTAACATGTTTATCATAGTTTCTTATATTTATCATTGTAGTTTTTGAGTTCTTTTTATGTAGTCTTTCGTTTCCGTCATTATTGTTTTTAAAACTTACCTAATTTACTCAGATTGGCCGTAACGTACTTTAAAACATTTTTACTCAGGTTTTATTATTGCAAATATCAATTCTGTTTTTGTTTTCCCAATGTGCTCAAACAAAATTTATTCTTCTTCTAGGATGTTTTTAAGTACCTAATTATATTTATGTAAAGGAAGTTTACCTGTGGAATAATTTGATAGCTTGTTTATCGTGCAAAAGGTATGTAGAATTTTTTGTCCTCTTCTTTAAATTATCGATTAAAACAACTGAGGTTGAAAGTCCTTACAGATGGGAATAATCAGAGGGACTATTTTGACCTCATTGCAAATGGGAATTTTTATGAAATGGTAGTAGGGGAAACAAACAGGCAGGGCGAGAACCTATTTTTGAATAACCCTTCCCCACGAGCAAGAGTGCCCACGTGGAAGGAACTTATTAATCAGGGAGTTTCAAATGTTTCTTGGCCTCCTGTTTCACAATGGAACAATTCCATTGAGCCGTTTGAATGACTATTGGAAGAAGGGCAGGCTATTCAACCTAACCTGTTTTTCTAACCACACAAGTTCAGACAGATTCCTCTGGATTTTGCAAGAGCTTCATTTCACTAAAAATCCTGAGGAAAACGAACTGAAGGCCGAAAATAGGCTGTATAAATCCTGCTTTAAATAAAGGTGAGGTTATCGACCGCTGGAATAATAGGGGAATTTGCATTCTCAAGTGGAAGGATAAGCGAGATGCTCTCATGATCAGCTCAGAATTCCGAATCTGCATGGTGGAGGTGACGAATAAGAGAGGGATCATGAGAACCAAGCTGGAAGCAGTGGTACAATACAATAAGTTTATGGGAGGTATTGACCACTGGGATCAGCTTATGGCCTACTACACTTGTGAGTGCAAATCTCTTAAATGGTACAAAAAACTTGGAATTCATATATTCCAGTTGATGCTCATCAATAGCTATTTTTTGTACAACAGATACAGTGGCCACAAAAAACATTGTATGATTTCCTGTTGGAGGTAATAGTCTCTTATACCTCTGGCCAGGTATCATGTGCTTCAACTCCTAAAGCCATCGATTCACATTTCCCAGACTTTACATTAGCCACAGGATCAAGGAGAAAACAAAAGTGTGTGCCTGGAAAAGGAGATTAGGAAAACCGTCACCAAGATTTGCCCTGATGAGCCAGACCTCTACTTTCGCCCTTGCTTTCTCCTGTATCATTAAAAGTAAAATGTGTGCAAAATGTAAAATTTGTATACAGTCAAACTCGTTTATAACGAGCACGGTTGTAACGAGTTCACGGGTATAGTGAGCAAATGCTACCTCCAAGATAAGTTTACGAGCATTTACATACAAATATTTCACGTATATAACGAGCACGCTTCACGGATATATCGAGCAAACTTTGACCACTTCTCACTGTCTCAAACGCGGCGGCGGTCAGCCCCTTCAATCCTCATAGTGACCCAAAATATGTAACCTTGTGTTCTCAAGTCCAGCCTCTACACCCTATCCCTCGGGGAGGTTAAAGACCGTTTTAAAAATCGGCATAACATTGTTTATGTGAAAGGCCCTGTCAGCAGATTCAAAAACGGCAAGTGAATGGGTGAAAAGTGTTTGGGAGGAGTGTCGAAAAGGTTACAGAGAAGAATACATCTACAATGCCGACAAAACTGGACTGTTTTACAACATAATGCCTGATGCAACGTTTAAATTCAAAGGTGACAAATGTGTTGGTGGCAAAAGACCTAAGAATCGTTTAACAGTTTTAATGTGCGCAAACATAAATGGGACTGACAAAAAAAAACTTTTTGTTATTGGTAAGTCACAAAAGCCACGTTGTTTCAAAAATGTAAAGAAGCTTCCCGTTGAATATGCAGCAAATAAAAAGGCATGGATGACTTCCAATATTTTTCAGAAATATGTAAGTCAGTGGAACAACGAGTTACGGAGGAAAAATAGAAACATTATACTCCTTGTCGATAACTGTCCTGCGCACCCACATATGCAGGAGTTATCCAATGTAAAACTGGTGTTTTGCCTCCAAATGCGACTTCTATTTTGCAGCCAATGGACATGGGGATAATTAAAAGTTTTAAATGCCATTTCAAGCGATATTTGTTCTACAGTTGATTGAAAGGAGGGAAAGAGGTTTAGATGGCAACGACTCTGTATTGGATGCAATTCATTTGATGACAGATGCATGTTTCACCTACAACGATCATAAACTGTTTTCGAATGTCTGGTTTACTATCGGGAGAATTTTCGATTGATAACCATAACATTGATGAGGATCAGAATGGCTTAAAGAAAATGGAATTGAGAATTTTAACCATGTAAATGACATTGACAATTTTGTTCATGTTGATGATGATTTGATTACCAGTGGAATTCCTACGGAGAGTGAAATAATAGAGACAGTATAAAGCACAGCAGACAGTGATGAAGACAATGTTGAATGTGCCGAAGACGCAATCCTTACTCAGGATGCCGTGGAAACATTAAATGATTTTTTTGAAAACATTGACATTTCCGATGGTGTTTTTAGTGCACTAAGTGTGATAAGAGGAAACTTAAGAGACTTCAAAGTGAAATCTATGAAACAGGCTACTATTCAAAGTTATTTTTGTAAAAAGGGGAGTGATTAAGGATGCAGCTGTGAGTAAATTTTATGTGTACGTATGTTTACTTTAAATTTTCTAGTTTATTCTCATTTTTAGGTTTTTTTATAAATTTACTAAATAACCTTTCTGTTTATATATTCACTTTTACTTCTTATGTCTTATTTCACCATACGCATGCATGCTTTTGCCTTCACGGATATTAAGTTTAACGGCTATAACGAGCAAAACTAAACGGTCCCGTGGCGCTCGTTATAGCCGAGTTTGACTGTATTTGTAAATGTTTATTTTCTAATTTTTTGTTTTTTATGTAAAAATTTAACTGCATTTTTGTAAATATTTATTTTCTAATTTTGTATGCCTTTCGTGAAAACATTTAACTCTGTATTTTTGTAAATATTAATTTTCTAGTTTTTTTTTGTGCAAAAATTTAACTTTGTATTTTTGAAAATATTTATTTTCTAATTTTGTATGTTTTTTGTTAAATAGAAATAACTCCTTAACCGTAAAATTCAAAATTAGACACAATGAAAAAGGGGGAGGAAAGGCAAAAGACAATAAAAATTATAAACTTACAGGTTTATGGGTTGTTACTCCACGCCAGGGACCTGATGTCACTCACTCAATCGCACAAGCACTAATCCTAAAGGTGGAAAGGAAACAGGACAGGGTTTGTGAGAAATTACTCTGTGCCAGAGACCCAAAAAATCACACCATTGCAAGGTTTGTGAGTCAGTACCACCGCAAACACACGCACACATACATGTCAAGAGGTAAAGGAAAAAATAAAGGGGGAAGGAACGGGAAAATAATACTAGGTTTACGGGAGATTAAACCATGCCAGGGACCTAGTATTGCACACAGCGGCCTGTAGGTTTATGTGCCTTCCGGCAACGACAGGGACCTATCAGACGAAACAATCACACACGCAAACACTTGAATACACACACATAAGATCTCTAAAAATGAGGTAAATGCACTTGACACACAAGTCACTGTACGCACGATTCACTGTACGCACGATTCACTGTACGCACGATTCACTGTACGCACGATTCACTGTACGCATGATTCACTGTACGCACGATTCACTGTATGCACGATTCACTGTACGCACGATTCACTGTACGCAAGATTCACTGTATGCACGATTCACTGTACGCACGATTCACTGTACGCACGATTCACTGTACGCACGATTCACTGTATGCACGATTCACTGTATGAACGATTCACTGTATGCATGATTCACTGTACACACGATTCATTGTAATCCCCCACTTTCACAGCAACTGCAATCCTGCAAAAGTTCGAAATTTTACAGGATACTTTAAAGCACATCTTCACTTGTATAGACTTCTTCAATTTTGCAATAATAAGTGCATTGTTTGCATGCCAATACGTAATCATAACGTAATAAATCTGAGTGCAATGGCTCCAGAAAGTAAAACATCACATGAGCATTTACATGAATAAAATCATTTTAAGCATCAATTTTATGAATGGTCAGATTAAAATTTAGAATGCTACAGGCAGTACATTCATGAAACAGTGGTGAAAGCCAAGCAGATTCAGTTCGGTTGAGTTCTTAAAGGCAGAAACCAAATTAAAAATAAGAACTTGTAAAGTGTCCATCTGTGCCAGAAAATTTCCTTATTAAAATTATTGAAGTCATCAGCACTCATTCAAATATGAAATTGATCTCAGGAAAAATGTTTTTCATGCTAAATTTCTGAATAAATGTATCCCCAATCCCTGCCTAGGATTACTCCACCATCAGTCTTAAAGTAAAAACACGTGATATCTTCCTTAACACGATAGAGCAATCTGAAATCGATAAAATGCCTATATGTACAGAAATCGCTTAAATGGAGAAAACAAAATGGACTTATTCTTCCGAAATTGAACCTAGCAAAAGACTTTTGAAGAAATACTGCAGATGCAAAGAATGAGATATCCGCGAATATGTCATATCCATGGAACATTGCAATTAATATTCGAAAGAAAATTAACTAAATTAACCAAATTAAATCACTCGGGAATTATCAATACAGTGTTATGGCTGAAAACAAATTCCAGAATAAGCACCCAAGTATCAAAAATTGAAAAATGAAGTACTTGTCTTAGGTGTGTCCAACACCCATAACAACATGTTTGCTAAATCTGTGAATAGAAGTGAATTCAATGAGTAATGCTTGGAATCCTTTGTCGTGGTAATTAATCAAACAGTTATTTTTTAAGGGTTGTCATTAGTTATGAGAATTGCTACTGAATAATGTTCAAACTTCACTTCTTATTCTATTACAAGAGCAGTAACAACGAGAAATGTTTGCACAATGGATTGCAGAAAAAAGAAGCCTCCAACTTTCTCAGGCAAGTCTGCTAAACTTCATAAATATATTTTAATATATTTTAAATGTGAATTTTTACTCTGAAATAAGCTCTGAATGATTACATACTACAAAGGGATTACAACTAAAATTGAAATTATCTGAAAAAAGTTTCTGAGGTGGGCAATCAGTTGGCATCCTTTAACCCTTAACAGATGGATCTAATTTATTTATTTATTAAAAAATACATTGCAATTAGGCCATCTGGCCAGGTAGCAAAATAAACATAATATATCTATAAAAATAATGGCATTTACAATCACAATTTTAAAAAAAATACACTTTCTACAATATCTTTAATATTAAAATTCAATTTTGTGCCTGAAGTGCAGATTTTCGGAGTTCATGAAAGGCCTTCACGGCTACCATAACGGTCATAGGGCCCACGAGGTCCCCACCGTACTTCACCCTTCGAAGCAATCCCCTACTTTTCCAGCACTTAGGTACAATTACAGTCATGAATATATAGATTACTATTATTCCTCTTCCAAGTTTGTCTAACTTTTACCCTGCATATATGCATTAATTATACGCTTAAAATTTTTTGCGTCCTTAGGTAATGGTTTGAAGAGCACTTCAGGTAAACTGTTCCACTCACTG
Source organism: Tanypteryx hageni (assembly GCA_028673005.1). Lineage (NCBI taxonomy): Eukaryota > Metazoa > Arthropoda > Insecta > Odonata > Petaluridae > Tanypteryx > Tanypteryx hageni. The sequence continues at coordinate 50,969,776 of CM054118.1, read as the reverse complement.
ATTCCTCTGTTTAGAAAAGAATACTTTGCTGTATTAGTTTTCTGCGGCCTGAGTTTAATTTTAAATTTGTGGCTATTTTTACCTAAAAATTCGGAACCTGCATTCTACTTTGTAAGTCTTCCCAAACCTTTATTATTAGTATATGCCTGGTAAATCCCGCCTAATCTATTAATTTTTCTCCTACTTTCTAACAATTCCCAATCTAGAATTTTTAACATTTATGTTACACTGTCTTCCTTTTTAAACCTACCTAGTACATATCTTGCAGCTTTCCTCTGAACTTTCTCTATTTTCCTTTTTTGCCCTATCTCATGCAGATCCCATACATTCATCGTGTACTCTAATATTGGTCTGACTATTGTTTTGTACGCCTTTTCCTTCACAGCCCTACTACTTCCTTTAAGATTACGCATCACGTACTGTAAGCTTTTATATGCTTTTCCTATGATATTATCAATATGCCTATTCCACCCTAGGTCTTTTGCTACATGGATGCCTAAGTACTTGCAGCAATCAAATTTTGGTATCATTTTGCCATGTAGCTTGTATCTGCGCTCGCTTATTTAATCTTTTGTTTGAGAACGTGATGTGCTTGCTTTTATTTATATTTACGCTCATTTTATTTGTTCTAATCCAAGATTCTAAAGTGTCGATATCCTCTTGTAGAATTTCTCGGTCTTCCTTACTTTGTATTTGCCTGTATATTATACAGTCATCCGCGAATAAACGTATTCTTGAATTAATGTTATTTGGCAAATCATTGACATAAATAAGAAATAGTAACGGGCCTATGGCACTTCCTTGGGGCACCCCTGATGTGATATTTACAAAATCTGACAGACTCGTTCCCACTCTAACCCTCTGAGACCTGCCAATAAGGAAATTCTTAATCCATGAGATCACTCTCTTATCAATGTTTAAGTTATATAACTTAGCTAAAAGAATGTCATGAGAAACAGTGTCAAATGCTTTTGCAAAATCTATTACAATCCCATCCACTTCTTCCCCTTTATCAATCATGTCTACGATATCTTAGAGAGTCCCAGTAACTGTGTATCACACGAGTATCCTTTTCTAAATCCATGTTGATTTTTACATAGCCAATTGCTTACCTCCCAAAAATTGTGCAAATAATCTGCTATTATTTTTTCCATGAGCTTGCAGACTACTGATGTTAGACTAACCGGCCTGTAACTTTTGACATTGGTTTTGTTCCCTCCCTTGTGAATAGGTATTACTATCGCCTTCTTCCAGTCTGCCGGTATACTATAGTTATTTAAAGTGACAGTAAATAATACTCGCAAATACGGTACTATTTCCCTTGAGCCCAACTTCAATGCCTCTCCCGCAATATCATCTGGTCCCCTAGATTTGCGATCTTTTAACTTTGCCACTTTTTTTATAATTTCCACATCCCGAATAATAATGTCTTTTGGCTCATCCATTGATACTGTGTCTTTATTTAACTCTGTTTCCGTCGCTATACCATTTATAGCTCTCTGCATTAACCGCTTCCCTGATGATTTTTTTACAATATAGGATCTAAAAAAAGTCATATTTTTTTATTGCAATTTCGAAAAAATCATGATGATACAATTAAAGAAATGCATTCATTTTTTTACAGTAAATTTTAATAAAAATGTTATCGAACTTTAAAATTTTTATATTATTGATAGATACGAGGTACTTGAACTCGGTTCATATTTAAAAGTTACATTTCTTTGGTGCAAACTACAAAATTAAGAAAAACTTACGTATAAAACGTACTTATATACAATATAAAACATTTCTATGCAATAAAAAATACATACATACATACATATATATATATATATATATATATATATATATATATATAACAACTTACGGAAAAGGAAAGGTAAAATGAATATATGGATGTCAACAAGGTGTTTGGATGAGGAAACCCAGTGAGCACTCACCAATCAGACGACTTCAGGTTGGCGAGGCCCCGGGGATGTCGAAGCGACACACGTAAAATAACACAAAAACACCACAAACGTAAAGCTTTCGGAACTACTCCTTCTTCAGCTACAGAGAGAAAACTGATGGCGGTGACACTGGGTGGAGGCATGGGGGTGGAAGGGTAGTGCGGAAAGGTCGAGGATTGGAGGAAACGGAGGGGGTTGGGGATGGGTAGGGTGTTGGAAGAAGACAGAAAGGGTGTGAAAAGCTATCGAAGGTTGAGGCCTGGGGGAGTGAAGGAGTTTAGGAGATGGATATGCGAAAGCTCCCACTGACGGAGTTGGGGAGCCGAAGCATTGTCAGGGAGAGCTCGAATGACTCTCACTGTGAAGCAGTTGTTGAACTTTAAATTATGTTTGTTCGCATGAACGGCCACCGGCAGCGGTCGTTTGAGAATGACGCTGTTGCGGTGGCCATTCATGCGGATGTTGAGGGGATTGCTGGTGAGGCCAACATAAAAGGCGGGACATTGGGTGCATCTCAGTTGCGGGTGGTGCAGTTGGTGGTGGAAGTTATGGGGTAGGTGATGTTGGTTGTGGGACTGGAGAAGGAGTTGCAGGGGGGGTTTATTGGGCATGTTAGACATCGGGGTCTACCGCACATTCATATATTTGAACTTGAACTTCTAAAACACCGCACCACGCATAACGGAACATTACGCGTCGCACAGTAGAAACGGCTCTTTCCTTATCCGCTTTCCCCGTGCGTCTCGCTTTCATCTACACAATGCACACTGCTTCGTGGGGTTCTTCTTCTTTTCAGTAGTAGTAACAAGGTAACAGAATATAACAACAAAAACAAGAGAAAAATAAAAATGCTACGGAGCAGAAACGGAAGGAAAACTGCTAGACGTAATCACTCAAAAGCTGTACGAATAACTGACCCGAAAATGTCTTCGAAAGGCCGATCCTAAAGGGTGCATACTTATCTCGAGGGGCATCATCAAGGAGGGGAGGCAAAGGACCTTCCAGGAACTGAGGAACGAAAGAGTGGGTGGGCAAAACCCTCTCAGGTCGAATGACCTAGCAATGGAAAGAAAGGGTGGGTGGGGAAAACCCTCTCAGAGCGAATGACCTAGCAATGGAAAGTGTCCTTGGTAGGGTAAAGAACATCTGCAGTAGCAGTTGAAACAACTGGGTTGTAAAGAGAAATTTTGGCATCAGCGGTGTAAATGACCGTGTGAGTTCAGTACTCCGATATTTCGAAGAACCCGCTTCGAGAAACCCTCCGAGAAATCTAATCTGTCTCTCTGAGTGACCTCTAACGGTCGGAACGTAAACTACTATGAAGGATCGAAAAAACTCGGTTGCGTTTCTAAAGGAACGGAAACAATACAGCGGCCCGAGTATACTCGGGCTTGTCAGAATTTGACCCTCGCCTCGATCCGAGTATACTCGGGGTAATCAGGGAAGCGGTTAAAGTGTCAACATTTTCGGATTTCCTAAACAAGCTAGCATACCACCTATTGAATGCATTTGCTTTATCTTAGTCTCTTATGAGTATCTCACCGTCTGCATTCTTTATCGTAGCTAATTTCTTTGTTTTCTCTACGTCTTCTGAGATATTTGTAGAAATCGCTACCATTACTTTTATCTAAAATATATAAGATATTTTTCTTTAGCCCTCCTTTTTTCTTTGTTCAGATCGTTCGTTAATTTAATATATTTACTTGAATGGAAATTTCCTAAATGTTTCATTTTATGCGATTTTCTAACTTTTCTTTTCAGTACTCAAATAGTTTTATTATAATACTCAGGATCAGGATTGTCCTTCAGAATCTTTATGGGCACATACTTTTGTAGTCCCAACAACAATAAATCCTTAAATGTTACACACATATCTTCTACGCTTCCCCCTTCACTTGCCCACTTTGGAAATCTTTCCCTTAAATATTGCTATCACCTCTGCTATATTGCCATACCTTAGTTTTTTGCATCTTCATTGGGGTCGTAATATCCCAGTCCATTTCTAAATAAACAGCATCATGGTCACTAATACCTGCCATTGACCCCGAACAAATAAGTTAACTGATATGGCCTTAAAAGAAATACATTGAGAATGTTACTCCCCCTGGTAGACCTTCTTACTACCTGCTCGAATCCCCCTTCGTAGATAAGGCTGTTTACCAATTCCTGAGCCCTCCCACCCCCTGCTGTTGACCCTTCCCACTTAACCCAAGGTAAATTTAGGTCTCCTGCAATTAGTATTTCCTGAGTTAATGGCTTTTTTATGTATAAGTTCGCTAACATTTCCAACAAGTAATAATCCTCTCCCGGTTTCCTATATGCTGCTATAATTTCAATTTGCTTTTTTAAAGAAGGATTTCGTAGTTTTATACACATTGCCTCACAATTCTTTCTTACCCATTCGAGTGTGCATTTGAAGCATTCCTTGACAAAAATGAAAATCCCCCCTCCTCTAGATTCGTGATCTCTTCTATATACCGTGAAACCAGGTAGAAAAATCTCATTCGAGTTTATATTGTTTTTTAACCACGATTCTGTACCTATAACTACATTGGAATTGCAAGCATCGACTAGTGTTAGAAACTCGTCCCTCTTGTTATTTACGACAGTTAACCTGAAGAACCCTCAAACCCTTACCTTTACATGGTTTCCTCGTCAGTTCAACAGCACCACCTTCCGTTTGAATCCCTCCCAAATATCCGTTTACCATTGCCTCTGTCCTTATTTCACCTCTTGCTGCCGTCCTTTGAATTGCATCACAAAAGAGCTTACCTAATGTCGATATATGAACAACATTGTGCATCTGCAGTCAAATAGGACCTTTGTAAGCAGTCTCAAAACTAAGTGGCACAAATATGGCACATTCAGAATATAAAGTATAATTTGTTTATTATGTCAATAAAAAACTTAAAAAAGATCGATTTTGGAATTTGTGCTCTGTTCAGAATGCTGCAATCCTGGCTGTGAAAAAATAAAAAAAGCCGTCCGTTAAGGGTTAATGGTAATTTAGTATCACTTCTGCTAATTAAATCTATTGATAACATGGTCACCCTTGCAAATGTTGTTTAACCAATGCATGCGATTTTCGATTGAAGTTATTCACTATGAAATGAGGACAGAAAGTGGTAATGCATTTATTTAAAAATAAATGAATGTGCTATGATTTAAATAGCATCCAAATAAAACATGCATATGAGTAGAAGGAAATATCCAACATCCTAAACAAATATCAGACTAATTATATACATAATATCCTTATTCTGTCCATCCATTGGTTGGTCTGCCAGAATGCTGCTTTGATTCGTATTGAGTGAAATCTGAAACTCGATCGCGATATTTTTAACGTGTTTTGACAAATTTTTTTGACCAGGTAGAAGATTGAAATTTTGTAGGAATGTTTGATTCATATATCGAAAGCCATTTACGAAAAAAATCCTCAAAAAAGACCCGGGTTCGACTCCAGGAGATAATTATTCTTTCCCATAAGTTAAAATGTGAAAATCGATTTTTCGACTTGCAGGCTTTTACTCTTTTGAAAATTAAAATTAGAAGGAATTGACCTATGATATTCAGACCAGAACCATTTTAAAGGAAAATAAATATCGTTTCTTATTCTTACTATCACATTTCATCTACAATTCGAAATCCCTCAAGTTATACATTTAAATTACATTTATTGGAAAAATTTAAATTTTTTAATGATATATTGCCTTGCCGACTGTGTCATTGTTAAATCTCAAGATTGTATTGTGGTCCTTATACCATATGCATAAGGAAAGCATGCTTTAGTACAACAGAGAGAAAGAGGTGCCCGAATTTTTTATAATTAATATAATTTTTTTCATTAATTTCTTTTCAGTTAACTTCACATTGAAATTTTTTTATTTAACTATTTTTATTGTTATATTCATTGCTATTTTCATAGTTATTTTTGCAGTGCATATCATAATTTATCAGAGTTATAAAATCGCATCGCATATAAGAAACACGCAAAAAGCCATTCCTTGACATGCAGATCTTTTTTGTTTACATTTTAAAATATCTCAATGATGAGTTATTTAGCTTAGTTATGCAAAGAAAAAGTTAAATCTCATTCGTAAATCTCCAAAAATTGTTTTAATATGATATTTTCACGCATTTTATTTATATTATGCCATTGTTGTCCCAATTGTTGAACTCTATTCTAGGCCTCATATTCACGCTTAATAAATGCATCACTTTAGTGCTTTAATATGGATAAGACCTATATACACAGGTATAACACATTTACTGAATCTATTAAGTAGTTAAGAGTGAGGAAGGAAAAGAGACTGGAAATGAGCAGAAATGGAGAAAGAGGACGTAGTATTTGTATAGGAGCTGCAGTACAAAAATAACAATAATAAATTATAAAACACTTTATACAATCGAATCATGCACCATTGCCAAATGGTGGGAATTCAAAAACTAAATATAACATTATTCGCAATAGAGTTCTTAAATGACAATACAGCAAATATTTCGAGCCGGATTTCTAACAAGATTGAAAAAATAACATTTTGTGATTTTTATTTAAATTTCTTTGTGCCAATTTTCTGAAAATTTTCAAAAATACTAAAGTTAAAAGAAAAGGGCGATCTTAAAATATAGTTAAAACTCATTGCAGTTCATGTAAGTATTTAGTATATAGTAAGTTACTACACATTTTCCTTTAATGGTAAATTGACTTCATTAACGTTTTTATGACTTCAAAAGAGTTATATCGTTGGTAGCTCAATAACTTTGGCTCAGATTATTAAAAGTAAAGTACTCCTTTAGCCAAACAATTAGAGGGTTACAACACCCAATGCATTTCGCCCACAAGGTGGGCATCTTCAGGGGCAAAACCTGTCTCAACAGTGACTGGGAGTCAACAATTTAATTCAAAAGAGTTAATAACAATTCAATTATTAAGTTAGATCCTATAGATGAAATAAAGCGATCTGAAGATCCTATGCAGACAGGCATAAGCTGTAACGTTGGGAATAATTATTCCCAACATTACAGCTTATGCCTGTCTGCATAGGATCTTCAGATCGCTTTATTTCATCAATTTCTTGCTTGGCAATCTCACCATTTGAGAGGAAGGAGTTTTCTTCAGTGTATCTCTTTGAGGACATCCGTTGGGGCAGTTTGATACTAGCTTGGCTAGTTCCGTCCCAACCAAGAAAACATCTGCGTTAAGAAACAAGAAAATTGTTCTGCTAAGATAGTTCAGTGGTAGAATATCCATCTGGCAAGTGGAAGACCTGGGTTTGATTCCCGGTCATAGCAGACTTTTTCTCGTTTCAAAATTAGATCCTATAGTTTTGATAGGTTGGTTCCAATGATCTCTCATGATTTTGAAGTGATTTTCTTTGTCCTTCATAGTCTGTCTTTTGACTATGAGCCTCACATTTCAAAATTGGAAGGTAAGGGAAAAGAGTTTTTGTGTGTCCGGCAGTTATGGGTTTGGACAGGTGTCATGTCTATTTGTGATGAAAATTCTTCCATACGATTAAGGTAAGTTAAATTTCTTCGTATTAACTTTGGTAATCATTTGTAACGTTATATTTATAATTAAATTTAATTCTTCTAATATCAGTTTGAAAATATATTTATCTCAACATATGTCTCTATTACGTGGCGAAAACCTTCTTACTAAAATCGCATAAACAACTTCATTACACAATATCATTCATGAAAGTTCATCTTTGCACTGAATAGTGATTTTTATAAGCCATAATTCCCCAATTCGAGTAACTGCACGAAAATTCAAACAAAATTTAAGGTATGAAAAAGGAAAAACAGTAAAAATAATAGAAATAAGCATAAAGGGAAGGTAAAGAGGCACTCTTGTAAAATATATGAAGATTTTTCAGATTTAAGATTGTGTATTGTGTAAAAAAATATAAATATCCATATATCTCGCATATGAAGCTACCAAGGTGTGTACCAGGTTTGCTTCACAATGGAAAGAGGATAAACTGACACAAGAACTTCCAAGGCATGTGACTGAGTCAGAGGACCGTTGTACCATCAAAATTGTCTCGAACTATTATTTTTGGAATTATTGATAATCAAATCGGAATAGTTAATTGTGATGATTTTTTCCATCAAAGTTACACTAATACTCTTTTCCATCCCCATCATGAAATACCATTTTAATTATCTTTCTTGATGAGTGATTGGTTTAGAGTTGAGCAAGGTGTACGACAAGGATGTGTCATGTCCCCTTGGTTATTTAATGTGTTCATGGATAAATGTGTGAGACAGGCATGTATGGATATGGTGGGTGTTAAGGTTGGTGGAGAGAATGTTCGTGTACTTCTGTATGCTGATGATGCTGTGTTAATGGCTGAGAACCCAGGAGAATTGCAGAGAATGTTAGATAGCCTGCATGATACGACTGTGAGAATGGACTTAAGGATAAATGTGGCCAAAACTAAGGTAGTTGTGTTCGATCGGGAGAATGAGGTGAACGACTGTCAATTTAGCATAAATGGTGGAACGATTGAGGTAGTGGATGAATTTGTATACCTTGGTAGAATGTTTAGTAAAAATGGTAGAGTAGATGGGGAAATCAAAAGGAGAGTGAATGCTGGTAGAAAGGTGGCAGGGAGTGTGTGGTCGATTGCAAAGAATGAATGGTTGTCAAAAGAAGCGAAAATGTCTGTATACAAGAGTGTTTTAATGCCTACCTTGCTGTATGGCAGTGAAACATGGGTGTGTCAGGAGAAGCATAAAAGTAGTTTGAATGCGGTTGGGATGGGATACATGAGAAGAGAAGAGAAGAGTTTGTGGAAAATCTAGGAGGGACCAAGTAAGGAATAATTGGGTGATGAACGAATGTGGTATGAAAGCTAGTGTGACAGATTTGTATGAGAGAGGTCTGCTGAGGTGGTTCGGGCATGTAGAAAGAATGGAGGAGAGTAGAATCACCAAGCAGATATATGAAGGAAGAGTGAATGGCGAGAGAGGGAGAGGCAGACCGCGCAAGACTTGATTGGATGTGGTTAGAGAGACTGAGAAAAAGGGACGTGAAAAATATGAAGAAATGTGTGACTCAGTGTATGAGTGTAAGTGAAGCAAAAGAAGTGTGCAAGGATAGAAGTGTGTGGAGGAAGCATGTGATGATGGGTTGGTAATTGGCAGACATATGGCATGGCTTACCCCGCAAGGGAAAGCATCAAGGTGTGTTGTGTTTGTTGTTATATTCTTCATTATATCATTTATTATTGGCATCAGTATTACTCCAAGATATTAAAAGAAAACAAGGATTATTTTAATTTTTATAACTATAATATTATTTCCATTATCTTTTACTATATAAAACTCAACCTGCCTGGCTGGGAGACTGCCGTTTACTTCAAATATTTCTCGCTTAATATTTTCGGATCTACTACCTAACAAGCTGAAATTTCCAGACTAATAAGAAGACAAAGAAGAATAAGAAGAATAAGAAGACAAAGAAGAATAAGAAGACAAAGAAGAATAAGAAGGCAAAGAAGAATAAGAAGGTGAAGAAGAATAAGAAGACGAAGAAGAATAAGAAGACGAAGAAGAATAAGAAGACAAAGAAGAATAAGAAGACAAAGAAGAATAAGAAGACAAAGAAGAATAAGAAGGCAAAGAAGAATAAGAAGGCAAAGAAGAATAAGAAGGCAAAGAAGAATAAGAAGGCAAAGAAGAATAAGAAGGCAAAGAAGAATAAGAAGACTAAGAAGACGAAGAAGAATAAGAAGACGAAGAAGAATAAGAAGACAGAAGAATAAGAAGACAAAGAAGAATAAGAAGACAAAGAAGAATAAGAAGACAAAGAAGAATAAGAAGACAAAGAAGAATAAGAAGACAAAGAAGAATAAGAAGACAAAGAAGAATAAGAAGACAAAGAAGAATAAGAAGACAAAGAAGAATAAGAAGACAAAGAAGAATAAGAAGACAAAGAAGAATAAGAAGACGAAGAATAAGAAGATGAATAATAAGAAGATGAAGAATAAGAAGATGAAGAATAAGAAGATGAAGAATAAGAAGACAAAGAATAAGAAGACAAAGAAGAATAAGAAGATGAAGAATAAGAAGAATAAGAAGACCAAGAAGAATAAGAAGGGGCACAGAAAATTGCAAAAGTGTTACAACTGATACGAAAAATCATAATGAAATTTCTGCCGATCCCATGAATTAGCAAAATACAAGTATGTCTTAACATCAACTCATTATAGAGAAATGCCCAGTACAAGTTAAAGGAATTGATTTTCCCAAAGAGCAATGGAAGGCACTTTTCTGACTCTTTTTATTAAAGAGTAATGCCAAATTACAGTGAATGTGGCTAATATAATCCACAACTTCTGATTCAGTGTACTGTTTCTGTTGCACTTTGTTTTGAAATTCTGATTCTAATTCAATTCATTGGTACAAATTCCTATTTAGTGATTGGAAAAATATTTTGCGGGGTCTCAAATCTCATGAGAATTCAACAAAACATGGAATGTTACGTAAAATCAGTGGAGTTAGATACCAGGTTCAAGATTGGCAAGACCATTGATAAAGAACATCAACAAATCTCACAACTCGAACAACAACATTGGTGAGATATTTTAAAGAGAATTATCACTGTTATGCAATTATGTGCCTCACAACTGTTGGCATTTAGGGGAAATTCAGATAAATTGTTTGACCATAACAAAGGTAATTTTTTGGAAATCACGGAGTTATTAGTAAAGTTCGATCCTCTTAGAAGTGTGCATTTAAGAAGAGCCTCAAAAATCCTCAGTGTCCATTATATGATCAAAGACATTCAAAATAATCTTATTTCTTTGCTAGGACAAAAAGTGCTTAATGCTATTGTTGCTATAATTAAGAAAGCAAAATATTAGAGCATAATATTAGATCACACTCCAGGCATTAGCAAGATTGAGCAAATATCATTTGTAGTTCGCATTGTGATCAATGAACAGCAGGCAGAATATTCTCCTCAAGAATATTTTATTAAATTTCCGCCTGTTGAATTAACCACTGGGGCTGGACTGACCGAATTAAAATTGCAAGAGCATCATTGGGCATCAAAATTGAAAACCTGTATGGACAGGGTTATGACAACGGGGCAAATATGAAAGGTACCCATTCTGGTGCCCAAAGACGAATTTTCAAAATACATCAAAATCCTAAAGCCTTTTTTGTACCTTGTTCGTGTCATTTGCTTAACCTTGTGGTTAATGATGCAGAAGCAAAATCTGGAGAAATTGTTAATATTTTCCTTTAGTTCAAGTATATTTGTATTTTTCTCAAGTTCAACAAACAGAGTGTACTAAAAAGTATATAACATCCTTGACTTTAAAAAGTGTTAGCACTATGCGGTAAGAAAGTCGTGTGGATGTTGATAAGCCATTAACCCCTCAAACGAGACTTTAATCTACGGCATTTAAATCGCTCAGCGTGACTTTTTTCGAAAGTGCAAAATACTTCATGCATGCATTCACTTTAATATTTTTTTTTACTTTAATTATCATTTCAAAAATTTCCAAAAAATTATGTCATATTTAAAATTGTTCTTTTTATATAATAAAAAATAAATACACATTTATTTCAATCCAATTTCTTTTATGTGCTGCTCCTCCGACGTTTAGTAGTTCAGCTGCGTGTGGTATCGCTCGAAACAGGGGTCTAAACAGAGAGACGGTGTCCCTGGGCAGTTTTTACACCTGTATTTCGTTTCCTTTCTCCTTCCATTTTTTGTGCACACCACACACTTTCTTCTTCTAATCTTTAAAGTCTCCGTTTTAGGGTTTTCTTTAACAAAATGCTTTCCTATCAGCCGCGTACATTCAGTGTCGGTATCTGAGGGTCGTCCTTTACGCTGTTCAATATTTTGCCCATGGTAACTAGCTATAATCCTATCAACAAGGTTTATTCTAAAAGATAAGTGGTCTTTTTTGTTACCAGCCTTATAATACAGAATATAGGCATTCAAAACAGCCGTATTTAGAAAATGGTTGAAAAGCTTTTTGTACCACACTTTTGTTCTTTTTCTTTCCAGTAAGAATGTCACTAAAAGCTGATCTTTTAAATCTACACCTCCCATATATTTATTATAGTCTAATATACAGGTTGGTTTATTTACAACTTCTGTTCCACCCTTTCGGCTTACAGTTTGCATTGTATTTCAATGCTTAGTAGTCAGCATTGACACATCGCGCTTATCCTTCCACTTAAATGCCACTAATTTCCCACACTGTGCACTAACTACTTCCCCTTTCTTCAATTTCTTATTTAAATTTTTAGGCATACCTTTGCGATTGATTCTTACAGTTCCAACAGCATCGGTTGTTCTCTGAACCAATCTTCGAAAAAGATAGGGACTACTATAAAAATTATCCATATAAACACATCTACCCGAGTCCAATAGTTTCTCACTCAAACTCAGAACAACTTTAGTTGATAAAAGATCTGTTTCCTTAGTTATTTCACAACCTACTTTTGTCCCCGAGCCACTATAAATTATAAAATCACACAAATATCCTGAGGAATCACATAATTCAAAGAGTTTTATACCAAACCGCGAAGCTTTCATTGGAATATACTGTTTCCATGAAAGCCTACCTTTCCACAGCAGTAAAGACTCATCGACACTTATTTCTTTACCTGGTATATAAATTTTCTGGAATTTATTTTTCAAATAATCACTGATAGGCAGAATTTTATACAATTTAGGATCTCTATTCACAATGTCTCTATCGGTATTATCTACAAAATGCAAAAATTTGCTCAACAAGGAAAATCTTTCTTCACTCATTACATTTGGAATAAATGGCGTTTCTATTATATGTTTTCTACTAAAATACGTTTTCAGGGATGGTTTTTGAATGATTCCCATCAACATTTGCAATGCTAGGAATACTCTAATTTCATTCGGAGTAGTTGGAAACCACTTTTGATAGCGCGATTTTTTTAGAGCCGTGATCTTATTTTTCTCGCGGGCAAGGAATTGTTCCGCGTAGCGATTAGTTTCAACCACTATGAGGGCAATTAGGTCCTCATCAAAAAACAACTCAAAATATCCTAAGGGATCATCTGTAGATAAAACCGGCACTATTTGTTTTCCAACTAAATCACACGCAAAAGGCCGAGGAGGGTTAGCATTGTCGACATCTCCCCAAATATTCTCTTGAATTAAGGTACCAATAAGATAGGTAGGTATTCGATTTTAGGTGCTTCGACAGCTAGGGTCATTTTGCACCTTTCTCGTTGCCTGTCAAGAGACATTGCAAACGATTTCCTACAATGTATTAAATAGTAAAATCATAAATAATAAAATGCATTAAAAGTAAATGTTTAAAATTCTATAAAAGGTGGATAAGTCCAGCTTCTCTTAAAAACCTTAAAATATTATCCATTTTCATGGGGTCATCTGATAAAATATCAGCAAGTTCCCCCGTAATGTGGAACTTGCTTCGTAGCACGTTATATTTCCGGCATTCTGTCAGGAGGTATCTTACAGTTAGAAGGGAGTCGCAATCGGTGCATCGAGGTGGTTCCTTCTTGATGGTAAAGAGGAACGAGTGGGTCAGGGCTGAGTGCCCTATTCTCAAACGTGCGACCACGACTTTTTCCCTTCTACTATTCCTTACAGAGGATGCCCATGGAGAAATATCCCTTTTTATTTCATGTAGCTTATTTTGCAACATCTCTTGCCACAAAGTTTGCCACTTATTAAGCCCTGCTGTCCTAAACATACCCTTTAGGTCTTGGTGGAGGACAGAGTCGCCATTTGTGACTGGGAGGTTCAAACCCTCCTTCGCAAGTGTGTCCGCCCTCTCATTACCTGCTAAGCCAACATGTCCAGGAATCCAGAGGAAAATGATGTCAACTCCTCTGGAGTTTAAATGGTAAAGGGCTTCCTGTACATCCTGAACTATTGGGTGGACAGGGGAGAAGCAGGTAATGGACTGAAGAGCGCTCATGGAGTCCGAACAAATCATATATAACAATGCTCTCCAAGGCCATTCTTATGGCCGTCAACTCCGCCGTGTAAATACTCTTAGAAGAGAGATTTTTGCTAGTGAAGGCCCACGCACAGGAGGAAGAGGATCTAGAGCCATCTGTGAAGATCAGTTCACAACCAGGATGATCATTAAGTACTTCAAAAAATAGCGACCTGTACTCACAAGAGAGGGTATTATGTTTTGTATACAGGGAAAGGTCCAACAAGACCTTAGGGCATGGGATCTGCCATGGCGGATATTTAAGAGAGCCGGTAGGAACAATCTTGGGAAGCTGCAATCCAATATCGTCCATATAAGACTTAAAACGTATTCCAAGCGGTTTTGTGGCCCTTGGGTGTCAGTTAAAAATTTCAGTAAAACGGGATTTAAAAATTACATCAAAACACGGGTGTCCTTTCAAAGATAAAATTTTTGTGACATAGTAACACATGAGGATATTTCTCTGGATCTCCAATGGCGGCTCCCCAGCATCGCAATAAATACTAGGAATGGGACTGGTTCTAAAAGCACCAGTTGCCAATCTGATTCCGGCATTGTGTAACGATGTCAGTGGACGCATGTATGACTTCCGGGCCGAGGAGTAGACAATACTCCCATAGTCGATCTTTGACCGCACCAATGCTCTGTACAGCATTAGCATAGATTTGCGGTCAGCTCCCTACAGACGGTTTGTGATATATCTTAAAATGTTTAAAACACCGTTCCTTTAAAAACTGAATATGACTTTTCCAATTCAGTCGTCTATCCAAGATCAAACCAAGAAAACGGATAGAGTCAGCAAACTCTAAAACATGGCAACCCAGTTTAAGCGTCGGCGGGAGGAAGCATCCCCTTCGCCTATAAAAATGGACACATTTCGTCTTTTCTTGAGAAAAACAAAAACCAAATGGTCTATGGTAGACCTATGGCGACGGAACCCACACTGAATTTCGGAAAGAAGGTTTTGGCTTTCAAGACACCAAACTAGCCTCTTGTTTACCATTCTTTCCATCAGCTTGCACAGGCAGGATGTTAGGGATATCGGGCGGTGGTTTCCGAGAACAGAGTTGTCCTTTCCCTGCTTAGGGATGGGTACCACCACTGATTCTTTCCACCTGTCTGGGAACTCACCGTCCCTCCACATACGATTGAACGTATGCAGAAGATTCCTCATGGCAGCTCCAGGAAGGTTACGTAAGAACGCGTTGTGGATGGCGTCCATTCCTGGAGCCGTGTCCTTCAAATCTGCTATGGCAGACTGAAGTTCCCAGGGAGTGAATGGGTCGTTGTACGGGGCATTCACATTGTCTGACCTGAAGTCTAAACTAAGACGTTCTATTTGGCATTTAACATCAAGAAAAGTGCTTGTGTATTGAGCGCTGCTGCTTACTGCAGCATAGTGCTCGCCAAATACATCCACTATCTCTAGCGGAGATGTTATTAACGCCCCGTTTGCCTTCACCCCTGGGACATGAGGAAGGTGAGTAGTCCCGGAAATACTCCTAACCTTTCTCCATACCTGTGCGATGGGCGTCCTACAATTGATTGAGGACACATACTTCCTCCAGGATTCTCGTTTTGCGGCAGTTATGACCTGTCGAGCTTTCGATCTTAATTTACGAAAAGCCGACAAATTCCTGCTCGTCGGATACTTATTAAAATTTTTTAGTGCCTTCTTCCTTTGATGGATAGCCTGAGCACATTCATCGTTCCACCATGGCACAGGTGGGCGACGTGACTTGCTGGCAGACCGTGGAACACTTACCTCTGCAGTATGAATAATTGCGTCCATAGCAGCGTCAACATTCACTGCAGCACTAAGAGCAGGGTCATAACAAATTTTTAAAATTACCCCAATCGGCTTTCTTCAAGACCCATTTAGAGGGTAAATTAAAATTATTTAAAAAATTACTTTTCCGGATGAGAAGGGGGAAGTGATCGCTTCCACATAAGTCATCGTGAACTTGCATTTTAAAAATGGGAGCAATAGTGCTTGTACATATAAAAAGATCAATGGCCGAGTATTCACCATTATAAGAATTAAAATGCGTCTTTTCGTTATCATTGATTAAAATCAGATCGTGATGGCTTAAAAAATTTTCTAAAATACGACCTCGGCCATTATAATCTCCCATAGTGTCTCCCCAAAGAGAAGGTACCAATAATGTTGCATCAAAATTATTAAAAAGCCAAAACATGGTATGTATTATCATTAAAATTTTAAAAAGCATTAGCTCATTTTTGGAAGAATACTGTACTAATGGTTTCCAACAAATGCTCTACTCTGCTAAAGAAATTGCTTTGATAATGAAAATAACAGCAGGATTTGAACGTGCACCTCCGATTAGAATTCGACGTAAAAACAGACAATTTGAGTAAAAGGAAGAGATACATCAATCGTAGATCCTAAAAAAAAAATTGAAGTCGAGTTTTTTAAATTGTATAGTAGATGTTTGCATCAATTCTATCAAGGAACAGGAAAGGTTGGGAGAACTAGCAATATTGTCTATTGAACATGACATTTCAATCAATTTAAATTTCGAAGATGTTATAGACGATTTCACTAAAGAAAAAGTATGCAAAGTACAGTTGAATTTTGTTTTTAATTATATTGTTATTTATAGAAAAGTCTAATTTTATTTCATTTGTACAATAAAACTTAAAGGGGAGGGGGGAGAGGAGGGGGGAAAGGAAAGGAAGGGGAAAGGAAAGGAAGGGGAAAGGAAAGGGGAAAGGAAAGGAAAGGGGAAAGGAAAGGAAGGGGAAAGGAAAGGAAGGGGAAAGGAAGGGGAAAGGAAAGGAAGGGGAAAGGAAGGGGAAAGGAAAGGAAGGGGAAAGGAAGGGGAAAGGAAGGGGAAAGGAAAGGAAGGGGAAAGGAAGGGGAAAGGAAAGGAAGGGGAAAGGAAAGGAAGGGGAAAGGAAAGGAAGGGGAAAGGAAAGGAAGGGGAAAGGAAGGGGAAAGGAAGGGGAAAGGAAGGGGAAAGGAAGGGGAAAGGAAGGGGAAAGGA
The DNA here is from genome assembly GCA_028673005.1 of Tanypteryx hageni. NCBI lineage: Eukaryota > Metazoa > Arthropoda > Insecta > Odonata > Petaluridae > Tanypteryx > Tanypteryx hageni. Next base: position 50,952,841 of record CM054118.1, on the reverse strand, counting down.
AGGGGAAAGGAAGGGGAAAGGAAGGGGAAAGGAAGGGGAAAGGGACAGGCAAAACAATAACAGAGTAAAAACCAAATCGGTGGGGTTTTGAAGAAGAGGGTGGTTAGTGATGCTATTTCGGTTAGAGAAAGGAAAAGGAAACAATGAGAAATGCTAGAAAACACATGTTCATTAGTAAGAAATTGCGCTTTGATCAACAAAAGATAGTCTATAATTTTCCAAGTCTCACCGTTACCCTTTTCTGCAAATGGAGAACATGAAAGAAAAACATTTTTTGCAAGGAAACACATTTTTTTTTCACTTACAAAGAGTGTTTTCTTCCGCAGTAAATGTTAATGACTAATCCATACGCATATCAATATTGTGATAATATAATACAATATCAACTAGGTATAAATAACAGGACAATGTGTTTAGAAGAAATAAAAGAAACTTTTAGGACAAAATACAAAAAAATAATATTTATTACATTCAAAATAAGAAAAATCAACAAAAAATTTTAAAAGAGCAATTTAGTATGGTAAATTTTGAAGCACGGTGAAAGACAAAGCCCTACATCACAATCTGGGCAGTAATATCTACTCTCCCGATGCACTTTCTTTCCCTTTTCATCATTTTTGTTGGAGCAAACCGCACAACGTCTTGTCGGCATTGTTTTCTTCTCTGTAGCTGGAATTGGCTCAAGAAAATGCCTTTCCGTAAGATGCAAGGGGTTGGGTATGCTCCCAAGACGTCCTCCTTTTGAAGAAAATTCAGGGGAATGATACTCTTCGATTATTCTTTTGATCAATTTCAATCTGTATTGTAAATGCGTCATTTTCCCACCAGTTTTAGTATACAGAATATATGAATTCCACAGGGCCTGTTCCAGTAGATGGTAAAATATTTTCTTATATTTTTTTCCGCGCTTTCTTGGAATAGGATAATTTGAAAGGTGTTGATCGACTCGATCAACACCTCCCATAGTAAAACTATAATTTACTGTGACTTCTGGTATTTTTTGTTTGGCCCCTTTTTTCAGCTTCCCCCACTTTGCAGCCATGGACAGTCGAAAGAAAAAAGACATCTTTCTTATCTTTCCACCGCATCGCCATGACTTTACCACGTTGATAATCCGCCAACTGCCCTATGCTAAATTTTTTGGGGATTTTCAAATTTTGGGGAACCTCTTTTCAGTTGGCTTTCATTGTGCCATATGTATCTGTTTTGTGAAGCATTAGAACATCTAATAACTGGGGGAAGTGTAAAAATTGTCTGTGGTCAGACAGTACCCTTTATTTAGCAGAGGCTTCATCAAGCTCATCACAATCTGTGATGAAATTGGGAGATTTGGCACATCACTTTCAATTACAGTCCCTTTTCCAGTATAAATGATGGTTGACCAAATATAACCTGACTTTGATTCACGCAACATGAAAGTCTTTATTTCGAATCTTGCGCGTTTCATCGGAATATACTGGATCCAGCCGAACCGTCGTTTATAAAGCATTAGACTTTCGTCTACGGTCACATTTCTCTGAGGAGTGTATGCTTCTTGAAAGTTCTTATTCAGGTGCTCATACACTGGCCAGATTTTATTCAATTTAGGATTTGTGTGTGTGTGTGTTTATTGGCGCACCAACAGAGTTATAGGCGCCAGTATCTGCTGCTTACACGTACAATGTGTATAAAAAATACTTTTGCTGTCCTTCAGATATTTCATAATAAATAGTTAGGGCATTGTCATAGATGGTTAAAAAGGCCTGTATTCTTAAAAAATTCCAACACTCGGCTAGTCACAGATCGATCGTCGCCCAAGGCTTGATAGATTTGCTCGGGAATCTGAAAGGCAAGCCGCTGTCCTCTCAGATCCAAACATTTCATCAGAATATGTCTGATGGACAGAGATACATGACACGTATCACACATCAGTGGATCCTCCATGTGGAGTAAATACCAGTGCATGAGTCTCATGTGACCTATCCGAATTCTGGCCAGCTTGATCTCTTCCCGGCGATCCTTTCTTGAGCAGCTACTCCAGTACTCAAGAGTCCTCCTAACACTCTTTAGCTTATTATCCTGTACGAGGTCCCAAGTAGCCTGCCATTTCTACCTCGAGGCCTCACGAATACAAGATAAAATATCGGTTGTCTGGAGAGCCAAAAGTGAAGGACATGAAGTGGTTCGTCTTCCCCCTATCACTGTCACTTCAACCCCATCGAATTGATATGGGCACAGGTTAAAGGTCATGTAGCCAGAGAAAATAAATCATTCACTCTAAAAGAAGTGGAAACACTGCTCAACGAACGTCTTCATAAAGTGGCTCCGGGAGACTGGAAAAAGGTTGTCGACCACGTGAAGAAAGAAGTAGAAGACGCTTGGGAAAAAGAAGGTACTTTGGACGCAGCTATTGATGAACTTATCATTCGATTGGAAGAAGAAAGTTCTACTGAAAGTGAAGTGACTTCTGATGAACATAGTGATCGTGAAGAGTTTATGGAAGGTGTTGAACTTTTGAAATAGCGTAGAACAATGTGAAAAGGTTTATATCGATATTAAGTTTTCAATATACATGTTTAAAGGCAATTGAATCCTGTTAGTAGTACTTTAAATCAAATTTTAAATTCAATTTTGAAAGCAGTCAAGGGGGAATACGCAATGTGTGATAATAATGGACAATGCCCCATATCATTCTGTGCAAATCAATAAGCCTCCCACAGTTGCTAGCAGGAAGACCATGATAATGGATTGGTTGGCGGAAAACAACATCCCTTTTGATGAGGGAATGACGAAGGGAATATAACTTAATTTAGTGCATAAAAACAGACCCCAGTTCCCTTCATATGTAACCGGCCAAAAGTGAAGGACATGAAGTGGTTCGTCTTCCCCCTATCACTGTCACTTCAACCCCATCGAATTGATATGGGCACAGGTTAAAGGTCATGTAGCCAGAGAAAATAAATCATTCACTCTAAAAGAAGTGGAAACACTGCTCAACGAACGTCTTCATAAAGTGGCTCCGGGAGACTGGAAAAAGGCTGTCGACCACGTGAAGAAAGAAGTAGAAGACGCTTGGGAAAAAGAAGGTACTTTGGACGCAGCTATTGATGAACTTATCATTCGATTGGAAGAAGAAAGTTCTACTGAAATGGAAGTGACTTCAGATGAACATAGTGATCGTGAAGAGTTTATTGAAGGTGTTGAACTTTTGAAATAGCGTAGAACAATGTGAAAAGGTTTATATCGATATTAAGTTTTCAATATACATGTTTAAAGGCAATTGAATCTTGTCAGTAGTACTTAAAATCAAAGTTTAAGTTCAATTTTGACAGCAGTCGAGGGGGAATACGCAATGTGTGATATTAATGGACAATGCCCCATATCATTCTGTGCAAATCAATAAGCCTCCCACAGTTGCTAGCAGGAAGACCATGATAATGGAATGGTTGGCGGAAAACAACATCCCTTTTGATGAGGGAATGACGAAGGGAATATAACTTAATTTAGTGCATAAAAACAGACCCCAGTTCCCTTCATATGTAACCGGCCAAAAGTGAAGGACATGAAGTGGTTTGTCTTCCCCCTATCACTGTCACTTCAACCCCATCGAATTGATATGGGCACAGGTTAAAGGTCATGTAGCCAGAGAAAATAAATCATTCACTCTAAAAGAAGTGGAAACACTGCTCAACGAACGTCTTCATAAAGTGGCTCCGGGAGACTGGAAAAAGGCTGTCGACCACGTGAAGAAAGAAGTAGAAGACGCTTGGGAAAAAGAAGGTACTTTGGACGCAGCTATTGATGAACTTATCATTCGATTGGAAGAAGAAAGTTCTACTAAAAGTGAAGTGACTTCTGATGAACATAGTGATCGTGAAGAGTTTATGGAAGGTGTTGAACTTTTGAAATAGCGTAGAACAATGTGAAAAGGTTTATATCGATATTAAGTTTTCAATATACATGTTTAAAGGCAATTGAATCTTGTCAGTAGTACTTAAAATCAAAGTTTAAGTTCAATTTTGACAGCAGTCGAGGGGGAATACGCAATGTGTGATATTAATGGACAATGCCCCATATCATTCTGTGCAAATCAATAAGCCTCCCACAGTTGCTAGCAGGAAGACCATGATAATGGAATGGTTGGCGGAAAACAACATCCCTTTTGATGAGGGAATGACGAAGGGAATATAACTTAATTTAGTGCATAAAAACAGACCCCAGTTCCCTTCATATGTAACCGGCCAAAAGTGAAGGACATGAAGTGGTTCGTCTTCCCCCTATCACTGTCACTTCAACCCCATCGAATTGATATGGGCACAGGTTAAAGGTCATGTAGCCAGAGAAAATAAATCATTCACTCTAAAAGAAGTGGAAACACTGCTCAACGAACGTCTTCATAAAGTGGCTCCGGGAGACTGGAAAAAGGCTGTCGACCACGTGAAGAAAGAAGTAGAAGACGCTTGGGAAAAAGAAGGTACTTTGGACGCAGCTATTGATGAACTTATCATTCGATTGGAAGAAGAAAGTTCTACTAAAAGTGAAGTGACTTCTGATGAACATAGTGATCGTGAAGAGTTTATGGAAGGTGTTGAACTTTTGAAATAGCGTAGAACAATGTGAAAAGGTTTATATCGATATTAAGTTTTCAATATACATGTTTAAAGGCAATTGAATCTTGTCAGTAGTACTTAAAATCAAAGTTTAAGTTCAATTTTGACAGCAGTCGAGGGGGAATACGCAATGTGTGATATTAATGGACAATGCCCCATATCATTCTGTGCAAATCAATAAGCCTCCCACAGTTGCTAGCAGGAAGACCATGATAATGGATTGGTTGGCGGAAAACAACATCCCTTTTGATGAGGGAATGACGAAGGGAATATAACTTAATTTAGTGCATAAAAACAGACCCCAGTTCCCTTCATATGTAACCGGCCAAAAGTGAAGGACATGAAGTGGTTCGTCTTCCCCCTATCACTGTCACTTCAACCCCATCGAATTGATATGGGCACAGGTTAAAGGTCATGTAGCCAGAGAAAATAAATCATTCACTCTAAAAGAAGTGGAAACACTGCTCAACGAACGTCTTCATAAAGTGGCTCCGGGAGACTGGAAAAAGGCTGTCGACCACGTGAAGAAAGAAGTAGAAGACGCTTGGGAAAAAGAAGGTACTTTGGACGCAGCTATTGATGAACTTATCATTCGATTGGAAGAAGAAAGTTCTACTGAAAGTGAAGTGACTTCTGATGAACATAGTGATCGTGAAGAGTTTATGGAACGTGTTGAAATTTGAAATAGCGTAGAACAATGTGAAAAGGTTTATATCGATATTAAGTTTTCAATATACATGTTTAAAGGCAATTGAATCCTGTTAGCAGTACTTTAAATCAAATTTTAAATTCAATTTTGACAGCAGTCGAGGGGGAATACGCAATGTGTGATAATAATGGACAATGCCCCATATCATTCTGTGCAAATCAATAAGCCTCCCACAGTTGCTAGCAGGAAGACCATGATAATGGAATGGTTGGCGGAAAACAACATCCCTTTTGATGAGGGAATGACGAAGGGAATATAACTTAATTTAGTGCATAAAAACAGACCCCAGTTCCCTTCATATGTAACCGGCCAAAAGTGAAGGACATGAAGTGGTTCGTCTTCCCCCTATCACTGTCACTTCAACCCCATCGAATTGATATGGGCACAGGTTAAAGGTCATGTAGCCAGAGAAAATAAATCATTCACTCTGAAAGAAGTGGAAACACTGCTCAACGAACGTCTTCATAAAGTGGCTCCGGGAGACTGGAAAAAGGCTGTCGACCACGTGAAGAAAGAAGTAGAAGACGCTTGGGAAAAAGAAGGTACTTTGGACGCAGCTATTGATGAACTTATCATTCGATTGGAAGAAGAAAGTTCTAATGAAAGTAAAGTGACTTCTGATGAACATAGTGATCGTGAAGAGTTTATGGAACGTGTTGAACTTTTGAAATAGCGTAGAACAATGTGAAAAGGTTTATATCGATATTAAGTTTTCAATATACATGTTTAAAGGCAATTGAATCTTGTCAGTAGTACTTTAAATCAAATTTTAAATTCAATTTTGACAGCAGTCGAGGGGGAATACGCAATGTGTGATAATAATGGACAATGCCCCATATCATTCTGTGCAAATCAATAAGCCTCCCACAGTTGCTAGCAGGAAGACCATGATAATGGATTGGTTGGCGGAAAACAACATCCCTTTTGATGAGGGAATGACGAAGGGAATATAACTTAATTTAGTGCATAAAAACAGACCCCAGTTCCCTTCATATGTAACCGGCCAAAAGTGAAGGACATGAAGTGGTTCGTCTTCCCCCTATCACTGTCACTTCAACCCCATCGAATTGATATGGGCACAGGTTAAAGGTCATGTAGCCAGAGAAAATAAATCATTCACTCTAAAAGAAGTGGAAACACTGCTCAACGAACGTCTTCATAAAGTGGCTCCGGGAGACTGGAAAAAGGCTGTCGACCACGTGAAGAAAGAAGTAGAAGACGCTTGGGAAAAAGAAGGTACTTTGGACGCAGCTATTGATGAACTTATCATTCGATTGGAAGAAGAAAGTTCTAATGAAAGTAAAGTGACTTCTGATGAACATAGTGATCGTGAAGAGTTTATGGAACGTGTTGAACTTTTGAAATAGCGTAGAACAATGTGAAAAGGTTTATATCGATATTAAGTTTTCAATATACATGTTTAAAGGCAATTGAATCCTGTTAGCAGTACTTTAAATCAAATTTTAAATTCAATTTTGACAGCAGTCGAGGGGGAATACGCAATGTGTGATAATAATGGACAATGCCCCATATCATTCTGTGCAAATCAATAAGCCTCCCACAGTTGCTAGCAGGAAGACCATGATAATGGAATGGTTGGCGGAAAACAACATCCCTTTTGATGAGGGAATGACGAAGGGAATATAACTTAATTTAGTGCATAAAAACAGACCCCAGTTCCCTTCATATGTAACCGGCCAAAAGTGAAGGACATGAAGTGGTTCGTCTTCCCCCTATCACTGTCACTTCAACCCCATCGAATTGATATGGGCACAGGTTAAAGGTCATGTAGCCAGAGAAAATAAATCATTCACTCTGAAAGAAGTGGAAACACTGCTCAACGAACGTCTTCATAAAGTGGTTCCGGGAGACTGGAAAAAGGCTGTCGACCACGTGAAGAAAGAAGTAGAAGACGCTTGGGATAAAGAAGGTACTTTGGACGCAGCTATTGATGAACTTATCATTCGATTGGAAGAAGAAAGTTCTACTGAAAGTGAAGTGACTTCTGATGAACATAGTGATCGTGAAGAGTTTATGGAACATGTTGAAATTTGAAATAGCGTAGAACAATGTGAAAAGGTTTATATCGATATTAAGTTTTCAATATACATGTTTAAAGGCAATTGAATCCTGTTAGCAGTACTTTAAATCAAATTTTAAATTCAATTTTGACAGCAGTCGAGGGGGAATACGCAATGTGTGATAATAATGGACAATGCCCCATATCATTCTGTGCAAATCAATAAGCCTCCCACAGTTGCTAGCAGGAAGACCATGATAATGGAATGGTTGGCGGAAAACAACATCCCTTTTGATGAGGGAATGACGAAGGGAATATAACTTAATTTAGTGCATAAAAACAGACCCCAGTTCCCTTCATATGTAACCGGCCAAAAGTGAAGGACATGAAGTGGTTCGTCTTCCCCCTATCACTGTCACTTCAACCCCATCGAATTGATATGGGCACAGGTTAAAGGTCATTTAGCCAGAGAAAATAAATCATTCACTCTAAAAGAAGTGGAAACACTGCTCAACGAACGTCTTCATAAAGTGGCTCCGGGAGACTGGAAAAAGGCTGTCGACCACGTGAAGAAAGAAGTAGAAGACGCTTGGGAAAAAGAAGGTACTTTGGACGCAGCTATTGATGAACTTATCATTCGATTGGAAGAAGAAAGTTCTACTGAAAGTGAAGTGACTTCTGATGAACATAGTGATCGTGAAGAGTTTATGGAAGGTGTTGAACTTTTGAAATAGCGTAGAACAATGTGAAAAGGTTTATATCGATATTAAGTTTTCAATATACATGTTTAAAGGCAATTGAATCCTGTTAGCAGTACTTTAAATCAAATTTTAAATTCAATTTTGACAGCAGTCGAGGGGGAATACGCAATGTGTGATAATAATGGACAATGCCCCATATCATTCTGTGCAAATCAATAAGCCTCCCACAGTTGCTAGCAGGAAGACCATGATAATGGATTGGTTGGCGGAAAACAACATCCCTTTTGATGAGGGAATGACGAAGGGAATATAACTTAATTTAGTGCATAAAAACAGACCCCAGTTCCCTTCATATGTAACCGGCCAAAAGTGAAGGACATGAAGTGGTTCGTCTTCCCCCTATCACTGTCACTTCAACCCCATCGAATTGATATGGGCACAGGTTAAAGGTCATGTAGCCAGAGAAAATAAATCATTCACTCTAAAAGAAGTGGAAACACTGCTCAACGAACGTCTTCATAAAGTGGCTCCGGGAGACTGGAAAAAGGCTGTCGACCACGTGAAGAAAGAAGTAGAAGACGCTTGGGAAAAAGAAGGTACTTTGGACGCAGCTATTGATGAACTTATCATTCGATTGGAAGAAGAAAGTTCTAATGAAAGTAAAGTGACTTCTGATGAACATAGTGATCGTGAAGAGTTTATGGAACGTGTTGAACTTTTGAAATAGCGTAGAACAATGTGAAAAGGTTTATATCGATATTAAGTTTTCAATATACATGTTTAAAGGCAATTGAATCCTGTTAGCAGTACTTTAAATCAAATTTTAAATTCAATTTTGACAGCAGTCGAGGGGGAATACGCAATGTGTGATAATAATGGACAATGCCCCATATCATTCTGTGCAAATCAATAAGCCTCCCACAGTTGCTAGCAGGAAGACCATGATAATGGAATGGTTGGCGGAAAACAACATCCCTTTTGATGAGGGAATGACGAAGGGAATATAACTTAATTTAGTGCATAAAAACAGACCCCAGTTCCCTTCATATGTAACCGGCCAAAAGTGAAGGACATGAAGTGGTTCGTCTTCCCCCTATCACTGTCACTTCAACCCCATCGAATTGATATGGGCACAGGTTAAAGGTCATGTAGCCAGAGAAAATAAATCATTCACTCTAAAAGAAGTGGAAACACTGCTCAACGAACGTCTTCATAAAGTGGCTCCGGGAGACTGGAAAAAGGCTGTCGACCACGTGAAGAAAGAAGTAGAAGACGCTTGGGATAAAGAAGGTACTTTGGACGCAGCTATTGATGAACTTATCATTCGATTGGAAGAAGAAAGTTCTACTGAAAGTGAAGTGACTTCTGATGAACATAGTGATCGTGAAGAGTTTATGGAACGTGTTTAACTTTTGAAATAGCGTAGAACAATGTGAAAAGGTTTATATCGATATTAAGTTTTCAATATACATGTTTAAAGGCAATTGAATCTTGTCAGTAGTACTTTAAATCAAATTTTAAATTCAATTTTGACAGCAGTCGAGGGGGAATACGCAATGTGTGATAATAATGGACAATGCCCCATATCATTCTGTGTAAATCAATAAGCCTCCCACAGTTGCTAGCAGGAAGACCATGATAATGGAATGGTTGGTGGAAAACAACATCCCTTTTGATGAGGGAATGACGAAGGGAATATAACTTAATTTAGTGCATAAAAACAGACCCCAGTTCCCTTCATATGTAACCGGCCAAAAGTGAAGGACATGAAGTGGTTCGTCTTCCCCCTATCACTGTCACTTCAACCCCATCGAATTGATATGGGCACAGGTTAAAGGTCATGTAGCCAGAGAAAATAAATCATTCACTCTGAAAGAAGTGGAAACACTGCTCAACGAACGTCTTCATAAAGTGGCTCCGGGAGACTGGAAAAAGGCTGTCGACCACGTGAAGAAAGAAGTAGAAGACGCTTGGGAAAAAAAAGGTACTTTGGAGGCAGCTATTGATGAACTTATCATTCGATTGGAAGAAGAAAGTTCTACTGAAAGCGAAGTGACTTCTGATGAACATAGTGATCGTGAAGAGTTTATTGAAGGTGTTGAACTTTTGAAATAGCGTAGAACAATGTGAAAAGGTTTATATCGATATTAAGTTTTCAATATACATGTTTAAAGGCAATTGAATCTTGTCAGTAGTACTTAAAATCAAAGTTTAAGTTCAATTTTGACAGCAGTCGAGGGGGAATACGCAATGTGTGATATTAATGGACAATGCCCCATATCATTCTGTGCAAATCAATAAGCCTCCCACAGTTGCTAGCAGGAAGACCATGATAATGGATTGGTTGGCGGAAAACAACATCCCTTTTGATGAGGGAATGACGAAGGGAATATAACTTAATTTAGTGCATAAAAACAGACCCCAGTTCCCTTCATATGTAACCGGCCAAAAGTGAAGGACATGAAGTGGTTCGTCTTCCCCCTATCACTGTCACTTCAACCCCATCGAATTGATATGGGCACAGGTTAAAGGTCATGTAGCCAGAGAAAATAAATCATTCACTCTGAAAGAAGTGGAAACACTGCTCAACGAACGTCTTCATAAAGTGGCTCCGGGAGACTGGAAAAAGGCTGTCGACCACATGAAGAAAGAAGTAGAAGACGCTTGGGATAAAGAAGGTACTTTGGACGCAGCTATTGATGAACTTATCATTCGATTGGAAGAAGAAAGTTCTAATGAAAGTAAAGTGACTTCTGATGAACATAGTGATCGTGAAGAGTTTATGGAACGTGTTGAAATTTGAAATAGCGTAGAACAATGTGAAAAGGTTTATATCGATATTAAGTTTTCAATATACATGTTTAAAGGCAATTGAATCCTGTTAGCAGTACTTTAAATCAAATTTTAAATTCAATTTTGACAGCAGTCGAGGGGGAATACGCAATGTGTGATATTAATGGACAATGCCCCATATCATTCTGTGCAAATCAATAAGCCTCCCACAGTTGCTAGCAGGAAGACCATGATAATGGATTGGTTGGCGGAAAACAACATCCCTTTTGATGAGGGAATGACGAAGGGAATATAACTTAATTTAGTGCATAAAAACAGACCCCAGTTCCCTTCATATGTAACCGGCCAAAAGTGAAGGACATGAAGTGGTTCGTCTTCCCCCTATCACTGTCACTTCAACCCCATCGAATTGATATGGGCACAGGTTAAAGGTCATGTAGCCAGAGAAAATAAATCATTCACTCTAAAAGAAGTGGAAACACTGCTCAACGAACGTCTTCATAAAGTGGCTCCGGGAGACTGGAAAAAGGCTGTCGACCACGTGAAGAAAGAAGTAGAAGACGCTTGGAAAAAAGAAGGTACTTTGGACGCAGCTATTGATGAACTTATCATTCGATTGGAAGAAGAAAGTTCTACTGAAAGTGAAGTGACTTCTGATGAACATAGTGATCGTGAAGAGTTTATGGAACGTGTTGAACTTTTGAAATAGCGTAGAACAATGTGAAAAGGTTTATATCGATATTAAGTTTTCAATATACATGTTTAAAGGCAATTGAATCTTGTCAGTAGTACTTTAAATCAAATTTTAAATTCAATTTTGACAGCAGTCGAGGGGGAATACGCAATGTGTGATAATAATGGACAATGCCCCATATCATTCTGTGCAAATCAATAAGCCTCCCACAGTTGCTAGCAGGAAGACCATGATAATGGATTGGTTGGCGGAAAACAACATCCCTTTTGATGAGGGAATGACGAAGGGAATATAACTTAATTTAGTGCATAAAAACAGACCCCAGTTCCCTTCATATGTAACCGGCCAAAAGTGAAGGACATGAAGTGGTTCGTCTTCCCCCTATCACTGTCACTTCAACCCCATCGAATTGATATGGGCACAGGTTAAAGGTCATGTAGCCAGAGAAAATAAATCATTCACTCTAAAAGAAGTGGAAACACTGCTCAACGAACGTCTTCATAAAGTGGCTCCGGGAGACTGGAAAAAGGCTGTCGACCACGTGAAGAAAGAAGTAGAAGACGCTTGGGAAAAAGAAGGTACTTTGGACGCAGCTATTGATGAACTTATCATTCGATTGGAAGAAGAAAGTTCTAATGAAAGTAAAGTGACTTCTGATGAACATAGTGATCGTGAAGAGTTTATGGAACGTGTTGAACTTTTGAAATAGCGTAGAACAATGTGAAAAGGTTTATATCGATATTAAGTTTTCAATATACATGTTTAAAGGCAATAGAATCTTGTCAGTAGTACTTTAAATCAAATTTTAAATTCAATTTTGACAGCAGTCGAGGGGGAATACGCAATGTGTGATAATAATGGACAATGCCCCATATCATTCTGTGCAAATCAATAAGCCTCCCACAGTTGCTAGCAGGAAGACCATGATAATGGAATGGTTGGCGGAAAACAACATCCCTTTTGATGAGGGAATGACGAAGGGAATATAACTTAATTTAGTGCATAAAAACAGACCCCAGTTCCCTTCATATGTAACCGGCCAAAAGTGAAGGACATGAAGTGGTTCGTCTTCCCCCTATCACTGTCACTTCAACCCCATCGAATTGATATGGGCATAGGTTAAAGGTCATGTAGCCAGAGAAAATAAATCATTCACTCTGAAAGAAGTGGAAACACTGCTCAACGAACGTCTTCATAAAGTGGCTCCGGGAGACTGGAAAAAGGCTGTCGACCACGTGAAGAAAGAAGTAGAAGACGCTTGGGATAAAGAAGGTACTTTGGACGCAGCTATTGATGAACTTATCATTCGATTGGAAGAAGAAAGTTCTAATGAAAGTAAAGTGACTTCTGATGAACATAGTGATCGTGAAGAGTTTATGGAACGTGTTGAAATTTGAAATAGCGTAGAACAATGTGAAAAGGTTTATATCGATATTAAGTTTTCAATATACATGTTTAAAGGCAATTGAATCCTGTTAGCAGTACTTTAAATCAAATTTTAAATTCAATTTTGACAGCAGTCGAGGGGGAATACGCAATGTGTGATATTAATGGACAATGCCCCATATCATTCTGTGCAAACCAATAAGCCTCCCACAGTTGCTAGCAGGAAGACCATGATAATGGATTGGTTGGCGGAAAACAACATCCCTTTTGATGAGGGAATGACGAAGGGAATATAACTTAATTTAGTGCATAAAAAAAGACCCCAGTTCCCTTCATATGTAACCGGCCAAAAGTGAAGGACATGAAGTGGTTCGTCTTCCCCCTATCACTGTCACTTCAACCCCATCGAATTGATATGGGCACAGGTTAAAGGTCATGTAGCCAGAGAAAATAAATCATTCACTCTAAAAGAAGTGGAAACACTGCTCAACGAACGTCTTCATAAAGTGGCTCCGGGAGACTGGAAAAAGGCTGTCGACCACGTGAAGAAAGAAGTAGAAGACGCTTGGGAAAAAGAAGGTACTTTGGACGCAGCTATTGATGAACTTATCATTCGATTGGAAGAAGAAAGTTCTAATGAAAGTAAAGTGACTTCTGATGAACATAGTGATCGTGAAGAGTTTATGGAACGTGTTGAACTTTTGAAATAGCGTAGAACAATGTGAAAAGGTTTATATCGATATTAAGTTTTCAATATACATGTTTAAAGGCAATTGAATCCTGTTAGCAGTACTTTAAATCAAATTTTAAATTCAATTTTGACAGCAGTCGAGGGGGAATACGCAATGTGTGATAATAATGGACAATGCCCCATATCATTCTGTGCAAATCAATAAGCCTCCCACAGTTGCTAGCAGGAAGACCATGATAATGGAATGGTTGGCGGAAAACAACATCCCTTTTGATGAGGGAATGACGAAGGGAATATAACTTAATTTAGTGCATAAAAACAGACCCCAGTTCCCTTCATATGTAACCGGCCAAAAGTGAAGGACATGAAGTGGTTCGTCTTCCCCCTATCACTGTCACTTCAACCCCATCGAATTGATATGGGCACAGGTTAAAGGTCATGTAGCCAGAGAAAATAAATCATTCACTCTAAAAGAAGTGGAAACACTGCTCAACGAACGTCTTCATAAAGTGGCTCCGGGAGACTGGAAAAAGGCTGTCGACCACGTGAAGAAAGAAGTAGAAGACGCTTGGGAAAAAGAAGGCACTTTGGACACAGCTATTGATGAACTTATCATTCGATTGGAAGAAGAAAGTTCTACTGAAAGTGAAGTGACTTCTGATGAACATAGTGATCGTGAAGAGTTTATGGAAGGTGTTGAACTTTTGAAATAGCGTAGAACAATGTGAAAAGGTTTATATCGATATTAAGTTTTCAATATACATGTTTAAAGGCAATTGAATCTTGTCAGTAGTACTTAAAATCAAAGTTTAAGTTCAATTTTGACAGCAGTCGAGGGGGAATACGCAATGTGTGATATTAATGGACAATGCCCCATATCATTCTGTGCAAATCAATAAGCCTCCCACAGTTGCTAGCAGGAAGACCATGATAATGGATTGGTTGGCGGAAAACAACATCCCTTTTGATGAGGGAATGACGAAGGGAATATAACTTAATTTAGTGCATAAAAACAGACCCCAGTTCCCTTCATATGTAACCGGCCAAAAGTGAAGGACATGAAGTGGTTCGTCTTCCCCCTATCACTGTCACTTCAACCCCATCGAATTGATATGGGCACAGGTTAAAGGTCATGTAGCCAGAGAAAATAAATCATTCACTCTGAAAGAAGTGGAAACACTGCTCAACGAACGTCTTCATAAAGTGGCTCCGGGAGACTGGAAAAAGGCTGTCGACCACGTGAAGAAAGAAGTAGAAGACGCTTGGGATAAAGAAGGTACTTAGGACGCAGCTATTGATGAACTTATCATTCGATTGGAAGAAGAAAGTTCTAATGAAAGTAAAGTGACTTCTGATGAACATAGTGATCGTGAAGAGTTTATGGAACGTGTTGAAATTTGAAATAGCGTAGAACAATGTGAAAAGGTTTATATCGATATTAAGTTTTCAATATACATGTTTAAAGGCAATTGAATCCTGTTAGCAGTACTTTAAATCAAATTTTAAATTCAATTTTGACAGCAGTCGAGGGGGAATACGCAATGTGTGATAATAATGGACAATGCCCCATATCATTCTGTGCAAATCAATAAGCCTCCCACAGTTGCTAGCAGGAAGACCATGATAATGGAATGGTTGGCGGAAAACAACATCCCTTTTGATGAGGGAATGACGAAGGGAATATAACTTAATTTAGTGCATAAAAACAGACCCCAGTTCCCTTCATATGTAACCGGCCAAAAGTGAAGGACATGAAGTGGTTCGTCTTCCCCCTATCACTGTCACTTCAACCCCATCGAATTGATATGGGCACAGGTTAAAGGTCATGTAGCCAGAGAAAATAAATCATTCACTCTAAAAGAAGTGGAAACACTGCTCAACGAACGTCTTCATAAAGTGGCTCCGGGAGACTGGAAAAAGGCTGTCGACCACGTGAAGAAAGAAGTAGAAGACGCTTGGGAAAAAGAAGGTACTTTGGACGCAGCTATTGATGAACTTATCATTCGATTGGAAGAAGAAAGTTCTACTGAAAGTGAAGTGACTTCTGATGAACATAGTGATCGTGAAGAGTTTATGGAAGGTGTTGAACTTTTGAAATAGCGTAGAACAATGTGAAAAGGTTTATATCGATATTAAGTTTTCAATATACATGTTTAAAGGCAATTGAATCTTGTCAGTAGTACTTAAAATCAAAGTTTAAGTTCAATTTTGACAGCAGTCAAGGGGGAATACGCAACGTGTGATATTAATGGACAATGCCCCATATCATTCTGTGCAAATCAATAAGCCTCCCACAGTTGCTAGCAGGAAGACCATGATAATGGATTGGTTGGCGGAAAACAACATCCCTTTTGATGAGGGAATGACGAAGGGAATATAACTTAATTTAGTGCATAAAAACAGACCCCAGTTCCCTTCATATGTAACCGGCCAAAAGTGAAGGACATGAAGTGGTTCGTCTTCCCCCTATCACTGTCACTTCAACCCCATCGAATTGATATGGGCACAGGTTAAAGGTCATGTAGCCAGAGAAAATAAATCATTCACTCTGAAAGAAGTAGAAACACTACTCAACGAACGTCTTCATAAAGTGGCTCCGGGAGACTGGAAAAAGGCTGTCGACCACGTGAAGAAAGAAGTAGAAGACGCTTGGGATAAAGAAGGTACTTTGGACGCAGCTATTGATGAACTTATCATTCGATTGGAAGAAGAAAGTTCTAATGAAAGTAAAGTGACTTCTGATGAACATAGTGATCGTGAAGAGTTTATGGAACGTGTTGAACTTTTGAAATAGCGTAGAACAATGTGAAAAGGTTTATATCGATATTAAGTTTTCAATATACATGTTTAAAGGCAATTGAATCTTGTCAGTAGTACTTAAAATCAAAGTTTAAGTTCAATTTTGACAGCAGTCGAGGGGGAATACGCAATGTGTGATATTAATGGACAATGCCCCATATCATTCTGTGCAAATCAATAAGCCTCCCACAGTTGCTAGCAGGAAGACCATGATAATGGAATGGTTGGCGGAAAACAACATCCCTTTTGATGAGGGAATGACGAAGGGAATATAACTTAATTTAGTGCATAAAAACAGACCCCAGTTCCCTTCATATGTAACCGGCCAAAAGTGAAGGACATGAAGTGGTTCGTCTTCCCCCTATCACTGTCACTTCAACCCCATCGAATTGATATGGGCACAGGTTAAAGGTCATGTAGCCAGAGAAAATAAATCATTCACTCTAAAAGAAGTGGAAACACTGCTCAACGAACGTCTTCATAAAGTGGCTCCGGGAGACTGGAAAAAGGCTGTCGACCACGTGAAGAAAGAAGTAGAAGACGCTTGGGAAAAAGAAGGTACTTTGGACGCAGCTATTGATGAACTTATCATTCGATTGGAAGAAGAAAGTTCTACTGAAATGGAAGTGACTTCAGATGAACATAGTGATCGTGAAGAGTTTATTGAAGGTGTTGAACTTTTGAAATAGCGTAGAACAATGTGAAAAGGTTTATATCGATATTAAGTTTTCAATATACATGTTTAAAGGCAATTGAATCTTGTCAGTAGTACTTAAAATCAAAGTTTAAGTTCAATTTTGACAGCAGTCGAGGGGGAATACGCAATGTGTGATATTAATGGACAATGCCCCATATCATTCTGTGCAAATCAATAAGCCTCCCACAGTTGCTAGCAGGAAGACCATGATAATGGATTGGTTGGCGGAAAACAACATCCCTTTTGATGAGGGAATGACGAAGGGAATATAACTTAATTTAGTGCATAAAAACAGACCCCAGTTCCCTTCATATGTAACCGGCCAAAAGTGAAGGACATGAAGTGGTTCGTCTTCCCCCTATCACTGTCACTTCAACCCCATCGAATTGATATGGGCACAGGTTAAAGGTCATGTAGCCAGAGAAAATAAATCATTCACTCTGAAAGAAGTGGAAACACTGCTCAACGAACGTCTTCATAAAGTGGCTCCGGGAGACTGGAAAAAGGCTGTCGACCACGTGAAGAAAGAAGTAGAAGACGCTTGGGATAAAGAAGGTACTTAGGACGCAGCTATTGATGAACTTATCATTCGATTGGAAGAAGAAAGTTCTAATGAAAGTAAAGTGACTTCTGATGAACATAGTGATCGTGAAGAGTTTATGGAACGTGTTGAAATTTGAAATAGCGTAGAACAATGTGAAAAGGTTTATATCGATATTAAGTTTTCAATATACATGTTTAAAGGCAATTGAATCCTGTTAGCAGTACTTTAAATCAAATTTTAAATTCAATTTTGACAGCAGTCGAGGGGGAATACGCAATGTGTGATAATAATGGACAATGCCCCATATCATTCTGTGCAAATCAATAAGCCTCCCACAGTTGCTAGCAGGAAGACCATGATAATGGAATGGTTGGCGGAAAACAACATCCCTTTTGATGAGGGAATGACGAAGGGAATATAACTTAATTTAGTGCATAAAAACAGACCCCAGTTCCCTTCATATGTAACCGGCCAAAAGTGAAGGACATGAAGTGGTTCGTCTTCCCCCTATCACTGTCACTTCAACCCCATCGAATTGATATGGGCACAGGTTAAAGGTCATGTAGCCAGAGAAAATAAATCATTCACTCTAAAAGAAGTGGAAACACTGCTCAACGAACGTCTTCATAATAAAGTGGCTCCGGAGACTGGAAAAAGGCTGTCGACCACGTGAAGAAAGAAGTAGAAGACGCTTGGGAAAAAGAAGGTACTTTGGACGCAGCTAATGATGAACTTATCATTCGATTGAAGAAGAAAGTTCTACTGAAAGTGAAGTGACTTCTGATGAACATAGTGATCGTGAAGAGTTTTATGGAAGGTGTTGAACTTTTGAAAATAGCGTAGAACAATGTGAAAAGGTTTATATCGATATTAAGTTTTCAATATACATGTTTAAAGGCAATTGAATCTTGTCAGTAGTACTTAAAATCAAAGTTTAAGTTCAATTTTGACAGCAGTCAAGGGGGGAATACGCAACGTGTGATATTAATGGACAATGCCCCATATCATTCTGTGCAAATCAATAAGCCTCCCACCAGTTGCTAGCAGGAAGACCATGATAATGGATTGGTTGGCGGAAAACAACATCCCTTTTGATGAGGGAATGACGAAGGATATAACTTAATTTAGTGCATAAAAACAGACCCCAGTTCCCTTCATATGTAACCGGCCAAAAGTGAAGGACATGAAGTGGTTCGTCTTCCCCCTATCACTGTCACTTCAACCCCCATCGAATTGATATGGGCACAGGTTAAAGGTCATGTAGCCAGAGAAAATAAATCATTCACTCTGAAAGAAGTAGAAACACTACTCAACGAACGTCTTCATAAAGTGGCTCCGGGAGACTGGAAAAAGGCTGTCGACCACGTGAAGAAAGAAGTAGAAGACGCTTGGGATAAAGAAGGTACTTTGGACGCAGCTATTGATGAACTTATCATTCGATTGGAAGAAGAAAGTTCTAATGAAAGTAAAGTGACTTCTGATGAACATAGTGATCGTGAAGAGTTTATGGAACGTGTTGAACTTTTGAAATAGCGTAGAACAATGTGAAAAGGTTTATATCGATATTAAGTTTTCAATATACATGTTTAAAGGCAATTGAATCTTGTCAGTAGTACTTAAAATCAAAGTTTAAGTTCAATTTTGACAGCAGTCGAGGGGGAATACGCAATGTGTGATATTAATGGACAATGCCCCCTATCATTTCTGTGCAAATCAATAAGCCTCCCCACAGTTGCTAGCAGGAAGACCATGATAATGGAATGGTTGGCGGAAAACAACATCCCTTTTGATGAGGGAATGACGAAGGGAATATAACTTAATTTAGTGCATAAAAACAGACCCCAGTTCCCTTCATATGTAACCGGCCAAAAGTGAGGACATGAAGTGGTTCGTCTTCCCCCTATCACTGTCACTTCAACCCCATCGAATTGATATGGGCACAGGTTAAAGGTCATGTAGCCAGAGAAAATAAATCATTCACTCTAAAAGAAGTGGAAACACTGCTCAACGAACGTCTTCATAAAGTGGCTCCGGGAGGACTGGAAAAAGGCTGTCGACCACGTGAAGAAAGAAGTAGAAGACGCTTGGGAAAAAGAAGGTACTTTGGACGCAGCTATTGATGAACTTATCATTCGATTGGAAGAAGAAAGTTCTACTGAAATGGAAGTGACTTCAGATGAACATAGTGATCGTGAAGAGTTTATTGAAGGTGTTGAACTTTTGAAATAGCGTAGAACAATGTGAAAAGGTTTATATCGATATTAAGTTTTCAATATACATGTTTAAAGGCAATTGAATCTTGTCAGTAGTACTTAAAATCAAAGTTTAAGTTCAATTTTGACAGCAGTCGAGGGGGAATACGCAATGTGTGATATTAATGGACAATGCCCCATATCATTCTGTGCAATATCAATAAGCCTCCCACAGTTGCTAGCAGGAAGACCATGATAATGGATTGGTTGGCGGAAAACAACCTCCCTTTTGATGAGGGAATGACGAAGGGAATATAACTTAATTTAGTGCATAAAAACAGACCCCAGTTCCCTTCATATGTAACCGGCCAAAAGTGAAGGACATGAAGTGGTTCGTCTTCCCCCTATCACTGTCACTTCAACCCCATCGAATTGATATGGGCACAGGTTAAAGGTCATGTAGCCAGAGAAAATAAATCATTCACTCTGAAAGAAGTGGAAACACTGCTCAACGAACGTCTTCATAAAGTGGCTCCGGGAGACTGGAAAAAGGCTGTCGACCACGTGAAGAAAGAAGTAGAAGACGCTTGGGAAAAAGAAGGCACTTTGGACACAAGCTATTGATGAACTTATCATTCGATTGGAAGAAGAAAGTTCTACTGAAAGTGAAGTGACTTCTGATGAACATAGTGATCGTGAAGAGTTTATGGAAGGTGTTGAACTTTTGAAATAGCGTAGAACAATGTGAAAAGGTTTATATCGATATTAAGTTTTCAATATACATGTTTAAAGGCAATTGAATCCTGTTAGCAGTACTTTAAATCAAATTTTAAATTCAATTTTGACAGCAGTCGAGGGGGAATACGCAATGTGTGATAATAATGGACAATGCCCCATATCATTCTGTGCAAATCAATAAGCCTCCCACAGTTGCTAGCAGGAAGACCATGATAATGGAATGGTTGGCGGAAAACAACATCCCTTTTGATGAGGGAATGACGAAGGGAATATAACTTAATTTAGTGCATAAAAACAGACCCCAGTTCCCTTCATATGTAACCGGCCAAAAGTGAAGGACATGAAGTGGTTCGTCTTCCCCCTATCACTGTCACTTCAACCCCATCGAATTGATATGGGCACAGGTTAAAGGTCATGTAGCCAGAGAAAATAAATCATTCACTCTAAAAGAAGTGGAAACACTGCTCAACGAACGTCTTCATAAAGTGGCTCCGGGAGACTGGAAAAAGGCTGTCGACCACGTGAAGAAAGAAGTAGAAGACGCTTGGGAAAAAGAAGGTACTTTGGACGCAGCTATTGATGAACTTATCATTCGATTGGAAGAAGAAAGTTCTACTGAAAGCGAAGTGACTTCTGATGAACATAGTGATCGTGAAGAGTTTATGGAAGGTGTTGAACTTTTGAAATAGCGTAGAACAATGTGAAAAGGTTTATATCGATATTAAGTTTTCAATATACATGTTTAAAGGCAATTGAATCTTGTCAGTAGTACTTAAAATCAAAGTTTAAGTTCAATTTTGACAGCAGTCAAGGGGGAATACGCAATGTGTGATATTAATGGACAATGCCCCATATCATTCTGTGCAAATCAATAAGCCTCCCACAGTTGCTAGCAGGAAGACCATGATAATGGAATGGTTGGCGGAAAACAACATCCCTTTTGATGAGGGAATGACGAAGGGAATATAACTTAATTTAGTGCATAAAAACAGACCCCAGTTCCCTTCATATGTAACCGGCCAAAAGTGTAGGACATGAAGTGGTTCGTCTTCCCCCTATCACTGTCACTTCAACCCCATCGAATTGATATGGGCACAGGTTAAAGGTCATGTAGCCAGAGAAAATAAATCATTCACTCTAAAAGAAGTGGAAACACTGCTCAACGAACGTCTTCATAAAGTGGCTCCGGGAGACTGGAAAAAGGCTGTCGACCACGTGAAGAAAGAAGTAGAAGACGCTTGGGAAAAAAAAGGTACTTTGGAGGCAGCTATTGATGAACTTATCATTCGATTGGAAGAAGAAAGTTCTACTGAAAGCGAAGTGACTTCTGATGAACATAGTGATCGTGAAGAGTTTATGGAAGGTGTTGAACTTTTGAAATAGCGTAGAACAATGTGAAAAGGTTTATATCGATATTAAGTTTTCAATATACATGTTTAAAGGCAATTGAATCTTGTCATTAGTACTTAAAATCAAAGTTTAAGTTCAATTTTGACAGCAGTCGAGGGGGAATACGCAATGTGTGATATTAATGGACAATGCCCCATATCATTCTGTGCAAATCAATAAGCCTCCCACAGTTGCTAGCAGGAAGACCATGATAATGGAATGGTTGGCGGAAAACAACATCCCTTTTGATGAGGGAATGACGAAGGGAATATAACTTAATTTAGTGCATAAAAACAGACCCCAGTTCCCTTCATATGTAACCGGCCAAAAGTGAAGGACATGAAGTGGTTCGTCTTCCCCCTATCACTGTCACTTCAACCCCATCGAATTGATATGGGCACAGGTTAAAGGTCATGTAGCCAGAGAAAATAAATCATTCACTCTGAAAGAAGTGGAAACACTGCTCAACGAACGTCTTCATAAAGTGGCTCCGGGAGACTGGAAAAAGGCTGTCGACCACGTGAAGAAAGAAGTAGAAGACGCTTGGGAAAAAGAAGGTACTTTGGACGCAGCTATTGATGAACTTATCATTCGATTGGAAGAAGAAAGTTCTACTGAAAGTGAAGTGACTTCTGATGAACATAGTGATCGTGAAGAGTTTATGGAACGTGTTGAACTTTTGAAATAGCGTAGAACAATGTGAAAAGGTTTATATCGATATTAAGTTTTCAATATACATGTTTAAAGGCAATTGAATCTTGTCAGTAGTACTTTAAATCAAATTTTAAATTCAATTTTGACAGCAGTCGAGGGGGAATACGCAATGTGTGATAATAATGGACAATGCCCCATATCATTCTGTGCAAATCAATAAGCCTCCCACAGTTGCTAGCAGGAAGACCATGATAATGGATTGGTTGGCGGAAAACAACATCCCTTTTGATGAGGGAATGACGAAGGGAATATAACTTAATTTAGTGCATAAAAACAGACCCCAGTTCCCTTCATATGTAACCGGCCAAAAGTGAAGGACATGAAGTGGTTCGTCTTCCCCCTATCACTGTCACTTCAACCCCATCGAATTGATATGGGCACAGGTTAAAGGTCATGTAGCCAGAGAAAATAAATCATTCACTCTAAAAGAAGTGGAAACACTGCTCAACGAACGTCTTCATAAAGTGGCTCCGGGAGACTGGAAAAAGGCTGTCGACCACGTGAAGAAAGAAGTAGAAGACGCTTGGGAAAAAGAAGGTACTTTGGACGCAGCTATTGATGAACTTATCATTCGATTGGAAGAAGAAAGTTCTAATGAAAGTAAAGTGACTTCTGATGAACATAGTGATCGTGAAGAGTTTATGGAACGTGTTGAACTTTTGAAATAGGGTAGAACAATGTGAAAAAGTTTATATCGATATTAAGTTTTCAATATACATGTTTAAAGGCAATTGAATCCTGTTAGCAGTACTTTAAATCAAATTTTAAATTCAATTTTGACAGCAGTCGAGGGGGAATACGCAATGTGTGATAATAATGGACAATGCCCCATATCATTCTGTGCAAATCAATAAGCCTCCCACAGTTGCTAGCAGGAAGACCATGATAATGGAATGGTTGGCGGAAAACAACATCCCTTTTGATGAGGGAATGACGAAGGGAATATAACTTAATTTAGTGCATAAAAACAGACCCCAGTTCCCTTCATATGTAACCGGCCAAAAGTGAAGGACATGAAGTGGTTCGTCTTCCCCCTATCACTGTCACTTCAACCCCATCGAATTGATATGGGCACAGGTTAAAGGTCATGTAGCCAGAGAAAATAAATCATTCACTCTGAAAGAAGTAGAAACACTGCTCAACGAACGTCTTCATAAAGTGGCTCCGGGAGACTGGAAAAAGGCTGTCGACCACGTGAAGAAAGAAGTAGAAGACGCTTGGGATAAAGAAGGTACTTTGGACGCAGCTATTGATGAACTTATCATTCGATTGGAAGAAGAAAGTTCTAATGAAAGTAAAGTGACTTCTGATGAACATAGTGATCGTGAAGAGTTTATGGAACGTGTTGAACTTTTGAAATAGCGTAGAACAATGTGAAAAGGTTTATATCGATATTAAGTTTTCAATATACATGTTTAAAGGCAATTGAATCTTGTCAGTAGTACTTAAAATCAAAGTTTAAGTTCAATTTTGACAGCAGTCGAGGGGGAATACGCAATGTGTGATATTAATGGACAATGCCCCATATCATTCTGTGCAAATCAATAAGCCTCCCACAGTTGCTAGCAGGAAGACCATGATAATGGATTGGTTGGCGGAAAACAACATCCCTTTTGATGAGGGAATGACGAAGGGAATATAACTTAATTTAGTGCATAAAAACAGACCCCAGTTCCCTTCATATGTAACCGGCCAAAAGTGAAGGACATGAAGTGGTTCGTCTTCCCCCTATCACTGTCACTTCAACCCCATCGAATTGATATGGGCACAGGTTAAAGGTCATGTAGCCAGAGAAAATAAATCATTCACTCTGAAAGAAGTGGAAACACTGCTCAACGAACGTCTTCATAAAGTGGCTCCGGGAGACTGGAAAAAGGCTGTCGACCACGTGAAGAAAGAAGTAGAAGACGCTTGGGATAAAGAAGGTACTTAGGACGCAGCTATTGATGAACTTATCATTCGATTGGAAGAAGAAAGTTCTAATGAAAGTAAAGTGACTTCTGATGAACATAGTGATCGTGAAGAGTTTATGGAACGTGTTGAAATTTGAAATAGCGTAGAACAATGTGAAAAGGTTTATATCGATATTAAGTTTTCAATATACATGTTTAAAGGCAATTGAATCCTGTTAGCAGTACTTTAAATCAAATTTTAAATTCAATTTTGACAGCAGTCGAGGGGGAATACGCAATGTGTGATAATAATGGACAATGCCCCATATCATTCTGTGCAAATCAATAAGCCTCCCACAGTTGCTAGCAGGAAGACCATGATAATGGAATGGTTGGCGGAAAACAACATCCCTTTTGATGAGGGAATGACGAAGGGAATATAACTTAATTTAGTGCATAAAAACAGACCCCAGTTCCCTTCATATGTAACCGGCCAAAAGTGAAGGACATGAAGTGGTTCGTCTTCCCCCTATCACTGTCACTTCAACCCCATCGAATTGATATGGGCACAGGTTAAAGGTCATGTAGCCAGAGAAAATAAATCATTCACTCTAAAAGAAGTGGAAACACTGCTCAACGAACGTCTTCATAAAGTGGCTCCGGGAGACTGGAAAAAGGCTGTCGACCACGTGAAGAAAGAAGTAGAAGACGCTTGGGAAAAAGAAGGTACTTTGGACGCAGCTATTGATGAACTTATCATTCGATTGGAAGAAGAAAGTTCTACTGAAAGTGAAGTGACTTCTGATGAACATAGTGATCGTGAAGAGTTTATGGAAGGTGTTGAACTTTTGAAATAGCGTAGAACAATGTGAAAAGGTTTATATCGATATTAAGTTTTCAATATACATGTTTAAAGGCAATTGAATCTTGTCAGTAGTACTTAAAATCAAAGTTTAAGTTCAATTTTGACAGCAGTCAAGGGGGAATACGCAACGTGTGATATTAATGGACAATGCCCCATATCATTCTGTGCAAATCAATAAGCCTCCCACAGTTGCTAGCAGGAAGACCATGATAATGGATTGGTTGGCGGAAAACAACATCCCTTTTGATGAGGGAATGACGAAGGGAATATAACTTAATTTAGTGCATAAAAACAGACCCCAGTTC
The DNA here is from genome assembly GCA_028673005.1 of Tanypteryx hageni. Classification (NCBI taxonomy): domain Eukaryota; kingdom Metazoa; phylum Arthropoda; class Insecta; order Odonata; family Petaluridae; genus Tanypteryx; species Tanypteryx hageni. Next base: position 50,927,123 of record CM054118.1, on the reverse strand, counting down.
CCTTCATATGTAACCGGCCAAAAGTGAAGGACATGAAGTGGTTCGTCTTCCCCCTATCACTGTCACTTCAACCCCATCGAATTGATATGGGCACAGGTTAAAGGTCATGTAGCCAGAGAAAATAAATCATTCACTCTGAAAGAAGTAGAAACACTACTCAACGAACGTCTTCATAAAGTGGCTCCGGGAGACTGGAAAAAGGCTGTCGACCACGTGAAGAAAGAAGTAGAAGACGCTTGGGATAAAGAAGGTACTTTGGACGCAGCTATTGATGAACTTATCATTCGATTGGAAGAAGAAAGTTCTAATGAAAGTAAAGTGACTTCTGATGAACATAGTGATCGTGAAGAGTTTATGGAACGTGTTGAACTTTTGAAATAGCGTAGAACAATGTGAAAAGGTTTATATCGATATTAAGTTTTCAATATACATGTTTAAAGGCAATTGAATCTTGTCAGTAGTACTTAAAATCAAAGTTTAAGTTCAATTTTGACAGCAGTCGAGGGGGAATACGCAATGTGTGATATTAATGGACAATGCCCCATATCATTCTGTGCAAATCAATAAGCCTCCCACAGTTGCTAGCAGGAAGACCATGATAATGGAATGGTTGGCGGAAAACAACATCCCTTTTGATGAGGGAATGACGAAGGGAATATAACTTAATTTAGTGCATAAAAACAGACCCCAGTTCCCTTCATATGTAACCGGCCAAAAGTGAAGGACATGAAGTGGTTCGTCTTCCCCCTATCACTGTCACTTCAACCCCATCGAATTGATATGGGCACAGGTTAAAGGTCATGTAGCCAGAGAAAATAAATCATTCACTCTAAAAGAAGTGGAAACACTGCTCAACGAACGTCTTCATAAAGTGGCTCCGGGAGACTGGAAAAAGGCTGTCGACCACGTGAAGAAAGAAGTAGAAGACGCTTGGGAAAAAGAAGGTACTTTGGACGCAGCTATTGATGAACTTATCATTCGATTGGAAGAAGAAAGTTCTACTGAAATGGAAGTGACTTCAGATGAACATAGTGATCGTGAAGAGTTTATTGAAGGTGTTGAACTTTTGAAATAGCGTAGAACAATGTGAAAAGGTTTATATCGATATTAAGTTTTCAATATACATGTTTAAAGGCAATTGAATCTTGTCAGTAGTACTTAAAATCAAAGTTTAAGTTCAATTTTGACAGCAGTCGAGGGGGAATACGCAATGTGTGATATTAATGGACAATGCCCCATATCATTCTGTGCAAATCAATAAGCCTCCCACAGTTGCTAGCAGGAAGACCATGATAATGGATTGGTTGGCGGAAAACAACATCCCTTTTGATGAGGGAATGACGAAGGGAATATAACTTAATTTAGTGCATAAAAACAGACCCCAGTTCCCTTCATATGTAACCGGCCAAAAGTGAAGGACATGAAGTGGTTCGTCTTCCCCCTATCACTGTCACTTCAACCCCATCGAATTGATATGGGCACAGGTTAAAGGTCATGTAGCCAGAGAAAATAAATCATTCACTCTGAAAGAAGTGGAAACACTGCTCAACGAACGTCTTCATAAAGTGGCTCCGGGAGACTGGAAAAAGGCTGTCGACCACGTGAAGAAAGAAGTAGAAGACGCTTGGGAAAAAGAAGGCACTTTGGACACAGCTATTGATGAACTTATCATTCGATTGGAAGAAGAAAGTTCTACTGAAAGTGAAGTGACTTCTGATGAACATAGTGATCGTGAAGAGTTTATGGAAGGTGTTGAACTTTTGAAATAGCGTAGAACAATGTGAAAAGGTTTATATCGATATTAAGTTTTCAATATACATGTTTAAAGGCAATTGAATCCTGTTAGCAGTACTTTAAATCAAATTTTAAATTCAATTTTGACAGCAGTCGAGGGGGAATACGCAATGTGTGATAATAATGGACAATGCCCCATATCATTCTGTGCAAATCAATAAGCCTCCCACAGTTGCTAGCAGGAAGACCATGATAATGGAATGGTTGGCGGAAAACAACATCCCTTTTGATGAGGGAATGACGAAGGGAATATAACTTAATTTAGTGCATAAAAACAGACCCCAGTTCCCTTCATATGTAACCGGCCAAAAGTGAAGGACATGAAGTGGTTCGTCTTCCCCCTATCACTGTCACTTCAACCCCATCGAATTGATATGGGCACAGGTTAAAGGTCATGTAGCCAGAGAAAATAAATCATTCACTCTAAAAGAAGTGGAAACACTGCTCAACGAACGTCTTCATAAAGTGGCTCCGGGAGACTGGAAAAAGGCTGTCGACCACGTGAAGAAAGAAGTAGAAGACGCTTGGGAAAAAGAAGGTACTTTGGACGCAGCTATTGATGAACTTATCATTCGATTGGAAGAAGAAAGTTCTACTGAAAGCGAAGTGACTTCTGATGAACATAGTGATCGTGAAGAGTTTATGGAAGGTGTTGAACTTTTGAAATAGCGTAGAACAATGTGAAAAGGTTTATATCGATATTAAGTTTTCAATATACATGTTTAAAGGCAATTGAATCTTGTCAGTAGTACTTAAAATCAAAGTTTAAGTTCAATTTTGACAGCAGTCAAGGGGGAATACGCAATGTGTGATATTAATGGACAATGCCCCATATCATTCTGTGCAAATCAATAAGCCTCCCACAGTTGCTAGCAGGAAGACCATGATAATGGAATGGTTGGCGGAAAACAACATCCCTTTTGATGAGGGAATGACGAAGGGAATATAACTTAATTTAGTGCATAAAAACAGACCCCAGTTCCCTTCATATGTAACCGGCCAAAAGTGTAGGACATGAAGTGGTTCGTCTTCCCCCTATCACTGTCACTTCAACCCCATCGAATTGATATGGGCACAGGTTAAAGGTCATGTAGCCAGAGAAAATAAATCATTCACTCTAAAAGAAGTGGAAACACTGCTCAACGAACGTCTTCATAAAGTGGCTCCGGGAGACTGGAAAAAGGCTGTCGACCACGTGAAGAAAGAAGTAGAAGACGCTTGGGAAAAAAAAGGTACTTTGGAGGCAGCTATTGATGAACTTATCATTCGATTGGAAGAAGAAAGTTCTACTGAAAGCGAAGTGACTTCTGATGAACATAGTGATCGTGAAGAGTTTATGGAAGGTGTTGAACTTTTGAAATAGCGTAGAACAATGTGAAAAGGTTTATATCGATATTAAGTTTTCAATATACATGTTTAAAGGCAATTGAATCTTGTCATTAGTACTTAAAATCAAAGTTTAAGTTCAATTTTGACAGCAGTCGAGGGGGAATACGCAATGTGTGATATTAATGGACAATGCCCCATATCATTCTGTGCAAATCAATAAGCCTCCCACAGTTGCTAGCAGGAAGACCATGATAATGGAATGGTTGGCGGAAAACAACATCCCTTTTGATGAGGGAATGACGAAGGGAATATAACTTAATTTAGTGCATAAAAACAGACCCCAGTTCCCTTCATATGTAACCGGCCAAAAGTGAAGGACATGAAGTGGTTCGTCTTCCCCCTATCACTGTCACTTCAACCCCATCGAATTGATATGGGCACAGGTTAAAGGTCATGTAGCCAGAGAAAATAAATCATTCACTCTGAAAGAAGTGGAAACACTGCTCAACGAACGTCTTCATAAAGTGGCTCCGGGAGACTGGAAAAAGGCTGTCGACCACGTGAAGAAAGAAGTAGAAGACGCTTGGGAAAAAGAAGGTACTTTGGACGCAGCTATTGATGAACTTATCATTCGATTGGAAGAAGAAAGTTCTACTGAAAGTGAAGTGACTTCTGATGAACATAGTGATCGTGAAGAGTTTATGGAACGTGTTGAACTTTTGAAATAGCGTAGAACAATGTGAAAAGGTTTATATCGATATTAAGTTTTCAATATACATGTTTAAAGGCAATTGAATCTTGTCAGTAGTACTTTAAATCAAATTTTAAATTCAATTTTGACAGCAGTCGAGGGGGAATACGCAATGTGTGATAATAATGGACAATGCCCCATATCATTCTGTGCAAATCAATAAGCCTCCCACAGTTGCTAGCAGGAAGACCATGATAATGGATTGGTTGGCGGAAAACAACATCCCTTTTGATGAGGGAATGACGAAGGGAATATAACTTAATTTAGTGCATAAAAACAGACCCCAGTTCCCTTCATATGTAACCGGCCAAAAGTGAAGGACATGAAGTGGTTCGTCTTCCCCCTATCACTGTCACTTCAACCCCATCGAATTGATATGGGCACAGGTTAAAGGTCATGTAGCCAGAGAAAATAAATCATTCACTCTAAAAGAAGTGGAAACACTGCTCAACGAACGTCTTCATAAAGTGGCTCCGGGAGACTGGAAAAAGGCTGTCGACCACGTGAAGAAAGAAGTAGAAGACGCTTGGGAAAAAGAAGGTACTTTGGACGCAGCTATTGATGAACTTATCATTCGATTGGAAGAAGAAAGTTCTAATGAAAGTAAAGTGACTTCTGATGAACATAGTGATCGTGAAGAGTTTATGGAACGTGTTGAACTTTTGAAATAGGGTAGAACAATGTGAAAAAGTTTATATCGATATTAAGTTTTCAATATACATGTTTAAAGGCAATTGAATCCTGTTAGCAGTACTTTAAATCAAATTTTAAATTCAATTTTGACAGCAGTCGAGGGGGAATACGCAATGTGTGATAATAATGGACAATGCCCCATATCATTCTGTGCAAATCAATAAGCCTCCCACAGTTGCTAGCAGGAAGACCATGATAATGGAATGGTTGGCGGAAAACAACATCCCTTTTGATGAGGGAATGACGAAGGGAATATAACTTAATTTAGTGCATAAAAACAGACCCCAGTTCCCTTCATATGTAACCGGCCAAAAGTGAAGGACATGAAGTGGTTCGTCTTCCCCCTATCACTGTCACTTCAACCCCATCGAATTGATATGGGCACAGGTTAAAGGTCATGTAGCCAGAGAAAATAAATCATTCACTCTGAAAGAAGTAGAAACACTGCTCAACGAACGTCTTCATAAAGTGGCTCCGGGAGACTGGAAAAAGGCTGTCGACCACGTGAAGAAAGAAGTAGAAGACGCTTGGGATAAAGAAGGTACTTTGGACGCAGCTATTGATGAACTTATCATTCGATTGGAAGAAGAAAGTTCTAATGAAAGTAAAGTGACTTCTGATGAACATAGTGATCGTGAAGAGTTTATGGAACGTGTTGAACTTTTGAAATAGCGTAGAACAATGTGAAAAGGTTTATATCGATATTAAGTTTTCAATATACATGTTTAAAGGCAATTGAATCTTGTCAGTAGTACTTAAAATCAAAGTTTAAGTTCAATTTTGACAGCAGTCGAGGGGGAATACGCAATGTGTGATATTAATGGACAATGCCCCATATCATTCTGTGCAAATCAATAAGCCTCCCACAGTTGCTAGCAGGAAGACCATGATAATGGAATGGTTGGCGGAAAACAACATCCCTTTTGATGAGGGAATGACGAAGGGAATATAACTTAATTTAGTGCATAAAAACAGACCCCAGTTCCCTTCATATGTAACCGGCCAAAAGTGAAGGACATGAAGTGGTTCGTCTTCCCCCTATCACTGTCACTTCAACCCCATCGAATTGATATGGGCACAGGTTAAAGGTCATGTAGCCAGAGAAAATAAATCATTCACTCTAAAAGAAGTGGAAACACTGCTCAACGAACGTCTTCATAAAGTGGCTCCGGGAGACTGGAAAAAGGCTGTCGACCACGTGAAGAAAGAAGTAGAAGACGCTTGGGAAAAAGAAGGTACTTTGGACGCAGCTATTGATGAACTTATCATTCGATTGGAAGAAGAAAGTTCTACTGAAATGGAAGTGACTTCAGATGAACATAGTGATCGTGAAGAGTTTATTGAAGGTGTTGAACTTTTGAAATAGCGTAGAACAATGTGAAAAGGTTTATATCGATATTAAGTTTTCAATATACATGTTTAAAGGCAATTGAATCTTGTCAGTAGTACTTAAAATCAAAGTTTAAGTTCAATTTTGACAGCAGTCGAGGGGGAATACGCAATGTGTGATATTAATGGACAATGCCCCATATCATTCTGTGCAAATCAATAAGCCTCCCACAGTTGCTAGCAGGAAGACCATGATAATGGATTGGTTGGCGGAAAACAACATCCCTTTTGATGAGGGAATGACGAAGGGAATATAACTTAATTTAGTGCATAAAAACAGACCCCAGTTCCCTTCATATGTAACCGGCCAAAAGTGAAGGACATGAAGTGGTTCGTCTTCCCCCTATCACTGTCACTTCAACCCCATCGAATTGATATGGGCACAGGTTAAAGGTCATGTAGCCAGAGAAAATAAATCATTCACTCTGAAAGAAGTGGAAACACTGCTCAACGAACGTTTTCATAAAGTGGCTCCGGGAGACTGGAAAAAGGCTGTCGACCACATGAAGAAAGAAGTAGAAGACGCTTGGGAAAAAGAAGGTACTTTGGACGCAGCTATTGATGAACTTATCATTCGATTGGAAGAAGAAAGTTCTACTGAAAGTGAAGTGACTTCTGATGAACATAGTGATCGTGAAGAGTTTCTGGAACGTGTTGAACTTTTGAAATAGCGTAGAACAATGTGAAAAGGTTTATATCGATATTAAGTTTTCAATATACATGTTTAAAGGCAATTGAATCTTGTCAGTAGTACTTTAAATCAAATTTTAAATTCAATTTTGACAGCAGTCGAGGGGGAATACGCAATGTGTGATAATAATGGACAATGCCCCATATCATTCTGTGCAAATCAATAAGCCTCCCACAGTTGCTAGCAGGAAGACCATGATAATGGATTGGTTGGCGGAAAACAACATCCCTTTTGATGAGGGAATGACGAAGGGAATATAACTTAATTTAGTGCATAAAAACAGACCCCAGTTCCCTTCATATGTAACCGGCCAAAAGTGAAGGACATGAAGTGGTTCGTCTTCCCCCTATCACTGTCACTTCAACCCCATCGAATTGATATGGGCACAGGTTAAAGGTCATGTAGCCAGAGAAAATAAATCATTCACTCTAAAAGAAGTGGAAACACTGCTCAACGAACGTCTTCATAAAGTGGCTCCGGGAGACTGGAAAAAGGCTGTCGACCACGTGAAGAAAGAAGTAGAAGACGCTTGGGAAAAAAAAGGTACTTTGGAGGCAGTTATTGATGAACTTATCATTCGATTGGAAGAAGAAAGTTCTACTGAAAGCGAAGTGACTTCTGATGAACATAGTGATCGTGAAGAGTTTATGGAACGTGTTGAACTTTTGAAATAGGGTAGAACAATGTGAAAAAGTTTATATCGATATTAAGTTTTCAATATACATGTTTAAAGGCAATTGAATCCTGTTAGCAGTACTTTAAATCAAATTTTAAATTCAATTTTGACAGCAGTCGAGGGGGAATACGCAATGTGTGATAATAATGGACAATGCCCCATATCATTCTGTGCAAATCAATAAGCCTCCCACAGTTGCTAGCAGGAAGACCATGATAATGGAATGGTTGGCGGAAAACAACATCCCTTTTGATGAGGGAATGACGAAGGGAATATAACTTAATTTAGTGCATAAAAACAGACCCCAGTTCCCTTCATATGTAACCGGCCAAAAGTGAAGGACATGAAGTGGTTCGTCTTCCCCCTATCACTGTCACTTCAACCCCATCGAATTGATATGGGCACAGGTTAAAGGTCATGTAGCCAGAGAAAATAAATCATTCACTCTGAAAGAAGTAGAAACACTGCTCAACGAACGTCTTCATAAAGTGGCTCCGGGAGACTGGAAAAAGGCTGTCGACCACGTGAAGAAAGAAGTAGAAGACGCTTGGGATAAAGAAGGTACTTTGGACGCAGCTATTGATGAACTTATCATTCGATTGGAAGAAGAAAGTTCTAATGAAAGTAAAGTGACTTCTGATGAACATAGTGATCGTGAAGAGTTTATGGAACGTGTTGAACTTTTGAAATAGCGTAGAACAATGTGAAAAGGTTTATATCGATATTAAGTTTTCAATATACATGTTTAAAGGCAATTGAATCTTGTCAGTAGTACTTAAAATCAAAGTTTAAGTTCAATTTTGACAGCAGTCGAGGGGGAATACGCAATGTGTGATATTAATGGACAATGCCCCATATCATTCTGTGCAAATCAATAAGCCTCCCACAGTTGCTAGCAGGAAGACCATGATAATGGAATGGTTGGCGGAAAACAACATCCCTTTTGATGAGGGAATGACGAAGGGAATATAACTTAATTTAGTGCATAAAAACAGACCCCAGTTCCCTTCATATGTAACCGGCCAAAAGTGAAGGACATGAAGTGGTTCGTCTTCCCCCTATCACTGTCACTTCAACCCCATCGAATTGATATGGGCACAGGTTAAAGGTCATGTAGCCAGAGAAAATAAATCATTCACTCTAAAAGAAGTGGAAACACTGCTCAACGAACGTCTTCATAAAGTGGCTCCGGGAGACTGGAAAAAGGCTGTCGACCACGTGAAGAAAGAAGTAGAAGACGCTTGGGAAAAAGAAGGTACTTTGGACGCAGCTATTGATGAACTTATCATTCGATTGGAAGAAGAAAGTTCTACTGAAATGGAAGTGACTTCAGATGAACATAGTGATCGTGAAGAGTTTATTGAAGGTGTTGAACTTTTGAAATAGCGTAGAACAATGTGAAAAGGTTTATATCGATATTAAGTTTTCAATATACATGTTTAAAGGCAATTGAATCTTGTCAGTAGTACTTAAAATCAAAGTTTAAGTTCAATTTTGACAGCAGTCGAGGGGGAATACGCAATGTGTGATATTAATGGACAATGCCCCATATCATTCTGTGCAAATCAATAAGCCTCCCACAGTTGCTAGCAGGAAGACCATGATAATGGATTGGTTGGCGGAAAACAACATCCCTTTTGATGAGGGAATGACGAAGGGAATATAACTTAATTTAGTGCATAAAAACAGACCCCAGTTCCCTTCATATGTAACCGGCCAAAAGTGAAGGACATGAAGTGGTTCGTCTTCCCCCTATCACTGTCACTTCAACCCCATCGAATTGATATGGGCACAGGTTAAAGGTCATGTAGCCAGAGAAAATAAATCATTCACTCTGAAAGAAGTGGAAACACTGCTCAACGAACGTTTTCATAAAGTGGCTCCGGGAGACTGGAAAAAGGCTGTCGACCACATGAAGAAAGAAGTAGAAGACGCTTGGGAAAAAGAAGGTACTTTGGACGCAGCTATTGATGAACTTATCATTCGATTGGAAGAAGAAAGTTCTACTGAAAGTGAAGTGACTTCTGATGAACATAGTGATCGTGAAGAGTTTATGGAACGTGTTGAACTTTTGAAATAGCGTAGAACAATGTGAAAAGGTTTATATCGATATTAAGTTTTCAATATACATGTTTAAAGGCAATTGAATCTTGTCAGTAGTACTTTAAATCAAATTTTAAATTCAATTTTGACAGCAGTCGAGGGGGAATACGCAATGTGTGATAATAATGGACAATGCCCCATATCATTCTGTGCAAATCAATAAGCCTCCCACAGTTGCTAGCAGGAAGACCATGATAATGGATTGGTTGGCGGAAAACAACATCCCTTTTGATGAGGGAATGACGAAGGGAATATAACTTAATTTATTGCATAAAAACAGACCCCAGTTCCCTTCATATGTAACCGGCCAAAAGTGAAGGACATGAAGTGGTTCGTCTTCCCCCTATCACTGTCACTTCAACCCCATCGAATTGATATGGGCACAGGTTAAAGGTCATGTAGCCAGAGAAAATAAATCATTCACTCTAAAAGAAGTGGAAACACTGCTCAACGAACGTCTTCATAAAGTGGCTCCGGGAGACTGGAAAAAGGCTGTCGACCACGTGAAGAAAGAAGTAGAAGACGCTTGGGAAAAAAAAGGTACTTTGGAGGCAGTTATTGATGAACTTATCATTCGATTGGAAGAAGAAAGTTCTACTGAAAGCGAAGTGACTTCTGATGAACATAGTGATCGTGAAGAGTTTATGGAAGGTGTTGAACTTTTGAAATAGCGTAGAACAATGTGAAAAGGTTTATATCGATATTAAGTTTTCAATATACATGTTTAAAGGCAATTGAATCTTGTCATTAGTACTTAAAATCAAAGTTTAAGTTCAATTTTGACAGCAGTCGAGGGGGAATACGCAATGTGTGATATTAATGGACAATGCCCCATATCATTCTGTGCAAATCAATAAGCCTCCCACAGTTGCTAGCAGGAAGACCATGATAATGGAATGGTTGGCGGAAAACAACATCCCTTTTGATGAGGGAATGACGAAGGGAATATAACTTAATTTAGTGCATAAAAACAGACCCCAGTTCCCTTCATATGTAACCGGCCAAAAGTGTAGGACATGAAGTGGTTCGTCTTCCCCCTATCACTGTCACTTCAACCCCATCGAATTGATATGGGCACAGGTTAAAGGTCATGTAGCCAGAGAAAATAAATCATTCACTCTAAAAGAAGTGGAAACACTGCTCAACGAACGTCTTCATAAAGTGGCTCCGGGAGACTGGAAAAAGGCTGTCGACCACGTGAAGAAAGAAGTAGAAGACGCTTGGGAAAAAAAAGGTACTTTGGAGGCAGCTATTGATGAACTTATCATTCGATTGGAAGAAGAAAGTTCTACTGAAAGCGAAGTGACTTCTGATGAACATAGTGATCGTGAAGAGTTTATGGAAGGTGTTGAACTTTTGAAATAGCGTAGAACAATGTGAAAAGGTTTATATCGATATTAAGTTTTCAATATACATGTTTAAAGGCAATTGAATCTTGTCATTAGTACTTAAAATCAAAGTTTAAGTTCAATTTTGACAGCAGTCGAGGGGGAATACGCAATGTGTGATATTAATGGACAATGCCCCATATCATTCTGTGCAAATCAATAAGCCTCCCACAGTTGCTAGCAGGAAGACCATGATAATGGAATGGTTGGCGGAAAACAACATCCCTTTTGATGAGGGAATGACAAAGGGAATATAACTTAATTTAGTGCATAAAAACAGACCCCAGTTCCCTTCATATGTAACCGGCCAAAAGTGAAGGACATGAAGTGGTTCGTCTTCCCCCTATCACTGTCACTTCAACCCCATCGAATTGATATGGGCACAGGTTAAAGGTCATGTAGCCAGAGAAAATAAATCATTCACTCTGAAAGAAGTGGAAACACTGCTCAACGAACGTCTTCATAAAGTGGCTCCGGGAGACTGGAAAAAGGCTGTCGACCACGTGAAGAAAGAAGTAGAAGACGCTTGGGAAAAAGAAGGTACTTTGGACGCAGCTATTGATGAACTTATCATTCGATTGGAAGAAGAAAGTTCTACTGAAAGTGAAGTGACTTCTGATGAACATAGTGATCGTGAAGAGTTTATGGAACGTGTTGAACTTTTGAAATAGCGTAGAACAATGTGAAAAGGTTTATATCGATATTAAGTTTTCAATATACATGTTTAAAGGCAATTGAATCTTGTCAGTAGTACTTTAAATCAAATTTTAAATTCAATTTTGACAGCAGTCGAGGGGGAATACGCAATGTGTGATAATAATGGACAATGCCCCATATCATTCTGTGCAAATCAATAAGCCTCCCACAGTTGCTAGCAGGAAGACCATGATAATGGATTGGTTGGCGGAAAACAACATCCCTTTTGATGAGGGAATGACGAAGGGAATATAACTTAATTTAGTGCATAAAAACAGACCCCAGTTCCCTTCATATGTAACCGGCCAAAAGTGAAGGACATGAAGTGGTTCGTCTTCCCCCTATCACTGTCACTTCAACCCCATCGAATTGATATGGGCACAGGTTAAAGGTCATGTAGCCAGAGAAAATAAATCATTCACTCTAAAAGAAGTGGAAACACTGCTCAACGAACGTCTTCATAAAGTGGCTCCGGGAGACTGGAAAAAGGCTGTCGACCACGTGAAGAAAGAAGTAGAAGACGCTTGGGAAAAAGAAGGTACTTTGGACGCAGCTATTGATGAACTTATCATTCGATTGGAAGAAGAAAGTTCTAATGAAAGTAAAGTGACTTCTGATGAACATAGTGATCGTGAAGAGTTTATGGAACGTGTTGAACTTTTGAAATAGGGTAGAACAATGTGAAAAAGTTTATATCGATATTAAGTTTTCAATATACATGTTTAAAGGCAATTGAATCCTGTTAGCAGTACTTTAAATCAAATTTTAAATTCAATTTTGACAGCAGTCGAGGGGGAATACGCAATGTGTGATAATAATGGACAATGCCCCATATCATTCTGTGCAAATCAATAAGCCTCCCACAGTTGCTAGCAGGAAGACCATGATAATGGAATGGTTGGCGGAAAACAACATCCCTTTTGATGAGGGAATGACGAAGGGAATATAACTTAATTTAGTGCATAAAAACAGACCCCAGTTCCCTTCATATGTAACCGGCCAAAAGTGAAGGACATGAAGTGGTTCGTCTTCCCCCTATCACTGTCACTTCAACCCCATCGAATTGATATGGGCACAGGTTAAAGGTCATGTAGCCAGAGAAAATAAATCATTCACTCTAAAAGAAGTGGAAACACTGCTCAACGAACGTCTTCATAAAGTGGCTCCGGGAGACTGGAAAAAGGCTGTCGACCACGTGAAGAAAGAAGTAGAAGACGCTTGGGATAAAGAAGGTACTTTGGACGCAGCTATTGATGAACTTATCATTCGATTGGAAGAAGAAAGTTCTACTGAAAGTGAAGTGACTTCTGATGAACATAGTGATCGTGAAGAGTTTATGGAACGTGTTGAACTTTTGAAATAGCGTAGAACAATGTGAAAAGGTTTATATCGATATTAAGTTTTCAATATACATGTTTAAAGGCAATTGAATCTTGTCAGTAGTACTTTAAATCAAATTTTAAATTCAATTTTGACAGCAGTCGAGGGGGAATACGCAATGTGTGATAATAATGGACAATGCCCCATATCATTCTGTGCAAATCAATAAGCCTCCCACAGTTGCTAGCAGGAAGACCATGATAATGGAATGGTTGACGGAAAACAACATCCCTTTTGATGAGGGAATGACGAAGGGAATATAACTTAATTTAGTGCATAAAAACAGACCCCAGTTCCCTTCATATGTAACCGGCCAAAAGTGAAGGACATGAAGTGGTTCGTCTTCCCCCTATCACTGTCACTTCAACCCCATCGAATTGATATGGGCACAGGTTAAAGGTCATGTAGCCAGAGAAAATAAATCATTCACTCTGAAAGAAGTGGAAACACTGCTCAACGAACGTTTTCATAAAGTGGCTCCGGGAGACTGGAAAAAGGCTGTCGACCACGTGAAGAAAGAAGTAGAAGACGCTTGGGAAAAAGAAGGTACTTTGGACGCAGCTATTGATGAACTTATCATTCGATTGGAAGAAGAAAGTTCTACTGAAAGTGAAGTGACTTCTGATGAACATAGTGATCGTGAAGAGTTTATGGAACGTGTTGAACTTTTGAAATAGCGTAGAACAATGTGAAAAGGTTTATATCGATATTAAGTTTTCAATATACATGTTTAAAGGCAATTGAATCTTGTCAGTAGTACTTTAAATCAAATTTTAAATTCAATTTTGACAGCAGTCGAGGGGGAATACGCAATGTGTGATAATAATGGACAATGCCCCATATCATTCTGTGCAAATCAATAAGCCTCCCACAGTTGCTAGCAGGAAGACCATGATAATGGATTGGTTGGCGGAAAACAACATCCCTTTTGATGAGGGAATGACGAAGGGAATATAACTTAATTTAGTGCATAAAAACAGACCCCAGTTCCCTTCATATGTAACCGGCCAAAAGTGAAGGACATGAAGTGGTTCGTCTTCCCCCTATCACTGTCACTTCAACCCCATCGAATTGATATGGGCACAGGTTAAAGGTCATGTAGCCAGAGAAAATAAATCATTCACTCTAAAAGAAGTGGAAACACTGCTCAACGAACGTCTTCATAAAGTGGCTCCGGGAGACTGGAAAAAGGCTGTCGACCACGTGAAGAAAGAAGTAGAAGACGCTTGGGAAAAAAAAGGTACTTTGGAGGCAGCTATTGATGAACTTATCATTCGATTGGAAGAAGAAAGTTCTACTGAAAGCGAAGTGACTTCTGATGAACATAGTGATCGTGAAGAGTTTATGGAAGGTGTTGAACTTTTGAAATAGCGTAGAACAATGTGAAAAGGTTTATATCGATATTAAGTTTTCAATATACATGTTTAAAGGCAATTGAATCTTGTCATTAGTACTTAAAATCAAAGTTTAAGTTCAATTTTGACAGCAGTCGAGGGGGAATACGCAATGTGTGATATTAATGGACAATGCCCCATATCATTCTGTGCAAATCAATAAGCCTCCCACAGTTGCTAGCAGGAAGACCATGATAATGGAATGGTTGGCGGAAAACAACATCCCTTTTGATGAGGGAATGACGAAGGGAATATAACTTAATTTAGTGCATAAAAACAGACCCCAGTTCCCTTCATATGTAACCGGCCAAAAGTGAAGGACATGAAGTGGTTCGTCTTCCCCCTATCACTGTCACTTCAACCCCATCGAATTGATATGGGCACAGGTTAAAGGTCATGTAGCCAGAGAAAATAAATCATTCACTCTGAAAGAAGTGGAAACACTGCTCAACGAACGTCTTCATAAAGTGGCTCCGGGAGACTGGAAAAAGGCTGTCGACCACGTGAAGAAAGAAGTAGAAGACGCTTGGGAAAAAGAAGGTACTTTGGACGCAGCTATTGATGAACTTATCATTCGATTGGAAGAAGAAAGTTCTACTGAAAGTGAAGTGACTTCTGATGAACATAGTGATCGTGAAGAGTTTATGGAACGTGTTGAACTTTTGAAATAGCGTAGAACAATGTGAAAAGGTTTATATCGATATTAAGTTTTCAATATACATGTTTAAAGGCAATTGAATCTTGTCAGTAGTACTTTAAATCAAATTTTAAATTCAATTTTGACAGCAGTCGAGGGGGAATACGCAATGTGTGATAATAATGGACAATGCCCCATATCATTCTGTGCAAATCAATAAGCCTCCCACAGTTGCTAGCAGGAAGACCATGATAATGGATTGGTTGGCGGAAAACAACATCCCTTTTGATGAGGGAATGACGAAGGGAATATAACTTAATTTAGTGCATAAAAACAGACCCCAGTTCCCTTCATATGTAACCGGCCAAAAGTGAAGGACATGAAGTGGTTCGTCTTCCCCCTATCACTGTCACTTCAACCCCATCGAATTGATATGGGCACAGGTTAAAGGTCATGTAGCCAGAGAAAATAAATCATTCACTCTAAAAGAAGTGGAAACACTGCTCAACGAACGTCTTCATAAAGTGGCTCCGGGAGACTGGAAAAAGGCTGTCGACCACGTGAAGAAAGAAGTAGAAGACGCTTGGGAAAAAGAAGGTACTTTGGACGCAGCTATTGATGAACTTATCATTCGATTGGAAGAAGAAAGTTCTAATGAAAGTAAAGTGACTTCTGATGAACATAGTGATCGTGAAGAGTTTATGGAACGTGTTGAACTTTTGAAATAGGGTAGAACAATGTGAAAAAGTTTATATCGATATTAAGTTTTCAATATACATGTTTAAAGGCAATTGAATCCTGTTAGCAGTACTTTAAATCAAATTTTAAATTCAATTTTGACAGCAGTCGAGGGGGAATACGCAATGTGTGATAATAATGGACAATGCCCCATATCATTCTGTGCAAATCAATAAGCCTCCCACAGTTGCTAGCAGGAAGACCATGATAATGGAATGGTTGGCGGAAAACAACATCCCTTTTGATGAGGGAATGACGAAGGGAATATAACTTAATTTAGTGCATAAAAACAGACCCCAGTTCCCTTCATATGTAACCGGCCAAAAGTGAAGGACATGAAGTGGTTCGTCTTCCCCCTATCACTGTCACTTCAACCCCATCGAATTGATATGGGCACAGGTTAAAGGTCATGTAGCCAGAGAAAATAAATCATTCACTCTAAAAGAAGTGGAAACACTGCTCAACGAACGTCTTCATAAAGTGGCTCCGGGAGACTGGAAAAAGGCTGTCGACCACGTGAAGAAAGAAGTAGAAGACGCTTGGGATAAAGAAGGTACTTTGGACGCAGCTATTGATGAACTTATCATTCGATTGGAAGAAGAAAGTTCTACTGAAAGTGAAGTGACTTCTGATGAACATAGTGATCGTGAAGAGTTTATGGAACGTGTTGAACTTTTGAAATAGCGTAGAACAATGTGAAAAGGTTTATATCGATATTAAGTTTTCAATATACATGTTTAAAGGCAATTGAATCTTGTCAGTAGTACTTTAAATCAAATTTTAAATTCAATTTTGACAGCAGTCGAGGGGGAATACGCAATGTGTGATAATAATGGACAATGCCCCATATCATTCTGTGCAAATCAATAAGCCTCCCACAGTTGCTAGCAGGAAGACCATGATAATGGAATGGTTGACGGAAAACAACATCCCTTTTGATGAGGGAATGACGAAGGGAATATAACTTAATTTAGTGCATAAAAACAGACCCCAGTTCCCTTCATATGTAACCGGCCAAAAGTGAAGGACATGAAGTGGTTCGTCTTCCCCCTATCACTGTCACTTCAACCCCATCGAATTGATATGGGCACAGGTTAAAGGTCATGTAGCCAGAGAAAATAAATCATTCACTCTGAAAGAAGTGGAAACACTGCTCAACGAACGTCTTCATAAAGTGGCTCCGGGAGACTGGAAAAAGGCTGTCGACCACGTGAAGAAAGAAGTAGAAGACGCTTGGGATAAAGAAGGTACTTTGGACGCAGCTATTGATGAACTTATCATTCGATTGGAAGAAGAAAGTTCTAATGAAAGTAAAGTGACTTCTGATGAACATAGTGATCGTGAAGAGTTTATGGAACGTGTTGAAATTTGAAATAGCGTAGAACAATGTGAAAAGGTTTATATCGATATTAAGTTTTCAATATACATGTTTAAAGGCAATTGAATCCTGTTAGCAGTACTTTAAATCAAATTTTAAATTCAATTTTGACAGCAGTCGAGGGGGAATACGCAATGTGTGATAATAATGGACAATGCCCCATATCATTCTGTGCAAATCAATAAGCCTCCCACAGTTGCTAGCAGGAAGACCATGATAATGGATTGGTTGGCGGAAAACAACATCCCTTTTGATGAGGGAATGACGAAGGGAATATAACTTAATTTAGTGCATAAAAACAGACCCCAGTTCCCTTCATATGTAACTGGCCAAAAGTGAAGGACATGAAGTGGTTCGTCTTCCCCCTATCACTGTCACTTCAACCCCATCGAATTGATATGGGCACAGGTTAAAGGTAATGTAGCCAGAGAAAATAAATCATTCACTCTAAAAGAAGTGGAAACACTGCTCAACGAACGTCTTCATAAAGCGGCTCCGGGAGACTGGAAAAAGGCTGTCGACCACGTGAAGAAAGAAGTAGAAGACGCTTGGGAAAAAGAAGGTTCTTTGGACGCAGCTATTGATGAACTTATCATTCGATTGGAAGAAGAAAGTTCTAATGAAAGTGAAGTGACTTCTGATGAACATAGTGATCGTGAAGAGTTTATGGAAGGTGTTGAACTTTTGAAATAGCGTAGAACAATGTGAAAAGGTTTATATCGATATTAAGTTTTCAATATACATGTTTAAAGGCAATTGAATCTTGTCAGTAGTACTTTAAATCAAATTTTAAATTCAATTTTGACAGCAGTCGAGGGGGAATACGCAATGTGTGATAATAATGGACAATGCCCCATATCATTCTGTGCAAATCAATAAGCCTCCCACAGTTGCTAGCAGGAAGACCATGATAATGGAATGGTTGGCGGAAAACAACATCCCTTTTGATGAGGGAATGACGAAGGGAATATAACTTAATTTAGTGCATAAAAACAGACCCCAGTTCCCTTCATATGTAACCGGCCAAAAGTGAAGGACATGAAGTGGTTCGTCTTCCCCCTATCACTGTCACTTCAACCCCATCGAATTGATATGGGCACAGGTTAAAGGTCATGTAGCCAGAGAAAAAAAATCATTCACTCTAAAAGAAGTGGAAACACTGCTCAACGAACGTCTTCATAAAGTGGCTCCGGGAGACTGGAAAAAGGCTGTCGACCACGTGAAGAAAGAAGTAGAAGACGCTTGGGATAAAGAAGGTACTTTGGACGCAGCTATTGATGAACTTATCATTCGATTGGAAGAAGAAAGTTCTACTGAAAGTGAAGTGACTTCTGATGAACATAGTGATCGTGAAGAGTTTATGGAACGTGTTGAACTTTTGAAATAGCGTAGAACAATGTGAAAAGGTTTATATCGATATTAAGTTTTCAATATACATGTTTAAAGGCAATTGAATCTTGTCAGTAGTACTTTAAATCAAATTTTAAATTCAATTTTGACAGCAGTCGAGGGGGAATACGCAATGTGTGATAATAATGGACAATGCCCCATATCATTCTGTGCAAATCAATAAGCCTCCCACAGTTGCTAGCAGGAAGACCATGATAATGGAATGGTTGACGGAAAACAACATCCCTTTTGATGAGGGAATGACGAAGGGAATATAACTTAATTTAGTGCATAAAAACAGACCCCAGTTCCCTTCATATGTAACCGGCCAAAAGTGAAGGACATGAAGTGGTTCGTCTTCCCCCTATCACTGTCACTTCAACCCCATCGAATTGATATGGGCACAGGTTAAAGGTCATGTAGCCAGAGAAAATAAATCATTCACTCTGAAAGAAGTGGAAACACTGCTCAACGAACGTCTTCATAAAGTGGCTCCGGGAGACTGGAAAAAGGCTGTCGACCACGTGAAGAAAGAAGTAGAAGACGCTTGGGATAAAGAAGGTACTTTGGACGCAGCTATTGATGAACTTATCATTCGATTGGAAGAAGAAAGTTCTAATGAAAGTAAAGTGACTTCTGATGAACATAGTGATCGTGAAGAGTTTATGGAACGTGTTGAAATTTGAAATAGCGTAGAACAATGTGAAAAGGTTTATATCGATATTAAGTTTACAATATACATGTTTAAAGGCAATTGAATCCTGTTAGCAGTACTTTAAATCAAATTTTAAATTCAATTTTGACAGCAGTCGAGGGGGAATACGCAATGTGTGATATTAATGGACAATGCCCCATATCATTCTGTGCAAATCAATAAGCCTCCCACAGTTGCTAGCAGGAAGACCATGATAATGGAATGGTTGGCGGAAAACAACATCCCTTTTGATGAGGGAATGACGAAGGGAATATAACTTAATTTAGTGCATAAAAACAGACCCCAGTTCCCTTCATATGTAACCGGCCAAAAGTGAAGGACATGAAGTGGTTCGTCTTCCCCCTATCACTGTCACTTCAACCCCATCGAATTGATATGGGCACAGGTTAAAGGTCATGTAGCCAGAGAAAATAAATCATTCACTCTAAAATAAGTGGAAACACTGCTCAACGAACGTCTTCATAAAGTGGCTCCAGGAGACTGGAAAAAGGCTGTCGACCACGTGAAGAAAGAAGTAGAAGACGCTTGGGAAAAAGAAGGTACTTTGGACGCAGCTATTGATGAACTTATCATTCGATTGGAAGAAGAAAGTTCTACTGAAAGTGAAGTGACTTCTGATGAACATAGTGATCGTGAAGAGTTTATGGAACGTGTTGAACTTTTGAAATAGCGTAGAACAATGTGAAAAGGTTTATATCGATATTAAGTTTTCAATATACATGTTTAAAGGCAATTGAATCTTGTCAGTAGTACTTTAAATCAAATTTTAAATTCAATTTTGACAGCAGTCGAGGGGGAATACGCAATGTGTGATAATAATGGACAATGCCCCATATCATTCTGTGCAAATCAATAAGCCTCCCACAGTTGCTAGCAGGAAGACCATGATAATGGATTGGTTGGCGGAAAACAACATCCCTTTTGATGAGGGAATGACGAAGGGAATATAACTTAATTTAGTGCATAAAAACAGACCCCAGTTCCCTTCATATGTAACTGGCCAAAAGTGAAGGACATGAAGTGGTTCGTCTTCCCCCTATCACTGTCACTTCAACCCCATCGAATTGATATGGGCACAGGTTAAAGGTAATGTAGCCAGAGAAAATAAATCATTCACTCTAAAAGAAGTGGAAACACTGCTCAACGAACGTCTTCATAAAGTGGCTCCGGGAGACTGGAAAAAGGCTGTCGACCACGTGGAAAAAGGCTGTCGACCACGTGAAGAAAGAAGTAGAAGACGCTTGGGAAAAAGAAGGTACTTTGGACGCAGCTATTGATGAACTTATCATTCGATTGGAAGAAGAAAGTTCTAATGAAAGTAAAGTGACTTCTGATGAACATAGTGATCGTGAAGAGTTTATGGAACGTGTTGAACTTTTGAAATAGCGTAGAACAATGTGAAAAGGTTTATATCGATATTAAGTTTTCAATATACATGTTTAAAGGCAATTGAATCTTGTCAGTAGTACATTAAATCAAATTTTAAATTCAATTTTGACAGCAGTCGAGGGGGAATACGCAATGTGTGATAATAATGGACAATGCCCCATATCATTCTGTGCAAATCAATAAGCCTCCCACAGTTGCTAGCAGGAAGACCATGATAATGGATTGGTTGGCGGAAAACAACATCCCTTTTGATGAGGGAATGACGAAGGGAATATAACTTAATTTAGTGCATAAAAACAGACCCCAGTTCCCTTCATATGTAACCGGCCAAAAGTGAAGGACATGAAGTGGTTCGTCTTCCCCCTATCACTGTCACTTCAACCCCATCGAATTGATATGGGCACAGGTTAAAGGTCATGTAGCCAGAGAAAATAAATCATTCACTCTAAAAGAAGTGGAAACACTGCTCAACGAACGTCTTCATAAAGTGGCTCCGGGAGACTGGAAAAAGGCTGTCGACCACGTGAAGAAAGAAGTAGAAGACGCTTGGGAAAAAGAAGGTACTTAGGACGCAGCTATTGATGAACTTAGCATTCGATTGGAAGAAGAAAGTTCTAATGAAAGTAAAGTGACTTCTGATGAACATAGTGATCGTGAAGAGTTTATGGAACGTGTTGAACTTTTGAAATAGCGTAGAACAATGTGAAAAGGTTTATATCGATATTAAGTTTTCAATATACATGTTTAAAGGCAATTGAATCCTGTTAGCAGTACTTTAAATCAAATTTTAAATTCAATTTTGACAGCAGTCGAGGGGGAATACGCAATGTGTGATAATAATGGACAATGCCCCATATCATTCTGTGCAAATCAATAAGCCTCCCACAGTTGCTAGCAGGAAGACCATGATAATGGAATGGTTGGCGGAAAACAACATCCCTTTTGATGAGGGAATGACGAAGGGAATATAACTTAATTTAGTGCATAAAAACAGACCCCAGTTCCCTTCATATGTAACCGGCCAAAAGTGAAGGACATGAAGTGGTTCGTCTTCCCCCTATCACTGTCACTTCAACCCCATCGAATTGATATAGGCACAGGTTAAAGGTCATGTAGCCAGAGAAAATAAATCATTCACTCTAAAAGAAGTGGAAACACTGCTCAACGAACATCTTCATAAAGTGGCTCCGGGAGACTGGAAAAAGGCTGTCGACCACGTGAAGAAAGAAGTAGAAGACGCTTGGGAAAAAGAAGGTTCTTTGGACGCAGCTATTGATGAACTTATCATTCGATTGGAAGAAGAAAGTTCTAATGAAAGTGAAGTGACTTCTGATGAACATAGTGATCGTGAAGAGTTTATGGAAGGTGTTGAACTTTTGAAATAGCGTAGAACAATGTGAAAAGGTTTATATCGATATTAAGTTTTCAATATACATGTTTAAAGGCAATTGAATCTTGTCAGTAGTACTTTAAATCAAATTTTAAATTCAATTTTGACAGCAGTCGAGGGGGAATACGCAATGTGTGATAATAATGGACAATGCCCCATATCATTCTGTGCAAATCAATAAGCCTCCCACAGTTGCTAGCAGGAAGACCATGATAATGGAATGGTTGGCGGAAAACAACATCCCTTTTGATGAGGGAATGATGAAGGGAATATAACTTAATTTAGTGCATAAAAACAGACCCCAGTTCCCTTCACATGTAACCGGCCAAAAGTGAAGGACATGAAGTGGTTCGACTTCCCCCTATCACTGTCACTTCAACCCCATCGAATTGATATGGGCACAGGTTAAAGGTCATATAGCCAGAGAAAATAAATCATTCACTCTAAAATAAGTGGAAACACTGCTCAACGAACGTCTTCATAAAGTGGCTCCAGGAGACTGGAAAAAGGCTGTCGACCACGTGAAGAAAGAAGTAGAAGACGCTTGGGAAAAAGAAGGTACTTTGGACGCAGCTATTGATGAACTTATCATTCGATTGGAAGAAGAAAGTTCTAATGAAAGTAAAGTGACTTCTGATGAACATAGTGATCGTGAAGAGTTTATGGAACGTGTTGAACTTTTGAAATAGCGTAGAACAATGTGAAAAGGTTTATATCGATATTAAGTTTTCAATATACATGTTTAAAGGCAATTGAATCCTGTTAGCAGTACTTTAAATCAAATTTTAAATTCAATTTTGACAGCAGTCGAGGGGGAATACGCAATGTGTGATAATAATGGACAATGCCCCATATCATTCTGTGCAAATCAATAAGCCTCCCACAGTTGCTAGCAGGAAGACCATGATAATGGAATGGTTGGCGGAAAACAACATCCCTTTTGATGAGGGAATGACGAAGGGAATATAACTTAATTTAGTGCATAAAAACAGACCCCAGTTCCCTTCATATGTAACCGGCCAAAAGTGAAGGACATGAAGTGGTTCGACTTCCCCCTATCACTGTCACTTCAACCCCATCGAATTGATATGGGCACAGGTTAAAGGTCATGTAGCCAGAGAAAATAAATCATTCACTCTAAAAGAAGTGGAAACACTGCTCAACGAACGTCTTCATAAAGTGGCTCCGGGAGACTGGAAAAAGGCTGTCGACCACGTGAAGAAAGAAGTAGAAGACGCTTGGGAAAAAGAAGGTACTTTGGACGCAGCTATTGATGAACTTATCATTCGATTGGAAGAAGAAAGTTCTAATGAAAGTAAAGTGACTTCTGATGAACATAGTGATCGTGAAGAGTTTATGGAACGTGTTGAACTTTTGAAATAGCGTAGAACAATGTGAAAAGGTTTATATCGATATTAAGTTTTCAATATACATGTTTAAAGGCAATTGAATCTTGTCAGTAGTACTTTAAATCAAATTTCAAATTCAATTTTGACAGCAGTCGAGGGGGAATATGCAATGTGTGATATTAATGGACAATGCCCCATATCATTCTGTGCAAATCAATAAGCCTCCCACAGTTGCTAGCAGGAAGACCATGATAATGGAATGGTTGGCGGAAAACAACATCCCTTTTGATGAGGGAATGACGAAGGGAATATAACTTAATTTAGTGCATAAAAACAGACCCCAGTTCCCTTCATATGTAACCGGCCAAAAGTGAAGGACATGAAGTGGTTCGTCTTCCCCCTATCACTGTCACTTCAACCCCATCGAATTGATATGGGCACAGGTTAAAGGTCATGTAGCCAGAGAAAATAAATCATTCACTCTAAAAGAAGTGGAAACACTGCTCAACGAACGTCTTCATAAAGTGGCTCCGGGAGACTGGAAAAAGGCTGTCGACCATGGGAATAAAGAAGTAGAAGACGCTTGGGAAAAAGAAGGTACTTTGGACGCAGCTATTGATGAACTTATCATTCGATTGGAAGAAGAAAGTTCTACTGAAAGTGAAGTGACTTCTGATGAACATAGTGATCGTGAAGAGTTTATGGAACGTGTTGAACTTTTGAAATAGCGTAGAACAATGTGAAAAGGTTTATATCGATATTAAGTTTTCAATATACATGTTTAAAAGCAATTGAATCTTGTCAGTAGTACTTTAAATCAAATTTTAAATTCAATTTTGACAGCAGTCGAGGGGGAATACGCAATGTGTGATAATAATGGACAATGCCCCATATCATTCTGTGCAAATCAATAAGCCTCCCACAGTTGCTAGCAGGAAGACCATGATAATGGATTGGTTGGCGGAAAACAACATCCCTTTTGATGAGGGAATGACGAAGGGAATATAACTTAATTTAGTGCATAAAAACAGACCCCAGTTCCCTTCATATGTAACCGGCCAAAAGTGAAGGACATGAAGTGGTTCGTCTTCCCCCTATCACTGTCACTTCAACCCCATCGAATTGATATGGGCACAGGTTAAAGGTCATGTAGCCAGAGAAAATAAATCATTCACTCTAAAAGAAGTGGAAACACTGCTCAACGAACGTCTTCATAAAGTGGCTCCGGGAGACTGGAAAAAGGCTGTCGACCACGTGAAGAAAGAAGTAGAAGACGCTTGGGAAAAAGAAGGTACTTTGGACGCAGCTATTGATGAACTTATCATTCGATTGGAAGAAGAAAGTTCTAATGAAAGTAAAGTGACTTCTGATGAACATAGTGATCGTGAAGAGTTTATGGAACGTGTTGAACTTTTGAAATAGCGTAGAACAATGTGAAAAGGTTTATATCGATATTAAGTTTTCAATATACATGTTTAAAGGCAATTGAATCCTGTTAGCAGTACTTTAAATCAAATTTTAAATTCAATTTTGACAGCAGTCGAGGGGGAATACGCAATGTGTGATAATAATGGACAATGCCCCATATCATTCTGTGCAAATCAATAAGCCTCCCACAGTTGCTAGCAGGAAGACCATGATAATGGAATGGTTGGCGGAAAACAACATCCCTTTTGATGAGGGAATGACGAAGGGAATATAACTTAATTTAGTGCATAAAAACAGACCCCAGTTCCCTTCATATGTAACCGGCCAAAAGTGAAGGACATGAAGTGGTTCGTCTTCCCCCTATCACTGTCACTTCAACCCCATCGAATTGATATGGGCACAGGTTAAAGGTCATGTAGCCAGAGAAAATAAATCATTCACTCTGAAAGAAGTGGAAACACTGCTCAACGAACGTCTTCATAAAGTGGCTCCGGGAGACTGGAAAAAGGCTGTCGACCACGTGAAGAAAGAAGTAGAAGACGCTTGGGATAAAGAAGGTACTTTGGACACAGCTATTAATGAACTTATCATTCGATTGGAAGAAGAAAGTTCTAATGAAAGTAAAGTGACTTCTGATGAACATAGTGATCGTGAAGAGTTTATGGAAGGTGTTGAACTTTTGAAATAGCGTAGAACAATGTGAAAAGGTTTATATCGATATTAAGTTTTCAATATACATGTTTAAAGGCAATTGAATCTTGTCAGTAGTACTTTAAATCAAATTTTAAATTCAATTTTGACAGCAGTCGAGGGGGAATACGCAATGTGTGATAATAATGGACAATGCCCCATATCATTCTGTGCAAATCAATAAGCCTCCCACAGTTGCTAGCAGGAAGACCATGATAATGGAATGGTTGGCGGAAAACAACATCCCTTTTGATGAGGGAATGACGAAGGGAATATAACTTAATTTAGTGCATAAAAACAGACCCCACTTCCCTTCATATGTAACCGGCCAAAAGTGAAGGACATGAAGTGGTTCGTCTTCCCCCTATCACTGTCACTTCAACCCCATCCAATTGATATGGGCACAGGTTAAAGGTCATGTAGCCAGAGAAAATAAATCATTCACTCTAAAAGAAGTGGAAACACTGCTCAACGAACGTCTTCATAAAGTGGCTCCGGGAGACTGGAAAAAGGCTGTCGACCACGTGAAGAAAGAAGTAGAAGACGCTTGGGAAAAAGAAGGTACTTTGGACGCAGCTATTGATGAACTTATCATTCGATTGGAAGAAGAAAGTTCTAATGAAAGTAAAGTGACTTCTGATGAACATAGTGATCGTGAAGAGTTTATGGAACGTGTTGAACTTTTGAAATAGCGTAGAACAATGTGAAAAGGTTTATATCGATATTAAGTTTTCAATATACATGTTTAAAGGCAATTGAATCCTGTTAGCAGTACTTTAAATCAAATTTTAAATTCAATTTTGACAGCAGTCGAGGGGGAATACGCAATGTGTGATAATAATGGACAATGCCCCATATCATTCTGTGCAAATCAATAAGCCTCCCACAGTTGCTAGCAGGAAGACCATGATAATGGAATGGTTGGCGGAAAACAACATCCCTTTTGATGAGGGAATGACGAAGGGAATATAACTTAATTTAGTGCATAAAAACAGACCCCAGTTCCCTTCATATGTAACCGGCCAAAAGTGAAGGACATGAAGTGGTTCGTCTTCCCCCTATCACTGTCACTTCAACCAAATCGAATTGATATGGGCACAGGTTAAAGGTCATGTAGCCAGAGAAAATAAATCATTCACTCTGAAAGAAGTGGAAACACTGCTCAACGAACGTCTTCATAAAGTGGCTCCGGGAGACTGGAAAAAGGCTGTCGACCACGTGAAGAAAGAAGTAGAAGACGCTTGGGATAAAGAAGGTACTTTGGACACAGCTATTAATGAACTTATCATTCGATTGGAAGAAGAAAGTTCTAATGAAAGTAAAGTGACTTCTGATGAACATAGTGATCGTGAAGAGTTTATGGAAGGTGTTGAACTTTTGAAATAGCGTAGAACAATGTGAAAAGGTTTATATCGATATTAAGTTTTCAATATACATGTTTAAAGGCAATTGAATCTTGTCAGTAGTACTTTAAATCAAATTTTAAATTCAATTTTGACAGCAGTCGAGGGGGAATACGCAATGTGTGATAATAATGGACAATGCCCCATATCATTCTGTGCAAATCAATAAGCCTCCCACAGTTGCTAGCAGGAAGACCATGATAATGGAATGGTTGGCGGAAAACAACATCCCTTTTGATGAGGGAATGACGAAGGGAATATAACTTAATTTAGTGCATAAAAACAGACCCCAGTTCCCTTCATATGTAACCGGCCAAAAGTGAAGGACATGAAGTGGTTCGTCTTCCCCCTATCACTGTCACTTCAACCCCATCGAATTGATATGGGCACAGGTTAAAGGTCATGTAGCCAGAGAAAATAAATCATTCACTCTGAAAGAAGTAGAAACACTGCTCAACGAACGTCTTCATAAAGTGGCTCCGGGAGACTGGAAAAAGGCTGTCGACCACGTGAAGAAAGAAGTAGAAGACGCTTGGGATAAAGAAGGTTCTTTGGACGCAGCTATTGATGAACTTATCATTCGATTGGAAGAAGAAAGTTCTAATGAAAGTAAAGTGACTTCTGATGAACATAGTGATCGTGAAGAGTTTATGGAACGTGTTGAAATTTGAAATAGCGTAGAACAATGTGAAAAGGTTTATATCGATATTAAGTTTTCAATATACATGTTTAAAGGCAATTGAATCTTGTCAGTAGTACTTTAAATCAAATTTTAAATTCAATTTTGACAGCAGTCGAGGGGGAATACGCAATGTGTGATAATAATGGACAATGCCCCATATCATTCTGTGCAAATCAATAAGCCTCCCACAGTTGCTAGCAGGAAGACCATGATAATGGAATGGTTGGCGGAAAACAACATCCCTTTTGATGAGGGAATGACGAAGGGAATATAACTTAATTTAGTGCATAAAAACAGACCCCAGTTCCCTTCATATGTAACCGGCCAAAAGTGAAGGACATGAAGTGGTTCGTCTTCCCCCTATCACTGTCACTTCAACCCCATCGAATTGATATGGGCACAGGTTAAAGGTCATGTAGCCAGAGAAAATAAATCATTCACTCTAAAAGAAGTGGAAACACTGCTCAACGAACGTCTTCATAAAGTGGCTCCGGGAGACTGGAAAAAGGCTGTCGACGTCGTGAAGAAAGAAGTAGAAGACGCTTGGGAAAAAGAAGGTACTTTGGACGCAGCTATTGATGAACTTATCATTCGATTGGAAGAAGAAAGTTCTACTGAAAGTGAAGTGACTTCTGATGAACATAGTGATCGTGAAGAGTTTATGGAAGGTGTTGAACTTTTGAAATAGCGTAGAACAATGTGAAAAGGTTTATATCGATATTAAGTTTTCAATATACATGTTTAAAGGCAATTGAATCTTGTCAGTAGTACTTAAAATCAAAGTTTAAGTTCAATTTTGACAGCAGTCGAGGGGGAATACGCAATGTGTGATATTAATGGACAATGCCCCATATCATTCTGTGCAAATCAATAAGCCTCCCACAGTTGCTAGCAGGAAGACCATGATAATGGAATGGTTGGCGGAAAACAACATCCCTTTTGATGAGGGAATGACGAAGGGAATATAACTTAATTTAGTGCATAAAAACAGACCCCAGTTCCCTTCATATGTAACCGGCCAAAAGTGAAGGACATGAAGTGGTTCGTCTTCCCCCTATCACTGTCACTTCAACCCCATCGAATTGATATGGGCACAGGTTAAAGGTCATGTAGCCAGAGAAAATAAATCATTCACTCTAAAAGAAGTGGAAACACTGCTCAACGAACGTCTTCATAAAGTGGCTCCGGGAGACTGGAAAAAGGCTGTCGACCACGTGAAGAAAGAAGTAGAAGACGCTTGGGAAAAAGAAGGTACTTTGGACGCAGCTATTGATGAACTTATCATTCGATTGGAAGAAGAAAGTTCTACTGAAAGTGAAGTGACTTCTGATGAACATAGTGATCGTGAAGAGTTTATGGAAGGTGTTGAACTTTTGAAATAGCGTAGAACAATGTGAAAAGGTTTATATCGATATTAAGTTTTCAATATACATGTTTAAAGGCAATTGAATCTTGTCAGTAGTACTTAAAATCAAAGTTTAAGTTCAATTTTGACAGCAGTCGAGGGGGAATACGCAATGTGTGATAATAATGGACAATGCCCCATATCATTCTGTGCAAATCAATAAGCCTCCCACAGTTGCTAGCAGGAAGACCATGATAATGGAATGGTTGGCGGAAAACAACATCCCTTTTGATGAGGGAATGACGAAGGGAATATAACTTAATTTAGTGCATAAAAACAGACCCCAGTTCCCTTCATATGTAACCGGCCAAAAGTGAAGGACATGAAGTGGTTCGTCTTCCCCCTATCACTGTCACTTCAACCCCATCGAATTGATATGGGCACAGGTTAAAGGTCATGTAGCCAGAGAAAATAAATCATTCACTCTGAAAGAAGTAGAAACACTGCTCAACGAACGTCTTCATAAAGTGGCTCCGGGAGACTGGAAAAAGGCTGTCGACCACGTGAAGAAAGAAGTAGAAGACGCTTGGGATAAAGAAGGTTCTTTGGACGCAGCTATTGATGAACTTATCATTCGATTGGAAGAAGAAAGTTCTAATGAAAGTAAAGTGACTTCTGATGAACATAGTGATCGTGAAGAGTTTATGGAACGTGTTGAAATTTGAAATAGCGTAGAACAATGTGAAAAGGTTTATATCGATATTAAGTTTTCAATATACATGTTTAAAGGCAATTGAATCTTGTCAGTAGTACTTTAAATCAAATTTTAAATTCAATTTTGACAGCAGTCGAGGGGGAATACGCAATGTGTGATAATAATGGACAATGCCCCATATCATTCTGTGCAAATCAATAAGCCTCCCACAGTTGCTAGCAGGAAGACCATGATAATGGAATGGTTGGCGGAAAACAACATCCCTTTTGATGAGGGAATGACGAAGGGAATATAACTTAATTTAGTGCATAAAAACAGACCCCAGTTCCCTTCATATGTAACCGGCCAAAAGTGAAGGACATGAAGTGGTTCGTCTTCCCCCTATCACTGTCACTTCAACCCCATCGAATTGATATGGGCACAGGTTAAAGGTCATGTAGCCAGAGAAAATAAATCATTCACTCTAAAAGAAGTGGAAACACTGCTCAACGAACGTCTTCATAAAGTGGCTCCGGGAGACTGGAAAAAGGCTGTCGACGTCGTGAAGAAAGAAGTAGAAGACGCTTGGGAAAAAGAAGGTACTTTGGACGCAGCTATTGATGAACTTATCATTCGATTGGAAGAAGAAAGTTCTACTGAAAGTGAAGTGACTTCTGATGAACATAGTGATCGTGAAGAGTTTATGGAAGGTGTTGAACTTTTGAAATAGCGTAGAACAATGTGAAAAGGTTTATATCGATATTAAGTTTTCAATATACATGTTTAAAGGCAATTGAATCTTGTCAGTAGTACTTAAAATCAAAGTTTAAGTTCAATTTTGACAGCAGTCGAGGGGGAATACGCAATGTGTGATATTAATGGACAATGCCCCATATCATTCTGTGCAAATCAATAAGCCTCCCACAGTTGCTAGCAGGAAGACCATGATAATGGAATGGTTGGCGGAAAACAACATCCCTTTTGATGAGGGAATGACGAAGGGAATATAACTTAATTTAGTGCATAAAAACAGACCCCAGTTCCCTTCATATGTAACCGGCCAAAAGTGAAGGACATGAAGTGGTTCGTCTTCCCCCTATCACTGTCACTTCAACCCCATCGAATTGATATGGGCACAGGTTAAAGGTCATGTAGCCAGAGAAAATAAATCATTCACTCTAAAAGAAGTGGAAACACTGCTCAACGAACGTCTTCATAAAGTGGCTCCGGGAGACTGGAAAAAGGCTGTCGACCACGTGAAGAAAGAAGTAGAAGACGCTTGGGAAAAAGAAGGTACTTTGGACGCAGCTATTGATGAACTTATCATTCGATTGGAAGAAGAAAGTTCTACTGAAAGTGAAGTGACTTCTGATGAACATAGTGATCGTGAAGAGTTTATGGAAGGTGTTGAACTTTTGAAATAGCGTAGAACAATGTGAAAAGGTTTATATCGATATTAAGTTTTCAATATACATGTTTAAAGGCAATTGAATCTTGTCAGTAGTACTTAAAATCAAAGTTTAAGTTCAATTTTGACAGCAGTCGAGGGGGAATACGCAATGTGTGATATTAATGGACAATGCCCCATATCATTCTGTGCAAATCAATAAGCCTCCCACAGTTGCTAGCAGGAAGACCATGATAATGGAATGGTTGGCGGAAAACAACATCCCTTTTGATGAGGGAATGACGAAGGGAATATAACTTAATTTAGTGCATAAAAACAGACCCCAGTTCCCTTCATATGTAACCGGCCAAAAGTGAAGGACATGAAGTGGTTCGTCTTCCCCCTATCACTGTCACTTCAACCCCATCCAATTGATATGGGCACAGGTTAAAGGTCATGTAGCCAGAGAAAATAAATCATTCACTCTAAAAGAAGTGGAAACACTGCTCAACGAACGTCTTCATAAAGTGGCTCCGGGAGACTGGAAAAAGGCTGTCGACCACGTGAAGAAAGAAGTAGAAGACGCTTGGGAAAAAGAAGGTACTTTGGACGCAGCTATTGATGAACTTATCATTCGATTGGAAGAAGAAAGTTCTAATGAAAGTAAAGTGACTTCTGATGAACATAGTGATCGTGAAGAGTTTATGGAACGTGTTGAACTTTTGAAATAGCGTAGAACAATGTGAAAAGGTTTATATCGATATTAAGTTTTCAATATACATGTTTAAAGGCAATTGAATCCTGTTAGCAGTACTTTAAATCAAATTTTAAATTCAATTTTGACAGCAGTCGAGGGGGAATACGCAATGTGTGATAATAATGGACAATGCCCCATATCATTCTGTGCAAATCAATAAGCCTCCCACAGTTGCTAGCAGGAAGACCATGATAATGGAATGGTTGGCGGAAAACAACATCCCTTTTGATGAGGGAATGACGAAGGGAATATAACTTAATTTAGTGCATAAAAACAGACCCCAGTTCCCTTCATATGTAACCGGCCAAAAGTGAAGGACATGAAGTGGTTCGTCTTCCCCCTATCACTGTCACTTCAACCCCATCGAATTGATATGGGCACAGGTTAAAGGTCATGTAGCCAGAGAAAATAAATCATTCACTCTGAAAGAAGTAGAAACACTGCTCAACGAACGTCTTCATAAAGTGGCTCCGGGAGACTGGAAAAAGGCTGTCGACCACGTGAAGAAAGAAGTAGAAGACGCTTGGGATAAAGAAGGTTCTTTGGACGCAGCTATTGATGAACTTATCATTCGATTGGAAGAAGAAAGTTCTAATGAAAGTAAAGTGACTTCTGATGAACATAGTGATCGTGAAGAGTTTATGGAACGTGTTGAAATTTGAAATAGCGTAGAACAATGTGAAAAGGTTTATATCGATATTAAGTTTTCAATATACATGTTTAAAGGCAATTGAATCTTGTCAGTAGTACTTTAAATCAAATTTTAAATTCAATTTTGACAGCAGTCGAGGGGGAATACGCAATGTGTGATAATAATGGACAATGCCCCATATCATTCTGTGCAAATCAATAAGCCTCCCACAGTTGCTAGCAGGAAGACCATGATAATGGAATGGTTGGCGGAAAACAACATCCCTTTTGATGAGGGAATGACGAAGGGAATATAACTTAATTTAGTGCATAAAAACAGACCCCAGTTCCCTTCATATGTACCCGGCCAAAAGTGAAGGACATGAAGTGGTTCGTCTTCCCCCTATCACTGTCACTTCAACCCCATCGAATTGATATGGGCACAGGTTAAAGGTCATGTAGCCAGAGAAAATAAATCATTCACTCTAAAAGAAGTGGAAACACTGCTCAACGAACGTCTTCATAAAGTGGCTCCGGGAGACTGGAAAAAGGCTGTCGACGTCGTGAAGAAAGAAGTAGAAGACGCTTGGGAAAAAGAAGGTACTTTGGACGCAGCTATTGATGAACTTATCATTCGATTGGAAGAAGAAAGTTCTACTGAAAGTGAAGTGACTTCTGATGAACATAGTGATCGTGAAGAGTTTATGGAAGGTGTTGAACTTTTGAAATAGCGTAGAACAATGTGAAAAGGTTTATATCGATATTAAGTTTTCAATATACATGTTTAAAGGCAATTGAATCTTGTCAGTAGTACTTAAAATCAAAGTTTAAGTTCAATTTTGACAGCAGTCGAGGGGGAATACGCAATGTGTGATATTAATGGACAATGCCCCATATCATTCTGTGCAAATCAATAAGCCTCCCACAGTTGCTAGCAGGAAGACCATGATAATGGAATGGTTGGCGGAAAACAACATCCCTTTTGATGAGGGAATGACGAAGGGAATATAACTTAATTTAGTGCATAAAAACAGACCCCAGTTCCCTTCATATGTAACCGGCCAAAAGTGAAGGACATGAAGTGGTTCGTCTTCCCCCTATCACTGTCACTTCAACCCCATCGAATTGATATGGGCACAGGTTAAAGGTCATGTAGCCAGAGAAAATAAATCATTCACTCTAAAAGAAGTGGAAACACTGCTCAACGAACGTCTTCATAAAGTGGCTCCGGGAGACTGGAAAAAGGCTGTCGACCACGTGAAGAAAGAAGTAGAAGACGCTTGGGAAAAAGAAGGTACTTTGGACGCAGCTATTGATGAACTTATCATTCGATTGGAAGAAGAAAGTTCTACTGAAAGTGAAGTGACTTCTGATGAACATAGTGATCGTGAAGAGTTTATGGAAGGTGTTGAACTTTTGAAATAGCGTAGAACAATGTGAAAAGGTTTATATCGATATTAAGTTTTCAATATACATGTTTAAAGGCAATTGAATCTTGTCAGTAGTACTTAAAATCAAAGTTTAAGTTCAATTTTGACAGCAGTCGAGGGGGAATACGCAATGTGTGATAATAATGGACAATGCCCCATATCATTCTGTGCAAATCAATAAGCCTCCCACAGTTGCTAGCAGGAAGACCATGATAATGGAATGGTTGGCGGAAAACAACATCCCTTTTGATGAGGGAATGACGAAGGGAATATAACTTAATTTAGTGCATAAAAACAGACCCCAGTTCCCTTCATATGTAACCGGCCAAAAGTGAAGGACATGAAGTGGTTCGTCTTCCCCCTATCACTGTCACTTCAACCCCATCGAATTGATATGGGCACAGGTTAAAGGTCATGTAGCCAGAGAAAATAAATCATTCACTCTGAAAGAAGTAGAAACACTGCTCAACGAACGTCTTCATAAAGTGGCTCCGGGAGACTGGAAAAAGGCTGTCGACCACGTGAAGAAAGAAGTAGAAGACGCTTGGGATAAAGAAGGTTCTTTGGACGCAGCTATTGATGAACTTATCATTCGATTGGAAGAAGAAAGTTCTAATGAAAGTAAAGTGACTTCTGATGAACATAGTGATCGTGAAGAGTTTATGGAACGTGTTGAAATTTGAAATAGCGTAGAACAATGTGAAAAGGTTTATATCGATATTAAGTTTTCAATATACATGTTTAAAGGCAATTGAATCTTGTCAGTAGTACTTTAAATCAAATTTTAAATTCAATTTTGACAGCAGTCGAGGGGGAATACGCAATGTGTGATAATAATGGACAATGCCCCATATCATTCTGTGCAAATCAATAAGCCTCCCACAGTTGCTAGCAGGAAGACCATGATAATGGAATGGTTGGCGGAAAACAACATCCCTTTTGATGAGGGAATGACGAAGGGAATATAACTTAATTTAGTGCATAAAAACAGACCCCAGTTCCCTTCATATGTAACCGGCCAAAAGTGAAGGACATGAAGTGGTTCGTCTTCCCCCTATCACTGTCACTTCAACCCCATCGAATTGATATGGGCACAGGTTAAAGGTCATGTAGCCAGAGAAAATAAATCATTCACTCTAAAAGAAGTGGAAACACTGCTCAACGAACGTCTTCATAAAGTGGCTCCGGGAGACTGGAAAAAGGCTGTCGACGTCGTGAAGAAAGAAGTAGAAGACGCTTGGGAAAAAGAAGGTACTTTGGACGCAGCTATTGATGAACTTATCATTCGATTGGAAGAAGAAAGTTCTACTGAAAGTGAAGTGACTTCTGATGAACATAGTGATCGTGAAGAGTTTATGGAAGGTGTTGAACTTTTGAAATAGCGTAGAACAATGTGAAAAGGTTTATATCGATATTAAGTTTTCAATATACATGTTTAAAGGCAATTGAATCTTGTCAGTAGTACTTAAAATCAAAGTTTAAGTTCAATTTTGACAGCAGTCGAGGGGGAATACGCAATGTGTGATATTAATGGACAATGCCCCATATCATTCTGTGCAAATCAATAAGCCTCCCACAGTTGCTAGCAGGAAGACCATGATAATGGAATGGTTGGCGGAAAACAACATCCCTTTTGATGAGGGAATGACGAAGGGAATATAACTTAATTTAGTGCATAAAAACAGACCCCAGTTCCCTTCATATGTAACCGGCCAAAAGTGAAGGACATGAAGTGGTTCGTCTTCCCCCTATCACTGTCACTTCAACCCCATCGAATTGATATGGGCACAGGTTAAAGGTCATGTAGCCAGAGAAAATAAATCATTCACTCTAAAAGAAGTGGAAACACTGCTCAACGAACGTCTTCATAAAGTGGCTCCGGGAGACTGGAAAAAGGCTGTCGACCACGTGAAGAAAGAAGTAGAAGACGCTTGGGAAAAAGAAGGTACTTTGGACGCAGCTATTGATGAACTTATCATTCGATTGGAAGAAGAAAGTTCTACTGAAAGTGAAGTGACTTCTGATGAACATAGTGATCGTGAAGAGTTTATGGAAGGTGTTGAACTTTTGAAATAGCGTAGAACAATGTGAAAAGGTTTATATCGATATTAAGTTTTCAATATACATGTTTAAAGGCAATTGAATCTTGTCAGTAGTACTTAAAATCAAAGTTTAAGTTCAATTTTGACAGCAGTCGAGGGGGAATACGCAATGTGTGATATTAATGGACAATGCCCCATATCATTCTGTGCAAATCAATAAGCCTCCCACAGTTGCTAGCAGGAAGACCATGATAATGGAATGGTTGGCGGAAAACAACATCCCTTTTGATGAGGGAATGACGAAGGGAATATAACTTAATTTAGTGCATAAAAACAGACCCCACTTCCCTTCATATGTAACCGGCCAAAAGTGAAGGACATGAAGTGGTTCGTCTTCCCCCTATCACTGTCACTTCAACCCCATCGAATTGATATGGGCACAGGTTAAAGGTCATGTAGCCAGAGAAAATAAATCATTCACTCTAAAAGAAGTGGAAACACTGCTCAACGAACGTCTTCATAAAGTGGCTCCGGGAGACTGGAAAAAGGCTGTCGACCACGTGAAGAAAGAAGTAGAAGACGCTTGGGATAAAGAAGGTTCTTTGGACGCAGCTATTGATGAACTTATCATTCGATTGGAAGAAGAAAGTTCTAATGAAAGTAAAGTGACTTCTGATGAACATAGTGATCGTGAAGAGTTTATGGAACGTGTTGAAATTTGAAATAGCGTAGAACAATGTGAAAAGGTTTATATCGATATTAAGTTTTCAATATACATGTTTAAAGGCAATTGAATCCTGTTAGCAGTACTTTAAATCAAATTTTAAATTCAATTTTGACAGCAGTCGAGGGGGAATACGCAATGTGTGATAATAATGGACAATGCCCCATATCATTCTGTGCAAATCAATAAGCCTCCCACAGTTGCTAGCAGGAAGACCATCATAATGGAATGGTTGGCGGAAAACAACATCCCTTTTGATGAGGGAATGACGAAGGGAATATAACTTAATTTAGTGCATAAAAACAGACCCCAGTTCCCTTCATATGTAACCGGCCAAAAGTGAAGGACATGAAGTGGTTCGTCTTCCCCCTATCACTGTCACTTCAACCCCATCGAATTGATATGGGCACAGGTTAAAGGTCATGTAGCCAGAGAAAATAAATCATTCACTCTAAAAGAAGTGGAAACACTGCTCAACGAACGTCTTCATAAAGTGGCTCCGGGAGACTGGAAAAAGGCTGTCGACCACGTGAAGAAAGAAGTAGAAGACGCTTGGGAAAAAGAAGGTACTTTGGACGCAGCTATTGATGAACTTATCATTCGATTGGAAGAAGAAAGTTCTACGGAAAGTGAAGTGACTTCTGATGAACATAGTGATCGTGAAGAGTTTATGGAAGGTGTTGAACTTTTGAAATAGCGTAGAACAATGTGAAAAGGTTTATATCGATATTAAGTTTTCAATATACATGTTTAAAGGCAATTGAATCTTGTCAGTAGTACTTTAAATCAAATTTTAAATTCAATTTTGACAGCAGTCGAGGGGGAATACGCAATGTGTGATAATAATGGACAATGCCCCATATCATTCTGTGCAAATCAATAAGCCTCCCACAGTTGCTAGCAGGAAGACCATGATAATGGAATGGTTGGCGGAAAACAACATCCCTTTTGATGAGGGAATGATGAAGGGAATATAACTTAATTTAGTGCATAAAAACAGACCCCAGTTCCCTTCACATGTAACCGGCCAAAAGTGAAGGACATGAAGTGGTTCGACTTCCCCCTATCACTGTCACTTCAACCCCATCGAATTGATATGGGCACAGGTTAAAGGTCATATAGCCAGAGAAAATAAATCATTCACTCTAAAATAAGTGGAAACACTGCTCAACGAACGTCTTCATAAAGTGGCTCCAGGAGACTGGAAAAAGGCTGTCGACCACGTGAAGAAAGAAGTAGAAGACGCTTGGGAAAAAGAAGGTACTTTGGACGCAGCTATTGATGAACTTATCATTCGATTGGAAGAAGAAAGTTCTACTGAAAGTGAAGTGACTTCTGATGAACATAGTGATCGTGAAGAGTTTATGGAAGGTGTTGAACTTTTGAAATAGCGTAGAACAATGTGAAAAGGTTTATATCGATATTAAGTTTTCAATATACATGTTTAAAGGCAATTGAATCCTGTTAGTAGTACTTTAAATCAAATTTTAAATTCAATTTTGACAGCAGTCGAGGGGGAATACGCAATGTGTGATAATAATGGACAATGCCCCATATCATTCTGTGCAAATCAATAAGCCTCCCACAGTTGCTAGCAGGAAGACCATGATAATGGAATGGTTGGCGGAAAACAACATCCCTTTTGATGAGGGAATGACGAAGGGAATATAACTTAATTTAGTGCATAAAAACAGACCCCAGTTCCCTTCATATGTAACCGGCCAAAAGTGAAGGACATGAAGTGGTTCGACTTCCCCCTATCACTGTCACTTCAACCCCATCGAATTGATATGGGCACAGGTTAAAGGTCATGTAGCCAGAGAAAATAAATCATTCACTCTAAAAGAAGTGGAAACACTGCTCAACGAACGTCTTCATAAAGTGGCTCCGGGAGACTGGAAAAAGGCTGTCGACCACGTGAAGAAAGAAGTAGAAGACGCTTGGGAAAAAGAAGGTACTTTGGACGCAGCTATTGATGAACTTATCATTCGATTGGAAGAAGAAAGTTCTACTGAAAGTGAAGTGACTTCTGATGAACATAGTGATCGTGAAGAGTTTATGGAAGGTGTTGAACTTTTGAAATAGCGTAGAACAATGTGAAAAGGTTTATATCGATATTAAGTTTTCAATATACATGTTTAAAGGCAATTGAATCCTGTTAGTAGTACTTTAAATCAAATTTTAAATTCAATTTTGACAGCAGTCGAGGGGGAATACGCAATGTGTGATAATAATGGACAATGCCCCATATCATTCTGTGCAAATCAATAAGCCTCCCACAGTTGCTAGCAGGAAGACCATGATAATGGAATGGTTGGCGGAAAACAACATCCCTTTCGATGAGGGAATGACGAAGGGAATATAACTTAATTTAGTGCATAAAAACAGACCCCAGTTCCCTTCATATGTAACCGGCCAAAAGTGAAGGACATGAAGTGGTTCGTCTTCCCCCTATCACTGTCACTTCAACCCCATCGAATTGATATGGGCACAGGTTAAAGGTCATGTAGCCAGAGAAAATAAATCATTCACTCTAAAAGAAGTGGAAACACTGCTCAACGAACGTCTTCATAAAGTGGCTCCGGGAGACTGGAAAAAGGCTGTCGACGTCGTGAAGAAAGAAGTAGAAGACGCTTGGGAAAAAGAAGGTACTTTGGACGCAGCTATTGATGAACTTATCATTCGATTGGAAGAAGAAAGTTCTACGGAAAGTGAAGTGACTTCTGATGAACATAGTGATCGTGAAGAGTTTATGGAAGGTGTTGAACTTTTGAAATAGCGTAGAACAATGTGAAATGGTTTATATCGATATTAAGTTTTCAATATACATGTTTAAAGGCAATTGAATCTTGTCAGTAGTACTTTAAATCAAATTTTAAATTCAATTTTGACAGCAGTCGAGGGGGAATACGCAATGTGTGATAATAATGGACAATGCCCCATATCATTCTGTGCAAATCAATAAGCCTCCCACAGTTGCTAGCAGGAAGACCATGATAATGGAATGGTTGGCGGAAAACAACATCCCTTTTGATGAGGGAATGATGAAGGGAATATAACTTAATTTAGTGCATAAAAACAGACCCCAGTTCCCTTCACATGTAACCGGCCAAAAGTGAAGGACATGAAGTGGTTCGACTTCCCCCTATCACTGTCACTTCAACCCCATCGAATTGATATGGGCACAGGTTAAAGGTCATATAGCCAGAGAAAATAAATCATTCACTCTAAAATAAGTGGAAACACTGCTCAACGAACGTCTTCATAAAGTGGCTCCAGGAGACTGGAAAAAGGCTGTCGACCACGTGAAGAAAGAAGTAGAAGACGCTTGGGAAAAAGAAGGTACTTTGGACGCAGCTATTGATGAACTTATCATTCGATTGGAAGAAGAAAGTTCTACTGAAAGTGAAGTGACTTCTGATGAACATAGTGATCGTGAAGAGTTTATGGAAGGTGTTGAACTTTTGAAATAGCGTAGAACAATGTGAAAAGGTTTATATCGATATTAAGTTTTCAATATACATGTTTAAAGGCAATTGAATCCTGTTAGTAGTACTTTAAATCAAATTTTAAATTCAATTTTGACAGCAGTCGAGGGGGAATACGCAATGTGTGATAATAATGGACAATGCCCCATATCATTCTGTGCAAATCAATAAGCCTCCCACAGTTGCTAGCAGGAAGACCATGATAATGGAATGGTTGGCGGAAAACAACATCCCTTTTGATGAGGGAATGACGAAGGGAATATAACTTAATTTAGTGCATAAAAACAGACCCCAGTTCCCTTCATATGTAACCGGCCAAAAGTGAAGGACATGAAGTGGTTCGACTTCCCCCTATCACTGTCACTTCAACCCCATCGAATTGATATGGGCACAGGTTAAAGGTTATGTAGCCAGAGAAAATAAATCATTCACTCTAAAAGAAGTGGAAACACTGCTCAACGAACGTCTTCATAAAGTGGCTCCGGGAGACTGGAAAAAGGCTGTCGACGTCGTGAAGAAAGAAGTAGAAGACGCTTGGGAAAAAGAAGGTACTTTGGACGCAGCTATTGATGAACTTATCATTCGATTGGAAGAAGAAAGTTCTACTGAAAGTGAAGTGACTTCTGATGAACATAGTGATCGTGAAGAGTTTATGGAAGGTGTTGAACTTTTGAAATAGCGTAGAACAATGTGAAAAGGTTTATATCGATATTAAGTTTTCAATATACATGTTTAAAGGCAATTGAATCCTGTTAGTAGTACTTTAAATCAAATTTTAAATTCAATTTTGACAGCAGTCGAGGGGGAATACGCAATGTGTGATAATAATGGACAATGCCCCATATCATTCTGTGCAAATCAATAAGCCTCCCACAGTTGCTAGCAGGAAGACCATGATAATGGAATGGTTGGCGGAAAACAACATCCCTTTTGATGAGGGAATGACGAAGGGAATATAACTTAATTTAGTGCATAAAAACAGACCCCAGTTCCCTTCATATGTAACCGGCCAAAAGTGAAGGACATGAAGTGGTTCGTCTTCCCCCTATCACTGTCACTTCAACCCCATCGAATTGATATGGGCACAGGTTAAAGGTCATGTAGCCAGAGAAAATAAATCATTCACTCTAAAAGAAGTGGAAACACTGCTCAACGAACGTCTTCATAAAGTGGCTCCGGGAGACTGGAAAAAGGCTGTCGACCACGTGAAGAAAGAAGTAGAAGACGCTTGGGAAAAAGAAGGTACTTTGGACGCAGCTATTGATGAACTTATCATTCGATTGGAAGAAGAAAGTTCTACTGAAAGTGAAGTGACTTCTGATGAACATAGTGATCGTGAAGAGTTTATGGAAGGTGTTGAACTTTTGAAATAGCGTAGAACAATGTGAAAAGGTTTATATCGATATTAAGTTTTCAATATACATGTTTAAAGGCAATTGAATCTTGTCAGTAGTACTTAAAATCAAAGTTTAAGTTCAATTTTGACAGCATTCGAGGGGGAATACGCAATGTGTGATATTAATGGACAATGCCCCATATCATTCTGTGCAAATCAATAAGCCTCCCACAGTTGCTAGCAGGAAGACCATAATAATGGATTGGTTGGCGGAAAACAACATCCCTTTTGATGAGGGAATGACGAAGGGAATATAACTTAATTTAGTGCATAAAAACAGACCCCAGTTCCCTTCATATGTAACCGGCCAAAAGTGAAGGACATGAAGTGGTTCGTCTTCCCCCTATCACTGTCACTTCAACCCCATCGAATTAATATGGGCACAGGTTAAAGGTCATGTAGCCAGAGAAAATAAATCATTCACTCTAAAAGAAGTGGAAACACTGCTCAACGAACGTCTTCATAAAGTGGCTCCGGGAGACTGGAAAAAGGCTGTCGACCACGTGAAGAAAGAAGTAGAAGACGCTTGGGAAAAAGAAGGTACTTTGGACGCAGCTATTGATGAACTTATCATTCGATTGGAAGAAGAAAGTTCTACTAAAAGTGAAGTGACTTCTGATGAACATAGTGATCGTGAAGAGTTTATGGAAGGTGTTGAACTTTTGAAATAGCGTAGAACAATGTGAAAAGGTTTATATCGATATTAAGTTTTCAATATACATGTTTAAAGGCAATTGAATCTTGTCAGTAGTACTTAAAATCAAAGTTTAAGTTCAATTTTGACAGCAGTCGAGGGGGAATACGCAATGTGTGATATTAATGGACAATGCCCCATATCATTCTGTGCAAATCAATAAGCCTCCCACAGTTGCTAGCAGGAAGACCATGATAATGGAATGGTTGGCGGAAAACAACATCCCTTTTGATGAGGGAATGACGAAGGGAATATAACTTAATTTAGTGCATAAAAACAGACCCCAGTTCCCTTCATATGTAACCGGCCAAAAGTGAAGGACATGAAGTGGTTCGTCTTCCCCCTATCACTGTCACTTCAACCCCATCGAATTGATATGGGCACAGGTTAAAGGTCATGTAGCCAGAGAAAATAAATCATTCACTCTAAAAGAAGTGGAAACACTGCTCAACGAACGTCTTCATAAAGTGGCTCCGGGAGACTGGAAAAAGGCTGTCGACCACGTGAAGAATGAAGTAGATGACGCTTGGGAAAAAGAAGGTACTTTGGACGCAGCTATTGATGAACTTATCATTCGATTGGAAGAAGAAAGTTCTACTGAAAGTGAAGTGACTTCTGATGAACATAGTGATCGTGAAGAGTTTATGGAAGGTGTTGAACTTTTGAAATAGCGTAGAACAATGTGAAAAGGTTTATATCGATATTAAGTTTTCAATATACATGTTTAAAGGCAATTGAATCTTGTCAGTAGTACTTAAAATCAAAGTTTAAGTTCAATTTTGACAGCAGTCGAGGGGGAATACGCAATGTGTGATATTAATGGACAATGCCCCATATCATTCTGTGCAAATCAATAAG
This sequence comes from Tanypteryx hageni, assembly GCA_028673005.1. NCBI lineage: Eukaryota > Metazoa > Arthropoda > Insecta > Odonata > Petaluridae > Tanypteryx > Tanypteryx hageni. The sequence continues at coordinate 50,884,206 of CM054118.1, read as the reverse complement.
CCTCCCACAGTTGCTAGCAGGAAGACCATGATAATGGAATGGTTGGCGGAAAACAACATCCCTTTTGATGAGGGAATGACGAAGGGAATATAACTTAATTTAGTGCATAAAAACAGACCCCACTTCCCTTCATATGTAACCGGCCAAAAGTGAAGGACATGAAGTGGTTCGTCTTCCCCCTATCACTGTCACTTCAACCCCATCGAATTGATATGGGCACAGGTTAAAGGTCATGTAGCCAGAGAAAATAAATCATTCACTCTAAAAGAAGTGGAAACACTGCTCAACGAACGTCTTCATAAAGTGGCTCCGGGAGACTGGAAAAAGGCTGTCGACGTCGTGAAGAAAGAAGTAGAAGACGCTTGGGAAAAAGAAGGTACTTTGGACGCAGCTATTGATGAACTTATCATTCGATTGGAAGAAGAAAGTTCTACGGAAAGTGAAGTGACTTCTGATGAACATAGTGATCGTGAAGAGTTTATGGAAGGTGTTGAACTTTTGAAATAGCGTAGAACAATGTGAAAAGGTTTATATCGATATTAAGTTTTCAATATACATGTTTAAAGGCAATTGAATCTTGTCAGTAGTACTTTAAATCAAATTTTAAATTCAATTTTGACAGCAGTCGAGGGGGAATACGCAATGTGTGATAATAATGGACAATGCCCCATATCATTCTGTGCAAATCAATAAGCCTCCCACAGTTGCTAGCAGGAAGACCATGATAATGGAATGGTTGGCGGAAAACAACATCCCTTTTGATGAGGGAATGATGAAGGGAATATAACTTAATTTAGTGCATAAAAACAGACCAGAGTTCCCTTCACATGTAACCGGCCAAAAGTGAAGGACATGAAGTGGTTCGACTTCCCCCTATCACTGTCACTTCAACCCCATCGAATTGATATGGGCACAGGTTAAAGGTCATATAGCCAGAGAAAATAAATCAATCACTCTAAAATAAGTGGAAACACTGCTCAACGAACGTCTTCATAAAGTGGCTCCGGGAGACTGGAAAAAGGCTGTCGACCACGTGAAGAAAGAAGTAGAAGACGCTTGGGAAAAAGAAGGTACTTTGGACGCAGCTATTGATGAACTTATCATTCGATTGGAAGAAGAAAGTTCTACTGAAAGTGAAGTGACTTCTGATGAACATAGTGATCGTGAAGAGTTTATGGAAGGTGTTGAACTTTTGAAATAGCGTAGAACAATGTGAAAAGGTTTATATCGATATTAAGTTTTCAATATACATGTTTAAAGGCAATTGAATCCTGTTAGTAGTACTTTAAATCAAATTTTAAATTCAATTTTGACAGCAGTCGAGGGGGAATACGCAATGTGTGATAATAATGGACAATGCCCCATATCATTCTGTGCAAATCAATAAGCCTCCCACAGTTGCTAGCAGGAAGACCATGATAATGGAATGGTTGGCGGAAAACAACATCCCTTTTGATGAGGGAATGACGAAGGGAATATAACTTAATTTAGTGCATAAAAACAGACCCCAGTTCCCTTCATATGTAACCGGCCAAAAGTGAAGGACATGAAGTGGTTCGACTTCCCCCTATCACTGTCACTTCAACCCCATCGAATTGATATGGGCACAGGTTAAAGGTCATGTAGCCAGAGAAAATAAATCATTCACTCTAAAAGAAGTGGAAACACTGCTCAACGAACGTCTTCATAAAGTGGCTCCGGGAGACTGGAAAAAGGCTGTCGACCACGTGAAGAAAGAAGTAGAAGACGCTTGGGAAAAAGAAGGTACTTTGGACGCAGCTATTGATGAACTTATCATTCGATTGGAAGAAGAAAGTTCTAATGAAAGTAAAGTGACTTCTGATGAACATAGTGATCGTGAAGAGTTTATGGAACGTGTTGAACTTTTGAAATAGCGTAGAACAATGTGAAAAGGTTTATATCGATATTAAGTTTTCAATATACATGTTTAAAGGCAATTGAATCTTGTCAGTAGTACTTTAAATCAAATTTCAAATTCAATTTTGACAGCAGTCGAGGGGGAATATGCAATGTGTGATATTAATGGACAATGCCCCATATCATTCTGTGCAAATCAATAAGCCTCCCACAGTTGCTAGCAGGAAGACCATGATAATGGAATGGTTGGCGGAAAACAACATCCCTTTTGATGAGGGAATGACGAAGGGAATATAACTTAATTTAGTGCATAAAAACAGACCCCAGTTCCCTTCATATGTAACCGGCCAAAAGTGAAGGACATGAAGTGGTTCGTCTTCCCCCTATCACTGTCACTTCAACCCCATCGAATTGATATGGGCACAGGTTAAAGGTCATGTAGCCAGAGAAAATAAATCATTCACTCTGAAAGAAGTGGAAACACTGCTCAACGAACGTCTTCATAAAGTGGCTCCGGGAGACTGGAAAAAGGCTGTCGACCACGTGAAGAAAGAAGTAGAAGACGCTTGGGATAAAGAAGGTACTTTGGACACAGCTATTAATGAACTTATCATTCGATTGGAAGAAGAAAGTTCTAATGAAAGTAAAGTGACTTCTGATGAACATAGTGATCGTGAAGAGTTTATGGAAGGTGTTGAACTTTTGAAATAGCGTAGAACAATGTGAAAAGGTTTATATCGATATTAAGTTTTCAATATACATGTTTAAAGGCAATTGAATCTTGTCAGTAGTACTTTAAATCAAATTTTAAATTCAATTTTGACAGCAGTCGAGGGGGAATACGCAATGTGTGATATTAATGGACAATGCCCCATATCATTCTGTGCAAATCAATAAGCCTCCCACAGTTGCTAGCAGGAAGACCATGATAATGGATTGGTTGGCGGAAAACAACATCCCTTTTGATGAGGGAATGACGAAGGGAATATAACTTAATTTAGTGCATAAAAACAGACCCCAGTTCCCTTCATATGTAACCGGCCAAAAGTGAAGGACATGAAGTGGTTCGTCTTCCCCCTATCACTGTCACTTCAACCCCATCGAATTGATATGGGCACAGGTTAAAGGTCATGTAGCCAGAGAAAATAAATCATTCACTCTAAAAGAAGTGGAAACACTGCTCAACGAACGTCTTCATAAAGTGGCTCCGGGAGACTGGAAAAAGGCTGTCGACCACGTGAAGAAAGAAGTAGAAGACGCTTGGGAAAAAGAAGGTACTTAGGACGCAGCTATTGATGAACTTATCATTCGATTGGAAGAAGAAAGTTCTAATGAAAGTAAAGTGACTTCTGATGAACATAGTGATCGTGAAGAGTTTATGGAACGTTTTGAACTTTTGAAATAGCGTAGAACAATGTGAAAAGGTTTATATCGATATTAAGTTTTCAATATACATGTTTAAAGGCAATTGAATCCTGTTAGCAGTACTTTAAATCAAATTTTAAATTCAATTTTGACAGCAGTCGAGGGGGAATACGCAATGTGTGATAATAATGGACAATGCCCCATATCATTCTGTGCAAATCAATAAGCCTCCCACAGTTGCTAGCAGGAAGACCATGATAATGGAATGGTTGGCGGAAAACAACATCCCTTTTGATGAGGGAATGACGAAGGGAATATAACTTAATTTAGTGCATAAACACAGACCCCAGTTCCCTTCATATGTAACCGGCCAAAAGTGAAGGACATGAAGTGGTTCGACTTCCCCCTATCACTGTCACTTCAACCCCATCGAATTGATATGGGCACAGGTTAAAGGTCATGTAGCCAGAGAAAATAAATCATTCACTCTAAAAGAAGTGGAAACACTGCTCAACGAACGTCTTCATAAAGTGGCTCCAGGAGACTGGAAAAAGGCTTTCGACCACGTGAAGAAAGAAGTAGAAGACGCTTGGGAAAAAGAAGGTACTTTGGACGCAGCTATTGATGAACTTATCATTCGATTGGAAGAAGAAAGTTCTACTGAAAGTGAAGTGACTTCTGATGAACATAGTGATCGTGAAGAGTTTATGGAAGGTGTTGAACTTTTGAAATAGCGTAGAACAATGTGAAAAGGTTTATATCGATATTAAGTTTTCAATATACATGTTTAAAGGCAATTGAATCCTGTTAGTAGTACTTTAAATCAAATTTTAAATTCAATTTTGACAGCAGTCGAGGGGGAATACGCAATGTGTGATAATAATGGACAATGCCCCATATCATTCTGTGCAAATCAATAAGCCTCCCACAGTTGCTAGCAGGAAGACCATGATAATGGATTGGTTGGCGGAAAACAACATCCCTTTTGATGAGGGAATGACGAAGGGAATATAACTTAATTTAGTGCATAAAAACAGACCCCAGTTCCCTTCATATGTAACCGGCCAAAAGTGAAGGACATGAAGTGGTTCGTCTTCCCCCTATCACTGTCACTTCAACCCCATCGAATTGATATGGGCACAGGTTAAAGGTCATGTAGCCAGAGAAAATAAATCATTCACTCTAAAAGAAGTGGAAACACTGCTCAACGAACGTCTTCATAAAGTGGCTCCGGGAGACTGGAAAAAGGCTGTCGACCACGTGAAGAAAGAAGTAGAAGACGCTTGGGAAAAAGAAGGTACTTAGGACGCAGCTATTGATGAACTTATAATTCGATTGGAAGAAGAAAGTTCTACTGAAAGTGAAGTGACTTCTGATGAACATAGTGATATGGAACGTGTTGAACTTTTGAAATAGCGTAGAACAATGTGAAAAGGTTTATATCGATATTAAGTTTTCAATATACATGTTTAAAGGCAATTGAATCTTGTCAGTAGTAATTTAAATCAAATTTTAAATTCAATTTTGACAGCAGTCGAGGGGGAATATGCAATGTGTGATAATAATGGACAATGTCCCATATCATTCTGTGCAAATCAATAAGCCTCCCACAGTTGCTAGCAGAAAGACCATGATAATGGAATGGTTGGCGGAAAACAACATCCCTTTTGATGAGGGAATGACGAAGGGAATATAACTTAATTTAGTGCATAAAAACAGACCCCAGTTCCCTTCATATGTAACCGGCCAAAAGTGAAGGACATGAAGTGGTTCGACTTCCCCCTATCACTGTCACTTCAACCCCATCGAATTGATATGGGCACAGGTTAAAGGTCATGTAGCCAGAGAAAATAAATCATTCACTCTAAAAGAAGTGGAAACACTGCTCAACGAACGTCTTCATAAAGTGGCTCCGGGAGACTGGAAAAAGGCTGTCGACCACGTGAAGAAAGAAGTAGAAGACGCTTGGGAAAAAGAAGGTACTTTGGACGCAGCTATTGATGAACTTATCATTCGATTGGAAGAAGAAAGTTCTACTGAAAGTGAAGTGACTTCTGACGAACATAGTGATCGTGAAGAGTTTATGGAAGGTGTTGAACTTTTGAAATAGCGTAGAACAATATGAAAAGGTTTATATCGATATTAAGTTTTCAATATACATGTTTAAAGGCAATTGAATCCTGTTAGTAGTACTTGAAATCAAATTTTAAATTCAATTTTGACAGCAGTCGAGGGGGAATACGCAATGTGTGATAATAATGGACAATGCCCCATATCATTCTGTGCAAATCAATAAGCCTCCCACAGTTGCTAGCAGGAAGACCATGATAATGGAATGGTTGGCGGAAAACAACATCCCTTTCGATGAGGGAATGACGAAGGGAATATAACTTAATTTAGTGCATAAAAACAGACCCCAGTTCCCTTCATATGTAACCGGCCAAAAGTGAAGGACATGAAGTGGTTCGTCTTCCCCTATCACTGTCACTTCAACCCCATCGAATTGATATGGGCACAGGTTAAAGGTCATGTAGCCAGAGAAAATAAATCATTCACTCTAAAAGAAGTGGAAACACTGCTCAACGAACGTCTTCATAAAGTGGCTCCGGGAGACTGGAAAAAGGCTGTCGACCACGTGAAGAAAGAAGTAGAAGACGCTTGGGAAAAAGAAGGTACTTTGGACGCAGCTATTGATGAACTTATCATTCGATTGGAAGAAGAAAGTTCTACTGAAAGTGAAGTGACTTCTGATGAACATAGTGATCGTTAAGAGTTTATGGAAGGTGTTGAACTTTTGAAATAGCGTAGAACAATGTGAAAAGGTTTATATAGATATTAAGTTTTCAATATACATGTTTAAAGGCAATTGAATCCTGTTAGTAGTACTTTAAATCAAATTTTAAATTCAATTTTGACAGCAGTCGAGGGGGAATACGCAATGTGTGATAATAATGGACAATGCCCCATATCATTCTGTGCAAATCAATAAGCCTCCCACAGTTGCTAGCAGGAAGACCATGATAATGGAATGGTTGGCGGAAAACAACATCCCTTTTGATGAGGGAATGACGAAGGGAATATAACTTAATTTAGTGCATAAAAACAGACCCCAGTTCCCTTCATATGTAACCGGCCAAAAGTGAAGGACATGAAGTGGTTCGACTTCCCCCTATCACTGTCACTTCAACCCCATCGAATTGATATGGGCACAGGTTAAAGGTCATGTAGCCAGAGAAAATAAATCATTCACTCTAAAAGAAGTGGAAACACTGCTCAACGAACGTCTTCATAAAGTGGCTCCGGGAGACTGGAAAAAGGCTGTCGACCACGTGAAGAAAGAAGTAGAAGACGCTTGGGAAAAAGAAGGTACTTTGGACTCAGCTATTGATGAACTTATCATTCGATTGGAAGAAGAAAGTTCTACTGAAAGTGAAGTGACTTCTGATGAACATAGTGATCGTGAAGAGTTTATGGAAGGTGTTGAACTTTTGAAATAGCGTAGAACAATGTGAAAAGGTTTATATCGATATTAAGTTTTCAATATACATGTTTAAAGGCAATTGAATCCTGTTAGTAGTACTTTAAATCAAATTTTAAATTCAATTTTGACAGCAGTCGAGGGGGAATACGCAATGTGTGATAATAATGGACAATGCCCCATATCATTCTGTGCAAATCAATAAGCCTCCCACAGTTGCTAGCAGGAAGACCATGATAATGGAATGGTTGGCGGAAAACAACATCCCTTTTGATGAGGGAATGACGAAGGGAATATAACTTAATTTAGTGCATAAAAACAGACCCCAGTTCCCTTCATATGTAACCGGCCAAAAGTGAAGGACATGAAGTGGTTCGTCTTCCCCCTATCACTGTCACTTCAACCCCATCGAATTGATATGGGCACAGGTTAAAGGTCATGTAGCCAGAGAAAATAAATCATTCACTCTAAAAGAAGTGGAAACACTGCTCAACGAACGTCTTCATAAAGTGGCTCCGGGAGACTGGAAAAAGGCTGTCGACCACGTGAAGAAAGAAGTAGAAGACGCTTGGGAAAAAGAAGGTACTTTGGACGCAGCTATTGATGAACTTATCATTCGATTGGAAGAAGAAAGTTCTACTGAAAGTGAAGTGACTTCTGATGAACATAGTGATCGTGAAGAGTTTATGGAAGGTGTTGAACTTTTGAAATAGCGTAGAACAATGTGAAAAGGTTTATATCGATATTAAGTTTTCAATATACATGTTTAAAGGCAATTGAATCTTGTCAGTAGTACTTAAAATCAAAGTTTAAGTTCAATTTTGACAGCATTCGAGGGGGAATACGCAATGTGTGATATTAATGGACAATGCCCCATATCATTCTGTGCAAATCAATAAGCCTCCCACAGTTGCTAGCAGGAAGACCATGATAATGGATTGGTTGGCGGAAAACAACATCCCTTTTGATGAGGGAATGACGAAGGGAATATAACTTAATTTAGTGCATAAAAACAGACCCCAGTTCCCTTCATATGTAACCGGCCAAAAGTGAAGGACATGAAGTGGTTCGTCTTCCCCCTATCACTGTCACTTCAACCCCATCGAATTAATATGGGCACAGGTTAAAGGTCATGTAGCCAGAGAAAATAAATCATTCACTCTAAAAGAAGTGGAAACACTGCTCAACGAACGTCTTCATAAAGTGGCTCCGGGAGACTGGAAAAAGGCTGTCGACCACGTGAAGAAAGAAGTAGAAGACGCTTGGGAAAAAGAAGGTACTTTGGACGCAGCTATTGATGAACTTATCATTCGATTGGAAGAAGAAAGTTCTACTAAAAGTGAAGTGACTTCTGATGAACATAGTGATCGTGAAGAGTTTATGGAAGGTGTTGAACTTTTGAAATAGCGTAGAACAATGTGAAAAGGTTTATATCGATATTAAGTTTTCAATATACATGTTTAAAGGCAATTGAATCTTGTCAGTAGTACTTAAAATCAAAGTTTAAGTTCAATTTTGACAGCAGTCGAGGGGGAATACGCAATGTGTGATATTAATGGACAATGCCCCATATCATTCTGTGCAAATCAATAAGCCTCCCACAGTTGCTAGCAGGAAGACCATGATAATGGAATGGTTGGCGGAAAACAACATCCCTTTTGATGAGGGAATGACGAAGGGAATATAACTTAATTTAGTGCATAAAAACAGACCCCAGTTCCCTTCATATGTAACCGGCCAAAAGTGAAGGACATGAAGTGGTTCGTCTTCCCCCTATCACTGTCACTTCAACCCCATCGAATTGATATGGGCACAGGTTAAAGGTCATGTAGCCAGAGAAAATAAATCATTCACTCTAAAAGAAGTGGAAACAATGCTCAACGAACGTCTTCATAAAGTGGCTCCGGGAGACTGGAAAAAGGCTGTCGACCACGTGAAGAAAGAAGTAGAAGACGCTTGGGATAAAGAAGGTTCTTTGGACGCAGCTATTGATGAACTTATCATTCGATTGGAAGAAGAAAGTTCTAATGAAAGTAAAGTGACTTCTGATGAACATAGTGATCGTGAAGAGTTTATGGAACGTGTTGAAATTTGAAATAGCGTAGAACAATGTGAAAAGGTTTATATCGATATTAAGTTTTCAATATACATGTTTAAAGGCAATTGAATCCTGTTAGCAGTACTTTAAATCAAATTTTAAATTCAATTTTGACAGCAGTCGAGGGGGAATACGCAATGTGTGATAATAATGGACAATGCCCCATATCATTCTGTGCAAATCAATAAGCCTCCCACAGTTGCTAGCAGGAAGACCATGATAATGGAATGGTTGGCGGAAAACAACATCCCTTTTGATGAGGGAATGACGAAGGGAATATAACTTAATTTAGTGCATAAAAACAGACCCCAGTTCCCTTCATATGTAACCGGCCAAAAGTGAAGGACATGAAGTGGTTCGTCTTCCCCCTATCACTGTCACTTCAACCCCATCGAATTGATATGGGCACAGGTTAAAGGTCATGTAGCCAGAGAAAATAAATCATTCACTCTAAAAGAAGTGGAAACACTGCTCAACGAACGTCTTCATAAAGTGGCTCCGGGAGACTGGAAAAAGGCTGTCGACGTCGTGAAGAAAGAAGTAGAAGACGCTTGGGAAAAAGAAGGTACTTTGGACGCAGCTATTGATGAACTTATCATTCGATTGGAAGAAGAAAGTTCTACGGAAAGTGAAGTGACTTCTGATGAACATAGTGATCGTGAAGAGTTTATGGAAGGTGTTGAACTTTTGAAATAGCGTAGAACAATGTGAAAAGGTTTATATCGATATTAAGTTTTCAATATACATGTTTAAAGGCAATTGAATCTTGTCAGTAGTACTTTAAATCAAATTTTAAATTCAATTTTGACAGCAGTCGAGGGGGAATACGCAATGTGTGATAATAATGGACAATGCCCCATATCATTCTGTGCAAATCAATAAGCCTCCCACAGTTGCTAGCAGGAAGACCATGATAATGGAATGGTTGGCGGAAAACAACATCCCTTTTGATGAGGGAATGATGAAGGGAATATAACTTAATTTAGTGCATAAAAACAGACCACAGTTCCCTTCACATGTAACCGGCCAAAAGTGAAGGACATGAAGTGGTTCGACTTCCCCCTATCACTGTCACTTCAACCCCATCGAATTGATATGGGCACAGGTTAAAGGTCATATAGCCAGAGAAAATAAATCAATCACTCTAAAATAAGTGGAAACACTGCTCAACGAACGTCTTCATAAAGTGGCTCCAGGAGACTGGAAAAAGGCTGTCGACCACGTGAAGAAAGAAGTAGAAGACGCTTGGGAAAAAGAAGGTACTTTGGACGCAGCTATTGATGAACTTATCATTCGATTGGAAGAAGAAAGTTCTACTGAAAGTGAAGTGACTTCTGATGAACATAGTGATCGTGAAGAGTTTATGGAAGGTGTTGAACTTTTGAAATAGCGTAGAACAATGTGAAAAGGTTTATATCGATATTAAGTTTTCAATATACATGTTTAAAGGCAATTGAATCCTGTTAGTAGTACTTTAAATCAAATTTTAAATTCAATTTTGACAGCAGTCGAGGGGGAATACGCAATGTGTGATAATAATGGACAATGCCCCATATCATTCTGTGCAAATCAATAAGCCTCCCACAGTTGCTAGCAGGAAGACCATGATAATGGAATGGTTGGCGGAAAACAACATCCCTTTTGATGAGGGAATGACGAAGGGAATATAACTTAATTTAGTGCATAAAAACAGACCCCAGTTCCCTTCATATGTAACCGGCCAAAAGTGAAGGACATGAAGTGGTTCGACTTCCCCCTATCACTGTCACTTCAACCCCATCGAATTGATATGGGCACAGGTTAAAGGTCATGTAGCCAGAGAAAATAAATCATTCACTCTAAAAGAAGTGGAAACACTGCTCAACGAACGTCTTCATAAAGTGGCTCCGGGAGACTGGAAAAAGGCTGTCGACCACGTGAAGAAAGAAGTAGAAGACGCTTGGGAAAAAGAAGGTACTTTGGACGCAGCTATTGATGAACTTATCATTCGATTGGAAGAAGAAAGTTCTAATGAAAGTAAAGTGACTTCTGATGAACATAGTGATCGTGAAGAGTTTATGGAACGTGTTGAACTTTTGAAATAGCGTAGAACAATGTGAAAAGGTTTATATCGATATTAAGTTTTCAATATACATGTTTAAAGGCAATTGAATCTTGTCAGTAGTACTTTAAATCAAATTTCAAATTCAATTTTGACAGCAGTCGAGGGGGAATATGCAATGTGTGATATTAATGGACAATGCCCCATATCATTCTGTGCAAATCAATAAGCCTCCCACAGTTGCTAGCAGGAAGACCATGATAATGGAATGGTTGGCGGAAAACAACATCCCTTTTGATGAGGGAATGACGAAGGGAATATAACTTAATTTAGTGCATAAAAACAGACCCCAGTTCCCTTCATATGTAACCGGCCAAAAGTGAAGGACATGAAGTGGTTCGTGTTCCCCCTATCACTGTCACTTCAACCCCATCGAATTGATATGAGCACAGGTTAAAGGTCATGTAGCCAGAGAAAATAAATCATTCACTCTGAAAGAAGTGGAAACACTGCTCAACGAACGTCTTCATAAAGTGGCTCCGGGAGACTGGAAAAAGGCTGTCGACCACGTGAAGAAAGAAGTAGAAGACGCTTGGGATAAAGAAGGTACTTTGGACACAGCTATTAATGAACTTATCATTCGATTGGAAGAAGAAAGTTCTAATGAAAGTAAAGTGACTTCTGATGAACATAGTGATCGTGAAGAGTTTATGGAAGGTGTTGAACTTTTGAAATAGCGTAGAACAATGTGAAAAGGTTTATATCGATATTAAGTTTTCAATATACATGTTTAAAGGCAATTGAATCTTGTCAGTAGTACTTTAAATCAAATTTTAAATTCAATTTTGACAGCAGTCGAGGGGGAATACGCAATGTGTGATATTAATGGACAATGCCCCATATCATTCTGTGCAAATCAATAAGCCTCCCACAGTTGCTAGCAGGAAGACCATGATAATGGATTGGTTGGCGGAAAACAACATCCCTTTTGATGAGGGAATGACGAAGGGAATATAACTTAATTTAGTGCATAAAAACAGACCCCAGTTCCCTTCATATGTAACCGGCCAAAAGTGAAGGACATGAAGTGGTTCGTCTTCCCCCTATCACTGTCACTTCAACCCCATCGAATTGATATGGGCACAGGTTAAAGGTCATGTAGCCAGAGAAAATAAATCATTCACTCTAAAAGAAGTGGAAACACTGCTCAACGAACGTCTTCATAAAGTGGCTCCGGGAGACTGGAAAAAGGCTGTCGACCACGTGAAGAAAGAAGTAGAAGACGCTTGGGAAAAAGAAGGTACTTAGGACGCAGCTATTGATGAACTTATCATTCGATTGGAAGAAGAAAGTTCTAATGAAAGTAAAGTGACTTCTGATGAACATAGTGATCGTGAAGAGTTTATGGAACGTTTTGAACTTTTGAAATAGCGTAGAACAATGTGAAAAGGTTTATATCGATATTAAGTTTTCAATATACATGTTTAAAGGCAATTGAATCCTGTTAGCAGTACTTTAAATCAAATTTTAAATTCAATTTTGACAGCAGTCGAGGGGGAATACGCAATGTGTGATAATAATGGACAATGCCCCATATCATTCTGTGCAAATCAATAAGCCTCCCACAGTTGCTAGCAGGAAGACCATGATAATGGAATGGTTGGCGGAAAACAACATCCCTTTTGATGAGGGAATGACGAAGGGAATATAACTTAATTTAGTGCATAAACACAGACCCCAGTTCCCTTCATATGTAACCGGCCAAAAGTGAAGGACATGAAGTGGTTCGACTTCCCCCTATCACTGTCACTTCAACCCCATCGAATTGATATGGGCACAGGTTAAAGGTCATGTAGCCAGAGAAAATAAATCATTCACTCTAAAAGAAGTGGAAACACTGCTCAACGAACGTCTTCATAAAGTGGCTCCAGGAGACTGGAAAAAGGCTGTCGACCACGTGAAGAAAGAAGTAGAAGACGCTTGGGAAAAAGAAGGTACTTAGGACGCAGCTATTGATGAACTTATCATTCGATTGGAAGAAGAAAGTTCTACTGAAAGTGAAGTGACTTCTGATGAACATAGTGATCGTGAAGAGTTTATGGAACGTGTTGAACTTTTGAAATAGCGTAGAACAATGTGAAAAGGTTTATATCGATATTAAGTTTTCAATATACATGTTTAAAGGCAATTGAATCTTGTCAGTAGTAATTTAAATCAAATTTTAAATTCAATTTTGACAGCAGTCGAGGGGGAATATGCAATGTGTGATAATAATGGACAATGTCCCATATCATTCTGTGCAAATCAATAAGCCTCCCACAGTTGCTAGCAGAAAGACCATGATAATGGAATGGTTGGCGGAAAACAACATCCCTTTTGATGAGGGAATGACGAAGGGAATATAACTTAATTTAGTGCATAAAAACAGACCCCAGTTCCCTTCATATGTAACCGGCCAAAAGTGAAGGACATGAAGTGGTTCGACTTCCCCCTATCACTGTCACTTCAACCCCATCGAATTGATATGGGCACAGGTTAAAGGTCATGTAGCCAGAGAAAATAAATCATTCACTCTAAAAGAAGTGGAAACACTGCTCAACGAACGTCTTCATAAAGTGGCTCCGGGAGACTGGAAAAAGGCTGTCGACCACGTGAAGAAAGAAGTAGAAGACGCTTGGGAAAAAGAAGGTACTTTGGACGCAGCTATTGATGAACTTATCATTCGATTGGAAGAAGAAAGTTCTACTGAAAGTGAAGTGACTTCTGATGAACATAGTGATCGTGAAGAGTTTATGGAAGGTGTTGAACTTTTGAAATAGCGTAATATGTGAAAAGGTTTATATCGATATTAAGTTTTCAATATACATGTTTAAAGGCAATTGAATCCTGTTAGTAGTACTTGAAATCAAATTTTAAATTCAATTTTGACAGCAGTCGAGGGGGAATACGCAATGTGTGATAATAATGGACAATGCCCCATATCATTCTGTGCAAATCAATAAGCCTCCCACAGTTGCTAGCAGGAAGACCATGATAATGGAATGGTTGGCGGAAAACAACATCCCTTTCGATGAGGGAATGACGAAGGGAATATAACTTAATTTAGTGCATAAAAACAGACCCCAGTTCCCTTCATATGTAACCGGCCAAAAGTGAAGGACATGAAGTGGTTCGTCTTCCCCCTATCACTGTCACTTCAACCCCATCGAATTGATATGGGCACAGGTTAAAGGTCATGTAGCCAGAGAAAATAAATCATTCACTCTAAAAGAAGTGGAAACACTGCTCAACGAACGTCTTCATAAAGTGGCTCCGGGAGACTGGAAAAAGGCTGTCGACCACGTGAAGAAAGAAGTAGAAGACGCTTGGGAAAAAGAAGGTACTTTGGACGCAGCTATTGATGAACTTATCATTCGATTGGAAGAAGAAAGTTCTAATGAAAGTAAAGTGACTTCTGATGAACATAGTGATCGTGAAGAGTTTATGGAACGTGTTGAACTTTTGAAATAGCGTAGAACAATGTGAAAAGGTTTATATCGATATTAAGTTTTCAATATACATGTTTAAAGGCAATTGAATCTTGTCAGTAGTACTTTAAATCAAATTTTAAATTCAATTTTGACAGCAGTCGAGGGGGAATATGCAATGTGTGATATTAATGGACAATGCCCCATATCATTCTGTGCAAATCAATAAGCCTCCCACAGTTGCTAGCAGGAAGACCATGATAATGGAATGGTTGGCGGAAAACAACATCCCTTTTGATGAGGGAATGACGAAGGGAATATAACTTAATTTAGTGCATAAAAACAGACCCCAGTTCCCTTCATATGTAACCGGCCAAAAGTGAAGGACATGAAGTGGTTCGTCTTCCCCCTATCACTGTCACTTCAACCCCATCGAATTGATATGGGCACAGGTTAAAGGTCATGTAGCCAGAGAAAATAAATCATTCACTCTGAAAGAAGTGGAAACACTGCTCAACGAACGTCTTCATAAAGTGGCTCCGGGAGACTGGAAAAAGGCTGTCGACCACGTGAAGAAAGAAGTAGAAGACGCTTGGGATAAAGAAGGTACTTTGGACACAGCTATTAATGAACTTATCATTCGATTGGAAGAAGAAAGTTCTAATGAAAGTAAAGTGACTTCTGATGAACATAGTGATCGTGAAGAGTTTATGGAAGGTGTTGAACTTTTGAAATAGCGTAGAACAATGTGAAAAGGTTTATATCGATATTAAGTTTTCAATATACATGTTTAAAGGCAATTGAATCTTGTCAGTAGTACTTTAAATCAAATTTTAAATTCAATTTTGACAGCAGTCGAGGGGGAATACGCAATGTGTGATATTAATGGACAATGCCCCATATCATTCTGTGCAAATCAATAAGCCTCCCACAGTTGCTAGCAGGAAGACCATGATAATGGATTGGTTGGCGGAAAACAACATCCCTTTTGATGAGGGAATGACGAAGGGAATATAACTTAATTTAGTGCATAAAAACAGACCCCAGTTCCCTTCATATGTAACCGGCCAAAAGTGAAGGACATGAAGTGGTTCGTCTTCCCCCTATCACTGTCACTTCAACCCCATCGAATTGATATGGGCACAGGTTAAAGGTCATGTAGCCAGAGAAAATAAATCATTCACTCTAAAAGAAGTGGAAACACTGCTCAACGAACGTCTTCATAAAGTGGCTCCGGGAGACTGGAAAAAGGCTGTCGACCACGTGAAGAAAGAAGTAGAAGACGCTTGGGAAAAAGAAGGTACTTAGGACGCAGCTATTGATGAACTTATCATTCGATTGGAAGAAGAAAGTTCTAATGAAAGTAAAGTGACTTCTGATGAACATAGTGATCGTGAAGAGTTTATGGAACGTTTTGAACTTTTGAAATAGCGTAGAACAATGTGAAAAGGTTTATATCGATATTAAGTTTTCAATATACATGTTTAAAGGCAATTGAATCCTGTTAGCAGTACTTTAAATCAAATTTTAAATTCAATTTTGACAGCAGTCGAGGGGGAATACGCAATGTGTGATAATAATGGACAATGCCCCATATCATTCTGTGCAAATCAATAAGCCTCCCACAGTTGCTAGCAGGAAGACCATGATAATGGAATGGTTGACGGAAAACAACATCCCTTTTGATGAGGGAATGACGAAGGGAATATAACTTAATTTAGTGCATAAACACAGACCCCAGTTCCCTTCATATGTAACCGGCCAAAAGTGAAGGACATGAAGTGGTTCGTCTTCCCCCTATCACTGTCACTTCAACCCCATCGAATTGATATGGGCACAGGTTAAAGGTCATGTAGCCAGAGAAAATAAATCATTCACTCTGAAAGAAGTGGAAACACTGCTCAACGAACGTCTTCATAAAGTGGCTCCGGGAGACTGGAAAAAGGCTGTCGACCACGTGAAGAAAGAAGTAGAAGACGCTTGGGATAAAGAAGGTACTTTGGACGCAGCTATTAATGAACTTATCATTCGATTGGAAGAAGAAAGTTCTAATGAAAGTAAAGTGACTTCTGATGAACATAGTGATCGTGAAGAGTTTATGGAACGTGTTGAACTTTTGAAATAGCGTAGAACAATGTGAAAAGGTTTATATCGATATTAAGTTTTCAATATACATGTTTAAAGGCAATTGAATCCTGTTAGCAGTACTTTAAATCAAATTTTAAATTCAATTTTGACAGCAGTCGAGGGGGAATACGCAATGTGTGATAATAATGGACAATGCCCCATATCATTCTGTGCAAATCAATAAGCCTCCCACAGTTGCTAGCAGGAAGACCATGATAATGGATTGGTTGGCGGAAAACAACATCCCTTTTGATGAGGGAATGACGAAGGGAATATAACTTAATTTAGTGCATAAAAACAGACCCCAGTTCCCTTCATATGTAACCGGCCAAAAGTGAAGGACATGAAGTGGTTCGTCTTCCCCCTATCACTGTCACTTCAACCCCATCGAATTGATATGGGCACAGGTTAAAGGTCATGTAGCCAGAGAAAATAAATCATTCACTCTAAAAGAAGTGGAAACACTGCTCAACGAACGTCTTCATAAAGTGGCTCCGGGAGACTGGAAAAAGGCTGTCGACCACGTGAAGAAAGAAGTAGAAGACGCTTGGGAAAAAGAAGGTACTTAGGACGCAGCTATTGATGAACTTATCATTCGATTGGAAGAAGAAAGTTCTACTGAAATGGAAGTGACTTCAGATGAACATAGTGATCGTGAAGAGTTTATGGAAGGTGTTGAACTTTTGAAATAGCGTAGAACAATGTGAAAAGGTTTATATCGATATTAAGTTTTCAATATACATGTTTAAAGGCAATTGAATCTTGTCAGTAGTACTTAAAATCAAAGTTTAAGTTCAATTTTGACAGCAGTCGAGGGGGAATACGCAATGTGTGATATTAATGGACAATGCCCCATATCATTCTGTGCAAATCAATAAGCCTCCCACAGTTGCTAGCAGGAAGACCATGATAATGGATTGGTTGGCGGAAAACAACATCCCTTTTGATGAGGGAATGAGGAAGGGAATATAACTTAATTTAGTGCATAAAAACAGACCCCAGTTCCCTTCATATGTAACCGGCCAAAAGTGAAGGACATGAAGTGGTTCGTCTTCCCCCTATCACTGTCACTTCAACCCCATCGAATTGATATGGGCACAGGTTAAAGGTCATGTAGCCAGAGAAATAAATCATTCACTCTGAAAGAAGTGGAAACACTGCTCAACGAACGTCTTCATAAAGTGGCTCCGGGAGACTGGAAAAAGGCTGTCGACCACGTGAAGAAAGAAGTAGAAGACGCTTGGGATAAAGAAGGTACTTTGGACGCAGCTATTGATGAACTTATCATTCGATTGGAAGAAGAAAGTTCTAATGAAAGTAAAGTGACTTCTGATGAACATAGTGATCGTGAAGAGTTTATGGAACGTGTTGAACTTTTGAAATAGCGTAGAACAATGTGAAAAGGTTTATATCGATATTAAGTTTTCAATATACATGTTTAAAGGCAATTGAATCCTGTTAGCAGTACTTTAAATCAAATTTTAAATTCAATTTTGACAGCAGTCGAGGGGGAATACGCAATGTGTGATAATAATGGACAATGCCCCATATCATTCTGTGCAAATCAATAAGCCTCCCACAGTTGCTAGCAGGAAGACCATGATAATGGATTGGTTGGCGGAAAACAACATCCCTTTTGATGAGGGAATGACGAAGGGAATATAACTTAATTTAGTGCATAAAAACAGACCCCAGTTCCCTTCATATGTAACCGGCCAAAAGTGAAGGACATGAAGTGGTTCGTCTTCCCCCTATCACTGTCACTTCAACCCCATCGAATTGATATGGGCACAGGTTAAAGGTCATGTAGCCAGAGAAAATAAATCATTCACTCTGAAAGAAGTGGAAACACTGCTCAACGAACGTCTTCATAAAGTGGCTCCGGGAGACTGGAAAAAGGCTGTCGACCACGTGAAGAAAGAAGTAGAAGACGCTTGGGATAAAGAAGGTACTTTGGACGCAGCTATTAATGAACTTATCATTCGATTGGAAGAAGAAAGTTCTAATGAAAGTAAAGTGACTTCTGATGAACATAGTGATTGTGAAGAGTTTATGGAACGTGTTGAACTTTTGAAATAGCGTAGAACAATGTGAAAAGGTTTATATCGATATTAAGTTTTCAATATACATGTTTAAAGGCAATTGAATCCTGTTAGTAGTACTTGAAATCAAATTTTAAATTCAATTTTGACAGCAGTCGAGGGGGAATACGCAATGTGTGATAATAATGGACAATGCCCCATATCATTCTGTGCAAATCAATAAGCCTCCCACAGTTGCTAGCAGGAAGACCATGATAATGGAATGGTTGGCGGAAAACAACATCCCTTTCGATGAGGGAATGACGAAGGGAATATAACTTAATTTAGTGCATAAAAACAGACCCCAGTTCCCTTCATATGTAACCGGCCAAAAGTGAAGGACATGAAGTGGTTCGTCTTCCCCCTATCACTGTCACTTCAACCCCATCGAATTGATATGGGCACAGGTTAAAGGTCATGTAGCCAGAGAAAATAAATCATTCACTCTAAAAGAAGTGGAAACACTGCTCAACGAACGTCTTCATAAAGTGGCTCCGGGAGACTGGAAAAAGGCTGTCGACGTCGTGAAGAAAGAAGTAGAAGACGCTTGGGAAAAAGAAGGTACTTTGGACGCAGCTATTGATGAACTTATCATTCGATTGGAAGAAGAAAGTTCTACGGAAAGTGAAGTGACTTCTGATGAACATAGTGATCGTGAAGAGTTTATGGAAGGTGTTGAACTTTTGAAATAGCGTAGAACAATGTGAAAAGGTTTATATCGATATTAAGTTTTCAATATACATGTTTAAAGGCAATTGAATCTTGTCAGTAGTACTTTAAATCAAATTTTAAATTCAATTTTGACAGCAGTCGAGGGGGAATACGCAATGTGTGATAATAATGGACAATGCCCCATATCATTCTGTGCAAATCAATAAGCCTCCCACAGTTGCTAGCAGGAAGACCATGATAATGGAATGGTTGGCGGAAAACAACATCCCTTTTGATGAGGGAATGATGAAGGGAATATAACTTAATTTAGTGCATAAAAACAGACCACAGTTCCCTTCACATGTAACCGGCCAAAAGTGAAGGACATGAAGTGGTTCGACTTCCCCCTATCACTGTCACTTCAACCCCATCGAATTGATATGGGCACAGGTTAAAGGTCATATAGCCAGAGAAAATAAATCAATCACTCTAAAATAAGTGGAAACACTGCTCAACGAACGTCTTCATAAAGTGGCTCCAGGAGACTGGAAAAAGGCTGTCGACCACGTGAAGAAAGAAGTAGAAGACGCTTGGGAAAAAGAAGGTACTTTGGACGCAGCTATTGATGAACTTATCATTCGATTGGAAGAAGAAAGTTCTACTGAAAGTGAAGTGACTTCTGATGAACATAGTGATCGTGAAGAGTTTATGGAAGGTGTTGAACTTTTGAAATAGCGTAGAACAATGTGAAAAGGTTTATATCGATATTAAGTTTTCAATATACATGTTTAAAGGCAATTGAATCCTGTTAGTAGTACTTTAAATCAAATTTTAAATTCAATTTTGACAGCAGTCGAGGGGGAATACGCAATGTGTGATAATAATGGACAATGCCCCATATCATTCTGTGCAAATCAATAAGCCTCCCACAGTTGCTAGCAGGAAGACCATGATAATGGAATGGTTGGCGGAAAACAACATCCCTTTTGATGAGGGAATGACGAAGGGAATATAACTTAATTTAGTGCATAAAAACAGACCCCAGTTCCCTTCATATGTAACCGGCCAAAAGTGAAGGACATGAAGTGGTTCGACTTCCCCCTATCACTGTCACTTCAACCCCATCGAATTGATATGGGCACAGGTTAAAGGTCATGTAGCCAGAGAAAATAAATCATTCACTCTAAAAGAAGTGGAAACACTGCTCAACGAACGTCTTCATAAAGTGGCTCCGGGAGACTGGAAAAAGGCTGTCGACCACGTGAAGAAAGAAGTAGAAGACGCTTGGGAAAAAGAAGGTACTTTGGACGCAGCTATTGATGAACTTATCATTCGATTGGAAGAAGAAAGTTCTACTGAAAGCGAAGTGACTTCTGATGAACATAGTGATCGTGAAGAGTTTATGGAAGGTGTTGAACTTTTGAAATAGCGTAGAACAATGTGAAAAGGTTTATATCGATATTAAGTTTTCAATATACATGTTTAAAGGCAATTGAATCTTGTCAGTAGTACTTAAAATCAAAGTTTAAGTTCAATTTTGACAGCAGTCAAGGGGGAATACGCAATGTGTGATATTAATGGACAATGCCCCATATCATTCTGTGCAAATCAATAAGCCTCCCACAGTTGCTAGCAGGAAGACCATGATAATGGAATGGTTGGCGGAAAACAACATCCCTTTTGATGAGGGAATGACGAAGGGAATATAACTTAATTTAGTGCATAAAAACAGACCCCAGTTCCCTTCATATGTAACCGGCCAAAAGTGTAGGACATGAAGTGGTTCGTCTTCCCCCTATCACTGTCACTTCAACCCCATCGAATTGATATGGGCACAGGTTAAAGGTCATGTAGCCAGAGAAAATAAATCATTCACTCTAAAAGAAGTGGAAACACTGCTCAACGAACGTCTTCATAAAGTGGCTCCGGGAGACTGGAAAAAGGCTGTCGACCACGTGAAGAAAGAAGTAGAAGACGCTTGGGAAAAAAAAGGTACTTTGGAGGCAGCTATTGATGAACTTATCATTCGATTGGAAGAAGAAAGTTCTACTGAAAGCGAAGTGACTTCTGATGAACATAGTGATCGTGAAGAGTTTATGGAAGGTGTTGAACTTTTGAAATAGCGTAGAACAATGTGAAAAGGTTTATATCGATATTAAGTTTTCAATATACATGTTTAAAGGCAATTGAATCTTGTCATTAGTACTTAAAATCAAAGTTTAAGTTCAATTTTGACAGCAGTCGAGGGGGAATACGCAATGTGTGATAATAATGGACAATGCCCCATATCATTCTGTGCAAATCAATAAGCCTCCCACAGTTGCTAGCAGGAAGACCATGATAATGGAATGGTTGGCGGAAAACAACATCCCTTTCGATGAGGGAATGACGAAGGGAATATAACTTAATTTAGTGCATAAAAACAGACCCCAGTTCCCTTCATATGTAACCGGCCAAAAGTGAAGGACATGAAGTGGTTCGTCTTCCCCCTATCACTGTCACTTCAACCCCATCGAATTGATATGGGCACAGGTTAAAGGTCATGTAGCCAGAGAAAATAAATCATTCACTCTAAAAGAAGTGGAAACACTGCTCAACGAACGTCTTCATAAAGTGGCTCCGGGAGACTGGAAAAAGGCTGTCGACCACGTGAAGAAAGAAGTAGAAGACGCTTGGGAAAAAGAAGGTACTTTGGACGCAGCTATTGATGAACTTATCATTCGATTGGAAGAAGAAAGTTCTAATGAAAGTAAAGTGACTTCTGATGAACATAGTGATCGTGAAGAGTTTATGGAACGTGTTGAACTTTTGAAATAGCGTAGAACAATGTGAAAAGGTTTATATCGATATTAAGTTTTCAATATACATGTTTAAAGGCAATTGAATCTTGTCAGTAGTACTTTAAATCAAATTTTAAATTCAATTTTGACAGCAGTCGAGGGGGAATATGCAATGTGTGATATTAATGGACAATGCCCCATATCATTCTGTGCAAATCAATAAGCCTCCCACAGTTGCTAGCAGGAAGACCATGATAATGGAATGGTTGGCGGAAAACAACATCCCTTTTGATGAGGGAATGACGAAGGGAATATAACTTAATTTAGTGCATAAAAACAGACCCCAGTTCCCTTCATATGTAACCGGCCAAAAGTGAAGGACATGAAGTGGTTCGTCTTCCCCCTATCACTGTCACTTCAACCCCATCGAATTGATATGGGCACAGGTTAAAGGTCATGTAGCCAGAGAAAATAAATCATTCACTCTGAAAGAAGTGGAAACACTGCTCAACGAACGTCTTCATAAAGTGGCTCCGGGAGACTGGAAAAAGGCTGTCGACCACGTGAAGAAAGAAGTAGAAGACGCTTGGGATAAAGAAGGTACTTTGGACACAGCTATTAATGAACTTATCATTCGATTGGAAGAAGAAAGTTCTAATGAAAGTAAAGTGACTTCTGATGAACATAGTGATCGTGAAGAGTTTATGGAAGGTGTTGAACTTTTGAAATAGCGTAGAACAATGTGAAAAGGTTTATATCGATATTAAGTTTTCAATATACATGTTTAAAGGCAATTGAATCTTGTCAGTAGTACTTTAAATCAAATTTTAAATTCAATTTTGACAGCAGTCGAGGGGGAATACGCAATGTGTGATATTAATGGACAATGCCCCATATCATTCTGTGCAAATCAATAAGCCTCCCACAGTTGCTAGCAGGAAGACCATGATAATGGATTGGTTGGCGGAAAACAACATCCCTTTTGATGAGGGAATGACGAAGGGAATATAACTTAATTTAGTGCATAAAAACAGACCCCAGTTCCCTTCATATGTAACCGGCCAAAAGTGAAGGACATGAAGTGGTTCGTCTTCCCCCTATCACTGTCACTTCAACCCCATCGAATTGATATGGGCACAGGTTAAAGGTCATGTAGCCAGAGAAAATAAATCATTCACTCTAAAAGAAGTGGAAACACTGCTCAACGAACGTCTTCATAAAGTGGCTCCGGGAGACTGGAAAAAGGCTGTCGACCACGTGAAGAAAGAAGTAGAAGACGCTTGGGAAAAAGAAGGTACTTAGGACGCAGCTATTGATGAACTTATCATTCGATTGGAAGAAGAAAGTTCTAATGAAAGTAAAGTGACTTCTGATGAACATAGTGATCGTGAAGAGTTTATGGAACGTTTTGAACTTTTGAAATAGCGTAGAACAATGTGAAAAGGTTTATATCGATATTAAGTTTTCAATATACATGTTTAAAGGCAATTGAATCCTGTTAGCAGTACTTTAAATCAAATTTTAAATTCAATTTTGACAGCAGTCGAGGGGGAATACGCAATGTGTGATAATAATGGACAATGCCCCATATCATTCTGTGCAAATCAATAAGCCTCCCACAGTTGCTAGCAGGAAGACCATGATAATGGAATGGTTGACGGAAAACAACATCCCTTTTGATGAGGGAATGACGAAGGGAATATAACTTAATTTAGTGCATAAACACAGACCCCAGTTCCCTTCATATGTAACCGGCCAAAAGTGAAGGACATGAAGTGGTTCGTCTTCCCCCTATCACTGTCACTTCAACCCCATCGAATTGATATGGGCACAGGTTAAAGGTCATGTAGCCAGAGAAAATAAATCATTCACTCTGAAAGAAGTGGAAACACTGCTCAACGAACGTCTTCATAAAGTGGCTCCGGGAGACTGGAAAAAGGCTGTCGACCACGTGAAGAAAGAAGTAGAAGACGCTTGGGATAAAGAAGGTACTTTGGACGCAGCTATTAATGAACTTATCATTCGATTGGAAGAAGAAAGTTCTAATGAAAGTAAAGTGACTTCTGATGAACATAGTGATCGTGAAGAGTTTATGGAACGTGTTGAACTTTTGAAATAGCGTAGAACAATGTGAAAAGGTTTATATCGATATTAAGTTTTCAATATACATGTTTAAAGGCAATTGAATCCTGTTAGCAGTACTTTAAATCAAATTTTAAATTCAATTTTGACAGCAGTCGAGGGGGAATACGCAATGTGTGATAATAATGGACAATGCCCCATATCATTCTGTGCAAATCAATAAGCCTCCCACAGTTGCTAGCAGGAAGACCATGATAATGGATTGGTTGGCGGAAAACAACATCCCTTTTGATGAGGGAATGACGAAGGGAATATAACTTAATTTAGTGCATAAAAACAGACCCCAGTTCCCTTCATATGTAACCGGCCAAAAGTGAAGGACATGAAGTGGTTCGTCTTCCCCCTATCACTGTCACTTCAACCCCATCGAATTGATATGGGCACAGGTTAAAGGTCATGTAGCCAGAGAAAATAAATCATTCACTCTAAAAGAAGTGGAAACACTGCTCAACGAACGTCTTCATAAAGTGGCTCCGGGAGACTGGAAAAAGGCTGTCGACCACGTGAAGAAAGAAGTAGAAGACGCTTGGGAAAAAGAAGGTACTTAGGACGCAGCTATTGATGAACTTATCATTCGATTGGAAGAAGAAAGTTCTACTGAAATGGAAGTGACTTCAGATGAACATAGTGATCGTGAAGAGTTTATGGAAGGTGTTGAACTTTTGAAATAGCGTAGAACAATGTGAAAAGGTTTATATCGATATTAAGTTTTCAATATACATGTTTAAAGGCAATTGAATCTTGTCAGTAGTACTTAAAATCAAAGTTTAAGTTCAATTTTGACAGCAGTCGAGGGGGAATACGCAATGTGTGATATTAATGGACAATGCCCCATATCATTCTGTGCAAATCAATAAGCCTCCCACAGTTGCTAGCAGGAAGACCATGATAATGGATTGGTTGGCGGAAAACAACATCCCTTTTGATGAGGGAATGAGGAAGGGAATATAACTTAATTTAGTGCATAAAAACAGACCCCAGTTCCCTTCATATGTAACCGGCCAAAAGTGAAGGACATGAAGTGGTTCGTCTTCCCCCTATCACTGTCACTTCAACCCCATCGAATTGATATGGGCACAGGTTAAAGGTCATGTAGCCAGAGAAATAAATCATTCACTCTGAAAGAAGTGGAAACACTGCTCAACGAACGTCTTCATAAAGTGGCTCCGGGAGACTGGAAAAAGGCTGTCGACCACGTGAAGAAAGAAGTAGAAGACGCTTGGGATAAAGAAGGTACTTTGGACGCAGCTATTGATGAACTTATCATTCGATTGGAAGAAGAAAGTTCTAATGAAAGTAAAGTGACTTCTGATGAACATAGTGATCGTGAAGAGTTTATGGAACGTGTTGAACTTTTGAAATAGCGTAGAACAATGTGAAAAGGTTTATATCGATATTAAGTTTTCAATATACATGTTTAAAGGCAATTGAATCCTGTTAGCAGTACTTTAAATCAAATTTTAAATTCAATTTTGACAGCAGTCGAGGGGGAATACGCAATGTGTGATAATAATGGACAATGCCCCATATCATTCTGTGCAAATCAATAAGCCTCCCACAGTTGCTAGCAGGAAGACCATGATAATGGATTGGTTGGCGGAAAACAACATCCCTTTTGATGAGGGAATGACGAAGGGAATATAACTTAATTTAGTGCATAAAAACAGACCCCAGTTCCCTTCATATGTAACCGGCCAAAAGTGAAGGACATGAAGTGGTTCGTCTTCCCCCTATCACTGTCACTTCAACCCCATCGAATTGATATGGGCACAGGTTAAAGGTCATGTAGCCAGAGAAAATAAATCATTCACTCTGAAAGAAGTGGAAACACTGCTCAACGAACGTCTTCATAAAGTGGCTCCGGGAGACTGGAAAAAGGCTGTCGACCACGTGAAGAAAGAAGTAGAAGACGCTTGGGATAAAGAAGGTACTTTGGACGCAGCTATTAATGAACTTATCATTCGATTGGAAGAAGAAAGTTCTAATGAAAGTAAAGTGACTTCTGATGAACATAGTGATTGTGAAGAGTTTATGGAACGTGTTGAACTTTTGAAATAGCGTAGAACAATGTGAAAAGGTTTATATCGATATTAAGTTTTCAATATACATGTTTAAAGGCAATTGAATCCTGTTAGTAGTACTTGAAATCAAATTTTAAATTCAATTTTGACAGCAGTCGAGGGGGAATACGCAATGTGTGATAATAATGGACAATGCCCCATATCATTCTGTGCAAATCAATAAGCCTCCCACAGTTGCTAGCAGGAAGACCATGATAATGGAATGGTTGGCGGAAAACAACATCCCTTTCGATGAGGGAATGACGAAGGGAATATAACTTAATTTAGTGCATAAAAACAGACCCCAGTTCCCTTCATATGTAACCGGCCAAAAGTGAAGGACATGAAGTGGTTCGTCTTCCCCCTATCACTGTCACTTCAACCCCATCGAATTGATATGGGCACAGGTTAAAGGTCATGTAGCCAGAGAAAATAAATCATTCACTCTAAAAGAAGTGGAAACACTGCTCAACGAACGTCTTCATAAAGTGGCTCCGGGAGACTGGAAAAAGGCTGTCGACGTCGTGAAGAAAGAAGTAGAAGACGCTTGGGAAAAAGAAGGTACTTTGGACGCAGCTATTGATGAACTTATCATTCGATTGGAAGAAGAAAGTTCTACGGAAAGTGAAGTGACTTCTGATGAACATAGTGATCGTGAAGAGTTTATGGAAGGTGTTGAACTTTTGAAATAGCGTAGAACAATGTGAAAAGGTTTATATCGATATTAAGTTTTCAATATACATGTTTAAAGGCAATTGAATCTTGTCAGTAGTACTTTAAATCAAATTTTAAATTCAATTTTGACAGCAGTCGAGGGGGAATACGCAATGTGTGATAATAATGGACAATGCCCCATATCATTCTGTGCAAATCAATAAGCCTCCCACAGTTGCTAGCAGGAAGACCATGATAATGGAATGGTTGGCGGAAAACAACATCCCTTTTGATGAGGGAATGATGAAGGGAATATAACTTAATTTAGTGCATAAAAACAGACCACAGTTCCCTTCACATGTAACCGGCCAAAAGTGAAGGACATGAAGTGGTTCGACTTCCCCCTATCACTGTCACTTCAACCCCATCGAATTGATATGGGCACAGGTTAAAGGTCATATAGCCAGAGAAAATAAATCAATCACTCTAAAATAAGTGGAAACACTGCTCAACGAACGTCTTCATAAAGTGGCTCCAGGAGACTGGAAAAAGGCTGTCGACCACGTGAAGAAAGAAGTAGAAGACGCTTGGGAAAAAGAAGGTACTTTGGACGCAGCTATTGATGAACTTATCATTCGATTGGAAGAAGAAAGTTCTACTGAAAGTGAAGTGACTTCTGATGAACATAGTGATCGTGAAGAGTTTATGGAAGGTGTTGAACTTTTGAAATAGCGTAGAACAATGTGAAAAGGTTTATATCGATATTAAGTTTTCAATATACATGTTTAAAGGCAATTGAATCCTGTTAGTAGTACTTTAAATCAAATTTTAAATTCAATTTTGACAGCAGTCGAGGGGGAATACGCAATGTGTGATAATAATGGACAATGCCCCATATCATTCTGTGCAAATCAATAAGCCTCCCACAGTTGCTAGCAGGAAGACCATGATAATGGAATG
Organism: Tanypteryx hageni; assembly: GCA_028673005.1. Classification (NCBI taxonomy): domain Eukaryota; kingdom Metazoa; phylum Arthropoda; class Insecta; order Odonata; family Petaluridae; genus Tanypteryx; species Tanypteryx hageni. The sequence continues at coordinate 50,856,424 of CM054118.1, read as the reverse complement.
GTTGGCGGAAAACAACATCCCTTTTGATGAGGGAATGACGAAGGGAATATAACTTAATTTAGTGCATAAAAACAGACCCCAGTTCCCTTCATATGTAACCGGCCAAAAGTGAAGGACATGAAGTGGTTCGACTTCCCCCTATCACTGTCACTTCAACCCCATCGAATTGATATGGGCACAGGTTAAAGGTCATGTAGCCAGAGAAAATAAATCATTCACTCTAAAAGAAGTGGAAACACTGCTCAACGAACGTCTTCATAAAGTGGCTCCGGGAGACTGGAAAAAGGCTGTCGACCACGTGAAGAAAGAAGTAGAAGACGCTTGGGAAAAAGAAGGTACTTTGGACGCAGCTATTGATGAACTTATCATTCGATTGGAAGAAGAAAGTTCTAATGAAAGTAAAGTGACTTCTGATGAACATAGTGATCGTGAAGAGTTTATGGAACGTGTTGAACTTTTGAAATAGCGTAGAACAATGTGAAAAGGTTTATATCGATATTAAGTTTTCAATATACATGTTTAAAGGCAATTGAATCTTGTCAGTAGTACTTTAAATCAAATTTCAAATTCAATTTTGACAGCAGTCGAGGGGGAATATGCAATGTGTGATATTAATGGACAATGCCCCATATCATTCTGTGCAAATCAATAAGCCTCCCACAGTTGCTAGCAGGAAGACCATGATAATGGAATGGTTGGCGGAAAACAACATCCCTTTTGATGAGGGAATGACGAAGGGAATATAACTTAATTTAGTGCATAAAAACAGACCCCAGTTCCCTTCATATGTAACCGGCCAAAAGTGAAGGACATGAAGTGGTTCGTGTTCCCCCTATCACTGTCACTTCAACCCCATCGAATTGATATGAGCACAGGTTAAAGGTCATGTAGCCAGAGAAAATAAATCATTCACTCTGAAAGAAGTGGAAACACTGCTCAACGAACGTCTTCATAAAGTGGCTCCGGGAGACTGGAAAAAGGCTGTCGACCACGTGAAGAAAGAAGTAGAAGACGCTTGGGATAAAGAAGGTACTTTGGACACAGCTATTAATGAACTTATCATTCGATTGGAAGAAGAAAGTTCTAATGAAAGTAAAGTGACTTCTGATGAACATAGTGATCGTGAAGAGTTTATGGAAGGTGTTGAACTTTTGAAATAGCGTAGAACAATGTGAAAAGGTTTATATCGATATTAAGTTTTCAATATACATGTTTAAAGGCAATTGAATCTTGTCAGTAGTACTTTAAATCAAATTTTAAATTCAATTTTGACAGCAGTCGAGGGGGAATACGCAATGTGTGATATTAATGGACAATGCCCCATATCATTCTGTGCAAATCAATAAGCCTCCCACAGTTGCTAGCAGGAAGACCATGATAATGGATTGGTTGGCGGAAAACAACATCCCTTTTGATGAGGGAATGACGAAGGGAATATAACTTAATTTAGTGCATAAAAACAGACCCCAGTTCCCTTCATATGTAACCGGCCAAAAGTGAAGGACATGAAGTGGTTCGTCTTCCCCCTATCACTGTCACTTCAACCCCATCGAATTGATATGGGCACAGGTTAAAGGTCATGTAGCCAGAGAAAATAAATCATTCACTCTAAAAGAAGTGGAAACACTGCTCAACGAACGTCTTCATAAAGTGGCTCCGGGAGACTGGAAAAAGGCTGTCGACCACGTGAAGAAAGAAGTAGAAGACGCTTGGGAAAAAGAAGGTACTTAGGACGCAGCTATTGATGAACTTATCATTCGATTGGAAGAAGAAAGTTCTAATGAAAGTAAAGTGACTTCTGATGAACATAGTGATCGTGAAGAGTTTATGGAACGTTTTGAACTTTTGAAATAGCGTAGAACAATGTGAAAAGGTTTATATCGATATTAAGTTTTCAATATACATGTTTAAAGGCAATTGAATCCTGTTAGCAGTACTTTAAATCAAATTTTAAATTCAATTTTGACAGCAGTCGAGGGGGAATACGCAATGTGTGATAATAATGGACAATGCCCCATATCATTCTGTGCAAATCAATAAGCCTCCCACAGTTGCTAGCAGGAAGACCATGATAATGGAATGGTTGGCGGAAAACAACATCCCTTTTGATGAGGGAATGACGAAGGGAATATAACTTAATTTAGTGCATAAACACAGACCCCAGTTCCCTTCATATGTAACCGGCCAAAAGTGAAGGACATGAAGTGGTTCGACTTCCCCCTATCACTGTCACTTCAACCCCATCGAATTGATATGGGCACAGGTTAAAGGTCATGTAGCCAGAGAAAATAAATCATTCACTCTAAAAGAAGTGGAAACACTGCTCAACGAACGTCTTCATAAAGTGGCTCCAGGAGACTGGAAAAAGGCTGTCGACCACGTGAAGAAAGAAGTAGAAGACGCTTGGGAAAAAGAAGGTACTTAGGACGCAGCTATTGATGAACTTATCATTCGATTGGAAGAAGAAAGTTCTACTGAAAGTGAAGTGACTTCTGATGAACATAGTGATCGTGAAGAGTTTATGGAACGTGTTGAACTTTTGAAATAGCGTAGAACAATGTGAAAAGGTTTATATCGATATTAAGTTTTCAATATACATGTTTAAAGGCAATTGAATCTTGTCAGTAGTAATTTAAATCAAATTTTAAATTCAATTTTGACAGCAGTCGAGGGGGAATATGCAATGTGTGATAATAATGGACAATGTCCCATATCATTCTGTGCAAATCAATAAGCCTCCCACAGTTGCTAGCAGAAAGACCATGATAATGGAATGGTTGGCGGAAAACAACATCCCTTTTGATGAGGGAATGACGAAGGGAATATAACTTAATTTAGTGCATAAAAACAGACCCCAGTTCCCTTCATATGTAACCGGCCAAAAGTGAAGGACATGAAGTGGTTCGACTTCCCCCTATCACTGTCACTTCAACCCCATCGAATTGATATGGGCACAGGTTAAAGGTCATGTAGCCAGAGAAAATAAATCATTCACTCTAAAAGAAGTGGAAACACTGCTCAACGAACGTCTTCATAAAGTGGCTCCGGGAGACTGGAAAAAGGCTGTCGACCACGTGAAGAAAGAAGTAGAAGACGCTTGGGAAAAAGAAGGTACTTTGGACGCAGCTATTGATGAACTTATCATTCGATTGGAAGAAGAAAGTTCTACTGAAAGTGAAGTGACTTCTGATGAACATAGTGATCGTGAAGAGTTTATGGAAGGTGTTGAACTTTTGAAATAGCGTAATATGTGAAAAGGTTTATATCGATATTAAGTTTTCAATATACATGTTTAAAGGCAATTGAATCCTGTTAGTAGTACTTGAAATCAAATTTTAAATTCAATTTTGACAGCAGTCGAGGGGGAATACGCAATGTGTGATAATAATGGACAATGCCCCATATCATTCTGTGCAAATCAATAAGCCTCCCACAGTTGCTAGCAGGAAGACCATGATAATGGAATGGTTGGCGGAAAACAACATCCCTTTCGATGAGGGAATGACGAAGGGAATATAACTTAATTTAGTGCATAAAAACAGACCCCAGTTCCCTTCATATGTAACCGGCCAAAAGTGAAGGACATGAAGTGGTTCGTCTTCCCCCTATCACTGTCACTTCAACCCCATCGAATTGATATGGGCACAGGTTAAAGGTCATGTAGCCAGAGAAAATAAATCATTCACTCTAAAAGAAGTGGAAACACTGCTCAACGAACGTCTTCATAAAGTGGCTCCGGGAGACTGGAAAAAGGCTGTCGACCACGTGAAGAAAGAAGTAGAAGACGCTTGGGAAAAAGAAGGTACTTTGGACGCAGCTATTGATGAACTTATCATTCGATTGGAAGAAGAAAGTTCTAATGAAAGTAAAGTGACTTCTGATGAACATAGTGATCGTGAAGAGTTTATGGAACGTGTTGAACTTTTGAAATAGCGTAGAACAATGTGAAAAGGTTTATATCGATATTAAGTTTTCAATATACATGTTTAAAGGCAATTGAATCTTGTCAGTAGTACTTTAAATCAAATTTTAAATTCAATTTTGACAGCAGTCGAGGGGGAATATGCAATGTGTGATATTAATGGACAATGCCCCATATCATTCTGTGCAAATCAATAAGCCTCCCACAGTTGCTAGCAGGAAGACCATGATAATGGAATGGTTGGCGGAAAACAACATCCCTTTTGATGAGGGAATGACGAAGGGAATATAACTTAATTTAGTGCATAAAAACAGACCCCAGTTCCCTTCATATGTAACCGGCCAAAAGTGAAGGACATGAAGTGGTTCGTCTTCCCCCTATCACTGTCACTTCAACCCCATCGAATTGATATGGGCACAGGTTAAAGGTCATGTAGCCAGAGAAAATAAATCATTCACTCTGAAAGAAGTGGAAACACTGCTCAACGAACGTCTTCATAAAGTGGCTCCGGGAGACTGGAAAAAGGCTGTCGACCACGTGAAGAAAGAAGTAGAAGACGCTTGGGATAAAGAAGGTACTTTGGACACAGCTATTAATGAACTTATCATTCGATTGGAAGAAGAAAGTTCTAATGAAAGTAAAGTGACTTCTGATGAACATAGTGATCGTGAAGAGTTTATGGAAGGTGTTGAACTTTTGAAATAGCGTAGAACAATGTGAAAAGGTTTATATCGATATTAAGTTTTCAATATACATGTTTAAAGGCAATTGAATCTTGTCAGTAGTACTTTAAATCAAATTTTAAATTCAATTTTGACAGCAGTCGAGGGGGAATACGCAATGTGTGATATTAATGGACAATGCCCCATATCATTCTGTGCAAATCAATAAGCCTCCCACAGTTGCTAGCAGGAAGACCATGATAATGGATTGGTTGGCGGAAAACAACATCCCTTTTGATGAGGGAATGACGAAGGGAATATAACTTAATTTAGTGCATAAAAACAGACCCCAGTTCCCTTCATATGTAACCGGCCAAAAGTGAAGGACATGAAGTGGTTCGTCTTCCCCCTATCACTGTCACTTCAACCCCATCGAATTGATATGGGCACAGGTTAAAGGTCATGTAGCCAGAGAAAATAAATCATTCACTCTAAAAGAAGTGGAAACACTGCTCAACGAACGTCTTCATAAAGTGGCTCCGGGAGACTGGAAAAAGGCTGTCGACCACGTGAAGAAAGAAGTAGAAGACGCTTGGGAAAAAGAAGGTACTTAGGACGCAGCTATTGATGAACTTATCATTCGATTGGAAGAAGAAAGTTCTAATGAAAGTAAAGTGACTTCTGATGAACATAGTGATCGTGAAGAGTTTATGGAACGTTTTGAACTTTTGAAATAGCGTAGAACAATGTGAAAAGGTTTATATCGATATTAAGTTTTCAATATACATGTTTAAAGGCAATTGAATCCTGTTAGCAGTACTTTAAATCAAATTTTAAATTCAATTTTGACAGCAGTCGAGGGGGAATACGCAATGTGTGATAATAATGGACAATGCCCCATATCATTCTGTGCAAATCAATAAGCCTCCCACAGTTGCTAGCAGGAAGACCATGATAATGGAATGGTTGGCGGAAAACAACATCCCTTTTGATGAGGGAATGACGAAGGGAATATAACTTAATTTAGTGCATAAACACAGACCCCAGTTCCCTTCATATGTAACCGGCCAAAAGTGAAGGACATGAAGTGGTTCGTCTTCCCCCTATCACTGTCACTTCAACCCCATCGAATTGATATGGGCACAGGTTAAAGGTCATGTAGCCAGAGAAAATAAATCATTCACTCTGAAAGAAGTGGAAACACTGCTCAACGAACGTCTTCATAAAGTGGCTCCGGGAGACTGGAAAAAGGCTGTCGACCACGTGAAGAAAGAAGTAGAAGACGCTTGGGAAAAAGAAGGTACTTAGGACGCAGCTATTGATGAACTTATCATTCGATTGGAAGAAGAAAGTTCTAATGAAAGTAAAGTGACTTCTGATGAACATAGTGATCGTGAAGAGTTTATGGAACGTTTTGAACTTTTGAAATAGCGTAGAACAATGTGAAAAGGTTTATATCGATATTAAGTTTTCAATATACATGTTTAAAGGCAATTGAATCCTGTTAGCAGTACTTTAAATCAAATTTTAAATTCAATTTTGACAGCAGTCGAGGGGGAATACGCAATGTGTGATAATAATGGACAATGCCCCATATCATTCTGTGCAAATCAATAAGCCTCCCACAGTTGCTAGCAGGAAGACCATGATAATGGAATGGTTGACGGAAAACAACATCCCTTTTGATGAGGGAATGACGAAGGGAATATAACTTAATTTAGTGCATAAACACAGACCCCAGTTCCCTTCATATGTAACCGGCCAAAAGTGAAGGACATGAAGTGGTTCGTCTTCCCCCTATCACTGTCACTTCAACCCCATCGAATTGATATGGGCACAGGTTAAAGGTCATGTAGCCAGAGAAAATAAATCATTCACTCTGAAAGAAGTGGAAACACTGCTCAACGAACGTCTTCATAAAGTGGCTCCGGGAGACTGGAAAAAGGCTGTCGACCACGTGAAGAAAGAAGTAGAAGACGCTTGGGATAAAGAAGGTACTTTGGACGCAGCTATTAATGAACTTATCATTCGATTGGAAGAAGAAAGTTCTAATGAAAGTAAAGTGACTTCTGATGAACATAGTGATCGTGAAGAGTTTATGGAACGTGTTGAACTTTTGAAATAGCGTAGAACAATGTGAAAAGGTTTATATCGATATTAAGTTTTCAATATACATGTTTAAAGGCAATTGAATCCTGTTAGCAGTACTTTAAATCAAATTTTAAATTCAATTTTGACAGCAGTCGAGGGGGAATACGCAATGTGTGATAATAATGGACAATGCCCCATATCATTCTGTGCAAATCAATAAGCCTCCCACAGTTGCTAGCAGGAAGACCATGATAATGGATTGGTTGGCGGAAAACAACATCCCTTTTGATGAGGGAATGACGAAGGGAATATAACTTAATTTAGTGCATAAAAACAGACCCCAGTTCCCTTCATATGTAACCGGCCAAAAGTGAAGGACATGAAGTGGTTCGTCTTCCCCCTATCACTGTCACTTCAACCCCATCGAATTGATATGGGCACAGGTTAAAGGTCATGTAGCCAGAGAAAATAAATCATTCACTCTAAAAGAAGTGGAAACACTGCTCAACGAACGTCTTCATAAAGTGGCTCCGGGAGACTGGAAAAAGGCTGTCGACCACGTGAAGAAAGAAGTAGAAGACGCTTGGGAAAAAGAAGGTACTTAGGACGCAGCTATTGATGAACTTATCATTCGATTGGAAGAAGAAAGTTCTACTGAAATGGAAGTGACTTCAGATGAACATAGTGATCGTGAAGAGTTTATGGAAGGTGTTGAACTTTTGAAATAGCGTAGAACAATGTGAAAAGGTTTATATCGATATTAAGTTTTCAATATACATGTTTAAAGGCAATTGAATCTTGTCAGTAGTACTTAAAATCAAAGTTTAAGTTCAATTTTGACAGCAGTCGAGGGGGAATACGCAATGTGTGATATTAATGGACAATGCCCCATATCATTCTGTGCAAATCAATAAGCCTCCCACAGTTGCTAGCAGGAAGACCATGATAATGGATTGGTTGGCGGAAAACAACATCCCTTTTGATGAGGGAATGAGGAAGGGAATATAACTTAATTTAGTGCATAAAAACAGACCCCAGTTCCCTTCATATGTAACCGGCCAAAAGTGAAGGACATGAAGTGGTTCGTCTTCCCCCTATCACTGTCACTTCAACCCCATCGAATTGATATGGGCACAGGTTAAAGGTCATGTAGCCAGAGAAATAAATCATTCACTCTGAAAGAAGTGGAAACACTGCTCAACGAACGTCTTCATAAAGTGGCTCCGGGAGACTGGAAAAAGGCTGTCGACCACGTGAAGAAAGAAGTAGAAGACGCTTGGGATAAAGAAGGTACTTTGGACGCAGCTATTGATGAACTTATCATTCGATTGGAAGAAGAAAGTTCTAATGAAAGTAAAGTGACTTCTGATGAACATAGTGATCGTGAAGAGTTTATGGAACGTGTTGAACTTTTGAAATAGCGTAGAACAATGTGAAAAGGTTTATATCGATATTAAGTTTTCAATATACATGTTTAAAGGCAATTGAATCCTGTTAGCAGTACTTTAAATCAAATTTTAAATTCAATTTTGACAGCAGTCGAGGGGGAATACGCAATGTGTGATAATAATGGACAATGCCCCATATCATTCTGTGCAAATCAATAAGCCTCCCACAGTTGCTAGCAGGAAGACCATGATAATGGATTGGTTGGCGGAAAACAACATCCCTTTTGATGAGGGAATGACGAAGGGAATATAACTTAATTTAGTGCATAAAAACAGACCCCAGTTCCCTTCATATGTAACCGGCCAAAAGTGAAGGACATGAAGTGGTTCGTCTTCCCCCTATCACTGTCACTTCAACCCCATCGAATTGATATGGGCACAGGTTAAAGGTCATGTAGCCAGAGAAAATAAATCATTCACTCTGAAAGAAGTGGAAACACTGCTCAACGAACGTCTTCATAAAGTGGCTCCGGGAGACTGGAAAAAGGCTGTCGACCACGTGAAGAAAGAAGTAGAAGACGCTTGGGATAAAGAAGGTACTTTGGACGCAGCTATTAATGAACTTATCATTCGATTGGAAGAAGAAAGTTCTAATGAAAGTAAAGTGACTTCTGATGAACATAGTGATTGTGAAGAGTTTATGGAACGTGTTGAACTTTTGAAATAGCGTAGAACAATGTGAAAAGGTTTATATCGATATTAAGTTTTCAATATACATGTTTAAAGGCAATTGAATCCTGTTAGTAGTACTTGAAATCAAATTTTAAATTCAATTTTGACAGCAGTCGAGGGGGAATACGCAATGTGTGATAATAATGGACAATGCCCCATATCATTCTGTGCAAATCAATAAGCCTCCCACAGTTGCTAGCAGGAAGACCATGATAATGGAATGGTTGGCGGAAAACAACATCCCTTTCGATGAGGGAATGACGAAGGGAATATAACTTAATTTAGTGCATAAAAACAGACCCCAGTTCCCTTCATATGTAACCGGCCAAAAGTGAAGGACATGAAGTGGTTCGTCTTCCCCTATCACTGTCACTTCAACCCCATCGAATTGATATGGGCACAGGTTAAAGGTCATGTAGCCAGAGAAAATAAATCATTCACTCTAAAAGAAGTGGAAACACTGCTCAACGAACGTCTTCATAAAGTGGCTCCGGGAGACTGGAAAAAGGCTGTCGACCACGTGAAGAAAGAAGTAGAAGACGCTTGGGAAAAAGAAGGTACTTTGGACGCAGCTATTGATGAACTTATCATTCGATTGGAAGAAGAAAGTTCTACTGAAAGTGAAGTGACTTCTGATGAACATAGTGATCGTTAAGAGTTTATGGAAGGTGTTGAACTTTTGAAATAGCGTAGAACAATGTGAAAAGGTTTATATAGATATTAAGTTTTCAATATACATGTTTAAAGGCAATTGAATCCTGTTAGTAGTACTTTAAATCAAATTTTAAATTCAATTTTGACAGCAGTCGAGGGGGAATACGCAATGTGTGATAATAATGGACAATGCCCCATATCATTCTGTGCAAATCAATAAGCCTCCCACAGTTGCTAGCAGGAAGACCATGATAATGGAATGGTTGGCGGAAAACAACATCCCTTTTGATGAGGGAATGACGAAGGGAATATAACTTAATTTAGTGCATAAAAACAGACCCCAGTTCCCTTCATATGTAACCGGCCAAAAGTGAAGGACATGAAGTGGTTCGACTTCCCCCTATCACTGTCACTTCAACCCCATCGAATTGATATGGGCACAGGTTAAAGGTCATGTAGCCAGAGAAAATAAATCATTCACTCTAAAAGAAGTGGAAACACTGCTCAACGAACGTCTTCATAAAGTGGCTCCGGGAGACTGGAAAAAGGCTGTCGACCACGTGAAGAAAGAAGTAGAAGACGCTTGGGAAAAAGAAGGTACTTTGGACTCAGCTATTGATGAACTTATCATTCGATTGGAAGAAGAAAGTTCTACTGAAAGTGAAGTGACTTCTGATGAACATAGTGATCGTGAAGAGTTTATGGAAGGTGTTGAACTTTTGAAATAGCGTAGAACAATGTGAAAAGGTTTATATCGATATTAAGTTTTCAATATACATGTTTAAAGGCAATTGAATCCTGTTAGTAGTACTTTAAATCAAATTTTAAATTCAATTTTGACAGCAGTCGAGGGGGAATACGCAATGTGTGATAATAATGGACAATGCCCCATATCATTCTGTGCAAATCAATAAGCCTCCCACAGTTGCTAGCAGGAAGACCATGATAATGGAATGGTTGGCGGAAAACAACATCCCTTTTGATGAGGGAATGACGAAGGGAATATAACTTAATTTAGTGCATAAAAACAGACCCCAGTTCCCTTCATATGTAACCGGCCAAAAGTGAAGGACATGAAGTGGTTCGTCTTCCCCCTATCACTGTCACTTCAACCCCATCGAATTGATATGGGCACAGGTTAAAGGTCATGTAGCCAGAGAAAATAAATCATTCACTCTAAAAGAAGTGGAAACACTGCTCAACGAACGTCTTCATAAAGTGGCTCCGGGAGACTGGAAAAAGGCTGTCGACCACGTGAAGAAAGAAGTAGAAGACGCTTGGGAAAAAGAAGGTACTTTGGACGCAGCTATTGATGAACTTATCATTCGATTGGAAGAAGAAAGTTCTACTGAAAGTGAAGTGACTTCTGATGAACATAGTGATCGTGAAGAGTTTATGGAAGGTGTTGAACTTTTGAAATAGCGTAGAACAATGTGAAAAGGTTTATATCGATATTAAGTTTTCAATATACATGTTTAAAGGCAATTGAATCTTGTCAGTAGTACTTAAAATCAAAGTTTAAGTTCAATTTTGACAGCATTCGAGGGGGAATACGCAATGTGTGATATTAATGGACAATGCCCCATATCATTCTGTGCAAATCAATAAGCCTCCCACAGTTGCTAGCAGGAAGACCATGATAATGGATTGGTTGGCGGAAAACAACATCCCTTTTGATGAGGGAATGACGAAGGGAATATAACTTAATTTAGTGCATAAAAACAGACCCCAGTTCCCTTCATATGTAACCGGCCAAAAGTGAAGGACATGAAGTGGTTCGTCTTCCCCCTATCACTGTCACTTCAACCCCATCGAATTAATATGGGCACAGGTTAAAGGTCATGTAGCCAGAGAAAATAAATCATTCACTCTAAAAGAAGTGGAAACACTGCTCAACGAACGTCTTCATAAAGTGGCTCCGGGAGACTGGAAAAAGGCTGTCGACCACGTGAAGAAAGAAGTAGAAGACGCTTGGGAAAAAGAAGGTACTTTGGACGCAGCTATTGATGAACTTATCATTCAATTGGAAGAAGAAAGTTCTACTAAAAGTGAAGTGACTTCTGATGAACATAGTGATCGTGAAGAGTTTATGGAAGGTGTTGAACTTTTGAAATAGCGTAGAACAATGTGAAAAGGTTTATATCGATATTAAGTTTTCAATATACATGTTTAAAGGCAATTGAATCTTGTCAGTAGTACTTAAAATCAAAGTTTAAGTTCAATTTTGACAGCAGTCGAGGGGGAATACGCAATGTGTGATATTAATGGACAATGCCCCATATCATTCTGTGCAAATCAATAAGCCTCCCACAGTTGCTAGCAGGAAGACCATGATAATGGAATGGTTGGCGGAAAACAACATCCCTTTTGATGAGGGAATGACGAAGGGAATATAACTTAATTTAGTGCATAAAAACAGACCCCAGTTCCCTTCATATGTAACCGGCCAAAAGTGAAGGACATGAAGTGGTTCGTCTTCCCCCTATCACTGTCACTTCAACCCCATCGAATTGATATGGGCACAGGTTAAAGGTCATGTAGCCAGAGAAAATAAATCATTCACTCTAAAAGAAGTGGAAACACTGCTCAACGAACGTCTTCATAAAGTGGCTCCGGGAGACTGGAAAAAGGCTGTCGACCACGTGAAGAAAGAAGTAGAAGACGCTTGGGATAAAGAAGGTTCTTTGGACGCAGCTATTGATGAACTTATCATTCGATTGGAAGAAGAAAGTTCTAATGAAAGTAAAGTGACTTCTGATGAACATAGTGATCGTGAAGAGTTTATGGAACGTGTTGAAATTTGAAATAGCGTAGAACAATGTGAAAAGGTTTATATCGATATTAAGTTTTCAATATACATGTTTAAAGGCAATTGAATCCTGTTAGCAGTACTTTAAATCAAATTTTAAATTCAATTTTGACAGCAGTCGAGGGGGAATACGCAATGTGTGATAATAATGGACAATGCCCCATATCATTCTGTGCAAATCAATAAGCCTCCCACAGTTGCTAGCAGGAAGACCATGATAATGGAATGGTTGGCGGAAAACAACATCCCTTTTGATGAGGGAATGACGAAGGGAATATAACTTAATTTAGTGCATAAAAACAGACCCCAGTTCCCTTCATATGTAACCGGCCAAAAGTGAAGGACATGAAGTGGTTCGTCTTCCCCCTATCACTGTCACTTCAACCCCATCGAATTGATATGGGCACAGGTTAAAGGTCATGTAGCCAGAGAAAATAAATCATTCACTCTAAAAGAAGTGGAAACACTGCTCAACGAACGTCTTCATAAAGTGGCTCCGGGAGACTGGAAAAAGGCTGTCGACGTCGTGAAGAAAGAAGTAGAAGACGCTTGGGAAAAAGAAGGTACTTTGGACGCAGCTATTGATGAACTTATCATTCGATTGGAAGAAGAAAGTTCTACGGAAAGTGAAGTGACTTCTGATGAACATAGTGATCGTGAAGAGTTTATGGAAGGTGTTGAACTTTTGAAATAGCGTAGAACAATGTGAAAAGGTTTATATCGATATTAAGTTTTCAATATACATGTTTAAAGGCAATTGAATCTTGTCAGTAGTACTTTAAATCAAATTTTAAATTCAATTTTGACAGCAGTCGAGGGGGAATACGCAATGTGTGATAATAATGGACAATGCCCCATATCATTCTGTGCAAATCAATAAGCCTCCCACAGTTGCTAGCAGGAAGACCATGATAATGGAATGGTTGGCGGAAAACAACATCCCTTTTGATGAGGGAATGATGAAGGGAATATAACTTAATTTAGTGCATAAAAACAGACCACAGTTCCCTTCACATGTAACCGGCCAAAAGTGAAGGACATGAAGTGGTTCGACTTCCCCCTATCACTGTCACTTCAACCCCATCGAATTGATATGGGCACAGGTTAAAGGTCATATAGCCAGAGAAAATAAATCAATCACTCTAAAATAAGTGGAAACACTGCTCAACGAACGTCTTCATAAAGTGGCTCCGGGAGACTGGAAAAAGGCTGTCGACCACGTGAAGAAAGAAGTAGAAGACGCTTGGGAAAAAGAAGGTACTTTGGACGCAGCTATTGATGAACTTATCATTCGATTGGAAGAAGAAAGTTCTAATGAAAGTAAAGTGACTTCTGATGAACATAGTGATCGTGAAGAGTTTATGGAACGTGTTGAACTTTTGAAATAGCGTAGAACAATGTGAAAAGGTTTATATCGATATTAAGTTTTCAATATACATGTTTAAAGGCAATTGAATCTTGTCAGTAGTACTTTAAATCAAATTTCAAATTCAATTTTGACAGCAGTCGAGGGGGAATATGCAATGTGTGATATTAATGGACAATGCCCCATATCATTCTGTGCAAATCAATAAGCCTCCCACAGTTGCTAGCAGGAAGACCATGATAATGGAATGGTTGGCGGAAAACAACATCCCTTTTGATGAGGGAATGACGAAGGGAATATAACTTAATTTAGTGCATAAAAACAGACCCCAGTTCCCTTCATATGTAACCGGCCAAAAGTGAAGGACATGAAGTGGTTCGTCTTCCCCCTATCACTGTCACTTCAACCCCATCGAATTGATATGAGCACAGGTTAAAGGTCATGTAGCCAGAGAAAATAAATCATTCACTCTGAAAGAAGTGGAAACACTGCTCAACGAACGTCTTCATAAAGTGGCTCCGGGAGACTGGAAAAAGGCTGTCGACCACGTGAAGAAAGAAGTAGAAGACGCTTGGGATAAAGAAGGTACTTTGGACACAGCTATTAATGAACTTATCATTCGATTGGAAGAAGAAAGTTCTAATGAAAGTAAAGTGACTTCTGATGAACATAGTGATCGTGAAGAGTTTATGGAAGGTGTTGAACTTTTGAAATAGCGTAGAACAATGTGAAAAGGTTTATATCGATATTAAGTTTTCAATATACATGTTTAAAGGCAATTGAATCTTGTCAGTAGTACTTTAAATCAAATTTTAAATTCAATTTTGACAGCAGTCGAGGGGGAATACGCAATGTGTGATATTAATGGACAATGCCCCATATCATTCTGTGCAAATCAATAAGCCTCCCACAGTTGCTAGCAGGAAGACCATGATAATGGATTGGTTGGCGGAAAACAACATCCCTTTTGATGAGGGAATGACGAAGGGAATATAACTTAATTTAGTGCATAAAAACAGACCCCAGTTCCCTTCATATGTAACCGGCCAAAAGTGAAGGACATGAAGTGGTTCGACTTCCCCCTATCACTGTCACTTCAACCCCATCGAATTGATATGGGCACAGGTTAAAGGTCATGTAGCCAGAGAAAATAAATCATTCACTCTAAAAGAAGTGGAAACACTGCTCAACGAACGTCTTCATAAAGTGGCTCCAGGAGACTGGAAAAAGGCTGTCGACCACGTGAAGAAAGAAGTAGAAGACGCTTGGGAAAAAAAAGGTACTTAGGACGCAGCTATTGATGAACTTATCATTCGATTGGAAGAAGAAAGTTCTACTGAAAGTGAAGTGACTTCTGATGAACATAGTGATCGTGAAGAGTTTATGGAACGTGTTGAACTTTTGAAATAGCGTAGAACAATGTGAAAAGGTTTATATCGATATTAAGTTTTCAATATACATGTTTAAAGGCAATTGAATCTTGTCAGTAGTAATTTAAATCAAATTTTAAATTCAATTTTGACAGCAGTCGAGGGGGAATATGCAATGTGTGATAATAATGGACAATGTCCCATATCATTCTGTGCAAATCAATAAGCCTCCCACAGTTGCTAGCAGAAAGACCATGATAATGGAATGGTTGGCGGAAAACAACATCCCTTTTGATGAGGGAATGACGAAGGGAATATAACTTAATTTAGTGCATAAAAACAGACCCCAGTTCCCTTCATATGTAACCGGCCAAAAGTGAAGGACATGAAGTGGTTCGACTTCCCCCTATCACTGTCACTTCAACCCCATCGAATTGATATGGGCACAGGTTAAAGGTCATGTAGCCAGAGAAAATAAATCATTCACTCTAAAAGAAGTGGAAACACTGCTCAACGAACGTCTTCATAAAGTGGCTCCGGGAGACTGGAAAAAGGCTGTCGACCACGTGAAGAAAGAAGTAGAAGACGCTTGGGAAAAAGAAGGTACTTTGGACGCAGCTATTGATGAACTTATCATTCGATTGGAAGAAGAAAGTTCTACTGAAAGTGAAGTGACTTCTGATGAACATAGTGATCGTGAAGAGTTTATGGAAGGTGTTGAACTTTTGAAATAGCGTAGAACAATGTGAAAAGGTTTATATCGATATTAAGTTTTCAATATACATGTTTAAAGGCAATTGAATCCTGTTAGTAGTACTTGAAATCAAATTTTAAATTCAATTTTGACAGCAGTCGAGGGGGAATACGCAATGTGTGATAATAATGGACAATGCCCCATATCATTCTGTGCAAATCAATAAGCCTCCCACAGTTGCTAGCAGGAAGACCATGATAATGGAATGGTTGGCGGAAAACAACATCCCTTTCGATGAGGGAATGACGAAGGGAATATAACTTAATTTAGTGCATAAAAACAGACCCCAGTTCCCTTCATATGTAACCGGCCAAAAGTGAAGGACATGAAGTGGTTCGACTTCCCCCTATCACTGTCACTTCAACCCCATCGAATTGATATGGGCACAGGTTAAAGGTCATGTAGCCAGAGAAAATAAATCATTCACTCTAAAAGAAGTGGAAACACTGCTCAACGAACGTCTTCATAAAGTGGCTCCAGGAGACTGGAAAAAGGCTGTCGACCACGTGAAGAAAGAAGTAGAAGACGCTTGGGAAAAAGAAGGTACTTAGGACGCAGCTATTGATGAACTAATCATTCGATTGGAAGAAGAAAGTTCTACTGAAAGTGAAGTGACTTCTGATGAACATAGTGATCGTGAAGAGTTTATGGAACGTGTTGAACTTTTGAAATAGCGTAGAACAATGTGAAAAGGTTTATATCGATATTAAGTTTTCAATATACATGTTTAAAGGCAATTGAATCTTGTCAGTAGTAATTTAAATCAAATTTTAAATTCAATTTTGACAGCAGTCGAGGGGGAATATGCAATGTGTGATAATAATGGACAATGTCCCATATCATTCTGTGCAAATCAATAAGCCTCCCACAGTTGCTAGCAGAAAGACCATGATAATGGAATGGTTGGCGGAAAACAACATCCCTTTTGATGAGGGAATGACGAAGGGAATATAACTTAATTTAGTGCATAAAAACAGACCCCAGTTCCCTTCATATGTAACCGGCCAAAAGTGAAGGACATGAAGTGGTTCGACTTCCCCCTATCACTGTCACTTCAACCCCATCGAATTGATATGGGCACAGGTTAAAGGTCATGTAGCCAGAGAAAATAAATCATTCACTCTAAAAGAAGTGGAAACACTGCTCAACGAACGTCTTCATAAAGTGGCTCCGGGAGACTGGAAAAAGGCTGTCGACCACGTGAAGAAAGAAGTAGAAGACGCTTGGGAAAAAGAAGGTACTTTGGACGCAGCTATTGATGAACTTATCATTCGATTGGAAGAAGAAAGTTCTACTGAAAGTGAAGTGACTTCTGATGAACATAGTGATCGTGAAGAGTTTATGGAAGGTGTTGAACTTTTGAAATAGCGTAGAACAATGTGAAAAGGTTTATATCGATATTAAGTTTTCAATATACATGTTTAAAGGCAATTGAATCCTGTTAGTAGTACTTGAAATCAAATTTTAAATTCAATTTTGACAGCAGTCGAGGGGGAATACGCAATGTGTGATAATAATGGACAATGCCCCATATCATTCTGTGCAAATCAATAAGCCTCCCACAGTTGCTAGCAGGAAGACCATGATAATGGAATGGTTGGCGGAAAACAACATCCCTTTCGATGAGGGAATGACGAAGGGAATATAACTTAATTTAGTGCATAAAAACAGACCCCAGTTCCCTTCATATGTAACCGGCCAAAAGTGAAGGACATGAAGTGGTTCGTCTTCCCCCTATCACTGTCACTTCAACCCCATCGAATTGATATGGGCACAGGTTAAAGGTCATGTAGCCAGAGAAAATAAATCATTCACTCTAAAAGAAGTGGAAACACTGCTCAACGAACGTCTTCATAAAGTGGCTCCGGGAGACTGGAAAAAGGCTGTCGACCACGTGAAGAAAGAAGTAGAAGACGCTTGGGAAAAAGAAGGTACTTTGGACGCAGCTATTGATGAACTTATCATTCGATTGGAAGAAGAAAGTTCTAATGAAAGTAAAGTGACTTCTGATGAACATAGTGATCGTGAAGAGTTTATGGAACGTGTTGAACTTTTGAAATAGCGTAGAACAATGTGAAAAGGTTTATATCGATATTAAGTTTTCAATATACATGTTTAAAGGCAATTGAATCCTGTTAGTAGTACTTGAAATCAAATTTTAAATTCAATTTTGACAGCAGTCGAGGGGGAATACGCAATGTGTGATAATAATGGACAATGCCCCATATCATTCTGTGCAAATCAATAAGCCTCCCACAGTTGCTAGCAGGAAGACCATGATAATGGAATGGTTGGCGGAAAACAACATCCCTTTTGATGAGGGAATGACGAAGGGAATATAACTTAATTTAGTGCATAAAAACAGACCCCAGTTCCCTTCATATGTAACCGGCCAAAAGTGAAGGACATGAAGTGGTTCGTCTTCCCCCTATCACTGTCACTTCAACCCCATCGAATTGATATGGGCACAGGTTAAAGGTCATGTAGCCAGAGAAAATAAATCATTCACTCTAAAAGAAGTGGAAACACTGCTCAACGAACGTCTTCATAAAGTGGCTCCGGGAGACTGGAAAAAGGCTGTCGACCACGTGAAGAAAGAAGTAGAAGACGCTTGGGAAAAAGAAGGTACTTTGGACGCAGCTATTGATGAACTTATCATTCGATTGGAAGAAGAAAGTTCTAATGAAAGTAAAGTGACTTCTGATGAACATAGTGATCGTGAAGAGTTTATGGAACGTGTTGAACTTTTGAAATAGCGTAGAACAATGTGAAAAGGTTTATATCGATATTAAGTTTTCAATATACATGTTTAAAGGCAATTGAATCTTGTCAGTAGTACTTTAAATCAAATTTTAAATTCAATTTTGACAGCAGTCGAGGGGGAATATGCAATGTGTGATATTAATGGACAATGCCCCATATCATTCTGTGCAAATCAATAAGCCTCCCACAGTTGCTAGCAGGAAGACCATGATAATGGAATGGTTGGCGGAAAACAACATCCCTTTTGATGAGGGAATGACGAAGGGAATATAACTTAATTTAGTGCATAAAAACAGACCCCAGTTCCCTTCATATGTAACCGGCCAAAAGTGAAGGACATGAAGTGGTTCGTCTTCCCCCTATCACTGTCACTTCAACCCCATCGAATTGATATGGGCACAGGTTAAAGGTCATGTAGCCAGAGAAAATAAATCATTCACTCTGAAAGAAGTGGAAACACTGCTCAACGAACGTCTTCATAAAGTGGCTCCGGGAGACTGGAAAAAGGCTGTCGACCACGTGAAGAAAGAAGTAGAAGACGCTTGGGATAAAGAAGGTACTTTGGACACAGCTATTAATGAACTTATCATTCGATTGGAAGAAGAAAGTTCTAATGAAAGTAAAGTGACTTCTGATGAACATAGTGATCGTGAAGAGTTTATGGAAGGTGTTGAACTTTTGAAATAGCGTAGAACAATGTGAAAAGGTTTATATCGATATTAAGTTTTCAATATACATGTTTAAAGGCAATTGAATCTTGTCAGTAGTACTTTAAATCAAATTTTAAATTCAATTTTGACAGCAGTCGAGGGGGAATACGCAATGTGTGATATTAATGGACAATGCCCCATATCATTCTGTGCAAATCAATAAGCCTCCCACAGTTGCTAGCAGGAAGACCATGATAATGGATTGGTTGGCGGAAAACAACATCCCTTTTGATGAGGGAATGACGAAGGGAATATAACTTAATTTAGTGCATAAAAACAGACCCCAGTTCCCTTCATATGTAACCGGCCAAAAGTGAAGGACATGAAGTGGTTCGTCTTCCCCCTATCACTGTCACTTCAACCCCATCGAATTGATATGGGCACAGGTTAAAGGTCATGTAGCCAGAGAAAATAAATCATTCACTCTAAAAGAAGTGGAAACACTGCTCAACGAACGTCTTCATAAAGTGGCTCCGGGAGACTGGAAAAAGGCTGTCGACCACGTGAAGAAAGAAGTAGAAGACGCTTGGGAAAAAGAAGGTACTTAGGACGCAGCTATTGATGAACTTATCATTCGATTGGAAGAAGAAAGTTCTAATGAAAGTAAAGTGACTTCTGATGAACATAGTGATCGTGAAGAGTTTATGGAACGTTTTGAACTTTTGAAATAGCGTAGAACAATGTGAAAAGGTTTATATCGATATTAAGTTTTCAATATACATGTTTAAAGGCAATTGAATCCTGTTAGCAGTACTTTAAATCAAATTTTAAATTCAATTTTGACAGCAGTCGAGGGGGAATACGCAATGTGTGATAATAATGGACAATGCCCCATATCATTCTGTGCAAATCAATAAGCCTCCCACAGTTGCTAGCAGGAAGACCATGATAATGGAATGGTTGGCGGAAAACAACATCCCTTTTGATGAGGGAATGACGAAGGGAATATAACTTAATTTAGTGCATAAACACAGACCCCAGTTCCCTTCATATGTAACCGGCCAAAAGTGAAGGACATGAAGTGGTTCGTCTTCCCCCTATCACTGTCACTTCAACCCCATCGAATTGATATGGGCACAGGTAAAAGGTCATGTAGCCAGAGAAAATAAATCATTCACTCTGAAAGAAGTGGAAACACTGCTCAACGAACGTCTTCATAAAGTGGCTCCGGGAGACTGGAAAAAGGCTGTCGACCACGTGAAGAAAGAAGTAGAAGACGCTTGGGAAAAAGAAGGTACTTAGGACGCAGCTATTGATGAACTTATCATTCGATTGGAAGAAGAAAGTTCTAATGAAAGTAAAGTGACTTCTGATGAACATAGTGATCGTGAAGAGTTTATGGAACGTTTTGAACTTTTGAAATAGCGTAGAACAATGTGAAAAGGTTTATATCGATATTAAGTTTTCAATATACATGTTTAAAGGCAATTGAATCCTGTTAGCAGTACTTTAAATCAAATTTTAAATTCAATTTTGACAGCAGTCGAGGGGGAATACGCAATGTGTGATAATAATGGACAATGCCCCATATCATTCTGTGCAAATCAATAAGCCTCCCACAGTTGCTAGCAGGAAGACCATGATAATGGAATGGTTGACGGAAAACAACATCCCTTTTGATGAGGGAATGACGAAGGGAATATAACTTAATTTAGTGCATAAACACAGACCCCAGTTCCCTTCATATGTAACCGGCCAAAAGTGAAGGACATGAAGTGGTTCGTCTTCCCCCTATCACTGTCACTTCAACCCCATCGAATTGATATGGGCACAGGTTAAAGGTCATGTAGCCAGAGAAAATAAATCATTCACTCTGAAAGAAGTGGAAACACTGCTCAACGAACGTCTTCATAAAGTGGCTCCGGGAGACTGGAAAAAGGCTGTCGACCACGTGAAGAAAGAAGTAGAAGACGCTTGGGAAAAAGAAGGTACTTTGGACGCAGCTATTGATGAACTTATCATTCAATTGGAAGAAGAAAGTTCTACTGAAAGTGAAGTGACTTCTGATGAACATAGTGATCGTGAAGAGTTTATGGAAGGTGTTGAACTTTTGAAATAGCGTAGAACAATGTGAAAAGGTTTATATCGATATTAAGTTTTCAATATACATGTTTAAAGGCAATTGAATCCTGTTAGCAGTACTTTAAATCAAATTTTAAATTCAATTTTGACAGCAGTCGAGGGGGAATACGCAATGTGTGATAATAATGGACAATGCCCCATATCATTCTGTGCAAATCAATAAGCCTCCCACAGTTGCTAGCAGGAAGACCATGATAATGGATTGGTTGGCGGAAAACAACATCCCTTTTGATGAGGGAATGACGAAGGGAATATAACTTAATTTAGTGCATAAAAACAGACCCCAGTTCCCTTCATATGTAACCGGCCAAAAGTGAAGGACATGAAGTGGTTCGTCTTCCCCCTATCACTGTCACTTCAACCCCATCGAATTGATATGGGCACAGGTTAAAGGTCATGTAGCCAGAGAAAATAAATCATTCACTCTAAAAGAAGTGGAAACACTGCTCAACGAACGTCTTCATAAAGTGGCTCCGGGAGACTGGAAAAAAACTGTCGACCACGTGAAGAAAGAAGTAGAAGACGCTTGGGAAAAAGAAGGTACTTAGGACGCAGCTATTGATGAACTTATCATTCGATTGGAAGAAGAAAGTTCTACTGAAATGGAAGTGACTTCAGATGAACATAGTGATCGTGAAGAGTTTATGGAAGGTGTTGAACTTTTGAAATAGCGTAGAACAATGTGAAAAGGTTTATATCGATATTAAGTTTTCAATATACATGTTTAAAGGCAATTGAATCTTGTCAGTAGTACTTAAAATCAAAGTTTAAGTTCAATTTTGACAGCAGTCGAGGGGGAATACGCAATGTGTGATATTAATGGACAATGCCCCATATCATTCTGTGCAAATCAATAAGCCTCCCACAGTTGCTAGCAGGAAGACCATGATAATGGATTGGTTGGCGGAAAACAACATCCCTTTTGATGAGGGAATGAGGAAGGGAATATAACTTAATTTAGTGCATAAAAACAGACCCCAGTTCCCTGGCCAAAAGTGAAGGACATGAAGTGGTTCGTCTTCCCCCTATCACTGTCACTTCAACCCCATCGAATTGATATGGGCACAGGTTAAAGGTCATGTAGCCAGAGAAATAAATCATTCACTCTGAAAGAAGTGGAAACACTGCTCAACGAACGTCTTCATAAAGTGGCTCCGGGAGACTGGAAAAAGGCTGTCGACCACGTGAAGAAAGAAGTAGAAGACGCTTGGGATAAAGAAGGTACTTTGGACGCAGCTATTGATGAACTTATCATTCGATTGGAAGAAGAAAGTTCTAATGAAAGTAAAGTGACTTCTGATGAACATAGTGATCGTGAAGAGTTTATGGAACGTGTTGAACTTTTGAAATAGCGTAGAACAATGTGAAAAGGTTTATATCGATATTAAGTTTTCAATATACATGTTTAAAGGCAATTGAATCCTGTTAGCAGTACTTTAAATCAAATTTTAAATTCAATTTTGACAGCAGTCGAGGGGGAATACGCAATGTGTGATAATAATGGACAATGCCCCATATCATTCTGTGCAAATCAATAAGCCTCCCACAGTTGCTAGCAGGAAGACCATGATAATGGATTGGTTGGCGGAAAACAACATCCCTTTTGATGAGGGAATGACGAAGGGAATATAACTTAATTTAGTGCATAAAAACAGACCCCAGTTCCCTTCATATGTAACCGGCCAAAAGTGAAGGACATGAAGTGGTTCGTCTTCCCCCTATCACTGTCACTTCAACCCCATCGAATTGATATGGGCACAGGTTAAAGGTCATGTAGCCAGAGAAAATAAATCATTCACTCTGAAAGAAGTGGAAACACTGCTCAACGAACGTCTTCATAAAGTGGCTCCGGGAGACTGGAAAAAGGCTGTCGACCACGTGAAGAAAGAAGTAGAAGACGCTTGGGATAAAGAAGGTACTTTGGACGCAGCTATTAATGAACTTATCATTCGATTGGAAGAAGAAAGTTCTAATGAAAGTAAAGTGACTTCTGATGAACATAGTGATCGTGAAGAGTTTATGGAACGTGTTGAACTTTTGAAATAGCGTAGAACAATGTGAAAAGGTTTATATCGATATTAAGTTTTCAATATACATGTTTAAAGGCAATTGAATCCTGTTAGCAGTACTTTAAATCAAATTTTAAATTCAATTTTGACAGCAGTCGAGGGGGAATACGCAATGTGTGATAATAATGGACAATGCCCCATATCATTCTGTGCAAATCAATAAGCCTCCCACAGTTGCTAGCAGGAAGACCATGATAATGGAATGGTTGGCGGAAAACAACATCCCTTTTGATGAGGGAATGACGAAGGGAATATAACTTAATTTAGTGCATAAAAACAGACCCCAGTTCCCTTCATATGTAACCGGCCAAAAGTGAAGGACATGAAGTGGTTCATCTTCCCCCTATCACTGTCACTTCAACCCCATCGAATTGATATGGGCACAGGTTAAAGGTCATGTAGCCAGAGAAAATAAATCATTCACTCTAAAAGAAGTGGAAACACTGCTCAACGAACGTCTTCATAAAGTGGCTCCGGGAGACTGGAAAAAGGCTGTCGACCACGTGAAAAAAGAAGTAGAAGACGCTTGGGAAAAAGAAGATACTTTGGACGCAGCTATTGATGAACTTATCATTCGATTGGAAGAAGAAAGTTCTACTGAAAGTGAAGTGACTTCTGATGAACAAAGTGATCGTGAAGAGTTTATGGAAGGTGTTGAACTTTTGAAATAGCGTAGAACAATGTGAAAAGGTTTATATCGATATTAAGTTTTCAATATACATGTTTAAAGGCAATTGAATCTTGTCAGTAGTACTTAAAATCAAATTTTAAGTTCAATTTTGACAGCAGTCGAGGGGGAATACGCAATGTGTGATATTAATGGACAATGCCCCATATCATTCTGTGCAAATCAATAAGCCTCCTACAGTTGCTAGCAGGAAGACCATGATAATGGAATGGTTGGCGGAAAACAACATCCCTTTTGATGAGGGAATGACGAAGGGAATATAACTTAATTTAGTGCATAAAAACAGACCCCAGTTCCCTTCATATGTAACCGGCCAAAAGTGAAGGACATGAAGTGGTTCGTCTTCCCCCTATCACTGTCACTTCAACCCCATCGAATTGATATGGGCACAGGTTAAAGGTCATGTAGCCAAAGAAAATAAATCATTCACTCTAAAAGAAGTGGAAACACTGCTCAACGAACGCCTTCATAAAGTGGCTCCGGGAGACTGAAAAAGGCTGTCGACCACGTGAAGAAAGAAGTAGAAGACGCTTGGGAAAAAGAAGGTACTTTGGACGCAGCTATTGATGAACTTATCATTCGATTGGAAAAAGAAAGTTCTACTGAAAGTGAAGTGACTTCTGATGAACATAGTGATCGTGAAGAGTTTATGGAAGGTGTTGAACTTTTGAAATAGCGTAGAACAATGTGAAAAGGTTTATATCGATATTAGGTTTTCAATATACATGTTTAAAGGCAATTGAATCTTGTCAGTAGTACTTAAAATCAAAGTTTAAGTTCAATTTTGACAGCAGTCGAGGGGGAATACGCAATGTGTGATATTAATGGACAATGCCCCATATCATTCTGTGCAAATCAATAAGCCTCCCACAGTTGCTAGCAGGAAGACCATGATAATGGATTGGTTGGCGGAAAACAACATCCCTTTTGATGAGGGAATGACGAAGGGAATATAACTTAATTTAGTGCATAAAAACAGACCCCAGTTCCCTTCATATGTAACCGGCCAAAAGTGAAGGACATGAAGTGGTTCGTCTTCCCCCTATCACTGTCACTTCAACCCCATCGAATTGATATGGGCACAGGTTAATGGTCATGTAGCCAGAGAAAATAAATCATTCACTCTGAAAGAAGTGGAAACACTGCTCAACGAACGTCTTCATAAAGTGGCTCCGGGAGACTGGAAAAAGGCTGTCGACCACGTGAAGAAAGAAGTAGAAGACGCTTGGGATAAAGAAGGTACTTTGGACGCAGCTATTAATGAACTTATCATTCGATTGGAAGAAGAAAGTTCTAATGAAAGTAAAGTGACTTCTGATGAACATAGTGATCGTGAAGAGTTTATGGAACGTGTTGAACTTTTGAAATAGCGTAGAACAATGTGAAAAGGTTTATATCGATATTAAGTTTTCAATATACATGTTTAAAGGCAATTGAATCCTGTTAGCAGTACTTTAAATCAAATTTTAAATTCAATTTTGAGAGCAGTCGAGGGGGAATACGCAATGTGTGATATTAATGGACAATGCCCCATATCATTCTGTGCAAATCAATAAGCCTCCCACAGTTGCTAGCAGGAAGACCATGATAATCGAATGGTTGGCGGAAAACAACATCCCTTTTGATGAGGGAATGACGAAGGGAATATAACTTAATTTAGTGCATAAAAACAGACCCCAGTTCCCTTCATATGTAACCGGCCAAAAGTGAAGGACATGAAGTGGTTCGTCTTCCCCCTATCACTGTCACTTCAACCCCATCGAATTGATATGGGCACAGGTTAAAGGTCATGTAGCCAGAGAAAATAAATCATTCACTCTAAAAGAAGTGGAAACACTGCTCAACGAACGTCTTCATAAAGTGGCTCCGGGAGACTGGAAAAAGGCTGTCGACCACGTGAAGAAAGAAGTAGAAGACGCTTGGGAAAAAGAAGGTACTTTGGACGCAGCTATTGATGAACTTATCATTCGATTGGAAGAAGAAAGTTCTACTGAAAGTGAAGTGACTTCTGATGAACAAAGTGATCGTGAAGAGTTTATGGAAGGTGTTGAACTTTTGAAATAGCGTAGAACAATGTGAAAAGGTTTATATCGATATTAAGTTTTCAATATACATGTTTAAAGGCAATTGAATCTTGTCAGTAGTACTTAAAATCAAATTTTAAGTTCAATTTTGACAGCAGTCGAGGGGGAATACGCAATGTGTGATATTAATGGACAATGCCCCATATCATTCTGTGCAAATCAATAAGCCTCCTACAGTTGCTAGCAGGAAGACCATGATAATGGAATGGTTGGCGGAAAACAACATCCCTTTTGATGAGGGAATGACGAAGGGAATATAACTTAATTTAGTGCATAAAAACAGACCCCAGTTCCCTTCATATGTAACCGGGCAAAAGTGAAGGACATGAAGTGGTTCGTCTTCCCCCTATCACTGTCACTTCAACCCCATCGAATTGATATGGGCACAGGTTAAAGGTCATGTAGCCAAAGAAAATAAATCATTCACTCTAAAAGAAGTGGAAACACTGCTCAACGAACGCCTTCATAAAGTGGCTCCGGGAGACTGAAAAAGGCTGTCGACCACGTGAAGAAAGAAGTAGAAGACGCTTGGGAAAAAGAAGGTACTTTGGTCGCAGCTATTGATGAACTTATCATTCGATTGGAAAAAGAAAGTTCTACTGAAAGTGAAGTGACTTCTGATGAACATAGTGATCGTGAAGAGTTTATGGAAGGTGTTGAACTTTTGAAATAGCGTAGAACAATGTGAAAAGGTTTATATCGATATTAAGTTTTCAATATACATGTTTAAAGGCAATTGAATCTTGTCAGTAGTACTTAAAATCAAAGTTTAAGTTCAATTTTGACAGCAGTCGAGGGGGAATACGCAATGTGTGATATCAATGGACAATGCCCCATATCATTCTGTGCAAATCAATAAGCCTCCCACAGTTGCTAGCAGGAAGACCATGATAATGGATTGGTTGGCGGAAAACAACATCCCTTTTGATGAGGGAATGACGAAGGGAATATAACTTAATTTAGTGCATAAAAACAGACCCCAGTTCCCTTCATATGTAACCGGCCAAAAGTGAAGGACATGAAGTGGTTCGTCTTCCCCCTATCACTGTCACTTCAACCCCATCGAATTGATATGGGCACAGGTTAAAGGTCATGTAGCCAGAGAAAATAAATCATTCACTCTGAAAGAAGTGGAAACACTGCTCAACGAACGTCTTCATAAAGTGGCTCCGGGAGACTGGAAAAAGGCTGTCGACCACGTGAAGAAAGAAGTAGAAGACGCTTGGGATAAAGAAGGTACTTTGGACGCAGCTATTAATGAACTTATCATTCGATTGGAAGAAGAAAGTTCTAATGAAAGTAAAGTGACTTCTGATGAACATAGTGATCGTGAAGAGTTTATGGAACGTGTTGAACTTTTGAAATAGCGTAGAACAATGTGAAAAGGTTTATATCGATATTAAGTTTTCAATATACATGTTTAAAGGCAATTGAATCCTGTTAGCAGTACTTTAAATCAAATTTTAAATTCAATTTTGACAGCAGTCGAGGGGGAATACGCAATGTGTGATAATAATGGACAATGCCCCATATCATTCTGTGCAAATCAATAAGCCTCCCACAGTTGCTAGCAGGAAGACCATGATAATGGATTGGTTGGCGGAAAACAACATCCCTTTTGATGAGGGAATGACGAAGGGAATATAACTTAATTTAGTGCATAAAAACAGACCCCAGTTCCCTTCATATGTAACCGGCCAAAAGTGAAGGACATGAAGTGGTTCGTCTTCCCCCTATCACTGTCACTTCAACCCCATCGAATTGATATGGGCACAGGTTAAAGGTCATGTAGCCAGAGAAAATAAATCATTCACTCTAAAAGAAGTGGAAACACTGCTCAACGAACGTCTTCATAAAGTGGCTCCGGGAGACTGGAAAAAGGCTGTCGACCACGTGAAGAAAGAAGTAGAAGACGCTTGGGAAAAAGAAGGTACTTAGGACGCAGCTATTGATGAACTTATCATTCGATTGGAAAAAGAAAGTTCTACTGAAAGTGAAGTGACTTCTGATGAACAAAGTGATCGTGAAGAGTTTATGGAAGGTGTTGAACTTTTGAAATAGCGTAGAACAATGTGAAAAGGTTTATATCGATATTAAGTTTTCAATATACATGTTTAAAGGCAATTGAATCTTGTCAGTAGTACTTAAAATCAAAGTTTAAGTTCAATTTTGACAGCAGTCGAGGGGGAATACGCAATGTGTGATATTAATGGACAATGCCCCATATCATTCTGTGCAAATCAATAAGCCTCCCACAGTTGCTAGCAGGAAGACCATGATAATGGATTGGTTGGCGGAAAACAACATCCCTTTTGATGAGGGAATGACGAAGGGAATATAACTTAATTTAGTGCATAAAAACAGACCCCAGTTCCCTTCATATGTAACCGGCCAAAAGTGAAGGACATGAAGTGGTTCGTCTTCCCCCTATCACTGTCACTTCAACACCATCGAATTGATATGGGCACAGGTTAAAGGTCATGTAGCCAGAGAAATAAATCATTCACTCTGAAAGAAGTGGAAACACTGCTCAACGAACGTCTTCATAAAGTGGCTCCGGGAGACTGGAAAAAGGCTGTCGACCACGTGAAGAAAGAAGTAGAAGACGCTTGGGATAAAGAAGGTACTTTGGACGCAGCTATTGATGAACTTATCATTCGATTGGAAAAAGAAAGTTCTACTGAAAGTGAAGTGACTTCTGATGAACATAGTGATCGTGAAGAGTTTATGGAAGGTGTTGAACTTTTGAAATAGCGTAGAACAATGTGAAAAGGTTTATATCGATATTAAGTTTTCAATATACATGTTTAAAGGCAATTGAATCTTGTCAGTAGTACTTAAAATCAAAGTTTAAATTCAATTTTGACAGCAGTCGAGGGGGAATACGCAATGTGTGATAATAATGGACAATGCCCCATATCATTCTGTGCAAATCAATAAGCCTCCCACAGTTGCTAGCAGGAAGACCATGATAATGGATTGGTTGGCGGAAAACAACATCCCTTTTGATGAGGGAATGACGAAGGGAATATAACTTAATTTAGTGCATAAAAACAGACCCCAGTTCCCTTCATATGTAACCGGCCAAAAGTGAAGGACATGAAGTGGTTCGTCTTCCCCCTATCACTGTCACTTCAACCCCATCGAATTGATATGGGCACAGGTTAAAGGTCATGTAGCCAGAGAAAATAAATCATTCACTCTGAAAGAAGTGGAAACACTGCTCAACGAACGTCTTCATAAAGTGGCTCCGGGAGACTGGAAAAAGGCTGTCGACCACGTGAAGAAAGAAGTAGAAGACGCTTGGGATAAAGAAGGTACTTTGGACGCAGCTATTAATGAACTTATCATTCGATTGGAAGAAGAAAGTTCTAATGAAAGTAAAGTGACTTCTGATGAACATAGTGATCGTGAAGAGTTTATGGAACGTGTTGAACTTTTGAAATAGCGTAGAACAATGGAAAAGGTTTATATCGATATTAAGTTTTCAATATACATGTTTAAAGGCAATTGAATCCTGTTAGCAGTACTTTAAATCAAATTTTAAATTCAATTTTGACAGCAGTCGAGGGGGAATACGCAATGTGTGATAATAATGGACAATGCCCCATATCATTCTGTGCAAATCAATAAGCCTCCCACAGTTGCTAGCAGGAAGACCATGATAATGGAATGGTTGGCGGAAAACAACATCCCTTTTGATGAGGGAATGACGAAGGGAATATAACTTAATTTAGTGCATAAAAACAGACCCCAGTTCCCTTCATATGTAACCGGCCAAAAGTGAAGGACATGAAGTGGTTCATCTTCCCCCTATCACTGTCACTTCAACCCCATCGAATTGATATGGGCACAGGTTAAAGGTCATGTAGCCAGAGAAAATAAATCATTCACTCTAAAAGAAGTGGAAACACTGCTCAACGAACGTCTTCATAAAGTGGCTCCGGGAGACTGGAAAAAGGCTGTCGACCACGTGAAGAAAGAAGTAGAAGACGCTTGGGATAAAGAAGATACTTTGGACGCAGCTATTGATGAACTTATCATTCGATTGGAAGAAGAAAGTTCTACTGAAAGTGAAGTGACTTCTGATGAACAAAGTGATCGTGAAGAGTTTATGGAAGGTGTTGAACTTTTGAAATAGCGTAGAACAATGTGAAAAGGTTTATATCGATATTAAGTTTTCAATATACATGTTTAAAGGCAATTGAATCTTGTCAGTAGTACTTAAAATCAAATTTTAAGTTCAATTTTGACAGCAGTCGAGGGGGAATACGCAATGTGTGATATTAATGGACAATGCCCCATATCATTCTGTGCAAATCAATAAGCCTCCTACAGTTGCTAGCAGGAAGACCATGATAATGGAATGGTTGGCGGAAAACAACATCCCTTTTGATGAGGGAATGACGAAGGGAATATAACTTAATTTAGTGCATAAAAACAGACCCCAGTTCCCTTCATATGTAACCGGCCAAAAGTGAAGGACATGAAGTGGTTCGTCTTCCCCCTATCACTGTCACTTCAACCCCATCGAATTGATATGGGCACAGGTTAAAGGTCATGTAGCCAAAGAAAATAAATCATTCACTCTAAAAGAAGTGGAAACACTGCTCAACGAACGCCTTCATAAAGTGGCTCCGGGAGACTGAAAAAGGCTGTCGACCACGTGAAGAAAGAAGTAGAAGACGCTTGGGAAAAAGAAGGTACTTTGGACGCAGCTATTGATGAACTTATCATTCGATTGGAAAAAGAAAGTTCTACTGAAAGTGAAGTGACTTCTGATGAACATAGTGATCGTGAAGAGTTTATGGAAGGTGTTGAACTTTTGAAATAGCGTAGAACAATGTGAAAAGGTTTATATCGATATTAAGTTTTCAATATACATGTTTAAAGGCAATTGAATCTTGTCAGTAGTACTTTAAATCAAATTTTAAATTCAATTTTGACAGCAGTCGAGGGGGAATACGCAATGTGTGATATTAATGGACAATGCCCCATATCATTCTGTGCAAATCAATAAGCCTCCCACAGTTGCTAGCAGGAAGACCATGATAATGGAATGGTTGGCGGAAAACAACATCCCTTTCGATGAGGGAATGACGAAGGGAATATAACTTAATTTAGTGCATAAAAACAGACCCCAGTTCCCTTCATATGTAACCGGCCAAAAGTGAAGGACATGAAGTGGTTCGTCTTCCCCCTATCACTGTCACTTCAACCCCATCGAATTGATATGGGCACAGGTTAAAGGTCATGTAGCCAGAGAAAATAAATCATTCACTCTAAAAGAAGTGGAAACACTGCTCAACGAACGTCTTCATAAAGTGGCTCCGGGAGACTGGAAAAAGGCTGTCGACCACGTGAAGAAAGAAGTAGAAGACGCTTGGGAAAAAGAAGGTACTTTGGACGCAGCTATTGATGAACTTATCATTCGATTGGAAGAAGAAAGTTCTAATGAAAGTAAAGTGACTTCTGATGAACATAGTGATCGTGAAGAGTTTATGGAACGTGTTGAACTTTTGAAATAGCGTAGAACAATGTGAAAAGGTTTATATCGATATTAAGTTTTCAATATACATGTTTAAAGGCAATTGAATCCTGTTAGTAGTACTTGAAATCAAATTTTAAATTCAATTTTGACAGCAGTCGAGGGGGAATACGCAATGTGTGATAATAATGGACAATGCCCCATATCATTCTGTGCAAATCAATAAGCCTCCCACAGTTGCTAGCAGGAAGACCATGATAATGGAATGGTTGGCGGAAAACAACATCCCTTTTGATGAGGGAATGACGAAGGGAATATAACTTAATTTAGTGCATAAAAACAGACCCCAGTTCCCTTCATATGTAACCGGCCAAAAGTGAAGGACATGAAGTGGTTCGTCTTCCCCCTATCACTGTCACTTCAACCCCATCGAATTGATATGGGCACAGGTTAAAGGTCATGTAGCCAGAGAAAATAAATCATTCACTCTGAAAGAAGTGGAAACACTGCTCAACGAACGTCTTCATAAAGTGGCTCCGGGAGACTGGAAAAAGGCTGTCGACCACGTGAAGAAAGAAGTAGAAGACGCTTGGGAAAAAGAAGGTACTTTGGACGCAGCTATTGATGAACTTATCATTCGATTGGAAGAAGAAAGTTCTAATGAAAGTAAAGTGACTTCTGATGAACATAGTGATCGTGAAGAGTTTATGGAACGTGTTGAACTTTTGAAATAGCGTAGAACAATGTGAAAAGGTTTATATCGATATTAAGTTTTCAATATACATGTTTAAAGGCAATTGAATCTTGTCAGTAGTACTTTAAATCAAATTTTAAGTTCAATTTTGACAGCAGTCGAGGGGGAATACGCAATGTGTGATATTAATGGACAATGCCCCATATCATTCTGTGCAAATCAATAAGCCTCCTACAGTTGCTAGCAGGAAGACCATGATAATGGAATGGTTGGCGGAAAACAACATCCCTTTTGATGAGGGAATGACGAAGGGAATATAACTTAATTTAGTGCATAAAAACAGACCCCAGTTCCCTTCATATGTAACCGGCCAAAAGTGAAGGACATGAAGTGGTTCGTCTTCCCCCTATCACTGTCACTTCAACCCCATCGAATTGATATGGGCACAGGTTAAAGGTCATGTAGCCAGAGAAAATAAATCATTCACTCTGAAAGAAGTGGAAACACTGCTCAACGAACGTCTTCATAAAGTGGCTCCGGGAGACTGGAAAAAGGCTGTCGACCACGTGAAGAAAGAAGTAGAAGACGCTTGGGATAAAGAAGGTACTTTGGACGCAGCTATTAATGAACTTATCATTCGATTGGAAGAAGAAAGTTCTAATGAAAGTAAAGTGACTTCTGATGAACATAGTGATCGTGAAGAGTTTATGGAACGTGTTGAACTTTTGAAATAGCGTAGAACAATGTGAAAAGGTTTATATCGATATTAAGTTTTCAATATACATGTTTAAAGGCAATTGAATCCTGTTAGCAGTACTTTAAATCAAATTTTAAATTCAATTTTGACAGCAGTCGAGGGGGAATACGCAATGTGTGATATTAATGGACAATGCCCCATATCATTCTGTGCAAATCAATAAGCCTCCCACAGTTGCTAGCAGGAAGACCATGATAATGGATTGGTTGGCGGAAAACAACATCCCTTTTGATGAGGGAATGACGAAGGGAATATAACTTAATTTAGTGCATAAAAACAGACCCCAGTTCCCTTCATATTTAACCGGCCAAAAGTGAAGGACATGAAGTGGTTCGTCTTCCCCCTATCACTGTCACTTCAACCCCATCGAATTGATATGGGCACAGGTTAAAGGTCATGTAGCCAGAGAAAATAAATCATTCACTCTAAAAGAAGTGGAAACACTGCTCAACGAACGTCTTCATAAAGTGGCTCCGGGAGACTGGAAAAAGGCTGTCGACCACGTGAAGAAAGAAGTAGAAGACGCTTGGGAAAAAGAAGGTACTTAGGACGCAGCTATTGATGAACTTATCATTCGATTGGAAGAAGAAAGTTCTACTGAAATGGAAGTGACTTCAGATGAACATAGTGATCGTGAAGAGTTTATGGAAGGTGTTGAACTTTTGAAATAGCGTAGAACAATGTGAAAAGGTTTATATCGATATTAAGTTTTCAATATACATGTTTAAAGGCAATTGAATCTTGTCAGTAGTACTTAAAATCAAAGTTTAAGTTCAATTTTGACAGCAGTCGAGGGGGAATACGCAATGTGTGATATTAATGGACAATGCCCCATATCATTCTGTGCAAATCAATAAGCCTCCCACAGTTGCTAGCAGGAAGACCATGATAATGGATTGGTTGGCGGAAAACAACATCCCTTTTGATGAGGGAATGACGAAGGGAATATAACTTAATTTAGTGCATAAAAACAGACCCCAGTTCCCTTCATATGTAACCGGCCAAAAGTGAAGGACATGAAGTGGTTCGTCTTCCCCCTATCACTGTCACTTCAACCCCATCGAATTGATATGGGCACAGGTTAAAGGTCATGTAGCCAGAGAAATAAATCATTCACTCTGAAAGAAGTGGAAACACTGCTCAACGAACGTCTTCATAAAGTGGCTCCGGGAGACTGGAAAAAGGCTGTCGACCACGTGAAAAAAGAAGTAGAAGACGCTTGGGATAAAGAAGGTACTTTGGACGCAGCTATTGATGAACTTATCATTCGATTGGAAGAAGAAAGTTCTAATGAAAGTAAAGTGACTTCTGATGAACATAGTGATCGTGAAGAGTTTATGGAACGTGTTGAACTTTTGAAATAGCGTAGAACAATGTGAAAAGGTTTATATCGATATTAAGTTTTCAATATACATGTTTAAAGGCAATTGAATCCTGTTAGCAGTACTTTAAATCAAATTTTAAATTCAATTTTGACAGCAGTCGAGGGGGAATACGCAATGTGTGATAATAATGGACAATGCCCCATATCATTCTGTGCAAATCAATAAGCCTCCCACAGTTGCTAGCAGGAAGACCATGATAATGGATTGGTTGGCGGAAAACAACATCCCTTTTGATGAGGGAATGACGAAGGGAATATAACTTAATTTAGTGCATAAAAACAGACCCCAGTTCCCTTCATATGTAACCGGCCAAAAGTGAAGGACATGAAGTGGTTCGTCTTCCCCCTATCACTGTCACTTCAACCCCATCGAATTGATATGGGCACAGGTTAAAGGTCATGTAGCCAGAGAAAATAAATCATTCACTCTGAAAGAAGTGGAAACACTGCTCAACGAACGTCTTCATAAAGTGGCTCCGGGAGACTGGAAAAAGGCTGTCGACCACGTGAAGAAAGAAGTAGAAGACGCTTGGGATAAAGTAGGTACTTTGGACGCAGCTATTAATGAACTTATCATTCGATTGGAAGAAGAAAGTTCTAATGAAAGTAAAGTGACTTCTGATGAACATAGTGATCGTGAAGAGTTTATGGAACGTGTTGAACTTTTGAAATAGCGTAGAACAATGTGAAAAGGTTTATATCGATATTAAGTTTTCAATATACATGTTTAAAGGCAATTGAATCTTGTCAGTAGTACTTAAAATCAAAGTTTAAGTTCAATTTTGACAGCAGTCGAGGGGGAATACGCAATGTGTGATATTAATGGACAATGCCCCATATCATTCTGTGCAAATCAATAAGCCTCCCACAGTTGCTAGCAGGAAGACCATGATAATGGATTGGTTGGCGGAAAACAACATCCCTTTTGATGAGGGAATGACGAAGGGAATATAACTTAATTTAGTGCATAAAAACAGACCCCAGTTCCCTTCATATGTAACCGGCCAAAAGTGAAGGACATGAAGTGGTTCGTCTTCCCCCTATCACTGTCACTTCAACCCCATCGAATTGATATGGGCACAGGTTAAAGGTCATGTAGCCAGAGAAATAAATCATTCACTCTGAAAGAAGTGGAAACACTGCTCAACGAACGTCTTCATAAAGTGGCTCCGGGAGACTGGAAAAAGGCTGTCGACCACGTGAAAAAAGAAGTAGAAGACGCTTGGGATAAAGAAGGTACTTTGGACGCAGCTATTGATGAACTTATCATTCGATTGGAAGAAGAAAGTTCTAATGAAAGTAAAGTGACTTCTGATGAACATAGTGATCGTGAAGAGTTTATGGAACGTGTTGAACTTTTGAAATAGCGTAGAACAATGTGAAAAGGTTTATATCGATATTAAGTTTTCAATATACATGTTTAAAGGCAATTGAATCCTGTTAGCAGTACTTTAAATCAAATTTTAAATTCAATTTTGACAGCAGTCGAGGGGGAATACGCAATGTGTGATAATAATGGACAATGCCCCATATCATTCTGTGCAAATCAATAAGCCTCCCACAGTTGCTAGCAGGAAGACCATGATAATGGAATGGTTGGCGGAAAACAACATCCCTTTTGATGAGGGAATGACGAAGGGAATATAACTTAATTTAGTGCATAAAAACAGACCCCAGTTCCCTTCATATGTAACCGGCCAAAAGTGAAGGACATGAAGTGGTTCATCTTCCCCCTATCACTGTCACTTCAACCCCATCGAATTGATATGGGCACAGGTTAAAGGTCATGTAGCCAGAGAAAATAAATC
The DNA here is from genome assembly GCA_028673005.1 of Tanypteryx hageni. Lineage (NCBI taxonomy): Eukaryota > Metazoa > Arthropoda > Insecta > Odonata > Petaluridae > Tanypteryx > Tanypteryx hageni. The sequence goes on along the minus strand of CM054118.1, from coordinate 50,820,149 downwards.
ATTCACTCTAAAAGAAGTGGAAACACTGCTCAACGAACGTCTTCATAAAGTGGCTCCGGGAGACTGGAAAAAGGCTGTCGACCACGTGAAAAAAGAAGTAGAAGACGCTTGGGAAAAAGAAGATACTTTGGACGCAGCTATTGATGAACTTATCATTCGATTGGAAGAAGAAAGTTCTAATGAAAGTAAAGTGACTTCTGATGAACATAGTGATCGTGAAGAGTTTATGGAACGTGTTGAACTTTTGAAATAGCGTAGAACAATGTGAAAAGGTTTATATCGATATTAAGTTTTCAATATACATGTTTAAAGGCAATTGAATCCTGTTAGCAGTACTTTAAATCAAATTTTAAATTCAATTTTGACAGCAGTCGAGGGGGAATACGCAATGTGTGATAATAATGGACAATGCCCCATATCATTCTGTGCAAATCAATAAGCCTCCCACAGTTGCTAGCAGGAAGACCATGATAATGGATTGGTTGGCGGAAAACAACATCCCTTTTGATGAGGGAATGACGAAGGGAATATAACTTAATTTAGTGCATAAAAACAGACCCCAGTTCCCTTCATATGTAACCGGCCAAAAGTGAAGGACATGAAGTGGTTCGTCTTCCCCCTATCACTGTCACTTCAACCCCATCGAATTGATATGGGCACAGGTTAAAGGTCATGTAGCCAGAGAAAATAAATCATTCACTCTGAAAGAAGTGGAAACACTGCTCAACGAACGTCTTCATAAAGTGGCTCCGGGAGACTGGAAAAAGGCTGTCGACCACGTGAAGAAAGAAGTAGAAGACGCTTGGGATAAAGTAGGTACTTTGGACGCAGCTATTAATGAACTTATCATTCGATTGGAAGAAGAAAGTTCTACTGAAAGTGAAGTGACTTCTGATGAACATAGTGATCGTGAAGAGTTTATGGAACGTGTTGAACTTTTGAAATAGCGTAGAACAATGTGAAAAGGTTTATATCGATATTAAGTTTTCAATATACATGTTTAAAGGCAATTGAATCTTGTCAGTAGTACTTAAAATCAAATTTTAAGTTCAATTTTGACAGCAGTCGAGGGGGAATACGCAATGTGTGATATTAATGGACAATGCCCCATATCATTCTGTGCAAATCAATAAGCCTCCTACAGTTGCTAGCAGGAAGACCATGATAATGGAATGGTTGGCGGAAAACAACATCCCTTTTGATGAGGGAATGACGAAGGGAATATAACTTAATTTAGTGCATAAAAACAGACCCCAGTTCCCTTCATATGTAACCGGCCAAAAGTGAAGGACATGAAGTGGTTCGTCTTCCCCCTATCACTGTCACTTCAACCCCATCGAATTGATATGGGCACAGGTTAAAGGTCATGTAGCCAGAGAAAATAAATCATTCACTCTAAAAGAAGTGGAAACACTGCTCAACGAACGTCTTCATAAAGTGGCTCCGGGAGACTGGAAAAAGGCTGTCGACCACGTGAAAAAAGAAGTAGAAGACGCTTGGGAAAAAGAAGGTACTTTGGACGCAGCTATTGATGAACTTATCATTCGATTGGAAGAAGAAAGTTCTACTGAAAGTGAAGTGACTTCTGATGAACAAAGTGATCGTGAAGAGTTTATGGAAGGTGTTGAACTTTTGAAATAGCGTAGAACAATGTGAAAAGGTTTATATCGATATTAAGTTTTCAATATACATGTTTAAAGGCAATTGAATCTTGTCAGTAGTACTTAAAATCAAATTTTAAGTTCAATTTTGACAGCAGTCGAGGGGGAATACGCAATGTGTGATATTAATGGACAATGCCCCATATCATTCTGTGCAAATCAATAAGCCTCCCACAGTTGCTAGCAGGAAGACCATGATAATGGAATGGTTGGCAGAAAACAACATCCCTTTTGATGAGGGAATGACGAAGGGAATATAACTTAATTTAGTGCATAAAAACAGACCCCAGTTCCCTTCATATGTAACCGGCCAAAAGTGAAGGACATGAAGTGGTTCGTCTTCCCCCTATCACTGTCACTTCAACCCCATCGAATTGATATGGGCACAGGTTAAAGGTCATGTAGCCAGAGAAAATAAATCATTCACTCTGAAAGAAGTGGAAACACTGCTCAACGAACGTCTTCATAAAGTGGCTCCGGGAGACTGGAAAAAGGCTGTCGACCACGTGAAGAAAGAAGTAGAAGACGCTTGGGATAAAGAAGGTACTTTGGACACAGCTATTAATGAACTTATCATTCGATTGGAAGAAGAAAGTTCTAATGAAAGTAAAGTGACTTCTGATGAACATAGTGATCGTGAAGAGTTTATGGAAGGTGTTGAACTTTTGAAATAGCGTAGAACAATGTGAAAAGGTTTATATCGATATTAAGTTTTCAATATACATGTTTAAAGGCAATTGAATCTTGTCAGTAGTACTTTAAATCAAATTTTAAATTCAATTTTGACAGCAGTCGAGGGGGAATACGCAATGTGTGATATTAATGGACAATGCCCCATATCATTCTGTGCAAATCAATAAGCCTCCCACAGTTGCTAGCAGGAAGACCATGATAATGGATTGGTTGGCGGAAAACAACATCCCTTTTGATGAGGGAATGACGAAGGGAATATAACTTAATTTAGTGCATAAAAACAGACCCCAGTTCCCTTCATATGTAACCGGCCAAAAGTGAAGGACATGAAGTGGTTCGTCTTCCCCCTATCACTGTCACTTCAACCCCATCGAATTGATATGGGCACAGGTTAAAGGTCATGTAGCCAGAGAAAATAAATCATTCACTCTAAAAGAAGTGGAAACACTGCTCAACGAACGTCTTCATAAAGTGGCTCCGGGAGACTGGAAAAAGGCTGTCGACCACGTGAAGAAAGAAGTAGAAGACGCTTGGGAAAAAGAAGGTACTTAGGACGCAGCTATTGATGAACTTATCATTCGATTGGAAGAAGAAAGTTCTAATGAAAGTAAAGTGACTTCTGATGAACATAGTGATCGTGAAGAGTTTATGGAACGTTTTGAACTTTTGAAATAGCGTAGAACAATGTGAAAAGGTTTATATCGATATTAAGTTTTCAATATACATGTTTAAAGGCAATTGAATCCTGTTAGCAGTACTTTAAATCAAATTTTAAATTCAATTTTGACAGCAGTCGAGGGGGAATACGCAATGTGTGATAATAATGGACAATGCCCCATATCATTCTGTGCAAATCAATAAGCCTCCCACAGTTGCTAGCAGGAAGACCATGATAATGGAATGGTTGGCGGAAAACAACATCCCTTTTGATGAGGGAATGACGAAGGGAATATAACTTAATTTAGTGCATAAACACAGACCCCAGTTCCCTTCATATGTAACCGGCCAAAAGTGAAGGACATGAAGTGGTTCGTCTTCCCCCTATCACTGTCACTTCAACCCCATCGAATTGATATGGGCACAGGTTAAAGGTCATGTAGCCAGAGAAAATAAATCATTCACTCTGAAAGAAGTGGAAACACTGCTCAACGAACGTCTTCATAAAGTGGATCCGGGAGACTGGAAAAAGGCTGTCGACCACGTGAAGAAAGAAGTAGAAGACGCTTGGGAAAAAGAAGGTACTTAGGACGCAGCTATTGATGAACTTATCATTCGATTGGAAGAAGAAAGTTCTAATGAAAGTAAAGTGACTTCTGATGAACATAGTGATCGTGAAGAGTTTATGGAACGTTTTGAACTTTTGAAATAGCGTAGAACAATGTGAAAAGGTTTATATTGATATTAAGTTTTCAATATACATATTTAAAGGCAATTGAATCCTGTTAGCAGTACTTTAAATCAAATTTTAAATTCAATTTTGACAGCAGTCGAGGGGGAATACGCAATGTGTGATAATAATGGACAATGCCCCATATCATTCTGTGCAAATCAATAAGCCTCCCACAGTTGCTAGCAGGAAGACCATGATAATGGAATGGTTGACGGAAAACAACATCCCTTTTGATGAGGGAATGACGAAGGGAATATAACTTAATTTAGTGCATAAACACAGACCCCAGTTCCCTTCATATGTAACCGGCCAAAAGTGAAGGACATGAAGTGGTTCGTCTTCCCCCTATCACTGTCACTTCAACCCCATCGAATTGATATGGGCACAGGTTAAAGGTCATGTAGCCAGAGAAAATAAATCATTCACTCTGAAAGAAGTGGAAACACTGCTCAACGAACGTCTTCATAAAGTGGCTCCGGGAGACTGGAAAAAGGCTGTCGACCACGTGAAGAAAGAAGTAGAAGACGCTTGGGATAAAGAAGGTACTTTGGACGCAGCTATTAATGAACTTATCATTCGATTGGAAGAAGAAAGTTCTAATGAAAGTAAAGTGACTTCTGATGAACATAGTGATCGTGAAGAGTTTATGGAACGTGTTGAACTTTTGAAATAGCGTAGAACAATGTGAAAAGGTTTATATCGATATTAAGTTTTCAATATACATGTTTAAAGGCAATTGAATCCTGTTAGCAGTACTTTAAATCAAATTTTAAATTCAATTTTGACAGCAGTCGAGGGGGAATACGCAATGTGTGATAATAATGGACAATGCCCCATATCATTCTGTGCAAATCAATAAGCCTCCCACAGTTGCTAGCAGGAAGACCATGATAATGGATTGGTTGGCGGAAAACAACATCCCTTTTGATGAGGGAATGAGGAAGGGAATATAACTTAATTTAGTGCATAAAAACAGACCCCAGTTCCCTTCATATGTAACCGGCCAAAAGTGAAGGACATGAAGTGGTTCGTCTTCCCCCTATCACTGTCACTTCAACCCCATCGAATTGATATGGGCACAGGTTAAAGGTCATGTAGCCAGAGAAATAAATCATTCACTCTGAAAGAAGTGGAAACACTGCTCAACGAACGTCTTCATAAAGTGGCTCCGGGAGACTGGAAAAAGGCTGTCGACCACGTGAAGAAAGAAGTAGAAGACGCTTGGGATAAAGAAGGTACTTTGGACGCAGCTATTGATGAACTTATCATTCGATTGGAAGAAGAAAGTTCTAATGAAAGTAAAGTGACTTCTGATGAACATAGTGATCGTGAAGAGTTTATGGAACGTGTTGAACTTTTGAAATAGCGTAGAACAATGTGAAAAGGTTTATATCGATATTAAGTTTTCAATATACATGTTTAAAGGCAATTGAATCCTGTTAGCAGTACTTTAAATCAAATTTTAAATTCAATTTTGACAGCAGTCGAGGGGGAATACGCAATGTGTGATAATAATGGACAATGCCCCATATCATTCTGTGCAAATCAATAAGCCTCCCACAGTTGCTAGCAGGAAGACCATGATAATGGATTGGTTGGCGGAAAACAACATCCCTTTTGATGAGGGAATGACGAAGGGAATATAACTTAATTTAGTGCATAAAAACAGACCCCAGTTCCCTTCATATGTAACCGGCCAAAAGTGAAGGACATGAAGTGGTTCGTCTTCCCCCTATCACTGTCACTTCAACCCCATCGAATTGATATGGGCACAGGTTAAAGGTCATGTAGCCAGAGAAAATAAATCATTCACTCTGAAAGAAGTGGAAACACTGCTCAACGAACGTCTTCATAAAGTGGCTCCGGGAGACTGGAAAAAGGCTGTCGACCACGTGAAGAAAGAAGTAGAAGACGCTTGGGATAAAGAAGGTACTTTGGACGCAGCTATTAATGAACTTATCATTCGATTGGAAGAAGAAAGTTCTAATGAAAGTAAAGTGACTTCTGATGAACATAGTGATCGTGAAGAGTTTATGGAACGTGTTGAACTTTTGAAATAGCGTAGAACAATGTGAAAAGGTTTATATCGATATTAAGTTTTCAATATACATGTTTAAAGGCAATTGAATCCTGTTAGCAGTACTTTAAATCAAATTTTAAATTCAATTTTGACAGCAGTCGAGGGGGAATACGCAATGTGTGATAATAATGGACAATGCCCCATATCATTCTGTGCAAATCAATAAGCCTCCCACAGTTGCTAGCAGGAAGACCATGATAATGGAATGGTTGGCGGAAAACAACATCCCTTTTGATGAGGGAATGACGAAGGGAATATAACTTAATTTAGTGCATAAAAACAGACCCCAGTTCCCTTCATATGTAACCGGCCAAAAGTGAAGGACATGAAGTGGTTCATCTTCCCCCTATCACTGTCACTTCAACCCCATCGAATTGATATGGGCACAGGTTAAAGGTCATGTAGCCAGAGAAAATAAATCATTCACTCTAAAAGAAGTGGAAACACTGCTCAACGAACGTCTTCATAAAGTGGCTCCGGGAGACTGGAAAAAGGCTGTCGACCACGTGAAAAAAGAAGTAGAAGACGCTTGGGAAAAAGAAGATACTTTGGACGCAGCTATTGATGAACTTATCATTCGATTGGAAGAAGAAAGTTCTACTGAAAGTGAAGTGACTTCTGATGAACAAAGTGATCGTGAAGAGTTTATGGAAGGTGTTGAACTTTTGAAATAGCGTAGAACAATGTGAAAAGGTTTATATCGATATTAAGTTTTCAATATACATGTTTAAAGGCAATTGAATCTTGTCAGTAGTACTTAAAATCAAATTTTAAGTTCAATTTTGACAGCAGTCGAGGGGGAATACGCAATGTGTGATATTAATGGACAATGCCCCATATCATTCTGTGCAAATCAATAAGCCTCCTACAGTTGCTAGCAGGAAGACCATGATAATGGAATGGTTGGCGGAAAACAACATCCCTTTTGATGAGGGAATGACGAAGGGAATATAACTTAATTTAGTGCATAAAAACAGACCCCAGTTCCCTTCATATGTAACCGGCCAAAAGTGAAGGACATGAAGTGGTTCGTCTTCCCCCTATCACTGTCACTTCAACCCCATCGAATTGATATGGGCACAGGTTAAAGGTCATGTAGCCAAAGAAAATAAATCATTCACTCTAAAAGAAGTGGAAACACTGCTCAACGAACGCCTTCATAAAGTGGCTCCGGGAGACTGAAAAAGGCTGTCGACCACGTGAAGAAAGAAGTAGAAGACGCTTGGGAAAAAGAAGGTACTTTGGACGCAGCTATTGATGAACTTATCATTCGATTGGAAAAAGAAAGTTCTACTGAAAGTGAAGTGACTTCTGATGAACATAGTGATCGTGAAGAGTTTATGGAAGGTGTTGAACTTTTGAAATAGCGTAGAACAATGTGAAAAGGTTTATATCGATATTAGGTTTTCAATATACATGTTTAAAGGCAATTGAATCTTGTCAGTAGTACTTAAAATCAAAGTTTAAGTTCAATTTTTACAGCAGTCGAGGGGGAATACGCAATGTGTGATATTAATGGACAATGCCCCATATCATTCTGTGCAAATCAATAAGCCTCCCACAGTTGCTAGCAGGAAGACCATGATAATGGATTGGTTGGCGGAAAACAACATCCCTTTTGATGAGGGAATGACGAAGGGAATATAACTTAATTTAGTGCATAAAAACAGACCCCAGTTCCCTTCATATGTAACCGGCCAAAAGTGAAGGACATGAAGTGGTTCGTCTTCCCCCTATCACTGTCACTTCAACCCCATCGAATTGATATGGGCACAGGTTAAAGGTCATGTAGCCAGAGAAAATAAATCATTCACTCTGAAAGAAGTGGAAACACTGCTCAACGAACGTCTTCATAAAGTGGCTCCGGGAGACTGGAAAAAGGCTGTCGACCACGTGAAGAAAGAAGTAGAAGACGCTTGGGATAAAGAAGGTACTTTGGACGCAGCTATTAATGAACTTATCATTCGATTGGAAGAAGAAAGTTCTAATGAAAGTAAAGTGACTTCTGATGAACATAGTGATCGTGAAGAGTTTATGGAACGTGTTGAACTTTTGAAATAGCGTAGAACAATGTGAAAAGGTTTATATCGATATTAAGTTTTCAATATACATGTTTAAAGGCAATTGAATCCTGTTAGCAGTACTTTAAATCAAATTTTAAATTCAATTTTGACAGCAGTCGAGGGGGAATACGCAATGTGTGATATTAATGGACAATGCCCCATATCATTCTGTGCAAATCAATAAGCCTCCCACAGTTGCTAGCAGGAAGACCATGATAATCGAATGGTTGGCGGAAAACAACATCCCTTTTGATGAGGGAATGACGAAGGGAATATAACTTAATTTAGTGCATAAAAACAGACCCCAGTTCCCTTCATATGTAACCGGCCAAAAGTGAAGGACATGAAGTGGTTCGTCTTCCCCCTATCACTGTCACTTCAACCCCATCGAATTGATATGGGCACAGGTTAAAGGTCATGTAGCCAGAGAAAATAAATCATTCACTCTAAAAGAAGTGGAAACACTGCTCAACGAACGTCTTCATAAAGTGGCTCCGGGAGACTGGAAAAAGGCTGTCGACCACGTGAAGAAAGAAGTAGAAGACGCTTGGGAAAAAGAAGGTACTTTGGACGCAGCTATTGATGAACTTATCATTCGATTGGAAGAAGAAAGTTCTACTGAAAGTGAAGTGACTTCTGATGAACAAAGTGATCGTGAAGAGTTTATGGAAGGTGTTGAACTTTTGAAATAGCGTAGAACAATGTGAAAAGGTTTATATCGATATTAAGTTTTCAATATACATGTTTAAAGGCAATTGAATCTTGTCAGTAGTACTTAAAATCAAATTTTAAGTTCAATTTTGACAGCAGTCGAGGGGGAATACGCAATGTGTGATATTAATGGACAATGCCCCATATCATTCTGTGCAAATCAATAAGCCTCCTACAGTTGCTAGCAGGAAGACCATGATAATGGAATGGTTGGCGGAAAACAACATCCCTTTTGATGAGGGAATGACGAAGGGAATATAACTTAATTTAGTGCATAAAAACAGACCCCAGTTCCCTTCATATGTAACCGGCCAAAAGTGAAGGACATGAAGTGGTTCGTCTTCCCCCTATCACTGTCACTTCAACCCCATCGAATTGATATGGGCACAGGTTAAAGGTCATGTAGCCAAAGAAAATAAATCATTCACTCTAAAAGAAGTGGAAACACTGCTCAACGAACGCCTTCATAAAGTGGCTCCGGGAGACTGAAAAAGGCTGTCGACCACGTGAAGAAAGAAGTAGAAGACGCTTGGGAAAAAGAAGGTACTTTGGACGCAGCTATTGATGAACTTATCATTCGATTGGAAAAAGAAAGTTCTACTGAAAGTGAAGTGACTTCTGATGAACATAGTGATCGTGAAGAGTTTATGGAAGGTGTTGAACTTTTGAAATAGCGTAGAACAATGTGAAAAGGTTTATATCGATATTAAGTTTTCAATATACATGTTTAAAGGCAATTGAATCTTGTCAGTAGTACTTAAAATCAAAGTTTAAGTTCAATTTTGACAGCAGTCGAGGGGGAATACGCAATGTGTGATATCAATGGACAATGCCCCATATCATTCTGTGCAAATCAATAAGCCTCCCACAGTTGCTAGCAGGAAGACCATGATAATGGATTGGTTGGCGGAAAACAACATCCCTTTTGATGAGGGAATGACGAAGGGAATATAACTTAATTTAGTGCATAAAAACAGACCCCAGTTCCCTTCATATGTAACCGGCCAAAAGTGAAGGACATGAAGTGGTTCGTCTTCCCCCTATCACTGTCACTTCAACCCCATCGAATTGATATGGGCACAGGTTAAAGGTCATGTAGCCAGAGAAAATAAATCATTCACTCTGAAAGAAGTGGAAACACTGCTCAACGAACGTCTTCATAAAGTGGCTCCGGGAGACTGGAAAAAGGCTGTCGACCACGTGAAGAAAGAAGTAGAAGACGCTTGGGATAAAGAAGGTACTTTGGACGCAGCTATTAATGAACTTATCATTCGATTGGAAGAAGAAAGTTCTAATGAAAGTAAAGTGACTTCTGATGAACATAGTGATCGTGAAGAGTTTATGGAACGTGTTGAACTTTTGAAATAGCGTAGAACAATGTGAAAAGGTTTATATCGATATTAAGTTTTCAATATACATGTTTAAAGGCAATTGAATCCTGTTAGCAGTACTTTAAATCAAATTTTAAATTCAATTTTGACAGCAGTCGAGGGGGAATACGCAATGTGTGATATTAATGGACAATGCCCCATATCATTCTGTGCAAATCAATAAGCCTCCCACAGTTGCTAGCAGGAAGACCATGATAATGGATTGGTTGGCGGAAAACAACATCCCTTTTGATGAGGGAATGACGAAGGGAATATAACTTAATTTAGTGCATAAAAACAGACCCCAGTTCCCTTCATATGTAACCGGCCAAAAGTGAAGGACATGAAGTGGTTCGTCTTCCCCCTATCACTGTCACTTCAACCCCATCGAATTGATATGGGCACAGGTTAAAGGTCATGTAGCCAGAGAAAATAAATCATTCACTCTAAAAGAAGTGGAAACACTGCTCAACGAACGTCTTCATAAAGTGGCTCCGGGAGACTGGAAAAAGGCTGTCGACCACGTGAAGAAAGAAGTAGAAGACGCTTGGGAAAAAGAAGGTACTTAGGACGCAGCTATTGATGAACTTATCATTCGATTGGAAGAAGAAAGTTCTACTGAAATGGAAGTGACTTCAGATGAACATAGTGATCGTGAAGAGTTTATGGAAGGTGTTGAACTTTTGAAATAGCGTAGAACAATGTGAAAAGGTTTATATCGATATTAAGTTTTCAATATACATGTTTAAAGGCAATTGAATCTTGTCAGTAGTACTTAAAATCAAAGTTTAAGTTCAATTTTGACAGCAGTCGAGGGGGAATACGCAATGTGTGATATTAATGGACAATGCCCCATATCATTCTGTGCAAATCAATAAGCCTCCCACAGTTGCTAGCAGGAAGACCATGATAATGGATTGGTTGGCGGAAAACAACATCCCTTTTGATGAGGGAATGACGAAGGGAATATAACTTAATTTAGTGCATAAAAACAGACCCCAGTTCCCTTCATATGTAACCGGCCAAAAGTGAAGGACATGAAGTGGTTCGTCTTCCCCCTATCACTGTCACTTCAACCCCATCGAATTGATATGGGCACAGGTTAAAGGTCATGTAGCCAGAGAAATAAATCATTCACTCTGAAAGAAGTGGAAACACTGCTCAACGAACGTCTTCATAAAGTGGCTCCGGGAGACTGGAAAAAGGCTGTCGACCACGTGAAGAAAGAAGTAGAAGACGCTTGGGATAAAGAAGGTACTTTGGACGCAGCTATTGATGAACTTATCATTCGATTGGAAGAAGAAAGTTCTAATGAAAGTAAAGTGACTTCTGATGAACATAGTGATCGTGAAGAGTTTATGGAACGTGTTGAACTTTTGAAATAGCGTAGAACAATGTGAAAAGGTTTATATCGATATTAAGTTTTCAATATACATGTTTAAAGGCAATTGAATCCTGTTAGCAGTACTTTAAATCAAATTTTAAATTCAATTTTGACAGCAGTCGAGGGGGAATACGCAATGTGTGATAATAATGGACAATGCCCCATATCATTCTGTGCAAATCAATAAGCCTCCCACAGTTGCTAGCAGGAAGACCATGATAATGGATTGGTTGGCGGAAAACAACATCCCTTTTGATGAGGGAATGACGAAGGGAATATAACTTAATTTAGTGCATAAAAACAGACCCCAGTTCCCTTCATATGTAACCGGCCAAAAGTGAAGGACATGAAGTGGTTCGTCTTCCCCCTATCACTGTCACTTCAACCCCATCGAATTGATATGGGCACAGGTTAAAGGTCATGTAGCCAGAGAAAATAAATCATTCACTCTGAAAGAAGTGGAAACACTGCTCAACGAACGTCTTCATAAAGTGGCTCCGGGAGACTGGAAAAAGGCTGTCGACCACGTGAAGAAAGAAGTAGAAGACGCTTGGGATAAAGAAGGTACTTTGGACGCAGCTATTAATGAACTTATCATTCGATTGGAAGAAGAAAGTTCTAATGAAAGTAAAGTGACTTCTGATGAACATAGTGATCGTGAAGAGTTTATGGAACGTGTTGAACTTTTGAAATAGCGTAGAACAATGTGAAAAGGTTTATATCGATATTAAGTTTTCAATATACATGTTTAAAGGCAATTGAATCTTGTCAGTAGTACTTAAAATCAAATTTTAAGTTCAATTTTGACAGCAGTCGAGGGGGAATACGCAATGTGTGATATTAATGGACAATGCCCCATATCATTCTGTGCAAATCAATAAGCCTCCTACAGTTGCTAGCAGGAAGACCATGATAATGGAATGGTTGGCGGAAAACAACATCCCTTTTGATGAGGGAATGACGAAGGGAATATAACTTAATTTAGTGCATAAAAACAGACCCCAGTTCCCTTCATATGTAACCGGCCAAAAGTGAAGGACATGAAGTGGTTCGTCTTCCCCCTATCACTGTCACTTCAACCCCATCGAATTGATATGGGCACAGGTTAAAGGTCATGTAGCCAAAGAAAATAAATCATTCACTCTAAAAGAAGTGGAAACACTGCTCAACGAACGCCTTCATAAAGTGGCTCCGGGAGACTGAAAAAGGCTGTCGACCACGTGAAGAAAGAAGTAGAAGACGCTTGGGAAAAAGAAGGTACTTTGGACGCAGCTATTGATGAACTTATCATTCGATTGGAAAAAGAAAGTTCTACTGAAAGTGAAGTGACTTCTGATGAACATAGTGATCGTGAAGAGTTTATGGAAGGTGTTGAACTTTTGAAATAGCGTAGAACAATGTGAAAAGGTTTATATCGATATTAGGTTTTCAATATACATGTTTAAAGGCAATTGAATCTTGTCAGTAGTACTTAAAATCAAAGTTTAAGTTCAATTTTGACAGCAGTCGAGGGGGAATACGCAATGTGTGATATTAATGGACAATGCCCCATATCATTCTGTGCAAATCAATAAGCCTCCCACAGTTGCTAGCAGGAAGACCATGATAATGGATTGGTTGGCGGAAAACAACATCCCTTTTGATGAGGGAATGACGAAGGGAATATAACTTAATTTAGTGCATAAAAACAGACCCCAGTTCCGTTCATATGTAACCGGCCAAAAGTGAAGGACATGAAGTGGTTCGTCTTCCCCCTATCACTGTCACTTCAACCCCATCGAATTGATATGGGCACAGGTTAAAGGTCATGTAGCCAGAGAAAATAAATCATTCACTCTGAAAGAAGTGGAAACACTGCTCAACGAACGTCTTCATAAAGTGGCTCCGGGAGACTGGAAAAAGGCTGTCGACCACGTGAAGAAAGAAGTAGAAGACGCTTGGGATAAAGAAGGTACTTTGGACGCAGCTATTAATGAACTTATCATTCGATTGGAAGAAGAAAGTTCTAATGAAAGTAAAGTGACTTCTGATGAACATAGTGATCGTGAAGAGTTTATGGAACGTGTTGAACTTTTGAAATAGCGTAGAACAATGTGAAAAGGTTTATATCGATATTAAGTTTTCAATATACATGTTTAAAGGCAATTGAATCCTGTTAGCAGTACTTTAAATCAAATTTTAAATTCAATTTTGACAGCAGTCGAGGGGGAATACGCAATGTGTGATATTAATGGACAATGCCCCATATCATTCTGTGCAAATCAATAAGCCTCCCACAGTTGCTAGCAGGAAGAGCATGATAATCGAATGGTTGGCGGAAAACAACATCCCTTTTGATGAGGGAATGACGAAGGGAATATAACTTAATTTAGTGCATAAAAACAGACCCCAGTTCCCTTCATATGTAACCGGCCAAAAGTGAAGGACATGAAGTGGTTCGTCTTCCCCCTATCACTGTCACTTCAACCCCATCGAATTGATATGGGCACAGGTTAAAGGTCATGTAGCCAGAGAAAATAAATCATTCACTCTAAAAGAAGTGGAAACACTGCTCAACGAACGTCTTCATAAAGTGGCTCCGGGAGACTGGAAAAAGGCTGTCGACCACGTGAAGAAAGAAGTAGAAGACGCTTGGGAAAAAGAAGGTACTTTGGACGCAGCTATTAATGAACTTATCATTCGATTGGAAGAAGAAAGTTCTACTGAAAGTGAAGTGACTTCTGATGAACAAAGTGATCGTGAAGAGTTTATGGAAGGTGTTGAACTTTTGAAATAGCGTAGAACAATGTGAAAAGGTTTATATCGATATTAAGTTTTCAATATACATGTTTAAAGGCAATTGAATCTTGTCAGTAGTACTTAAAATCAAAGTTTAAGTTCAATTTTGACAGCAGTCGAGGGGGAATACGCAATGTGTGATATCAATGGACAATGCCCCATATCATTCTGTGCAAATCAATAAGCCTCCCACAGTTGCTAGCAGGAAGACCATGATAATGGATTGGTTGGCGGAAAACAACATCCCTTTTGATGAGGGAATGACGAAGGGAATATAACTTAATTTAGTGCATAAAAACAGACCCCAGTTCCCTTCATATGTAACCGGCCAAAAGTGAAGGACATGAAGTGGTTCGTCTTCCCCCTATCACTGTCACTTCAACCCCATCGAATTGATATGGGCACAGGTTAAAGGTCATGTAGCCAGAGAAAATAAATCATTCACTCTGAAAGAAGTGGAAACACTGCTCAACGAACGTCTTCATAAAGTGGCTCCGGGAGACTGGAAAAAGGCTGTCGACCACGTGAAGAAAGAAGTAGAAGACGCTTGGGATAAAGAAGGTACTTTGGACGCAGCTATTAATGAACTTATCATTCGATTGGAAGAAGAAAGTTCTAATGAAAGTAAAGTGACTTCTGATGAACATAGTGATCGTGAAGAGTTTATGGAACGTGTTGAACTTTTGAAATAGCGTAGAACAATGTGAAAAGGTTTATATCGATATTAAGTTTTCAATATACATGTTTAAAGGCAATTGAATCCTGTTAGCAGTACTTTAAATCAAATTTTAAATTCAATTTTGACAGCAGTCGAGGGGGAATACGCAATGTGTGATATTAATGGACAATGCCCCATATCATTCTGTGCAAATCAATAAGCCTCCCACAGTTGCTAGCAGGAAGACCATGATAATCGAATGGTTGGCGGAAAACAACATCCCTTTTGATGAGGGAATGACGAAGGGAATATAACTTAATTTAGTGCATAAAAACAGACCCCAGTTCCCTTCATATGTAACCGGCCAAAAGTGAAGGACATGAAGTGGTTCGTCTTCCCCCTATCACTGTCACTTCAACCCCATCGAATTGATATGGGCACAGGTTAAAGGTCATGTAGCCAGAGAAAATAAATCATTCACTCTAAAAGAAGTGGAAACACTGCTCAACGAACGTCTTCATAAAGTGGCTCCGGGAGACTGGAAAAAGGCTGTCGACCACGTGAAGAAAGAAGTAGAAGACGCTTGGGAAAAAGAAGGTACTTTGGACGCAGCTATTGATGAACTTATCATTCGATTGGAAGAAGAAAGTTCTACTGAAAGTGAAGTGACTTCTGATGAACATAGTGATCGTGAAGAGTTTATGGAAGGTGTTGAACTTTTGAAATAGCGTAGAACAATGTGAAAAGGTTTATATCGATATTAAGTTTTCAATATACATGTTTAAAGGCAATTGAATCTTGTCAGTAGTACTTTAAATCAAATTTTAAATTCAATTTTGACAGCAGTCGAGGGGGAATATGCAATGGGTGATATTAATGGACAATGCCCCATATCATTCTGTGCAAATCAATAAGCCTCCCACAGTTGCTAGCAGGAAGACCATGATAATGGAATGGTTGGCGGAAAACAACATCCCTTTTGATGAGGGAATGACGAAGGGAATATAACTTAATTTAGTGCATAAAAACAGACCCCAGTTCCCTTCATATGTAACCTGCCAAAAGTGAAGGACATGAAGTGGTTCGTCTTCCCCCTATCACTGTCACTTCAACCCCATCGAATTGATATGGGCACAGGTTAAAGGTCATGTAGCCAAAGAAAATAAATCATTCACTCTAAAAGAAGTGGAAACACTGCTCAACGAACGCCTTCATAAAGTGGCTCCGGGAGACTGAAAAAGGCTGTCGACCACGTGAAGAAAGAAGTAGAAGACGCTTGGGAAAAAGAAGGTACTTTGGACGCAGCTATTGATGAACTTATCATTCGATTGGAAGAAGAAAGTTCTACTGAAAGTGAAGTGACTTCTGATGAACATAGTGATCGTGAAGAGTTTATGGAACGTGTTGAACTTTTGAAATAGCGTAGAACAATGTGAAAAGGTTTATATTGATATTAAGTTTTCAATATACATGTATAAAGGCAATTGAATCCTGTTAGCAGTACTTTAAATCAAATTTTAAATTCAATTTTGACAGCAGTCGAGGGGGAATACGCAATGTGTGATAATAATGGACAATGCCCCATATCATTCTGTGCAAATCAATAAGCCTCCCACAGTTGCTAGCAGGAAGACCATGATAATGGAATGGTTGGCGGAAAACAACATCCCTTTTGATGAGGGAATGACGAAGGGAATATAACTTAATTTAGTGCATAAAAACAGACCCCAGTTCCCTTCATATGTAACCGGCCAAAAGTGAAGGACATGAAGTGGTTCGTCTTCCCCCTATCACTGTCACTTCAACCCCATCGAATTGATATGGGCACAGGTTAAAGGTCATGTAGCCAGAGAAAATAAATCATTCACTCTAAAAGAAGTGGAAACACTGCTCAACGAAGGTCATCATAAAGTGGCTCCGGGAGACTGGAAAAAGGATGTCGACCACGTGAAGAAAGAAGTAGAAGACGCTTGGGAAGAAGAAGGTACTTTGGACGCAGCATTGATGAACTTATCATTCGATTGGAAGAAGAAAGTTCTACTGAAAGTGAAGTGACTTCTGATGAACAAAGTGATCGTGAAGAGTTTATGGAAGGTGTTGAACTTTTGAAATAGCGTAGAACAATGTGAAAAGGTTTATATCGATATTAAGTTTTCAATATACATGTTTAAAGGCAATTGAATCTTGTCAGTAGTACTTAAAATCAAATTTTAAGTTCAATTCTGACAGCAGTCGAGGGGGAATACGCAATGTGTGATATTAATGGACAATGCCCCATATCATTCTGTGCAAATCAATAAGCCTCCTACAGTTGCTAGCAGGAAGACCATGATAATGGAATGGTTGGCGGAAAACAACATCCCTTTTGATGAGGGAATGACGAAGGGAATATAACTTAATTTAGTGCATAAAAACAGACCCCAGTTCCCTTCATATGTAACCGGCCAAAAGTGAAGGACATGAAGTGGTTCGTCTTCCCCCTATCACTGTCACTTCAACCCCATCGAATTGATATGGGCACAGGTTAAAGGTCATGTAGCCAGAGAAAATAAATCATTCACTCTAAAAGAAGTGGAAACACTGCTCAACGAACGTCTTCATAAAGTGGCTCCGGGAGACTGGAAAAAGGCTGTCGACCACGTGAAAAAAGAAGTAGAAGACGCTTGGGAAAAAGAAGATACTTTGGACGCAGCTATTGATGAACTTATCATTCGATTGGAAGAAGAAAGTTCTACTGAAAGTGAAGTGACTTCTGATGAACAAAGTGATCGTGAAGAGTTTATGGAAGGTGTTGAACTTTTGAAATAGCGTAGAACAATGTGAAAAGGTTTATATCGATATTAAGTTTTCAATATACATGTTTAAAGGCAATTGAATCTTGTCAGTAGTACTTAAAATCAAATTTTAAGTTCAATTTTGACAGCAGTCGAGGGGGAATACGCAATGTGTGATATTAATGGACAATGCCCCATATCATTCTGTGCAAATCAATAAGCCTCCTACAGTTGCTAGCAGGAAGACCATGATAATGGAATGGTTGGCGGAAAACAACATCCCTTTTGATGAGGGAATGACGAAGGGAATATAACTTAATTTAGTGCATAAAAACAGACCCCAGTTCCCTTCATATGTAACCGGCCAAAAGTGAAGGACATGAAGTGGTTCGTCTTCCCCCTATCACTGTCACTTCAACCCCATCGAATTGATATGGGCACAGGTTAAAGGTCATGTAGCCAAAGAAAATAAATCATTCACTCTAAAAGAAGTGGAAACACTGCTCAACGAACGCCTTCATAAAGTGGCTCCGGGAGACTGAAAAAGGCTGTCGACCACGTGAAGAAAGAAGTAGAAGACGCTTGGGAAAAAGAAGGTACTTTGGACGCAGCTATTGATGAACTTATCATTCGATTGGAAAAAGAAAGTTCTACTGAAAGTGAAGTGACTTCTGATGAACATAGTGATCGTGAAGAGTTTATGGAAGGTGTTGAACTTTTGAAATAGCGTAGAACAATGTGAAAAGGTTTATATCGATATTAGGTTTTCAATATACATGTTTAAAGGCAATTGAATCTTGTCAGTAGTACTTAAAATCAAAGTTTAAGTTCAATTTTGACAGCAGTCGAGGGGGAATACGCAATGTGTGATATTAATGGACAATGCCCCATATCATTCTGTGCAAATCAATAAGCCTCCCACAGTTGCTAGCAGGAAGACCATGATAATGGATTGGTTGGCGGAAAACAACATCCCTTTTGATGAGGGAATGACGAAGGGAATATAACTTAATTTAGTGCATAAAAACAGACCCCAGTTCCGTTCATATGTAACCGGCCAAAAGTGAAGGACATGAAGTGGTTCGTCTTCCCCCTATCACTGTCACTTCAACCCCATCGAATTGATATGGGCACAGGTTAAAGGTCATGTAGCCAGAGAAAATAAATCATTCACTCTGAAAGAAGTGGAAACACTGCTCAACGAACGTCTTCATAAAGTGGCTCCGGGAGACTGGAAAAAGGCTGTCGACCACGTGAAGAAAGAAGTAGAAGACGCTTGGGATAAAGAAGGTACTTTGGACGCAGCTATTAATGAACTTATCATTCGATTGGAAGAAGAAAGTTCTAATGAAAGTAAAGTGACTTCTGATGAACATAGTGATCGTGAAGAGTTTATGGAACGTGTTGAACTTTTGAAATAGCGTAGAACAATGTGAAAAGGTTTATATCGATATTAAGTTTTCAATATACATGTTTAAAGGCAATTGAATCCTGTTAGCAGTACTTTAAATCAAATTTTAAATTCAATTTTGACAGCAGTCGAGGGGGAATACGCAATGTGTGATATTAATGGACAATGCCCCATATCATTCTGTGCAAATCAATAAGCCTCCCACAGTTGCTAGCAGGAAGAGCATGATAATCGAATGGTTGGCGGAAAACAACATCCCTTTTGATGAGGGAATGACGAAGGGAATATAACTTAATTTAGTGCATAAAAACAGACCCCAGTTCCCTTCATATGTAACCGGCCAAAAGTGAAGGACATGAAGTGGTTCGTCTTCCCCCTATCACTGTCACTTCAACCCCATCGAATTGATATGGGCACAGGTTAAAGGTCATGTAGCCAGAGAAAATAAATCATTCACTCTAAAAGAAGTGGAAACACTGCTCAACGAACGTCTTCATAAAGTGGCTCCGGGAGACTGGAAAAAGGCTGTCGACCACGTGAAGAAAGAAGTAGAAGACGCTTGGGAAAAAGAAGGTACTTTGGACGCAGCTATTAATGAACTTATCATTCGATTGGAAGAAGAAAGTTCTACTGAAAGTGAAGTGACTTCTGATGAACAAAGTGATCGTGAAGAGTTTATGGAAGGTGTTGAACTTTTGAAATAGCGTAGAACAATGTGAAAAGGTTTATATCGATATTAAGTTTTCAATATACATGTTTAAAGGCAATTGAATCTTGTCAGTAGTACTTAAAATCAAAGTTTAAGTTCAATTTTGACAGCAGTCGAGGGGGAATACGCAATGTGTGATATCAATGGACAATGCCCCATATCATTCTGTGCAAATCAATAAGCCTCCCACAGTTGCTAGCAGGAAGACCATGATAATGGATTGGTTGGCGGAAAACAACATCCCTTTTGATGAGGGAATGACGAAGGGAATATAACTTAATTTAGTGCATAAAAACAGACCCCAGTTCCCTTCATATGTAACCGGCCAAAAGTGAAGGACATGAAGTGGTTCGTCTTCCCCCTATCACTGTCACTTCAACCCCATCGAATTGATATGGGCACAGGTTAAAGGTCATGTAGCCAGAGAAAATAAATCATTCACTCTGAAAGAAGTGGAAACACTGCTCAACGAACGTCTTCATAAAGTGGCTCCGGGAGACTGGAAAAAGGCTGTCGACCACGTGAAGAAAGAAGTAGAAGACGCTTGGGATAAAGAAGGTACTTTGGACGCAGCTATTAATGAACTTATCATTCGATTGGAAGAAGAAAGTTCTAATGAAAGTAAAGTGACTTCTGATGAACATAGTGATCGTGAAGAGTTTATGGAACGTGTTGAACTTTTGAAATAGCGTAGAACAATGTGAAAAGGTTTATATCGATATTAAGTTTTCAATATACATGTTTAAAGGCAATTGAATCCTGTTAGCAGTACTTTAAATCAAATTTTAAATTCAATTTTGACAGCAGTCGAGGGGGAATACGCAATGTGTGATATTAATGGACAATGCCCCATATCATTCTGTGCAAATCAATAAGCCTCCCACAGTTGCTAGCAGGAAGACCATGATAATCGAATGGTTGGCGGAAAACAACATCCCTTTTGATGAGGGAATGACGAAGGGAATATAACTTAATTTAGTGCATAAAAACAGACCCCAGTTCCCTTCATATGTAACCGGCCAAAAGTGAAGGACATGAAGTGGTTCGTCTTCCCCCTATCACTGTCACTTCAACCCCATCGAATTGATATGGGCACAGGTTAAAGGTCATGTAGCCAGAGAAAATAAATCATTCACTCTAAAAGAAGTGGAAACACTGCTCAACGAACGTCTTCATAAAGTGGCTCCGGGAGACTGGAAAAAGGCTGTCGACCACGTGAAGAAAGAAGTAGAAGACGCTTGGGAAAAAGAAGGTACTTTGGACGCAGCTATTGATGAACTTATCATTCGATTGGAAGAAGAAAGTTCTACTGAAAGTGAAGTGACTTCTGATGAACATAGTGATCGTGAAGAGTTTATGGAAGGTGTTGAACTTTTGAAATAGCGTAGAACAATGTGAAAAGGTTTATATCGATATTAAGTTTTCAATATACATGTTTAAAGGCAATTGAATCTTGTCAGTAGTACTTTAAATCAAATTTTAAATTCAATTTTGACAGCAGTCGAGGGGGAATATGCAATGGGTGATATTAATGGACAATGCCCCATATCATTCTGTGCAAATCAATAAGCCTCCCACAGTTGCTAGCAGGAAGACCATGATAATGGAATGGTTGGCGGAAAACAACATCCCTTTTGATGAGGGAATGACGAAGGGAATATAACTTAATTTAGTGCATAAAAACAGACCCCAGTTCCCTTCATATGTAACCTGCCAAAAGTGAAGGACATGAAGTGGTTCGTCTTCCCCCTATCACTGTCACTTCAACCCCATCGAATTGATATGGGCACAGGTTAAAGGTCATGTAGCCAAAGAAAATAAATCATTCACTCTAAAAGAAGTGGAAACACTGCTCAACGAACGCCTTCATAAAGTGGCTCCGGGAGACTGAAAAAGGCTGTCGACCACGTGAAGAAAGAAGTAGAAGACGCTTGGGAAAAAGAAGGTACTTTGGACGCAGCTATTGATGAACTTATCATTCGATTGGAAGAAGAAAGTTCTACTGAAAGTGAAGTGACTTCTGATGAACATAGTGATCGTGAAGAGTTTATGGAAGGTGTTGAACTTTTGAAATAGCGTAGAACAATGTGAAAAGGTTTATATCGATATTAAGTTTTCAATATACATGTTTAAAGGCAATTGAATCTTGTCAGTAGTACTTAAAATCAAAGTTTAAGTTCAATTTTGACAGCAGTCGAGGGGGAATACGCAATGTGTGATATTAATGGACAATGCCCCATATCATTCTGTGCAAATCAATAAGCCTCCCACAGTTGCTAGCAGGAAGACCATGATAATGGATTGGTTGGCGGAAAACAACATCCCTTTTGATGAGGGAATGACGAAGGGAATATAACTTAATTTAGTGCATAAAAACAGACCCCAGTTCCCTTCATATGTAACCGGCCAAAAGTGAAGGACATGAAGTGGTTCGTCTTCCCCCTATCACTGTCACTTCAACCCCATCGAATTGATATGGGCACAGGTTAAAGGTCATGTAGCCAGAGAAAATAAATCATTCACTCTGAAAGAAGTGGAAACACTGCTCAACGAACGTCTTCATAAAGTGGCTCCGGGAGACTGGAAAAAGGCTGTCGACCACGTGAAGAAAGAAGTAGAAGACGCTTGGGATAAAGAAGGTACTTTGGACGCAGCTATTAATGAACTTATCATTCGATTGGAAGAAGAAAGTTCTAATGAAAGTAAAGTGACTTCTGATGAACATAGTGATCGTGAAGAGTTTATGGAACGTGTTGAACTTTTGAAATAGCGTAGAACAATGTGAAAAGGTTTATATTGATATTAAGTTTTCAATATACATGTTTAAAGGCAATTGAATCCTGTTAGCAGTACTTTAAATCAAATTTTAAATTCAATTTTGACAGCAGTCGAGGGGGAATACGCAATGTGTGATAATAATGGACAATGCCCCATATCATTCTGTGCAAATCAATAAGCCTCCCACAGTTGCTAGCAGGAAGACCATGATAATGGAATGGTTGGCGGAAAACAACATCCCTTTTGATGAGGGAATGACGAAGGGAATATAACTTAATTTAGTGCATAAAAACAGACCCCAGTTCCCTTCATATGTAACCGGCCAAAAGTGAAGGACATGAAGTGGTTCGTCTTCCCCCTATCACTGTCACTTCAACCCCATCGAATTGATATGGGCACAGGTTAAAGGTCATGTAGCCAGAGAAAATAAATCATTCACTCTAAAAGAAGTGGAAACACTGCTCAACGAAGGTCTTCATAAAGTGGCTCCGGGAGACTGGAAAAAGGATGTCGACCACGTGAAGAAAGAAGTAGAAGACGCTTGGGAAGAAGAAGGTACTTTGGACGCAGCATTGATGAACTTATCATTCGATTGGAAGAAGAAAGTTCTACTGAAAGTGAAGTGACTTCTGATGAACAAAGTGATCGTGAAGAGTTTATGGAAGGTGTTGAACTTTTGAAATAGCGTAGAACAATGTGAAAAGGTTTATATCGATATTAAGTTTTCAATATACATGTTTAAAGGCAATTGAATCTTGTCAGTAGTACTTAAAATCAAATTTTAAGTTCAATTCTGACAGCAGTCGAGGGGGAATACGCAATGTGTGATATTAATGGACAATGCCCCATATCATTCTGTGCAAATCAATAAGCCTCCTACAGTTGCTAGCAGGAAGACCATGATAATGGAATGGTTGGCGGAAAACAACATCCCTTTTGATGAGGGAATGACGAAGGGAATATAACTTAATTTAGTGCATAAAAACAGACCCCAGTTCCCTTCATATGTAACCGGCCAAAAGTGAAGGACATGAAGTGGTTCGTCTTCCCCCTATCACTGTCACTTCAACCCCATCGAATTGATATGGGCACAGGTTAAAGGTCATGTAGCCAGAGAAAATAAATCATTCACTCTAAAAGAAGTGGAAACACTGCTCAACGAACGTCTTCATAAAGTGGCTCCGGGAGACTGGAAAAAGGCTGTCGAACACGTGAAGAAAGAAGTAGAAGACGCTTGGGAAAAAGAAGGTACTTTGGACGCAGCTATTGATGAACTTATCATTCGATTGGAAGAAGAAAGTTCTACTGAAAGTGAAGTGACTTCTGATGAACATAGTGATCGTGAAGAGTTTATGGAAGGTGTTGAACTTTTGAAATAGCGTAGAACAATGTGAAAAGGTTTATATCGATATTAAGTTTTCAATATACATGTTTAAAGGCAATTGAATCTTGTCAGTAGTACTTTAAATCAAATTTTAAATTCAATTTTGACAGCAGTCGAGGGGGAATACGCAATGTGTGATATTAATGGACAATGCCCCATATCATTCTGTGCAAATCAATAAGCCTCCCACAGTTGCTAGCAGGAAGACCATGATAATGGATTGGTTGGCGGAAAACAACATCCCTTTTGATGAGGGAATGACGAAGGGAATATAACTTAATTTAGTGCATAAAAACAGACCCCAGTTCCCTTCATATGTAACCGGCCAAAAGTGAAGGACATGAAGTGGTTCGTCTTCCCCCTATCACTGTCACTTCAACCCCATCGAATTGATATGGGCACAGGTTAAAGGTCATGTAGCCAGAGAAAATAAATCATTCACTCTAAAAGAAGTGGAAACACTGCTCAACGAACGTCTTCATAAAGTGGCTCCGGGAGACTGGAAAAAGGCTGTCGACCACGTGAAGAAAGAAGTAGAAGACGCTTGGGAAAAAGAAGGTACTTTGGACGCAGCTATTGATGAACTTATCATTCGATTGGAAGAAGAAAGTTCTACTGAAAGTGAAGTGACTTCTGATGAACATAGTGATCGTGAAGAGTTTATGGAAGGTGTTGAACTTTTGAAATAGCGTAGAACAATGTGAAAAGGTTTATATCGATATTAAGTTTTCAATATACATGTTTAAAGGCAATTGAATCTTGTCAGTAGTACTTTAAATCAAATTTTAAATTCAATTTTGACAGCAGTCGAGGGGGAATACGCAATGTGTGATATTAATGGACAATGCACCATATCATTCTGTGCAAATCAATAAGCCTCCCACAGTTGCTAGCAGGAAGACCATGATAATGGAATGGTTGGCGGAAAACAACATCCCTTTTGATGAGGGAATGACGAAGGGAATATAACTTAATTTAGTGCATAAAAACAGACCCCAGTTCCCTTCATATGTAACCGGCCAAAAGTGAAGGACATGAAGTGGTTCCTCTTCCCCCTATCACTGTCACTTCAACCCCATCGAATTGATATGGGCACAGGTTAAAGGTCATGTAGCCAGAGAAAATAAATCATTCACTCTAAAAGAAGTGGAAACACTGCTCAACGAAGGTCTTCATAAAGTGGCTCCGGGAGACTGGAAAAAGGCTGTCGACCACGTGAAGAAAGAAGTAGAAGACGCTTGGGAAGAAGAAGGTACTTTGGACGCAGCATTGATGAACTTATCATTCGATTGGAAGAAGAAAGTTCTACTGAAAGTGAAGTGACTTCTGATGAACAAAGTGATCGTGAAGAGTTTATGGAAGGTGTTGAACTTTTGAAATAGCGTAGAACAATGTGAAAAGGTTTATATCGATATTAAGTTTTCAATATACATGTTTAAAGGCAATTGAATCTTGTCAGTAGTACTTTAAATCAAATTTTAAGTTCAATTCTGACAGCAGTCGAGGGGGAATACGCAATGTGTGATATTAATGGACAATGCCCCATATCATTCTGTGCAAATCAATAAGCCTCCTACAGTTGCTAGCAGGAAGACCATGATAATGGAATGGTTGGCGGAAAACAACATCCCTTTTGATGAGGGAATGACGAAGGGAATATAACTTAATTTAGTGCATAAAAACAGACCACAGTTCCCTTCATATGTAACCGGCCAAAAGTGAAGGACATGAAGTGGTTCGTCTTCCCCCTATCACTGTCACTTCAACCCCATCGAATTGATATGGGCACAGGTTAAAGGTCATGTAGCCAGAGAAAATAAATCATTCACTCTAAAAGAAGTGGAAACACTGCTCAACGAACGTCTTCAAAAAGTGGCTCCGGGAGACTGGAAAAAGGCTGTCGACCACGTGAAAAAAGAAGTAGAAGACGCTTGGGAAAAAGAAGGTACTTTGGACGCAGCTATTGATGAACTTATCATTCGATTGGAAGAAGAAAGTTCTACTGAAAGTGAAGTGACTTCTGATGAACATAGTGATCGTGAAGAGTTTATGGAAGGTGTTGAACTTTTGAAATAGCGTAGAACAATGTGAAAAGGTTTATATCGATATTAAGTTTTCAATATACATGTTTAAAGGCAATTGAATCTTGTCAGTAGTACTTTAAATCAAATTTTAAATTCAATTTTGACAGCAGTCGAGGGGGAATACGCAATGTGTGATATTAATGGACAATGCCCCATATCATTCTGTGCAAATCAATAAGCCTCCCACAGTTGCTAGCAGGAAGACCATGATAATCGAATGGTTGGCGGAAAACAACATCCCTTTTGATGAGGGAATGACGAAGGGAATATAACTTAATTTAGTGCATAAAAACAGACCTTAATTTAGTGCATAAAAACAGACCCCAGTTCCCTTCATATGTAACCGGCCAAAAGTGAAGGACATGAAGTGGTTCGTCTTCCCCCTATCACTGTCACTTCAACCCCATCGAATTGATATGGGCACAGGTTAAAGGTCATGTAGCCAGAGAAAATAAATCATTCACTCTAAAAGAAGTGGAAACACTGCTCAACGAAGGTCTTCATAAAGTGGCTCCGGGAGACTGGAAAAAGGATGTCGACCACGTGAAGAAAGAAGTAGAAGACGCTTGGGAAGAAGAAGGTACTTTGGACGCAGCATTGATGAACTTATCATTCGATTGGAAGAAGAAAGTTCTACTGAAAGTGAAGTGACTTCTGATGAACAAAGTGATCGTGAAGAGTTTATGGAAGGTGTTGAACTTTTGAAATAGCGTAGAACAATGTGAAAAGGTTTATATCGATATTAAGTTTTCAATATACATGTTTAAAGGCAATTGAATCTTGTCAGTAGTACTTTAAATCAAATTTTAAATTCAATTTTGACAGCAGTCGAGGGGGAATACGCAATGTGTGATATTAATGGACAATGCCCCATATCATTCTGTGCAAATCAATAAGCCTCCCACAGTTGCTAGCAGGAAGACCATGATAATGGAATGGTTGGCGGAAAACAACATCCCTTTTGATGAGGGAATGACGAAGGGAATATAACTTAATTTAGTGCATAAAAACAGACCCCAGTTCCCTTCATATGTAACCGGCCAAAAGTGAAGGACATGAAGTGGTTCGTCTTCCCCCTATCACTGTCACTTCAACCCCATCGAATTGATATGGGCACAGGTTAAAGGTCATGTAGCCAGAGAAAATAAATCATTCACTCTGAAAGAAGTGGAAACACTGCTCAACGAACGTCTTCATAAAGTGGCTCCGGGAGACTGGAAAAAGGCTGTCGACCACGTGAAGAAAGAAGTAGAAGACGCTTGGGAAAAAGAAGGTACTTTGGACGCAGCTATTGATGAACTTATCATTCGATTGGAAGAAGAAAGTTCTACTGAAAGTGAAGTGACTTCTGATGAACATAGTGATCGTGAAGAGTTTATGGAAGGTGTTGAACTTTTGAAATAGCGTAGAACAATGTGAAAAGGTTTATATCGATATTAAGTTTTCAATATACATGTTTAAAGGCAATTGAATCTTGTCAGTAGTACTTTAAATCAAATTTTAAATTCAATTTTGACAGCAGTCGAGGGGGAATACGCAATGTGTGATATTAATGGACAATGCCCCATATCATTCTGTGCAAATCAATAAGCCTCCCACAGTTGCTAGCAGGAAGACCATGATAATGGATTGGTTGGCGGAAAACAACATCCCTTTTGATGAGGGAATGATGAAGGGAATATAACTTAATTTAGTGCATAAAAACAGACCCCAGTTCCCTTCATATGTAACCGGCCAAAAGTGAAGGACATGAAGTGGTTCGTCTTCCCCCTATCACTGTCACTTCAACCCCATCGAATTGATATGGGCACAGGTTAAAGGTCATGTAGCCAGAGAAAATAAATCATTCACTCTAAAAGAAGTGGAAACACTGCTCAACGAACGTCTTCATAAAGTGGCTCCGGGAGACTGGAAAAAGGCTGTCGACCACGTGAAGAAAGAAGTAGAAGACGCTTGGGAAAAAGAAGGTACTTTGGACGCAGCTATTGATGAACTTATCATTCGATTGGAAGAAGAAAGTTCTACTGAAAGTGAAGTGACTTCTGATGAACATAGTGATCGTGAAGAGTTTATGGAAGGTGTTGAATTTTTGAAAAATAGCGTAGAACAATGTGAAAAGGTTTATATCGATATTAAGTTTTCAATATACATGTTTAAAGGCAATTGAATCTTGTCAGTAGTACTTTAAATCAAATTTTAAATTCAATTTTGACAGCAGTCGAGGGGGAATACGCAATGTGTGATAATCAATAAGCCTCCCACAGTTGCTAGCAGGAAGACCATGATAATCGAATGGTTGGCGGAAAACAACATCCCTTTTGATGAGGGAATGACGAAGGGAATATAACTTAATTTAGTGCATAAAAACAGACCCCAGTTCCCTTCATATGTAACCGGCCAAAAGTGAAGGACATGAAGTGGTTCGTCTTCCCCCTATCACTGTCACTTCAACCCCATCGAATTGATATGGGCACAGGTTAAAGGTCATGTAGCCAGAGAAAATAAATCATTCACTCTAAAAGAAGTGGAAACACTGCTCAACGAACGTCTTCATAAAGTGGCTCCGGGAGACTGGAAAAAGGCTGTCGACCACGTGAAGAAAGAAGTAGAAGACGCTTGGGAAAAAGAAGGTACTTTGGACGCAGCTATTGATGAACTTATCATTCGATTGGAAGAAGAAAGTTCTACTGAAAGTGAAGTGACTTCTGATGAACATAGTGATCGTGAAGAGTTTATGGAAGGTGTTGAACTTTTGAAATAGCGTAGAACAATGTGAAAAGGTTTATATCGATATTAAGTTTTCAATATACATGTTTAAAGGCAATTGAATCTTGTCAGTAGTACTTTAAATCAAATTTTAAATTCAATTTTGACAGCAGTCGAGGGGGAATACGCAATGTGTGATATTAATGGACAATGCCCCATATCATTCTGTGCAAATCAATAAGCCTCCCACAGTTGCTAGCAGGAAGACCATGATAATGGATTGGTTGGCGGAAAACAACATCCCTTTTGATGAGGGAATGACGAAGGGAATATAACTTAATTTAGTGCATAAAAACAGACCCCAGTTCCCTTCATATGTAACCGGCCAAAAGTGAAGGACATGAAGTGGTTCGTCTTCCCCCTATCACTGTCACTTCAACCCCATCGAATTGATATGGGCACAGGTTAAAGGTCATGTAGCCAGAGAAAATAAATCATTCACTCTAAAAGAAGTGGAAACACTGCTCAACGAACGTCTTCATAAAGTGGCTCCGGGAGACTGGAAAAAGGCTGTCGACCACGTGAAAAAAGAAGTAGAAGACGCTTGGGAAAAAGAAGGTACTTTGGACGCAGCTATTGATGAACTTATCATTCGATTGGAAGAAGAAAGTTCTACTGAAAGTGAAGTGACTTCTAATGAACATAGTGATCGTGAAGAGTTTATGGAAGGTGTTGAACTTTTGAAATAGCGTAGAACAATGTGAAAAGGTTTATATCGATATTAAGTTTTCAATATACATGTTTAAAGGCAATTGAATCTTGTCAGTAGTACTTTAAATCAAATTTTAAATTCAATTTTGACAGCAGTCGAGGGGGAATACGCAATGTGTGATATTAATGGACAATGCCCCATATCATTCTGTGCAAATCAATAAGCCTCCCACAGTTGCTAGCAGGAAGACCATGATAATGGAATGGTTGGCGGAAAACAACATCCCTTTTGATGAGGGAATGACGAAGGGAATATAACTTAATTTAGTGCATAAAAACAGACCCCAGTTCCCTTCATATGTAACCGGCCAAAAGTGAAGGACATGAAGTGGTTCGTCTTCCCCCTATCACTGTCACTTCAACCCCATCGAATTGATATGGGCACAGGCTAAAGGTCATGTAGCCAGAGAAAATAAATCATTCACTCTAAAAGAAGTGGAAACACTTCTCAACGAACGCCTTCATAAAGTGGCTCCGGGAGACTGAAAAAGGCTGTCGACCACGTGAAGAAAGAAGTAGAAGACGCTTGGGAAAAAGAAGGTACTTTGGACGCAGCTATTGATGAACTTATCATTCGATTGGAAGAAGAAAGTTCTACTGAAAGTGAAGTGACTTCTGATGAACATAGTGATCGTGAAGAGTTTATGGAAGGTGTTGAACTTTTGAAATAGCGTAGAACAATGTGAAAAGGTTTATATCGATATTAAGTTTTCAATATACATGTTTTAAGGCAATTGAATCCTGTCAGTAGTACTTTAAATCAAATTTTAAATTCAATTTTGACAGCAGTCGAGGGGGAATACGCAATGTGTGATATTAATGGACAATGCCCCATATCATTCTGTGCAAATCAATAAGCCTCCCACAGTTGCTAGCAGGAAGACCATGATAATGGAATGGTTGGCGGAAAACAACATCCCTTTTGATGAGGGAATGACGAAGGGAATATAACTTAATTTAGTGCATAAAAACAGACCCCAGTTCCCTTCATATGTAACCGGCCAAAAGTGAAGGACATGAAGTGGTTCGTCTTCCCCCTATCACTGTCACTTCAACCCCATCGAATTGATATGGGCACAGGTTAAAGGTCATGTAGCCAGAGAAAATAAATCATTCACTCTAAAAGAAGTGGAAACACTGCTCAACGAAGGTCTTCATAAAGTGGCTCCGGGAGACTGGAAAAAGGATGTCGACCACGTGAAGAAAGAAGTAGAAGACGCTTGGGAAAAAGAAGGTACTTAGGACGCAGCATTGATGAACTTATCATTCGATTGGAAGAAGAAAGTTCTACTGAAAGTGAAGTGACTTCTGATGAACAAAGTGATCGTGAAGAGTTTATGGAAGGTGTTGAACTTTTGAAATAGCGTAGAACAATGTGAAAAGGTTTATATCGATATTAAGTTTTCAATATACATGTTTAAAGGCAATTGAATCTTGTCAGTAGTACTTTAAATCAAATTTTAAATTCAATTTTGACAGCAGTCGAGGGGGAATACGCAATGTGTGATATTAATGGACAATGCCCCATATCATTCTGTGCAAATCAATAAGCCTCCCACAGTTGCTAGCAGGAAGACCATGATAATCGAATGGTTGGCGGAAAACAACATCCCTTTTGATGAGGGAATGACGAAGGGAATATAACTTAATTTAGTGCATAAAAACAGACCCCAGTTCCCTTCATATGTAACCGGCCAAAAGTGAAGGACATGAAGTGGTTCGTCTTCCCCCTATCACTGTCACTTCAACCCCATCGAATTGATATGGGCACAGGTTAAAGGTCATGTAGCCAGAGAAAATAAATCATTCACTCTGAAAGAAGTGGAAACACTGCTCAACGAACGTCTTCATAAAGTGGCTCCGGGAGACTGGAAAAAGGCTGTCGACCACGTGAAGAAAGAAGTAGAAGACACTTGGGATAAAGAAGGTACTTTGGACGCAGCTATTAATGAACTTATCATTCGATTGGAAGAAGAAAGTTCTAATGAAAGTAAAGTGACTTCTGATGAACATAGTGATCGTGAAGAGTTTATGGAACGTGTTGAACTTTTGAAATAGCGTAGAACAATGTGAAAAGGTTTATATCGATATTAAGTTTTCAATATACATGTTTAAAGGCAATTGAATCTTGTCAGCAGTACTTTAAATCAAATTTTAAATTCAATTTTGACAGCAGTCGAGGGGGAATACGCAATGTGTGATATTAATGGACAATGCCCCATATCATTCTGTGCAAATCAATAAGCCTCCCACAGTTGCTAGCAGGAAGACCATGATAATCGAATGGTTGGCGGAAAACAACATCCCTTTTGATGAGGGAATGACGAAGGGAATATAACTTAATTTAGTGCATAAAAACAGACCCCAGTTCCCTTCATATGTAACCGGCCAAAAGTGAAGGACATGAAGTGGTTCGTCTTCCCCCTATCACTGTCACTTCAACCCCATCGAATTGATATGGGCACAGGTTAAAGGTCATGTAGCCAGAGAAAATAAATCATTCACTCTAAAAGAAGTGGAAACACTGCTCAACGAAGGTCTTCATAAAGTGGCTCCGGGAGACTGGAAAAAGGCTGTCGACCACGTGAAGAAAGAAGTAGAAGACGCTTGGGATAAAGAAGGTACTTTGGACGCAGCTATTGATGAACTTATCATTCGATTGGAAGAAGAAAGTTCTACTAAAAGTGAAGTGACTTCTGATGAACATAGTGATCGTGAAGAGTTTATGGAAGGTGTTGAACTTTTGAAATAGCGTAGAACAATGTGAAAAGGTTTATATCGATATTAAGTTTTCAATATACATGTTTAAAGGCAATTGAATCTTGTCAGCAGTACTTTAAATCAAATTTTAAATTCAATTTTGACAGCAGTCGAGGGGGAATACGCAATGTGTGATATTAATGGACAATGCCCCATATCATTCTGTGCAAATCAATAAGCCTCCCACAGTTGCTAGCAGGAAGACCATGATAATGGAATGGTTGGCGGAAAACAACATCCCTTTTGATGAGGGAATGACGAAGGGAATATAACTTAATTTAGTGCATAAAAACAGACCCCAGTTCCCTTCATATGTAACCGGCCAAAAGTGAAGGACATGAAGTGGTTCGTCTTCCCCCTATCACTGTCACTTCAACCCCATCGAATTGATATGGGCACAGGTTAAAGGTCATGTAGCCAGAGAAAATAAATCATTCACTCTAAAAGAAGTGGAAACACTGCTCAACGAACGTCTTCATAAAGTGGCTCCGGGAGACTGGAAAAAGGCTGTCGACCACGTGAAGAAAGAAGTAGAAGACGCTTGGGAAAAAGAAGGTACTTTGGACGCAGCTATTGATGAACTTATCATTCGATTGGAAGAAGAAAGTTCTACTGAAAGTGAAGTGACTTCTGATGAACATAGTGATCGTGAAGAGTTTATGGAAGGTGTTGAACTTTTGAAATAGCGTAGAACAATGTGAAAAGGTTTATATCGATATTAAGTTTTCAATATACATGTTTAAAGGCAATTGAATCTTGTCAGTAGTACTTTAAAACAAATTTTAAATTCAATTTTGACAGCAGTCGAGGGGGAATACGCAATGTGTGATATTAATGGACAATGCCCCATATCATTCTGTGCAAATCAATAAGCCTCCCACAGTTGCTAGCAGGAAGACCATGATAATCGAATGGTTGGCGGAAAACAACATCCCTTTTGATGAGGAAATGACGAAGGGAATATAACTTAATTTAGTGCATAAAAACAGACCCCAGTTCCCTTCATATGTAACCGGCCAAAAGTGAAGGACATGAAGTGGTTCGTCTTCCCCCTATCACTGTCACTTCAACCCCATCGAATTGATATGGGCACAGGTTAAAGGTCATGTAGCCAGAGAAAATAAATCATTCACTCTAAAAGAAGTGGAAACACTGCTCAACGAAGGTCTTCATAAAGTGGCTCCGGGAGACTGGAAAAAGGATGTCGACCACGTGAAGAAAGAAGTAGAAGACGCTTGGGAAGAAGAAGGTACTTTGGACGCAGCATTGATGAACTTATCATTCGATTGGAAGAAGAAAGTTCTACTGAAAGTGAAGTGACTTCTGATGAACAAAGTGATCGTGAAGAGTTTATGGAAGGTGTTGAACTTTTGAAATAGCGTAGAACAATGTGAAAAGGTTTATATCGATATTAAGTTTTTAATATACATGTTTAAAGGCAATTGAATCTTGTCAGTAGTACTTAAAATCAAATTTTAAGTTCAATTCTGACAGCAGTCGAGGGGGAATACGCAATGTGTGATATTAATGGACAATGCCCCATATCATTCTGTGCAAATCAATAAGCCTCCCACAGTTGCTAGCAGGAAGACCATGATAATGGAATGGTTGGCGGAAAACAACATCCCTTTTGATGAGGGAATGACGAAGGGAATATAACTTAATTTAGTGCATAAAAACAGACCCCAGTTCCCTTCATATGTAACCGGCCAAAAGTGAAGGACATGAAGTGGTTCGTCTTCCCCCTATCACTGTCACTTCAACCCCATCGAATTGATATGGGCACAGGTTAAAGGTCATGTAGCCAGAGAAAATAAATCATTCACTCTAAAAGAAGTGGAAACACTGCTCAACGAACGTCTTCATAAAGTGGCTCCGGGAGACTGGAAAAAGGCTGTCGACCACGTGAAGAAAGAAGTAGAAGACGCTTGGGAAAAAGAAGGTACTTTGGAGGCAGCTATTGATGAACTTATCATTCGATTGGAAGAAGAAAGTTCTACTGAAAGTGAAGTGACTTCTGATGAACATAGTGATCGTGAAGAGTTTATGGAAGGTGTTGAACTTTTGAAATAGCGTAGAACAATGTGAAAAGGTTTATATCGATATTAAGTTTTCAATATACATGTTTAAAGGCAATTGAATCTTGTCAGTAGTACTTTAAATCAAATTTTAAATTCAATTTTGACAGCAGTCGAGGGGGAATACGCAATGTGTGATATTAATGGACAATGCCCCATATCATTCTGTGCAAATCAATAAGCCTCCCACAGTTGCTAGCAGGAAGACCATGATAATGGAATGGTTGGCGGAAAACAACATCCCTTTTGATGAGGGAATGACGAAGGGAATATAACTTAATTTAGTGCATAAAAACAGACCCCAGTTCCCTTCATATGTAACCGGCCAAAAGTGAAGGACATAAAGTGGTTCGTCTTCCCCCTATCACTGTCACTTCAACCCCATCGAATTGATATGGGCACAGGTTAAAGGTCATGTAGCCAGAGAAAATAAATCATTCACTCTAAAAGAAGTGGAAACACTGCTCAACGAACGCCTTCATAAAGTGGCTCCGGGAGACTGGAAAAAGGCTGTCGACCACGTGAAGAAAGAAGTAGAAGACGCTTGGGATAAAGAAGGTACTTTGGACGCAGCTATTAATGAACTTATCATTCGATTGGAAGAAGAAAGTTCTAATGAAAGTAAAGTGACTTCTGATGAACATAGTGATCGTGAAGAGTTTATGGAACGTGTTGAACTTTTGAAATAGCGTAGAACAATGTGAAAAGGTTTATATCGATATTAAGTTTTCAATATACATGTTTAAAGGCAATTGAATCCTGTCAGCAGTACTTTAAATCAAATTTTAAATTCAATTTTGACAGCAGTCGAGGGGGAATACGCAATGTGTGATAATAATGGACAATGCCCCATATCATTCTGTGCAAATCAATAAGCCTCCCACAGTTGCTAGCAGGAAGACCATGATAATGGAATGGTTGGTGGAAAACAACATCCCTTTTGATGAGGGAATGACGAAGGGAATATAACTTAATTTAGTGCATAAAAACAGACCCCAGTTCCCTTCATATGTAACCGGCCAAAAGTGAAGGACATGAAGTGGTTCGTCTTCCCCCTATCACTGTCACTTCAACCCCATCGAATTGATATGGGCACAGGTTAAAGGTCATGTACCCAGAGAAAATAAATCATTCACTCTAAAAGAAGTGGAAACACTGCTCAACGAACGTCTTCATAAAGTGGCTCCGGGAGACTGGAAAAAGGCTGTCGACCACGTGAAGAAAGAAGTAGAAGACGCTTGGGAAAAAGAAGGTACTTTGGACGCAGCTATTGATGAACTTATCATTCGATTGGAAGAAGAAAGTTCTACTGAAAGTGAAGTGACTTCTGATGAACATAGTGATCGTGAAGAGTTTATGGAAGGTGTTGAACTTTTGAAATAGCGTAGAACAATGTGAAAAAGTTTATATCGATATTAAGTTTTCAATATACATGTTTAAAGGCAATTGAATCTTGTCAGTAGTACTTTAAATCAAATTTTAAATTCAATTTTGACAGCAGTCGAGGGGGAATACGCAATGTGTGATATTAATGGACAATGCCCCATATCATTCTGTGCAAATCAATAAGCCTCCCACAGTTGCTAGCAGGAAGACCATGATAATCGAATGGTTGGCGGAAAACAACATCCCTTTTGATGAGGGAATGACGAAGGGAATATAACTTAATTTAGTGCATAAAAACAGACCCCAGTTCCCTTCATATGTAACCGGCCAAAAGTGAAGGACATGAAGTGGTTCGTCTTCCCCCTATCACTGTCACTTCAACCCCATCGAATTGATATGGGCACAGGTTAAAGGTCATGTAGCCAGAGAAAATAAATCATTCACTCTAAAAGAAGTGGAAACACTGCTCAACGAAGGTCTTCATAAAGTGGCTCCGGGAGACTGGAAAAAGGATGTCGACCACGTGAAGAAAGAAGTAGAAGACGCTTGGGAAGAAGAAGGTACTTTGGACGCAGCATTGATGAACTTATCATTCGATTGGAAGAAGAAAGTTCTACTGAAAGTGAAGTGACTTCTGATGAACAAAGTGATCGTGAAGAGTTTATGGAAGGTGTTGAACTTTTGAAATAGCGTAGAACAATGTGAAAAGGTTTATATCGATATTAAGTTTTCAATATACATGTTTAAAGGCAATTGAATCTTGTCAGTAGTACTTAAAATCAAATTTTAAGTTCAATTCTGACAGCAGTCGAGGGGGAATACGCAATGTGTGATATTAATGGACAATGCCCCATATCATTCTGTGCAAATCAATAAGCCTCCTACAGTTGCTAGCAGGAAGACCATGATAATGGAATGGTTGGCGGAAAACAACATCCCTTTTGATGAGGGAATGACGAAGGGAATATAACTTAATTTAGTGCATAAAAACAGACCACAGTTCCCTTCATATGTAACCGGCCAAAAGTGAAGGACATGAAGTGGTTCGTCTTCCCCCTATCACTGTCACTTCAACCCCATCGAATTGATATGGGCACAGGTTAAAGGTCATGTAGCCAGAGAAAATAAATCATTCACTCTAAAAGAAGTGGAAACACTGCTCAACGAACGTCTTCATAAAGTGGCTCCGGGAGACTGGAAAAAGGCTGTCGACCACGTGAAAAAAGAAGTAGAAGACGCTTGGGAAAAAGAAGGTACTTTGGACGCAGCTATTGATGAACTTATCATTCGATTGGAAGAAGAAAGTTCTACTGAAAGTGAAGTGACTTCTGATGAACATAGTGATCGTGAAGAGTTTATGGAAGGTGTTGAACTTTTGAAATAGCGTAGAACAATGTGAAAAGGTTTATATCGATATTAAGTTTTCAATATACATGTTTAAAGGCAATTGAATCTTGTCAGTAGTACTTTAAATCAAATTTTAAATTCAATTTTGACAGCAGTCGAGGGGGAATACGCAATGTGTGATATTAATGGACAATGCCCCATATCATTCTGTGCAAATCAATAAGCCTCCCACAGTTGCTAGCAGGAAGACCATGATAATCGAATGGTTGGCGGAAAACAACATCCCTTTTGATGAGGGAATGACGAAGGGAATATAACTTAATTTAGTGCATAAAAACAGACCCCAGTTCCCTTCATATGTAACCGGCCAAAAGTGAAGGACATGAAGTGGTTCGTCTTCCCCCTATCACTGTCACTTCAACCCCATCGAATTGATATGGGCACAGGTTAAAGGTCATGTAGCCAGAGAAAATAAATCATTCACTCTAAAAGAAGTGGAAACACTGCTCAACGAACGTCTTCATAAAGTGGCTCCGGGAGACTGGAAAAAGGCTGTCGACCACGTGAAGAAAGAAGTAGAAGACGCTTGGGAAAAAGAAGGTACTTTGGACGCAGCTATTGATGAACTTATCATTCGATTGGAAGAAGAAAGTTCTACTGAAAGTGAAGTGACTTCTGATGAACATAGTGATCGTGAAGAGTTTATGGAAGGTGTTGAACTTTTGAAATAGCGTAGAACAATGTGAAAAGGTTTATATCGATATTAAGTTTTCAATATACATGTTTAAAGGCAATTGAATCTTGTCAGTAGTACTTTAAATCAAATTTTAAATTCAATTTTGACAGCAGTCGAGGGGGAATACGCAATGTGTGATATTAATGGACAATGCCCCATATCATTCTGTGCAAATCAATAAGCCTCCCACAGTTGCTAGCAGGAAGACCATGATAATGGATTGGTTGGCGGAAAACAACATCCCTTTTGATGAGGGAATGACGAAGGGAATATAACTTAATTTAGTGCATAAAAACAGACCCCAGTTCCCTTCATATGTAACCGGCCAAAAGTGAAGGACATGAAGTGGTTCGTCTTCCCCCTATCACTGTCACTTCAACCCCATCGAATTGATATGGGCACAGGTTAAAGGTCATGTAGCCAGAGAAAATAAATCATTCACTCTAAAAGAAGTGGAAACACTGCTCAACGAACGTCTTCATAAAGTGGCTCCGGGAGACTGGAAAAAGGCTGTCGACCACGTGAAAAAAGAAGTAGAAGACGCTTGGGAAAAAGAAGGTACTTTGGACGCAGCTATTGATGAACTTATCATTCGATTGGAAGAAGAAAGTTCTACTGAAAGTGAAGTGACTTCTAATGAACATAGTGATCGTGAAGAGTTTATGGAAGGTGTTGAACTTTTGAAATAGCGTAGAACAATGTGAAAAGGTTTATATCGATATTAAGTTTTCAATATACATGTTTAAAGGCAATTGAATCTTGTCAGTAGTACTTTAAATCAAATTTTAAATTCAATTTTGACAGCAGTCGAGGGGGAATACGCAATGTGTGATATTAATGGACAATGCCCCATATCATTCTGTGCAAATCAATAAGCCTCCCACAGTTGCTAGCAGGAAGACCATGATAATGGAATGGTTGGCGGAAAACAACATCCCTTTTGATGAGGGAATGACGAAGGGAATATAACTAAATTTAGTGCATAAAAACAGACCCCAGTTCCCTTCATATGTAACCGGCCAAAAGTGAAGGACATGAAGTGGTTCGTCTTCCCCCTATCACTGTCACTTCAACCCCATCGAATTGATATGGGCACAGGTTAAAGGTCATGTAGCCAGAGAAAATAAATCATTCACTCTAAAAGAAGTGGAAACACTTCTCAACGAACGCCTTCATAAAGTGGCTCCGGGAGACTGAAAAAGGCTGTCGACCACGTGAAGAAAGAAGTAGAAGACGCTTGGGAAAAAGAAGGTACTTTGGACGCAGCTATTGATGAACTTATCATTCGATTGGAAGAAGAAAGTTCTACTGAAAGTGAAGTGACTTCTGATGAACATAGTGATCGTGAAGAGTTTATGGAAGGTGTTGAACTTTTGAAATAGCGTAGAACAATGTGAAAAGGTTTATATCGATATTAAGTTTTCAATATACATGTTTTAAGGCAATTGAATCCTGTTAGTAGTACTTTAAATCAAATTTTAAATTCAATTTTGACAGCAGTCGAGGGGGAATACGCAATGTGTGATATTAATGGACAATGCCCCATATCATTCTGTGCAAATCAATAAGCCTCCCACAGTTGCTAGCAGGAAGACCATGATAATGGAATGGTTGGCGGAAAACAACATCCCTTTTGATGAGGGAATGACGAAGGGAATATAACTTAATTTAGTGCATAAAAACAGACCCCAGTTCCCTTCATATGTAACCGGCCAAAAGTGAAGGACATGAAGTGGTTCGTCTTCCCCCTATCACTGTCACTTCAACCCCATCGAATTGATATGGGCACAGGTTAAAGGTCATGTAGCCAGAGAAAATAAATCATTCACTCTAAAAGAAGTGGAAACACTGCTCAACGAAGGTCTTCATAAAGTAGCTCCGGGAGACTGGAAAAAGGATGTCGACCACGTGAAGAAAGAAGTAGAAGACGCTTGGGAAAAAGAACGTACTTTGGACGCAGCATTGATGAACTTATCATTCGATTGGAAGAAGAAAGTTCTACTGAAAGTGAAGTGACTTCTGATGAACAAAGTGATCGTGAAGAGTTTATGGAAGGTGTTGAACTTTTGAAATAGCGTAGAACAATGTGAAAAGGTTTATATCGATATTAAGTTTTCAATATACATGTTTAAAGGCAATTGAATCCTGTCAGCAGTACTTTAAATCAAATTTTAAATTCAATTTTGACAGCAGTCGAGGGGGAATACGCAATGTGTGATAATAATGGACAATGCCCCATATCATTCTGTGCAAATCAATAAGCCTCCCACAGTTGCTAGCAGGAAGACCATGATAATCGAATGGTTGGCGGAAAACAACATCCCTTTTGATGAGGGAATGACGAAGGGAATATAACTTAATTTAGTGCATAAAAACAGACCCCAGTTCCCTTCATATGTAACCGGCCAAAAGTGAAGGACATGAAGTGGTTCGTCTTCCCCCTATCACTGTCACTTCAACCCCATCGAATTGATATGGGCACAGGTTAAAGGTCATGTAGCCAGAGAAAATAAATCATTCACTCTAAAAGAAGTGGAAACACTGCTCAACGAACGTCTTCATAAAGTGGCTCCGGGAGACTGGAAAAAGGCTGTCGACCACGTGAAGAAAGAAGTAGAAGACGCTTGGGAAAAAGAAGGTACTTTGGATGCAGCTATTGATGAACTTATCATTCGATTGGAAGAAGAAAGTTCTACTGAAAGTGAAGTGACTTCTGATGAACATAGTGATCGTGAAGAGTTTATGGAAGGTGTTGAACTTTTGAAATAGCGTAGAACAATGTGAAAAGGTTTATATCGATATTAAGTTTTCAATATACATGTTTAAAGGCAATTGAATCTTGTCAGTAGTATTTTAAATCAAATTTTAAATTCAATTTTGACAGCAGTCGAGGGGGAATACGCAATGTGTGATATTAATGGACAATGCCCCATATCATTCTGTGCAAATCAATAAGCCTCCCACAGTTGCTAGCAGGAAGACCATGATAATCGAATGGTTGGCGGAAAACAACATCCCTTTTGATGAGGGAATGACGAAGGGAATATAACTTAATTTAGTGCATAAAAACAGACCCCAGTTCCCTTCATATGTAACCGGCCAAAAGTGAAGGACATGAAGTGGTTCGTCTTCCCCCTATCACTGTCACTTCAACCCCATCGAATTGATATGGGCACAGGTTAAAGGTCATGTAGCCAGAGAAAATAAATCATTCACTCTAAAAGAAGTGGAAACACTGCTCAACGAAGGTCTTCATAAAGTTGCTCCGGGAGACTGGAAAAAGGCTGTCGACCACGTGAAGAAAGAAGTAGAAGACGCTTGGGATAAAGAAGGTACTTTGGACGCAGCTATTGATGAACTTATCATTCGATTGGAAGAAGAAAGTTCTACTGAAAGTGAAGTGACTTCTGATGAACATAGTGATCGTGAAGAGTTTATGGAAGGTGTTGAACTTTTGAAATAGCGTAGAACAATGTGAAAAGGTTTATATCGATATTAAGTTTTCAATATACATGTTTAAAGGCAATTGAATCTTGTCAGTAGTACTTTAAATCAAATTTTAAATTCAATTTTGACAGCAGTCGAGGGGGAATACGCAATGTGTGATATTAATGGACAATGCCCCATATCATTCTGTGCAAATCAATAAGCCTCCCACAGTTGCTAGCAGGAAGACCATGATAATCGAATGGTTGGCGGAAAACAACATCCCTTTTGATGAGGGAATGACGAAGGGAATATAACTTAATTTAGTGCATAAAAACAGACCCCAGTTCCCTTCATATGTAACCGGCCAAAAGTGAAGGACATGAAGTGGTTCGTCTTCCCCCTATCACTGTCACTTCAACCCCATCGAATTGATATGGGCACAGGTTAAAGGTCATGTAGCCAGAGAAAATAAATCATTCACTCTAAAAGAAGTGGAAACACTGCTCAACGAACGTCTTCATAAAGTGGCTCCGGGAGACTGGAAAAAGGCTGTCGACCACGTGAAGAAAGAAGTAGAAGACGCTTGGGAAAAAGAAGGTACTTTGGACGCAGCTATTGATGAACTTATCATTCGATTGGAAGAAGAAAGTTCTACTGAAAGTGAAGTGACTTCTGATGAACATAGTGATCGTGAAGAGTTTATGGAAGGTGTTGAACTTTTGAAATAGCGTAGAACAATGTGAAAAGGTTTATATCGATATTAAGTTTTCAATATACATGTTTAAAGGCAATTGAATCTTGTCAGTAGTACTTTAAAACAAATTTTAAATTCAATTTTGACAGCAGTCGAGGGGGAATACGCAATGTGTGATATTAATGGACAATGCCCCATATCATTCTGTGCAAATCAATAAGCCTCCCACAGTTGCTAGCAGGAAGATCATGATAATCGAATGGTTGGCGGAAAACAACATCCCTTTTGATGAGGGAATGACGAAGGGAATATAACTTAATTTAGTGCATAAAAACAGACCCCAGTTCCCTTCATATGTAACCGGCCAAAAGTGAAGGACATGAAGTGGTTCGTCTTCCCCCTATCACTGTCACTTCAACCCCATCGAATTGATATGGGCACAGGTTAAAGGTCATGTAGCCAGAGAAAATAAATCATTCACTCTAAAAGAAGTGGAAACACTGCTCAACGAACGTCTTCATAAAGTGGCTCCGGGAGACTGGAAAAAGGCTGTCGACCACGTGAAGAAAGAAGTAGAAGACGCTTGGGAAAAAGAAGGTACTTTGGACGCAGCTATTGATGAACTTATCATTCGATTGGAAGAAGAAAGTTCTACTGAAAGTGAAGTGACTTCTGATGAACATAGTGATCGTGAAGAGTTTATGGAAGGTGTTGAACTTTTGAAATAGCGTAGAACAATGTGAAAAGGTTTATATCGATATTAAGTTTTCAATATACATGTTTAAAGGCAATTGAATCTTGTCAGTAGTACTTTAAATCAAATTTTAAATTCAATTTTGACAGCAGTCGAGGGGGAATACGCAATGTGTGATATTAATGGACAATGCCCCATATCATTCTGTGCAAATCAATAAGCCTCCCACAGTTGCTAGCAGGAAGACCATGATAATGGATTGGTTGGCGGAAAACAACATCCCTTTTGATGAGGGAATGACGAAGGGAATATAACTTAATTTAGTGCATAAAAACAGACCCCAGTTCCCTTCATATGTAACCGGCCAAAAGTGAAGGACATGAAGTGGTTCGTCTTCCCCCTATCACTGTCACTTCAACCCCATCGAATTGATATGGGCACAGGTTAAAGGTCATGTAGCCAGAGAAAATAAATCATTCACTCTAAAAGAAGTGG
Source organism: Tanypteryx hageni (assembly GCA_028673005.1). Classification (NCBI taxonomy): domain Eukaryota; kingdom Metazoa; phylum Arthropoda; class Insecta; order Odonata; family Petaluridae; genus Tanypteryx; species Tanypteryx hageni. The sequence goes on along the minus strand of CM054118.1, from coordinate 50,777,125 downwards.
AAACACTGCTCAACGAACGTCTTCATAAAGTGGCTCCGGGAGACTGGAAAAAGGCTGTCGACCACGTGAAAAAAGAAGTAGAAGACGCTTGGGAAAAAGAAGGTACTTTGGACGCAGCTATTGATGAACTTATCATTCGATTGGAAGAAGAAAGTTCTACTGAAAGTGAAGTGACTTCTAATGAACATAGTGATCGTGAAGAGTTTATGGAAGGTGTTGAACTTTTGAAATAGCGTAGAACAATGTGAAAAGGTTTATATCGATATTAAGTTTTCAATATACATGTTTAAAGGCAATTGAATCTTGTCAGTAGTACTTTAAATCAAATTTTAAATTCAATTTTGACAGCAGTCGAGGGGGAATACGCAATGTGTGATATTAATGGACAATGCCCCATATCATTCTGTGCAAATCAATAAGCCTCCCACAGTTGCTAGCAGGAAGACCATGATAATGGAATGGTTGGCGGAAAACAACATCCCTTTTGATGAGGGAATGACGAAGGGAATATAACTTAATTTAGTGCATAAAAACAGACCCCAGTTCCCTTCATATGTAACCGGCCAAAAGTGAAGGACATGAAGTGGTTCGTCTTCCCCCTATCACTGTCACTTCAACCCCATCGAATTGATATGGGCACAGGTTAAAGGTCATGTAGCCAGAGAAAATAAATCATTTACTCTAAAAGAAGTGGAAACACTTCTCAACGAACGCCTTCATAAAGTGGCTCCGGGAGACTGAAAAAGGCTGTCGACCACGTGAAGAAAGAAGTAGAAGACGCTTGGGAAAAAGAAGGTACTTTGGACGCAGCTATTGATGAACTTATCATTCGATTGGAAGAAGAAAGTTCTACTGAAAGTGAAGTGACTTCTGATGAACAAAGTGATCGTGAAGAGTTTATGGAAGGTGTTGAACTTTTGAAATAGCGTAGAACAATGTGAAAAGGTTTATATCGATATTAAGTTTTCAATATACATGTTTAAAGGCAATTGAATCTTGTCAGTAGTACTTTAAATCAAATTTTAAATTCAATTTTGACAGCAGTCGAGGGGGAATACGCAATGTGTGATATTAATGGACAATGCCCCATATCATTCTGTGCAAATCAATAAGCCTCCCACAGTTGCTAGCAGGAAGACCATGATAATCGAATGGTTGGCGGAAAACAACATCCCTTTTGATGAGGGAATGACGAAGGGAATATAACTTAATTTAGTGCATAAAAACAGACCCCAGTTCCCTTCATATGTAACCGGCCAAAAGTGAAGGACATGAAGTGGTTCGTCTTCCCCCTATCACTGTCACTTCAACCCCATCGAATTGATATGGGCACAGGTTAAAGGTCATGTAGCCAGAGAAAATAAATCATTCACTCTGAAAGAAGTGGAAACACTGCTCAACGAACGTCTTCATAAAGTGGCTCCGGGAGACTGGAAAAAGGCTGTCGACCACGTGAAGAAAGAAGTAGAAGACACTTGGGATAAAGAAGGTACTTTGGACGCAGCTATTGATGAACTTATCATTCGATTGGAAGAAGAAAGTTCTAATGAAAGTAAAGTGACTTCTGATGAACATAGTGATCGTGAAGAGTTTATGGAACGTGTTGAACTTTTGAAATAGCGTAGAACAATGTGAAAAGGTTTATATCGATATTAAGTTTTCAATATACATGTTTAAAGGCAATTGAATCCTGTCAGCAGTACTTTAAATCAAATTTTAAATTCAATTTTGACAGCAGTCGAGGGGGAATACGCAATGTGTGATAATAATGGACAATGCCCCATATCATTCTGTGCAAATCAATAAGCCTCCCACAGTTGCTAGCAGGAAGACCATGATAATCGAATGGTTGGCGGAAAACAACATCCCTTTTGATGAGGGAATGACGAAGGGAATATAACTTAATTTAGTGCATAAAAACAGACCCCAGTTCCCTTCATATGTAACCGGCCAAAAGTGAAGGACATGAAGTGGTTCGTCTTCCCCCTATCACTGTCACTTCAACCCCATCGAATTGATATGGGCACAGGTTAAAGGTCATGTAGCCAGAGAAAATAAATCATTCACTCTAAAAGAAGTGGAAACACTGCTCAACGAAGGTCTTCATAAAGTGGCTCCGGGAGACTGGAAAAAGGCTGTCGACCACGTGAAGAAAGAAGTAGAAGACGCTTGGGATAAAGAAGGTACTTTGGACGCAGCAATTAATGAACTTATCATTCGATTGGAAGAAGAAAGTTCTAATGAAAGTAAAGTGACTTCTGATGAACATAGTGATCGTGAAGAGTTTATGGAACGTGTTGAACTTTTGAAATAGCGTAGAACAATGTGAAAAGGTTTATATCGATATTAAGTTTTCAATATACATGTTTAAAGGCAATTGAATCCTGTTAGCAGTACTTTAAATCAAATTTTAAATTCAATTTTGACAGCAGTCGAGGGGGAATACGCAATGTGTGATATTAATGGACAATGCCCCATATCATTCTGTGCAAATCAATAAGCCTCCCACAGTTGCTAGCAGGAAGACCATGATAATCGAATGGTTGGCGGAAAACAACATCCCTTTTGATGAGGGAATGACGAAGGGAATATAACTTAATTTAGTGCATAAAAACAGACCCCAGTTCCCTTCATATGTAACCGGCCAAAAGTGAAGGACATGAAGTGGTTCGTCTTCCCCCTATCACTGTCACTTCAACCCCATCGAATTGATATGGGCACAGGTTAAAGGTCATGTAGCCAGAGAAAATAAATCATTCACTCTAAAAGAAGTGGAAACACTGCTCAACGAACGTCTTCATAAAGTGGCTCCGGGAGACTGGAAAAAGGCTGTCGACCACGTGAAGAAAGAAGTAGAAGACGCTTGGGAAAAAGAAGGTACTTTGGACGCAGCTATTGATGAACTTATCATTCGATTGGAAGAAGAAAGTTCTACTGAAAGTGAAGTGACTTCTGATGAACATAGTGATCGTGAAGAGTTTATGGAAGGTGTTGAACTTTTGAAATAGCGTAGAACAATGTGAAAAGGTTTATATCGATATTAAGTTTTCAATATACATGTTTAAAGGCAATTGAATCTTGTCAGTAGTACTTTAAATCAAATTTTAAATTCAATTTTGACAGCAGTCGAGGGGGAATACGCAATGTGTGATATTAATGGACAATGCCCCATATCATTCTGTGCAAATCAATAAGCCTCCCACAGTTGCTAGCAGGAAGACCATGATAATTGATTGGTTGGCGGAAAACAACATCCCTTTTGATGAGGGAATGACGAAGGGAATATAACTTAATTTAGTGCATAAAAACAGACCCCAGTTCCCTTCATATGTAACCGGCCAAAAGTGAAGGACATGAAGTGGTTCGTCTTCCCCCTATCACTGTCACTTCAACCCCATCGAATTGATATGGGCACAGGTTAAAGGTCATGTAGCCAGAGAAAATAAATCATTCACTCTAAAAGAAGTGGAAACACTGCTCAACGAACGTCTTCATAAAGTGGCTCCGGGAGACTGGAAAAAGGCTGTCGACCACGTGAAAAAAGAAGTAGAAGACGCTTGGGAAAAAGAAGGTACTTTGGACGCAGCTATTGATGAACTTATCATTCGATTGGAAGAAGAAAATTCTACTGAAAGTGAAGTGACTTCTAATGAACATAGTGATCGTGAAGAGTTTATGGAAGGTGTTGAAATTTTGAAATAGCGTAGAACAATGTGAAAAGGTTTATATCGATATTAAGTTTTCAATATACATGTTTAAAGGCAATTGAATCTTGTCAGTAGTACTTTAAATCAAATTTTAAATTCAATTTTGACAGCAGTCGAGGGGGAATACACAATGTGTGATATTAATGGACAATGCCCCATATCATTCTGTGCAAATCAATAAGCCTCCCACAGTTGCTAGCAGGAAGACCATGATAATGGAATGGTTGGCGGAAAACAACATCCCTTTTGATGAGGGAATGACGAAGGGAATATAACTTAATTTAGTGCATAAAAACAGACCCCAGTTCCCTTCATATGTAACCGGCCAAAAGTGAAGGACATGAAGTGGTTCGTCTTCCCCCTATCACTGTCACTTCAACCCCATCGAATTGATATGGGCACAGGTTAAAGGTCATGTAGCCAGAGAAAATAAATCATTCACTCTAAAAGAAGTGGAAACACTGCTCAACGAACGTCTTCATAAAGTGGCTCCGGGAGACTGGAAAAAGGATGTCGACCACGTGAAGAAAGAAGTAGAAGACGCTTGGGAAAAAGAAGGTACTTTGGACGCAGCATTGATGAACTTATCATTCGATTGGAAGAAGAAAGTTCTACTGAAAGTGAAGTGACTTCTGATGAACAAAGTGATCGTGAAGAGTTTATGGAAGGTGTTGAACTTTTGAAATAGCGTAGAACAATGTGAAAAGGTTTATATCGATATTAAGTTTTCAATATACATGTTTAAAGGCAATTGAATCTTGTCAGTAGTACTTTAAATCAAATTTTAAATTCAATTTTGACAGCAGTCGAGGGGGAATACGCAATGTGTGATATTAATGGACAATGCCCCATATCATTCTGTGCAAATCAATAAGCCTCCTACAGTTGCTAGCAGGAAGACCATGATAATGGAATGGTTGGCGGAAAACAACATCCCTTTTGATGAGGGAATGACGAAGGGAATATAACTTAATTTAGTGCATAAAAACAGACCCCAGTTCCCTTCATATGTAACCGGCCAAAAGTGAAGGACATGAAGTGGTTCGTCTTCCCCCTATCACTGTCACTTCAACCCCATCGAATTGATATGGGCACAGGTTAAAGGTCATGTAGCCAGAGAAAATAAATCATTCACTCTGAAAGAAGTGGAAACACTGCTCAACGAACGTCTTCATAAAGTGGCTCCGGGAGACTGGAAAAAGGCTGTCGACCACGTGAAGAAAGAAGTAGAAGACGCTTGAGATAAAGAAGGTACTTTGGACGCAGCTATTAATGAACTTATCATTCGATTGGAAGAAGAAAGTTCTAATGAAAGTAAAGTGACTTCTGATGAACATAGTGATCGTGAAGAGTTTATGGAAGGTGTTGAACTTTTGAAATAGCGTAGAACAATGTGAAAAGGTTTATATCGATATTAAGTTTTCAATATACATGTTTAAAGGCAATTGAATCCTGTCAGCAGTACTTTAAATCAAATTTTAAATTCAATTTTGACAGCAGTCGAGGGGGAATACGCAATGTGTGATAATAATGGACAATGCCCCATATCATTCTGTGCAAATCAATAAGCCTCCCACAGTTGCTAGCAGGAAGACCATGATAATGGAATGGTTGGCGGAAAACAACATCCCTTTTGATGAGGGAATGACGAAGGGAATATAACTTAATTTAGTGCATAAAAACAGACCCCAGTTCCCTTCATATGTAACCGGCCAAAAGTGAAGGTCATGAAGTGGTTCGTCTTCCCCCTATCACTGTCACTTCAACCCCATCGAATTGATATGGGCACAGGTTAAAGGTCATGTAGCCAGAGAAAATAAATCATTCACTCTGAAAGAAGTGGAAACACTGCTCAACGAACGTCTTCATAAAGTGGCTCCGGGAGACTGGAAAAAGGCTGTCGACCACGTGAAGAAAGAAGTAGAAGACGCTTGGGATAAAGAAGGTACTTTGGACGCAGCTATTGATGAACTTATCATTCAATTGGAAGAAGAAAGTTCTAATGAAAGTGAAGTGACTTCTGATGAACATAGTGATCGTGAAGAGTTTATGGAACGTGTTGAACTTTTGAAATAGCGTAGAACAATGTGAAAAAGTTTATATCGATATTAAGTTTTCAATATACATGTTTAAAGGCAATTGAATCCTGTTAGCAGTACTTTAAATCAAATTTTAAATTCAATTTTGACAGCAGTCGAGGGGGAATACGCAATGTGTGATAATAATGGACAATGCCCCATATCATTCTGTGCAAATCAATAAGCCTCCCACAGTTGCTAGCAGGAAGACCATGATAATGGAATGGTTGGCGGAAAACAACATCCCTTTTGATGAGGGAATGACGAAGGGAATATAACTTAATTTAGTGCATAAAAACAGACCCCAGTTCCCTTCATATGTAACCGGCCAAAAGTGAAGGACATGAAGTGGTTCGTCTTCCCCCTATCACTGTCACTTCAACCCCATCGAATTGATATGGGCACAGGTTAAAGGTCATGTAGCCAGAGAAAATAAATCATTCACTCTAAAAGAAGTGGAAACACTGCTCAACGAACGTCTTCATAAAGTGGCTCCGGGAGACTGGAAAAAGGCTGTCGACCACGTGAAGAAAGAAGTAGAAGACGCTTGGGAAAAAGAAGGTACTTTGGACGCAGCTATTGATGAACTTATCATTCGATTGGAAGAAGAAAGTTCTACTGAAAGTGAAGTGACTTCTGATGAACATAGTGATCGTGAAGAGTTTATGGAAGGTGTTGAACTTTTGAAATAGCGTAGAACAATGTGAAAAGGTTTATATCGATATTAAGTTTTCAATATACATGTTTAAAGGCAATTGAATCTTGTCAGTAGTACTTTAAATCAAATTTTAAATTCAATTTTGACAGCAGTCGAGGGGGAATACGCAATGTGTGATATTAATGGACAATGCCCCATATCATTCTGTGCAAATCAATAAGCCTCCCACAGTTGCTAGCAGGAAGACCATGATAATCGAATGGTTGGCGGAAAACAACATCCCTTTTGATGAGGGAATGACGAAGGGAATATAACTTAATTTAGTGCATAAAAACAGACCCCAGTTCCCTTCATATGTAACCGGCCAAAAGTGAAGGACATGAAGTGGTTCGTCTTCCCCCTATCACTGTCACTTCAACCCCATCGAATTGATATGGGCACAGGTTAAAGGTCATGTAGCCAGAGAAAATAAATCATTCACTCTAAAAGAAGTGGAAACACTGCTCAACGAACGTCTTCATAAAGTGGCTCCGGGAGACTGGAAAAAGGCTGTCGACCACGTGAAGAAAGAAGTAGAAGACGCTTGGGAAAAAGAAGGTACTTTGGACGCAGCTATTGATGAACTTATCATTCGATTGGAAGAAGAAAGTTCTACTGAAAGTGAAGTGACTTCTGATGAACATAGTGATCGTGAAGAGTTTATGGAAGGTGTTGAACTTTTGAAATAGCGTAGAACAATGTGAAAAGGTTTATATCGATATTAAGTTTTCAATATACATGTTTAAAGGCAATTGAATCTTGTCAGTAGTACTTTAAATCAAATTTTAAATTCAATTTTGACAGCAGTCGAGGGGGAATACGCAATGTGTGATATTAATGGACAATGCCCCATATCATTCTGTGCAAATCAATAAGCCTCCCACAGTTGCTAGCAGGAAGACCATGATAATGGAATGGTTGGCGGAAAACAACATCCCTTTTGATGAGGGAATGACGAAGGGAATATAACTTAATTTAGTGCATAAAAACAGACCCCAGTTCCCTTCATATGTAACCGGCCAAAAGTGAAGGACATGAAGTGGTTCGTCTTCCCCCTATCACTGTCACTTCAACCCCATCGAATTGATATGGGCACAGGTTAAAGGTCATGTAGCCAGAGAAAATAAATCATTCACTCTAAAAGAAGTGGAAACACTGCTCAACGAACGTCTTCATAAAGTGGCTCCGGGAGACTGGAAAAAGGCTGTCGACCACGTGAAGAAAGAAGTAGAAGACGCTTGGGAAAAAGAAGGTACTTTGGACGCAGCTATTGATGAACTTATCATTCGATTGGAAGAAGAAAGTTCTACTGAAAGTGAAGTGACTTCTGATGAACATAGTGATCGTGAAGAGTTTATGGAAGGTGTTGAACTTTTGAAATAGCGTAGAACAATGTGAAAAGGTTTATATCGATATTAAGTTTTCAATATACATGTTTAAAGGCAATTGAATCTTGTCAGTAGTACTTTAAATCAAATTTTAAATTCAATTTTGACAGCAGTCGAGGGGGAATACGCAATGTGTGATATTAATGGACAATGCCCCATATCATTCTGTGCAAATCAATAAGCCTCCTACAGTTGCTAGCAGGAAGACCATGATAATGGAATGGTTGGCGGAAAACAACATCCCTTTTGATGAGGGAATGACGAAGGGAATATAACTTAATTTAGTGCATAAAAACAGACCCCAGTTCCCTTCATATGTAACCGGCCAAAAGTGAAGGACATGAAGTGGTTCGTCTTCCCCCTATCACTGTCACTTCAACCCCATCGAATTGATATGGGCACAGGTTAAAGGTCATGTAGCCAGAGAAAATAAATCATTCACTCTAAAAGAAGTGGAAACACTGCTCAACGAACGTCTTCATAAAGTGGCTCCGGGAGACTGGAAAAAGGCTGTCGACCACGTGAAAAAAGAAGTAGAAGACGCTTGGGAAAAAGAAGGTACTTTGGACGCAGCTATTGATGAACTTATCATTCGATTGGAAGAAGAAAGTTCTACTGAAAGTGAAGTGACTTCTAATGAACATAGTGATCGTGAAGAGTTTATGGAAGGTGTTGAACTTTTGAAATAGCGTAGAACAATGTGAAAAGGTTTATATCGATATTAAGTTTTCAATATACATGTTTAAAGGCAATTGAATCTTGTCAGTAGTACTTAAAATCAAATTTTAAGTTCAATTTTGACAGCAGTCGAGGGGGAATACGCAATGTGTGATATTAATGGACAATGCCCCATATCATTCTGTGCAAATCAATAAGCCTCCTACAGTTGCTAGCAGGAAGACCATGATAATGGAATGGTTGGCGGAAAACAACATCCCTTTTGATGAGGGAATGACGAAGGGAATATAACTTAATTTAGTGCATAAAAACAGACCCCAGTTCCCTTCATATGTAACCGGCCAAAAGTGAAGGACATGAAGTGGTTCGTCTTCCCCCTATCACTGTCACTTCAACCCCATCGAATTGATATGGGCACAGGTTAAAGGTCATGTAGCCAGAGAAAATAAATCATTCACTCTAAAAGAAGTGGAAACACTGCTCAACGAACGTCTTCATAAAGTGGCTCCGGGAGACTGGAAAAAGGCTGTCGACCACGTGAAAAAAGAAGTAGAAGACGCTTGGGAAAAAGAAGGTACTTTGGACGCAGCTATTGATGAACTTATCATTCGATTGGAAGAAGAAAGTTCTACTGAAAGTGAAGTGACTTCTAATGAACATAGTGATCGTGAAGAGTTTATGGAAGGTGTTGAACTTTTGAAATAGCGTAGAACAATGTGAAAAGGTTTATATCGATATTAAGTTTTCAATATACATGTTTAAAGGCAATTGAATCTTGTCAGTAGTACTTTAAATCAAATTTTAAATTCAATTTTGACAGCAGTCGAGGGGGAATACGCAATGTGTGATATTAATGGACAATGCCCCATATCATTCTGTGCAAATCAATAAGCCTCCCACAGTTGCTAGCAGGAAGACCATGATAATGGAATGGTTGGCGGAAAACAACATCCCTTTTGATGAGGGAATGACGAAGGGAATATAACTTAATTTAGTGCATAAAAACAGACCCCAGTTCCCTTCATATGTAACCGGCCAAAAGTGAAGGACATGAAGTGGTTCGTCTTCCCCCTATCACTGTCACTTCAACCCCATCGAATTGATATGGGCACAGGTTAAAGGTCATGTAGCCAGAGAAAATAAATCATTCACTCTAAAAGAAGTGGAAACACTGCTCAACGAACGCCTTCATAAAGTGGCTCCGGGAGACTGAAAAAGGCTGTCGACCACGTGAAGAAAGAAGTAGAAGACGCTTGGGAAAAAGAAGGTACTTTGGACGCAGCTATTGATGAACTTACATGTTTAAAGGCAATTGAATCTAGTTAGTAGTACTTTAAATCAAATTTTAAATTCAATTTTGACAGCAGTCGAGGGGGAATATGCAATGTGTGATAATAATGGACAATGCCCCATATCATTCTGTGCAAATCAATAAGCCTCCCACAGTTGCTAGCAGGAAGACCATGATAATGGAATGGTTGGCGGATCTTCAGGCTCTTTTTATAGAAATTATGGAAAATTTGATAGTATTGTTCTCCTAGCTGTAGCTGATGCAGACTATAAGCTGTTGTTTGTTGATGTAGGTTGTAATGGTCGCATTAGTGATGGGGAAGTCTATCAAAACAGCATTTCATCAAATTTAATGACTTCAAATACACTACATTTTCCTCCACCTAGACGTATGCCACAAACAGATACAAAAGTACCTTTTGTATTTTTAGCTGATGATGCTTTTCCATTAAAAACAAATATAATGAAACCATATAGCCATAGAAAGATAAGTGAAAATTCAAGAATTTTTAATTACAGACTGAGTAGAGCAAGGAGAGTTGTGGAGAATGCATTTGGTATTTTAAGTAATCATTTTAAGATTTAAATAAAAATCAACTTGTCTGTTGAAAAAGTGCAATTGATTACACAAGCTACATGTGCTTTGCATAACTTTTTAATAACTGAATGCAATAATTCATATTTAATTAATATGGTTGACTATAACTTGAGTGAAGTAGTTTTCAGGCAGGTGAATGGAGAAATAGAATTCCTTTAAGAGGTGTATCACGTTTTGGGGAAATAGAAGTGGTCGAGAGGCTAACTTAATAAGAGATACTTTCAGGGATTATTTCAATTCCATTGGATTTGTGCCATGGCAGTGGGAAGCTGCTAAAAGGTTTAATTTTTAATGGTTCAGTTAGGAAATACGTGCTTATATTTGTTTTTCCTTTTAACTGATGACTTCTTGAGCAATCTTAAATTCTGTTAAATACATGTATTTGTAGAAGCAGTTTATAAAAATACTTCAATACATTAATCTGATCATTGTTACAAATTGTAATGCGATTTTAAATTACCCAAATTCAACTTACCTCATAGATATACGTCTAGTGGGCGACACACCCACGCCACCTGCCATGGCGTAGCGTCGGCATGCACATCCAACACGTTGGCCCAGTTAGCAAATAGTCGTCTTTTGCCAAAGAGGCCGTCTTGTCACCATCGCTGCAACCACACGTCATCACGGTAAAACACATTCTTCACAACGAATAGTGGCAACGTCAAGGAATAGCAAATCCAAGGTAGCAAACCTGCTATTTTGGGCAGGTCAAGGCGGCGCACTCATGGTAACACAGTTATCATACAGGGAATTTTCACAAGAGTAGCAGGGGTTAACCAAAGCTCTTGGCGGACAGTATCAATAAACACGCCAAGGTGTTTTAAACAAACGTGAAAATTAAGTTTACTTTTAGTTAAATTTAGGGTAATGCCTAGGTCCTGCTGAATAAATTCTAAAATATTCTGTAACTTCACTCCATCATACTTGTCAAAAAGTAATAACCAATTGTCTAAGTAGGCAATCATTATCACGGAAAACCGTCTGCATATCTCCGCCGCTACCGCTTTTGCCCAACGCTGCATTATAGCAGGCGCTAGGCAATGGCCCATGGGCACCCTTTGAAAGGTATAATACTCGTCATTCACAAATATCCCGTAATATTTACAATGTTGCTGTTGAATCTGAAAAAAGACTTGAGATAAATCAAGCTTGATCAAAAGCGTACACCGGGGAATTGAAGTTAACACTTTGGCGCTGTCCCACAGGGAAAAACACGGTATCCGGTAAAAGGAAGTCCATGGGGATAGGTCATGAATTAAGCAAACCTCAACTGAAGCTTGATGCGCGAAAGGTACATACCGGTTTCCTCTTTACAAAAATACCTTGTATGACAAGATTTTCTAAATAGTTAATCAAATTCTCCAAAGGAGTGGAAGGCATAAAACACCATGGAGCATCGGGTGGCTTAGGTAAGTTAGCGCCAATGTGGGTGCTCTAATTCACAAATTATCAATCAGCTAAATGCGAGGTTTTGTATTTAACATTTTTATGAAAGTCAAAAGAACGGATTAGTTTTTAGTAAACATCGGTCAATCGAAAGTGGGTGTTTACTCTTGTCACTTATCCGTTATTTTGAAATATTTGCTTTAATATTTGATACATGAAAAAATGTACTGGAATAAAAGTTGTAGGAAATTTAATTTTCTACATCCTTTGTTTGAAAGATTTTCCCATATAATGCATTGTTTAAGAGATATCTTATATTTTTAGCTGTCACCAACATGCCACCTACCGATGACTATTGTTAACAATTGACGCTAAGTTACATCTTAGTAACGCTCCTTTTTATTTTCTTAATTGTTGGAGCTTTGTGGCTATATCCAATATTAGAAGGCTATGGTTTGAGTTTATTTCTGTTCTTTGTAAAGTCTAAATAAATCACATAAAAGTTTAATAATTTTCTCCATGGAGGTAAACAAAGGTAAATGTGAATCAATTAATTTATTTTTAATAAAATACCCCAGACAGTTTATGAAACTTGCATTTACAGTAGTAGTATTGTGTTTTTAAAGTTGCGTCGACAGCAGCAGTCATTTTGCACCTTTCTTACTTAAATAATACGTATAAATATATAAATAAATAAATATTCAAGTACAAAAATAAGCATCAAAATAACTATAAAAGTAAATAAACGTAAAAATATTAAAATTGTATAAAATTAGACTAAATACAGGACGTCTGGAGTCATTTATTAAAATTAAATTAGATGGAGCAGATTTGCCTCTTTTAAGAACTCTAAAACGGTCTGCACATTAATATAGTTGTCCGAAAGTATAGTTCCTAAGGCTGCTGCCATGTCAAGCCTGCATCTGATGGCATTGTGCTTTGTGCATTTGGTGAGGAGGTACCTTACAGATAAAAGGGAGTCACATTCTTCGCACCTGGGCAGAATTTTCTCTGTGGTAAATAAATAAGAGTGAGTCAAGGCACAGTGGCCTATCCTTAGCCGTGTGAAAATGACTTCCTCCCGTCTATTGTTCCTCACAGAAGACTTCCAAGGCGCAATGCAATTTCCCGCAGTTAGTTTCCGACCAGATCTTCCCAAGATGCAGCCCATTCTTTGATTGCTATGGTATTAAAAATATGCTTTGCATCTTGAGAAGGGTCAAGTTCGAAGTCAACTTCTGGCTTCGTCAAGGCATCCTTTGCAGCTGCATCTGCTTTCTCATTCCCTGGGATCGCGGTGTGTCCAGGAACCCATACGAATGTCACTGTATTACCTCTAGATACGAGGGAGGCGAGGGTAGAGTGAATATCTTGAACTACTGGGTGCAGAGAAGAGAAAAGCAATACAGATTGAAGAGCACTTCTTGAGTCAGAACATATCAAATATGACAATATGATCATCTCCAAGGCAGTTTTTAATGCAATAAGCTCCGCTGTGAATATGCTACACCTCGGGTGCAGCTTCACCTTTCTGGTTCCCAGAGCAGTAGATGTAGCAGCGCATCCGCAGGCCTCCTTCGTCTTAGAGCCGTCTGTATAGATGGGGATAATGCCCGGTTTTGATGCAAGCATTCCGTTCAGGATATTAATAAAAACAGAAGGGTTAGTGTCAGCCTTAGAGTACCTTGTCATATTAAATAAAACCTCGGGTTGTGGAACCTGCCATGGTGGCATTTTTATAAAACCATTAGGATACATATCTGGTAGAGTAAACCCAGTCTCATTAATAAAATTGTGAAAGCGCACCCCTAATGGTAAAGTTACTTTGGGTCGACGATTAAAAACATCCATAAAACACCGACTAAAATAATATCAAAACAAGGATGTGTCCTCCAAGACAAAACTTTCACTGCATAATTAAAGGTTAAAATTTTTCGGCGTGTCTCCAAAGGAGATTCACTTGCTTCACAATAAATACTTTGTACCGGACTGGTTCTGAATGCTCCAGTAGCCAGACGGGGTCCTAAATTATGAACGGTCGAAAGTGGTCGTAGGTATGATACCCTTCCTGAGGCGTAGATAATGGACCCGTAATCAAGTTGAGACCGTATTAACGCTCTGTAAAGGAGAAGCATTGATGTGCGGTCTGCGCCCCAATTTGAATTAGTCAAAAATCTTAAAATATTTAGTGATCGTAAACACTTATCCTTAAGACTGCAGATGTGAGCCTGCCAGTTCAATTTCTTGTCAAACACCAAACCAAGAAATCGGATGGTCTCAACAAATTTTAGAGGTGTTCGTCCAAGGCGCAAACTAGGTTGAGGATACATGCCTCTGCCCCTGTAAAAATGTATGCATTTGGTCTTCTCCTTGGAGAAATTGAAGCCATTAGATTGGGCCCAATGTTCGAGGTGGTTTAGCGTCAACTGAATTTGACGCTCTGCAGACCTGTTTCACAGATCGGCAAAAAACTGCCAGATCGTCGACATATAATGTTGCCAACACCGGGGTGGTAATACACCTGACAACGTCATTAATGGCAATTGCGAAAAGTGTGACGCTTAAAACTGACCCTTGAGGCATACCATTCTCCAAGTTGAAGGGGCGTGATAAACACTTGCCAATTCGTACCCTGAATACACGGTTTGCTAAGAAGTTGCGAATTAAAATTGGAAGATTACTGCAAAATCCCCAGTTGTGTAAAGTCTTTAATATCTTGTGCCGCCATGTCTTATCATATGCCTTTTCAATATCAAAGAATACGGCTATTACATGCTGGCCTAGGAGGAAGGCCTCCTGGATAAAGTTGTCAATTCGAACTAAATGGTCCGTTGAGGATCTTCCACGTCGGAAGCCACATTGGGTGTTTGAAAGGAGGTTTCGGCACTCAAGGAACCAAATCAGCCGTCTATTAACCATTCTTTCCATTAGCTTGCACAGGCAGCTAGTAAGGGATATAGGACGGAAGTTCGAAGTAACTTTCTTTTCCCTGCCCTGTTTAGGGATTGGAATCACAATGGATTCACGCCAGCCCACCGGGAAACTTCCTTCACTCCAAATCTGGTTAAAGGTGTCTAATAAATTCCTTAAACTCGAAATTGGGAGGTTGCGAAGGAAAGAATTGTGGATCTCGTCTACTCCTGGGCTGGAATCCTTGATAGCGGAGGTTAACTCCCATAACGAGAAGGCATCATTGTATGGATCAGCATTGCTACCTCCCTCAAAGTCAAGGCTGCAACGCTCCGCATTGCGTTTGATGGTTAAGAAAGCCCGAACATAATTTGCTGTGCTGCTAATATCAGCATAGTAAAGGCCGAAAGCTTCAACGATTTTTGGCATGGATGTTTCTATGCGGCCACCTATTTCCAGGGCAGTGACTGGAGATACATGTCCTAAGCCTGAGATACTTCTCACCTTTGACCAGATCTATGCTATTGATGTTCTGTGGTTTATGGAAGTTACATAATTCATCCAGGAGACCTTTTTAGCATCCTTAATTGTTTGCCGGGCCTTCGCCCTTAACCGTCTAAAGGCTGCCAAGTTTGTACTTGTTGGGTACCTCTGAAATATCCGCAGGGCCTTCTTTCGCCTACGGATTGCCTCGGCACACTTCTCATTCCACCAAGGAACATGAGCATGCCACATTTTACCTGAGGACTGGGGGATACTTTTGATAGCTGCTGATGTTATATCTTCCATGAGTAGTTCCATATTACGTATGCCATCAAGAGTGTGATCCAAGTTAAATTTTAGTTATTTTTAAAAACTGGCCAATTGGTCTTCTTCAAGAGCCAATTCCCATGTCGAGTAAAATCACAATTATTACTACGCTTAGTAATAATAATTGGAAAGTGATCACTGCCACAGAGTTCTTCATGAACATATAAATTAAACAATGTGGCTATATTAGCAGTGGATAAAAACAGGTCAATGGAGGAAAAATCTCCGTTAAAACTATTAAAACGGGTCTTCTCATCAGAGTTTAACAATATTAGATTGTGGTCACTAAAAAATCTTTGCAGAAGCTACCCCTTCTGTTACCATCATTCATCGAGGCACCCCAAAGAGTGTTATGGGCATTGAAGTCCCCCAACAATACAAAAGGCCTAGGCAGCTGTTTGAGTAGGTCTTCAAGGCTTCTGTGTTTAACTAGTGCCCATTCAGGTAAGTAAACATTACAGAAGGTAATGACATCCGGTGTGGCCACGGTCACCGCAAGTGCTTGAAGAGGTGTCTGCAGGTCAACCCGGGAGGTATATAAGGTCTCCCGGACTGCCACAGCAACACCACCTTTAGCCCTGTTGCCACTAAGGTCGTCATTTCTAAAAATACTAAAACCTTTGATATTTCCCGTCAGAGATTTTAAAATGTGTTTCCTGCAAGCAAATACATGACGGCTTAAGATTGTGTATTAGGACCTCAAGTTCCTCCTTGTGCCTGTAAAATGCATTGCAATTCCATTGCAATGTTAAAAACATAAATAAATTAATAAATAGGTAAAAGGTAAAAAACTGTTCCCCAAAGTTGCAGCTCGGCGGAGTGCGTTCGGTAACCATTACAGTTCCACTGAATTGTTTTTGCAGCCATAGGGATCACCGCTTCAATTTAATTTTTGTCTTCCCTTTCTGCTTGGGCTTCTTTGTATACTTAATATACCCTGCGGCGAGATCTGAGGGTTTGGCGTCCATGATGCAATCGGACACCAAGTCTTCCTCTACCTCCCGCTCGTGAGGGCTTTTCTTCTTCAGGAAGTGCTTGGCCTTCCTTGGGGAAGAGCAGCTTTCGGAGGATGTGTCACTATCGTCATACACCTTTGTAGTGACGGCCTTATGAGGTTTCTTTGCCAGCGCTGCATTTTCCTTAGGTGGATTTCGAGGCTTAAAAGATATAAATACGCCTTTGCAGGGGCCACAAACTGATGGAGTGTTTGTTTGTACAGCGGCGTCCTTGGTGATGACAGACTTGGAGGTTATTTTGGCATAGGAAGGGCCAGACATCATTGGATGAGTGATCCTGTATTCCTTCCTAGCCTCACCATAGGAAAACCGCTTGGTGACCTTTATCTCCTGAATAGCCCTTTCTTCCCTAAAGATAGGGCAAGAGGAAGACCAAGCAGGATGGTCACCTTTACAATTGACGCATTTGTCCTTTTCAGCACATTCTCCCTCATGCTTCTGTAGAGAGCATCTTCCACAGAGTTCTGCTCCTTTGCATGAGGGAGATGTGTGGCCATACCTCTGGCAGCGGTAGCACCTCATAGGTCTAGGAATAAATGGCCTTACGGGGATCGACTCGTAGCCGGCATGGACAGATGTAGGAAGCGAAGTCGTAGAGAAGGTTAGGACAATGCTGTTCGAGTCCTTTAAGCTGCCATTTCTCCTGGTTTTCAGGCGACGTGCAGCGACCACCTTTTGGTCACGAAAACCTTCTAACAGCTCTTCTATGGTGCAGTCTGCAAGGTCCCAGGACATGATAACTCCTTCACAGGTGTTTAAAGACCTGTGTGGTTCCACTTTCACTGGGACATCGAAGAACTTCGTCATGTCTAGTAGCTTCCTGGCCTGTTTGTTGGTCTTGACTTTGACCAGGAGGGAACCTGATCGAAGTCGTTTGATGCTGGCTACCTGTCCCACAAGTCCATCGATGAACTTGGGCACTACAAAAGGTGAGACTTTCTTGAGAGCCCCATCTTCAATTCCAATTATTAATAAGAACTTTGGTTCTTCTTTTACTATTTCCATTGCAGTGTTACTGCCATCATCAACCCGCAGTCTTTTGCATGATTCTTCCTCTCATACTGAGGGGTTTTTGGATTTTTTGTCCATGTTGTATAAGGTTTAATTTTTCATCTCCCGGCTTCCCACCCACCACGGAGCCCAACAAGGGGACGATGCGCCGCAAACCGACACAGAGCACCAGGACTACCGGGAGATATAGCCGTGTCCTATTTTCCTGTCGAAAACAAGACGGTCGGTACACGACTCGCCCGACCTGGATGCGCTGAAAGGGCCGCCAAGCTCCCCAGCCGCCAGGAGCCGATTGACCTGGAATGGGCTAGTTCCCGGCCTCCCGTCTAGGAGAGGCAAGGGCCAAAGTTGAGTGTTGGGGTTGCCTTCCCCCCAAGGAAGGTCCCCTCAGCCACCAGGTTCCCCCTTCCCTCCGACACGGGTCGCCACAAACGGCCAACACGTGGGTGGGCCTATTTTACCCCCGAACCCACAGGGATGCCCTTTCCCAGAAGAAAAGAAATTCCTCCCCATCCCACTACCTCTCCTCCCCGGTCTCAGCTTACCGCTCGACCGGGCGACCCAGCCTCCCCCTCCCCGACACCTCGAGCCCTGGTGGAGGATTCCCACGCCCTGCCTCCTCGGTCACTGACCCCACTCACCCCTCCTCTCCCCAGAGGCCCCGAGCTTCGGCGGAGGACTCCCACTCCCAGAAACCTGTTCCCACGGTCACCGACCCTACCAACTCCCAGGCCGGAAGGGTCGCACGTGGAAGCCCAGCCCCTCCTACTACTAACGTAAACATAAATAAGCTAGCATATAAGATAAACAGCGCTCACTTGAGCGGCAGCATCCCCATCACTCCATTTCTTCAACCCCCGGATCCTACTTAATTAACATAGATTTATAATAATAACCTAGAATAAATACTGTATACTTAATTCTATTATTTCGTAGCATTTAATTATAGCCAGTTAAGATATTATTTTTAGATATTAAAAATAGGATGTTATACAGATTTTGGCCCCCGCTTGCGGGATTGTAGGCCAAAATCTCCTCATATGAATCACTAGTTTTAGGCACTTTGCTTATATTAGGTATGAAATTTAAACTTAGTTAATATTAAGATAATAGGACTGCACCACCAACAAAAAAAAAATGGCAACATTTATATATATATATATATATATATATATATATATATATATATATATATATATATATATATAAAATAAAAAATAATAAAAAAATAAAAATGGCAGGCTACCACATAGAAAAAATAATATATATTATATACTTATACATATAATATTCCATACTCGCAAGTACAAATTGCTGTTTTATTAACAGAATAGATAAGAGTAGGTGACGCATTGACTCTCCAGAGTGGTCAGTGACAGGAATGGAAGCCAACATACCGGGGTCTCCCCGGGTAAATACAGTTTTCCTTGGCAGTTTTCCTTTCCACTAGTCTTGGCTGAGGAAGTGGCCTCTTGTGTTTTTTCAGTGGTCAACTGAGCTTTGGTAGGTGGTGGAGTAATAGGCACTCTCTTCCTGGCTGCTTTTTCATTGCAGATGTTCTCTTTTTTCTCTTTCCTCTGAATTTTTTCTGGCTGTTTGAGTTGCTATGGTAGCCTTTTTGACCGACGTGCCAGCGACTGATACAAAAGATCGAGAGAAAGTCGGCGCCATTAGCTCTCGATACATCCTCCTTGCCTCTATGTATAGTAACTTTTCCATGGTCTTTATTTCCATTATTTTGCGTTCCTCGCGCATCCTTGGACAAACACGAGAGTACACGGGATGTGCACCCTCGCAATTTGTACAAAGAGCCGGGGACACGCAGATTTCTCCATCGTGCTTCTCCTTGCTGCACTTTGCACAGATTGCCTTACTTTTACACCAAACCGCGATGTGGCCAAAACGTTGACAATTAAAGCACCTCAGAGAGCTTGGGATGAAAGGTCGGACGGGAACTGATTCGTACCCGACCTTCACCTTTTCCGGTAGCTTATTCAAGATGTGATACAAACCACGGTTACAAAAACCGAAGAGACTGGGTTACTCCCCAGCAAGTAGCAAAGAAATCACTGGGTTACCCCCCTGCAGGTAGCTCAACAGTGGATGGTGAGCGGTATCTGAACCCACTCAAACACCAATCCACTGCCCCATGAGGGGCAATGTGTTGTAATGTTAGTGAAAGGACTGTAGTAAATGTAAGTAATGAGTGCAAGGAAAATGTGCATCCTTCAGAAAGTTCTCCCAAAAAAAGCAGCGGTAGAGCGCGAATTGTATTAGACGAAATGTTTCAAGGAGTGCTATGAAGAAAAGTGCATAGTTTTTACTTAAGAAAAGAAAATCCAATAGTGTCTAATATTCTAATCGAACTGAAATCAGATTTTCCTGATTTTCCAGACGTGAGTGAATCTACTTTGTTACGGTGGATGAAGATGCTTGGCTTTCGCTTTAAAAAATACAACAGGAAGCCTGTATGCTTTGAAAGTCGCCAAATCCTGGACCAACGTGCAAAGTTTATTCGGGAAACAAAGTCAGCTCGTCAAAGAGGATGGAAAATTATGTATTTGGACGAAACATTTTTTGGAGCAAATCATACACTATCATATGGTTGGCAAGAAAATGTGAATGAAGGTAATAATGATATTGACTTTGATCGAGGTGTAATGTAAGAGGTCAATTGCTGGAAAGGTGGCCTTATTACTCCCTCTGGTGCCGGAAAAAGAATAATTATTTTGCATATAGGGGGTGAAGATGGTTTTCTCCAGCCTGAAAATGACTGTATGCTCGTGTTCGAGGGAAACAAAAATGATGGTGACTATCATTCCGAGATGAATGCTCGACACTTTGAAGAGTATTTTAGGAGAATTTTAAATGCGATGGATCATGAAACCGCTATTGTTATTGACCAAGCCCCGTATCACACCATGCAAGACCCAACAACAAGAAATCCATCCAAAAGTTGACATAAGGACGATATAATAAATTGGCTAATTGAGCATCGCATTGAGCCAGAGGTAGATGATTCCGGTTGGCAAGATACATACAACCATTAGCGAACTACTTGAACTCAGCAGACCTCATTTCAAGTCTCACAGATACTTGCTAGATAGCATCATCAAAGAGAGCGGCAAGAGAGTAAAGCTAATTTGGACTCCAGTGGCCCATTGTGAACTCACTGCAATCGAGCTTATATGGGCTTGGGTTAAAAATTACGTGGCGAAGCGCAACAAAATGCACAAAATCAAAGACGTCCTGCAACTGTGCAAGGAGGCAGTGCATAACACCCCAAAGCACGTGTGGGAAAACGCTGTGAAGCACACTATCAAGGTGGAGGACTTCTACGCCACCAAGGACCAAGTGCTAAAGAATATCATGGAACCCTTAATTATCAACCTCGATGAGGATTCCAGCAGCGATGAAATCAGTGAGGACAAAACTTAAGAGGAGATAAGGGGGATAAGCGCCCAGAAAGCAACATATACGGTACTGTGTAGATTAAAGTTAATTAAACAAAAACAAAAACGTTAAAACAAAATCTGATTCCCACAAAAAATTTTCTTTATGTCTCTCTTTACAACAGTGTTTGCAGAATTCCTCTATCATTTTTCCCCACTGACAAGTTTCTTTTTAAAGTTGTAACCTAATTAAAACCATTGTAATTAACATAGAGCTTAAAAACTTATTGCATTGCCTCTATTTTATCTTAGTTCATCACTGTTTTAAATTTCAAAAGATTTTATTCAGTAGTTATTGGTTTATGAATTATTATATATGACTACTTTCATGAAAGTTGGCTGCATATGTGGTTTTTACGGGTAGTTTCTGTGTTTAACTCGCCGTAAAATTTTACATTTTCTGTCTAAAAATATTAAAAATCAAACCTTAATCAGCATAAAATAGGCTTTCCTATGGTATTTTTGTATATTCTTTTCAATAAACGTAGCGCAAATGATCGCGCGTCAAAGTTGAGATGCATGTCTTTTTGACGCGGACAGTAGAACCTAAAACTCTCTCTAGAAGTAAGCCCCTTCTGGGCCAGACGCCCCTCTCAGGGAGTAAAAACTTTCATTCCATTCCTTCCACTTCCATTTTGATGGCCTCGGCAGAGGGGTGGCTAGCGCGTCTGGCTCCCAATGCTTGGGTTGCGGGTTAGAGTCCCACCTTGGTCATGGTTGTATGTGTCGTCTATTGTTATTGTTTCCACTGTAAAATGGCTGCCAGAGCTGTATGTGGAATTACTGAATAAATAAATAAATAAATAAATTTTTTAGCTATACGAAATAATCCTACTTTACTCTACCTTCTCCAGGTAAATACCGCTTCCCTTAACGTACGCTTTTTCAGTTTCCTAGGTGGAAAAATAAACTTAATTGTATCCCCAAATCAGTTTCAGGTCCCTCCTCTAATAATCTTCCCTTTCTTAGATTAATTTGGCTACACAGGGCCTTCCCTCAGCATTAGGTTATTGTAGGAGATCAGAGCCACACGGCTCTAAAATAATTTTTTTTCTCTCTTCTGCATATGCATTATTTTTCTTCTTTTTTCTCAGGTTGTTAGTTTAGTTTAGTATAGTTTCGTATAACAATATAGTTTAGAGAATAAGCCCCCTCGGGGACAAAAAACTCCCCATAAGGAAAAAAAGGACCTTTTCAGGGTCAATGATTTACGATTAGCATAGTTATTTTTAGTTTACTTGTAGCTTATTTGTGACATTACAATTAGCCAAATTGTTAAGTAGGGTAAATTATCACTGTTTTATATCATTGTATTATTTTGTCTACTAATCCCAGTTACCACGCCACCCAAGATGAGCGAGGTAAACGCCAGTTACTTCCTTCATAACCAGGAGAAGCCAATTGTGGATGCAGAGGGCTTCATGGAGGTTAGGAGCAAGAAGAAGAGAACCTCCGCCAGCTCCTCCAATTCCCAGAAACCATCCCCCAAAACCCTTCCACCATGACAGCCGACCACAAGATGAATCACTGCCAGAATACGTTGTAATGAAGTTGACAGAGCGATACCTACACAAAGGGCGAAACATTACAACTGATAATTTTTTTACATCGCTCAAGCTTGCTTAACCCATTAGGGACGGAGCACCACCACGGTGGTGTTAGGGCACCGTCCTCTTCTGCCCTCTTGTGTGGGGCGTGTTTATTACCTGTAGTTCCTTCTTTTTGCTATCAGCTTACGGACAGTTTTAAGTTTCATCCTGTGAAGTTGCACGTGTTTTTCTTAAGCGGTTACAATTTTACGTGTTTTTAAACTTAACCCTTTTTTAATTTGACAATGACGACCAAGAGAAAACGGTGTGACGATCACAAACTGAATTTATTGTTTTCTATACCAGATGATGGAGTAAAAAGTGATATATCCTCTATCGATAGTGATATTCAAGAGGTAGAAATTTCTGAACCATGTAAAAATATTTCACCTATAACTTTAGACGATGAATCCGATGGTGAAATTGAAGAGACAGTTGAAGTAGATTGACTTGGTCCAGAAGAGGTTTGATAAATTTAGGCACTAGTCTCTCATAGTTTACACCTGGTCCTAATACTTACCAGAAAATTCTTCACATTTAGATTATTTTATGTTATTTTTTACGGGCGATATGTTGGACCATTGCGTCAAGCAGCCTATTTTGTATGCCTCGCAAAAAATGTCAACTGCAGGCGGAGGTGGAAATATTTGGGAAGATCTTACATTAGATGAGTTGAAAGCTTGGTTAGGTGTTATTTTTACAATGGGATTTCATGATCTTCCAAGTCTGAAAGACTATTGGTCCACAGATAGGGCATTGAATGTACCAGGTGTATCAGAAATCATGGCAAGGGATCGATTTTTGTCAATTTTGCAGAATTTTCACGTAAATGATAATTCACGGCAGCCTCTACAAGATAGCTTAGATTTTGATAAACTCTACAAAATTAGACCTATTCTGAATAGTTTAAATAGCAATTATAAAAAATATTATAACTTTTCTGAGTATCAGGCAATAGATGAAGCGATGGTGAAATTTACTGGTCGCTCTTCAATGAAACAGTATATGCAAATGAAACCCATTAAAAGGGGATTCAAGTGGTGGGGAAGAGCAGATGGAACATCGGGATTTGTTTTTCATTTAGAATTATATACAGGGAAAGGGACAATTCAAAAGCATAATTTGGGTTTGGGTGGAAATGTTGTGATACAACTTGCAGAGCCTCTCTTTGGGTCAGGCTGCACCCTTATTTGCGATAAATTTTTTACGTCGCCAGATCTATTTATGGAACTCTCCAAAAAATGTTTGAGAGCCATAGGAATTGCAAACACCAACCGTGTCAATTATCCCAAAGAATTGGTAGCAAACACAAAGGACTGGAAGCAAAGTAACCAAGGGGACTGTGAGTGGCTCTCCTCCGCCCCACTCGTTTCCTTAGGCTGGCGAGACAAAAGGTCTATATTCTTTTTGTCATCAGGTTACGATTCACCCACATACCCAATGCAGTCTGTGAAAAGGAAGGAGAAGGATGGGTCGAAGGTGGAAGTGTGCTGTCCTGAGATTGTGAGGTTATACAATCAATTCATGGGAGGATTAGATCGAAACGATCAATTATGTAGCTACTACAGTTTGCACATTCCTTCAAAAAAGTGGTGGCATAGACTGATGTTTGATTTAATAAATAGAACGATAGTAAATTCTTATATCTACTACAAACAAGCTACCAATAAGCCAACTTTTCCCCTTAAAAAGTTCTATTTGAATATAATCGGAGACCTCATTGGAGGCTACAGTAGCAGAAAGGCGCGTGGACGTAGAGCTACAGTTCCTCCTTCACATAATTTTGGAGTGTGCCACTATCCAGATCAAGTGAAAAGAAATTATATGAATAAACTTTTGCATAAAGAATGTGTGGTATGCCGGGGAAAAGGAATTAGGAAGAGGACAATTTTTGTATGTTCTGTTTGTGAAAAAGGGCTGTGCATTGACACTTGCTTCAGAGATTTCCATCAGAATCTCCAATAATTAAGTAATAAAAAGCCTCGGTAAGTACTTTAATAGTTAATATAGACTTTTAGTATGGACCAGTGAAAGTTTCAAGAAGATTAGAGTTAACATTCTTTTTCTATCGTACTTTTCCCAAAAAGGTAACAAATTGGCTATTTTCTGGAATTTAATTCCGTCCCTAATGGGTTAAAGACTAAAGAATTGTAACACCTCCCTCGTTGGAACTATAAACCGAGTTAGGAGAGAAATACCTGCAGTAGTGAAAGAGATGCATGCACCCATGTTTGAAACAACGATTTTTACAATGAATGATGCGGCACTGACAATTTACCAGGGGAAAGTAAACAAGAATGTGCTGATACTTGCTCTGAGTGCAAAACCATGTAAGCAAAGTACAGATAACTCTCGTTTTACACATGTTTGTTTTACGTATTTTTGCTTTAACGAACTTGATTATTTTTTATTTTCATTGCCGACAGTGCATGTGCATTCCGTCTGCACGGTCTCCGCTGCACAGTTGTTACACAGCACATGTGATTCTGGTGGATTCGGAAAATGAGTAAAAAAAATCTTTGAATCCTGCTGCAACCCTAATGAAGAGACAAAGAAAAACAATAACACTTAAACTGAAGTTAGATGTAATAAATCGTCTTGAAAAGGATGAACAAATCACAGGTATTGGTTGTCAACTTGTGTTGGCTAAAAGTACTATCGTCACAATTCGTGATAATGCTGAGAAGATTAAGCAAAGTGCCAAATCTGGAACAGAAATAAGTGCTGTAAGATCATCATATTCAAGAAGTAATGTAATGGAAAGAATTGAGAAAATGCTGAGCACTTGCATAGAAGATCAGAATCAGTGTCATATGCCTGTAGGCAAGCAAAGGTACGCTCTTTATATGATGATTTAACAAAGGAAGGATTCCAATCCATTTCATGCTAGTTCAGGTTGGCTTGCCAATTTTAAGAATGGGAATGGGAAGTTTAGAGGTATCACTAATGAAAATCTTGGAAACATTTGAATGAGCCTAAACGAAGTTTGTTTACTTGATTAAAGGAAGAGAGAAAGAGCGGAAAATTGGAATATTGAAAAATGGAAGAGAAGAAATTCGCCCGGTAAGTAACATTACTTTTTTAACTGTTAAAGGAACATGTCATTTTGTAATTACGGAATCAATAAATAAGCATCATAATTGATGTTCGTGGATTGCGAAAGTTTGTCTCTTGAATAGAAAATGTCGGTACGAAACGGGAGTATGTGACGTAAATCTATTAGTTTATCTGTTTTTAAACAATTTTTACCTAATTAAAGATTTCGTACTAATAGTTGTAATATGTTATAAAATTAGCATTCATTCAAATTACACCAGCGAAATATGAAAAAAAATATTCGCTATTAAAAATAAATGAGATTTTAAGCATTTATTTCTAACATTTCTATTTTATATCTCTCAATATTTGAAACACAGTAAGTTACATAGTATTGTTTATTTAATTCTGAGGGTTGATTTAGTTTTAATTCATTACTTATTATACACTACATCTAATAGGAGTTGCAGTGCCAAAATGTCATTGGTGCAGAATGAATTCTTAGTGGAATTCATGATGCTCAATAGCGATTTTGCGAGAGGAAAATTATGTGGGCCCAATGGGAAGGTGGCGTTAATGAAGTAGTAGTTCTTCATTTATACTGGTGCGTCGACATCGAGGGTCATTTTGCACCTTTGTCAAAGGGTTAATATTTACAATTTAATGATTATATATACATATACACACAAATATATATAAATAAATAATAAAATAAAAATAGAAAAGAATAGAAGTTAAAATCGTTGGAAAAGTCCAGCCTCCGTTAAAAATAATAAAACTTCATTCATCCTAGTTGTGTCATCACCTAGGATGTCCCTTATACATCCCCTGATATTGCATATCTTACGCAACTCAAGGTATCTTTGGCATTCTGTCAGGAGGTGTCTTATGGTAAGAAAAGTGTCACAGTCATCACATCGAGGTTGCACCCATGGGGTGGTAAAAAGGTACGAGTGGGTTAAGGCACAGTGGCCTATCCTCAATCGCGTGATGACCACCTCCTCCCTTCTACTATTCCTGACAGATGATTGCCATGCACCGGTACTGACCTTGATTGTGCGTAATTTGTTATTTTCGAGGTTTGGGCGTTAATGAAGACGTGGGAGAAATTTGCCAAGGAGGCAAACAAAATCGGGCCTCCCAAAGACGTTGGTCATTGGCAAAAGGTATGGTGTATCATTAATTAATCATCATCAAATTTATCATAGAAGATATTAAATGTAAAAGATAATTTTTGCTATCATATAGGCTTGGACTGACACAAAAAGCCGTGTAAGGGCGAAGATGGGGATCATCAAAGCTGCACGGCTTAGGACAGGGAATTCGTAAACTGTCCCTGTTCTCTCTGCCTGGGAAGAGAAGATTCTTGTAGTAATCGGCAAAGAATCTACTCAGGGAGTGTGCCACAATGACACACTTCCAGAAGATCATGTACGTACCTGTTTAGTTATATTTTTTCTTGATTACTGTTCAGTAATCATTTGTATCAAATGTAAGCACTACATTTCCACTGTCTCAAATGAAGCATTTAAGGCACTTTCACAATCAAGAGCTCAAATATCAGTCCATGACATTCTTCATTCAGTTATATATATGTGTGTGTGTGTGTGTACAACAGTTGAGTACTGATGGTTTTTTTAGCTGCCCGTGTAAAGTCTAATAGTGCTACTCAAATTTTATAAATAGATAAAAAATATCACATATAAACACAGAGGTAATGAAGAAAAAAGCCAATTAAAACATCTGGATGCATAAAAGCCCTTCACGCAACACCTCTTAAATATAGAGAATAAATATATTCATGTCACACACTAGAAATAACTTTTTTTTAACATTATTAGGTCTTTGGGAAATCAGGAATAACCTAAATTAATCACATGGTTTAGGGAATCCTTTTATTCAATTCTTAAGTAGCACAGACAGTATCTTGCTGTCATATAAAACTCTCAGGTAACAATTTAGTTTTGAGAATACTGTGGCGATTTTTTCCTCCCCTCCCTTTTTTGTTTGTCGGACATACCAACCAGCGACCCAAGCCCAACCAGTGACCCAAGCCACCTAGATTTCCTTTCACCTCACGACGACACCAACCCCTCCCCTCCCCAGGGAGCCGGAAGGAACCCTCCTTCTAGAACCTTGAACTCTACGGGGGACCTACTCAGTAAAGCCTTCAAACCTTTTCGGCATTGTTTCAAAGCCTTTCACATAAACGCGCAGAGCCTCATAGCACATGTGGACGAACTTCGCTCATCTCTGACCGAAAACACAGTACACTGCATCGCCATATCCGAAACATGGCTAAAACCTAACCTTTCGTCATCCCTAGTGGAAGTTCCAGGCTACAGAATTCTGAGAAATGACCGTGTGGGTAAAATCGGAGGCGGTGTTGCGGTGTTGCACTATACATACGCGAGGACTTGAAATATAAAATACTTAGCCTTAGCGAACCACATTATTCAAAACGCCCAGAATTTATTTTTATCGAAATTACATTAAACTCGCATAAACTCATCGTCGGCTCGGTTTATCGGCCACCTAAAATAGGCCACCTAACGGACATTTTTGAGTCTCTAACCGAACACATCCCTAACTCAGATCACATAATTGTAATGGGTGATTTTAATGCCAATCTTCTTTCCGCAAATAGCTACGACACACACTGTTTAAGAAACTCCTTCGATTCCTTAGGGCTAGATATTCTTCCTCTCGACGCTACACATCACACCCCATAGTCTTCCACCTGGCTTGACTTAATAGCGACCTCCAGTATAAGCAAAACAGTATCATTCGGGCAACTACCGGTTCCTGGTATTTCATTACATGACTTAATATATATTGTTTTCTCTCTTAAGGTCCCAAAACAAAAATCTAAAATCATTAATTACAGACACTTAAAAAACATAGACGACACAAGTTTCTTTGCAGACGCCGCCAACGTACCCTGGTATTTCACTGAGTTTTCCGAGGAAGTAGATGACAAGGTAGAGGCGTTAAATAGCATGATAATCAACATTTATGATCGACACGCTCCTATGAAAACGGTTCGCGTCTCCAAACGGCAAACGCCGTGGATAACGGAAGAAATAAAACACTTTATGAAACTTAGAGACACTGCTTTTCGTGACTTCAAAAGAACAAAGGGGTTTGTTGATCATGAATACTACAAGCTATTGCTCAATAAAACCAAGCAGATGCTAAGAAACTCCAAGTTAAAATATTACCATTCAATCATTGGCACTAACAAATCGCAAGCATCAATTTGGAGAAACTTAAGGAACACGGGCATAGGTAAACAAAAAAACTCGATTCCCAATCCTAACTTCTCCCTCGACGCACTTAACCAATTCTTTACTACTACACCCTTAACTAAAAAAAGCAGTACCGTCTCTTCCCATGACAGAATGAAAAACTTCCAGTCAACAGCTAGTCTAACTGATTTCAACTTCTCTCCTATCTCACAGATTCAGACACTCAGGTGCTTAAAATCTATTAAGTCCAAATCTTACGGGGTAGATGGGATTTCTATAGAAATGCTTAATAAACTCACACCTTATATCCTGCCGTCAATTACTGACATCATAAACACATCACTAATGCAAGGCAAATTTCCTTCACAGTGGAAAAAAGCTATGGTCATTCCTCTTCCGAAAAAATCAGCTCCTGAAAATTTAAACGATCACAGGCCTATAAGTATTTTACCAACCCTATCTAAAGTCTTAGAACGACTGGTCCACGAGCAACTGACTGACTTCCTCCAACGACGCAATCTTTTAGATCCTTTCCAATCTGGATTTAGAAAACACCACAGCACATCCACTGCCCTTTTAAAAATAACTGACGATATACGCGCAGCAATGGACACAAAACAAATTACAGTTCTAACATTAGTCGACTTTTCTAAGGCATTTTATTCAATCGAGAAGGATATCCTCATGGACAAACTTAAAGGTATGGGTTTATCACGTACTACGTTAGATTGGCTCTCATCTTACCTAATTGACCGTCACCAAAAAGTAACTCTAAATAATTCCTCCTCCTCTTGGCTCCCCGTCACCAGAGGCGTCCCACAAGGATCGATTCTCGGCCCTCTTTTGTTCTCCATCTACATTAATGACATCTCCACGGCAATTACATCGTGCTCCTATCACCTCTACGCCGACGACCTTCAGATCTATATACATTCAAAACCCTCAGAACTTCCAGACGCCATTAGTAAACTGAATGCGGACCTTAAATCACTAACCGATTGGAGCAGTTATCATGTTCTAAAAATAAATCCATCTAAATCACAAGCCATTTTGATAGGCTACCCAAAGCTCCTTTCCCACATCAACTTCGATATCGACTGTCTGCAAGTTGATAATGCACCCATCCAATTCTTTAAAACCGTAAAAAATCTTGGTCTTATTATAAATGACACGCTCACGTAGACAGACCATATCACGAGTGTTTGTAAAAAAGTAAACTGCTCCCTCTATTCATTGAAGAGACTAAAAAACTTCCTACCCCAGAATTTAAAGCAAAAACTCGTATCCTCTCTTCTTCTGCCTCATATAGATTACTGCGACGTGGTCTACAGTGATCTATCAGTAGAGCTGTCCAATAAAATTCAAAAAACTTTAAATTCCTGCGTAAGATTTATTTTTAACCTTAAAAAATCAGATCATATATCTGACTATTACAAAAAGATGTCATGGCTTAATCTCGACTCCCGCAGGAAACTCCATATCCTTAATACACTATTTCGGCTACTGTCTTCAAACACTCCCTCTTATCTTTCGTCGAACTATTCCTTTCTCTCTTCCCTACACGAAAAAAACACCCGTAACTCAAGAACGCTAAATATTCCAACTCATAGAACAAAGATTTTCAGTAATTCATTTCATCTAGCGTCCTGCAGACTTTGGAATGAGTTACCCGTAAAGACAACAAAGCTAAAGTCACTGGAAGGCTTCCGCAACTCCTGCTTTCTTCATTTGATGAACAAGTGCTAAACTGAATGATGTAATCCTACACACACTTCACTTTCTGCCAGATTTATCAACTCCAACATGGAAACATTGTATTGTACGCAGCCTCTGGTATTTTACATACTCCGACGCTCAAGTCTATCTAGTGTGGTTTTAAAAATATATTTTAATTGTATTTTATTTTTATTTTTTAGTTTTTAAAATTTCTGTTAAATTTTCTCATAACTTTCTTTTTCATCTTTTATTTGTAATTCAAGCATTTATATTCGAAAGTATAAAATGAAAATTCTCCATATTTATAATTATTCAAAATTGTCTCTATTGTACTTATCTACATATGTATAAGAGAATGTATATGTATATTGCTCTCGTGGTAACCATTTTTTGTGAATTAAGATTGTAAATTTTAAAAAAAATTGTTAATATGTAAATCCTGATGTAACCAAATTGTAATGGTTAGGTGGAAGAGGGGGCTACTTAGCCTCAACCTCGCCAATAAAGACATTTTTCTTTCTTTCTTTCTTTTTACTCCCGCACTTATACGATAGCACTTAACGAATCGCATGTACGAACATGCAAGTACGAAATCGCTAGTTCGAATATCGCCGCTATCGTATATCGCCGATATTCGTGATATCGCCGGACTGAACGCCACACCCACAAACGCCACGCCACGGTCGACAAGCCCTCCCGGGGTGCCTCTCTCCTTTATATACCATAATTACCCCTCACCTCTTTAACCTTCCCTCTTTCCCATGGTTATGCAAGAACAGTGGAAAAGCGACCAATCATCGAGAATAATTCAACTATTTCGAATTACCCGCCTGACGACATTCCCTCCCTCCTTCACCACCGGCGTCACGTGACAGCCCATTTCCGATAGTGGCCTCCCAAGCGACGAGACGCACAGCTGAGCACCGAGAGGAGAAGTCGACGCAGGTGTGTGCCATTCCATTCTAGCCGGCTGAGGAAGAAACTATTCAGTGTTGAGTGGACATTGACCTACCGGGAGCCGGAAGAGTGATAGTAACTATTGGATGTGATTTAACTGACATTAACTAAGAACTATTTCGAATCGCCTTCACCTATGAGGTGTATTTCTGTATTGTGGTATTACTTAAATCTGGTCAAATTTAACCTGTTGGATTGTTATATTTTTATATTTCTATATTCTATCTATATTTTGTCATTAGCACTTAGCATATCAGTGCATGTTTTTGCACCGAAAATAATACTTCGCTGCAATACATACTCAAGATAACCTACTCCCCTTCACTCACAAGGAGTTACTCATTTTCTAAGCACAGATAGTGCTGAAAGGGATTCATATACATGACAACCCTTAGTGATTGGATGAGGGCAGATAGGATGCAAGGTAAAGGAGACGGGTAAAGAAACCCAGCACCAGTCTATTCTTAAAAAGAAAGCCATGCAGTCACCTGAAACAACATCCTTTCCACCAGACAGCACTTGAAGTAATTTTCAAAAACATTCCACCAAAAAAAGCATACACATGCATAAAACAAAAAAAATCATTATAACTACAACTTTTTTGTCTAACTTTAGGCATCAATCATTATGTTGATGGATGATGATGCAGGCCCATCCCAACAGATGCAGGAAAACTTGGGTTGCAGCACTGCAGAAGAAGTCATTCATGGTAAATGAAATAAAAGATATCTTTGAGCATCACAAGATGCTAAAAGGAACTGATGGTTAAAATCAAAAATAAAATTCTCAACTAATCAAAATTAATGCCGTCTCCAAGTATTTATCCAGGAAAGAACAAAGTTTCCTGTTACTTTTCCTTAGTTTTAAGGTAAATTCATTACTGACAAGCCAAATGCATGTAAAATAATAACTTCCTCCTACCCTCTCATTGGCAAAAAATTCACAACAGATGCAGAAGGTGATGAAGAAGGAGATGCCATTGATAGTGAAGCAAGCAGCTCTGCCGGGATTCCCCAAGTTTCAATGAAGATGGGGAAGAAAAGGAAGTTGCCAGGTCAACGTAAGCACTGACATGGAATTTATGGACAACTGTCAGATTGTTATTCTTTTAAGCCATATAATATACCAAATACCATCTATTACAAACCCGGCACCAAAGGCCAAAAAATCTTTTAGAAAAGATTTGGAGGAATCCCGCAGGCAGATAATTCAACTAGAGGAGAGGCAGAGTGAAAACTCCAAACTAAGAAAATTGTTGCGATGATTTCATGTGTCAGCATTAAAGTGTTTTTTTGTATGTCAGCTTTTAACCAAATGGGATTTTCAATCTTCCAGACTATGGCAGAGGCATTGCTAAAAATTTCCGAGGCAATGACAATATAGGCAAGAATTGAGGCCAATAGAAATGGCCTCCTAGAGCACCTCTGCAGGGCTGTGGAAGGGCTGGTGGAGGCCATAAACAATAAAGTTTAATGATGAATTTGAATCTTTTTCCTTCTCAAAGATGCATAGAATTCGCCAGTTTTTTATTATTTTAAAATTTAGATTAATAATTCCTAATAGTGAAATGCTCAGCAATTACTGCCCTCCTCACACGTTGGCCTTCAGCAAGGCGAGCTCGGCCTTCAAGGGGTTCTTCTGGGTTCATCACATTGAAGGCTGGATCTTCATCCCCTATTTCATCTACCTCCGCTAGGCGATACTTGAGCCACATATTGTGTAGCACGGCACAAGCTGTTACAATTTGCCCTGCTCTCCTAGCCTCATAGAGAAGAACCCTTTGGTGGGAAAGGCATCTCCATGTAGCCTTCAGCACACCAAAAACCCTTTCTATCACTGACTGTGCCTTTGAGTGAGCCAGCGTGTACCTGTACTCAGGTGTTCTTGGCTCTGCGTGTGGTAGTGGCGTCAGAATCCATGGCTCAATGGGATAACCAGAATCACCTTTATAAATAAAGTAAAGGTCTCAACATGACTAACAGTTTCATAGTCATTAATAAATGTCTAACGTTCACCCGAAAATTGTTTCAAGTACAAAACTAGGGACTCTTCATTTGATCACCTAATTATATATTACTTTTTAATGAATGTACTGTTCCTTCAACAAACACCCTAGCATATACATATATCATATACCATCAATTTCCAACCTTATATATAACATTTTTGGTGCACACCTTTTTTGTGAAAGCAGTGATCATGGAGAGCTTATCCAAAATACCCAAATTGAAAATTCAATAGAAAATGGATCAATTATGGTAGAATGCATGGTATAAAAGTATGAACCTATAACCTTTCCCTTAAGGCCTCACTCCTCCCACCATGAATATAGTAAATTAAGCAGCAATAAATGACAACCACTAAATAGGTAGGTTTATTAAATTTTAGAATTCTGAGGGGTGGTGACAGTAACAGAAGGAATAAATTTATAGTCCTTTCAAGGTGTTGCAACTGCCTACCCAGAAGCCAGGTTAATCTCTCTCCCCTGCCATGCCACAGCTCCAATATAGCCCTTGCTGGACTTTGCAGCCATATCCCAGCATCATGCCGTGACCTCGGGAATTTGGCACAAACATTGTAAATCCTCATGTCAGCTCCACAAATCTAACATTTCAATGAAAAGGCAGTCATGAGGCAATGGTCTAGATTTTCAGAAATATGGGTAGAAGCTCCCTAAAATATTCCTCAAGAATATTTTCGGTAATGGATTATTTTTTTTTAGTAATGTTTATACTTATCATCTGAACATTCAGGGAATGGTAATGGTGGTGGTTGACATAGGCATCTTCATGCTGCTTAGGAACTATGACAGCTACATGCATGCAGTCTATTGCTGCCATGGCACCAGGGAAGGGGTTGGTCCCTAAACTAAATGTTCTTTTTGCAGCAATTCTCTCTGCTTGCGTGGCAGGAAATTTAACCCACTGCCTAACCAAGTGGCGGTTTATCGCCCAGATGACATGCTTCAAAATTTTAGAAATGCCTGACTGGCACACTGATATTAAAAAATCCTGGCCCACAGATCTCTGATAGGAGCCCGTTGCAAAAAATCTGAGAGCACAAATGACCTATTACGGTGGTATTGGTAAATTTAAATTGAAAATATTGCATAGAGTTCCATAACAAATGGTTATGACAAAGAAACCAAAATTTGATAAATGCCTGCAACTCCACTGACAGCCCGTGAGACCTTGTTAGGTGGGGTCTCAGAGCATCACTCAGGTCGTGAGCCATCTCCCTCGACACCCTGAACAGCACCCGAAATTGCTCCTCCTCCAGAGCAAAGGGATCCATGGAGTCTCTAAGTCTCCTCCTCTGTACTCTCATGACATCAACATGTTTGATGTACTCCTCCGCAACAACATCAATAGCAAGCAATGCTAGGGCCATTGTTATAGAGCTGTTTTTGGAACAAGTGCAATGTTATATGACTAAATACTATGTGAACTGCCCCATCCACGATTACCCATCAATATATGGTATTTCAGTTATTCACAGTGCTGACAGAAAATATACTAGCACTCATTCCCTCGAAATTCCTAAGAAAATATCATTCACCAATCCATTCACTTGCCGTGCATAAAACTAATCAACATCACATGATTCAGTATTATCAAGAAAAAATCAAAGAATAAAAGCACCATGTGATAACATCAACATGTTTAACTACCTCCACCCAAGATGTTATAAGAGATACTTAGTTTGACACGAAAACGTATTTAATTATATCAATATTTCCGAATTGTGATAGACCCAAACACACACATATATAGTATTTTACTATAAGTAATACTGAAGATAATATCTTAACAGCGTCATAGCATGAAAATAAGAACTTCTTAATTATCAGAATTGTCTGAATATTATTCAGTATATCGCTAAATATCCGTATTAATATCACTTTAAATAACATAAACATCAAAGCGTAACGTTACCGTCTCTATGCCTTATAAGCGACTAAATGAAATAGCAATTAGTTAAACGAAGATTGAATATTTTCCGTTCTGAAATAATAAGCAAAAGGTTTTATGAATTACAAAAGAAGAAATACACCACTGAAGACTGAAATAAGCTCGTATGAAGAAATATAAATATATATGTGATGTGCGCATTCCGCCATCTTTCTCTCTACCTTCTAGCGCTTTATCATAACGCGGCTTAGGTCGAAAGATTTGTGGTAGCGCTAAGAATTGCGTTATCATAAAGAGATCACTTCCGTAGCGCGAAAATTTAAAGAACGGTGATCGTCATGTCGTTATCCGTCGCGTTATGGTAGCGATAACGATAACGCCAGCGCATTATAAAGATCCGCGATTGCGCCCCTGGAGGCTCTGATTGAAGAAGGCAGCTATTCAGCAAAGCAGGTTTATAACCTTGATGAAACTGCTATGAACTGGAAAAGGATGCCAACAAGAACCTATTTTTCAAAAGAAGAGAAAAATGCGCCTGGTTTCAAGTCTTCAAAAGACAGATTCACACTCCTGATTGGTGGTAATGTTGAGAGAGACTGAAAATTGAAACCTGTTTTTGTTTATCATTCAGCTTATCCCTGTGCTTTAAAAGGTAATGTGAAGCACCTATTACCAGTGCATTTTATTCTAATGCTAAGGGGTGGATAACAGGAACCATTTTTTGTGATTATCTAGTGTCTAAACTTGAAGGTGAACTGCAACAGTATTGTGAAAAAGAAAACATTAAGATATTAATTTTAGTAGATAATGGACATCCTCCTTGGCAACAGCAGTATCACCTAAGTGGTATCGTATCGTTTTCCTATTCTAAGTACTTTGCGAATTAAGATTCATGTAAAATGAGATAGTTGTGTCCAAAGTATTTTATTAATTTTTCCAATGGAAGCTGCAAAAGGAAAGTGGAAAAATCTACAAGACCACTTTAGAAAGGAGCTGCAGAGACAGCATAAATCACACTCTGGGGAAGAAGCGGAGCAGCAGCTGTCCAAATGGAGTTACTTCGAATCAATGCTATTTTTGAAAGATGTTTTAAAACCCAGGCGTTCAGAAGGCAACCTGCCAGTCATTGCTGAAGACATGCCGGAAGTAAATTCTGCAGAGACAGAAGTTGTGGCAAGTAACAGAGCTTCTGTTGAGAATGATGTCAGTGATGATTTTCAGTTCACCCAAGCAAGAAACAAAGATGAGTCCATCCAGGAGAAAGAACAAACTGCCAAGGCCACGCACCAAAATTCAGTGAAACAGGGTTACCAAAGAACAGAGTGTGTGTGTGTGTGTGTAATTTAAGGCGAATCAGCCTCTTGGGCTATTATCGCCATAATATGCACTTTTAACCACAACCCATTTGTGGCAAACTAACCATAGCACCAGACACACAATAAATATATAAATAAATTAATAAATAAATAGATAAAACAGATAGATAAATAGATAAAACAGATAGATAAAACAGATAAATAAATGAAGTTAAAAACAGATGGTAAGAGATTGTATAAGGGTCTCTCCCAATCTGTAGAATAAATCATCAGCAAGACTGTATAAGGGTCTCCTGACATGTATAAAATTTTTCCCTGCACTAGAAGGAGCTATTATGCCCGTAAAATATAAAACCTTTAAAAATGGATAGAGAAAGGATCTTTCTTCCTCTTATCCCATTGTCAAAAGATTAAAAACACTTAAAAATTAAATAAATGCTAAAATTCTGGACTCCCTTAGGAATGACAATGTTCTATTTATATTTTCTGGATTATCTCCAAGAGAGAGAGTGAGACCAAAGAACAGAAATTCCAAACGTGGACGTGAAGCAAAAGATAGCAATAGATCAGAAATCATATCTACCTTTTAGGGCGGTATTCATAGTCCCGTCTCAAGATATGTCTTAAGACCATCTCGATGAAGCCCATCTTATTGGCCAAGACAATCTTATTTAAACCTATGTTTCATAGTCGTCAAATTAGACGATTTTCATGAAGGCGGCATTGCTTAAGGTGGTCTTAAGCTGTGTAAGGCGAGCTTGACGAAGCTCGTACTCAAGACAATGCTTGATCAATGTTCGGCAATATTCGGAATATTTCTAATCACAACCATTGTTTCAAGGCCTTTTGATCCTTGCACCACAGTTTCAAATTTTTTAAATGTAAAGCCGAAAACTTATCATGCAAAATATGAATAACTTATTATATTATGAATCACAAAAAACAAAGGAATTCATGCGCCAATGGCACCATCTAGGCAAAATTAGGTACATCTTGGAAGATTTCGCTGGAAGTACTTCTCCAAATCTTTCGTAAAGATGTTGAAAATTGGAGGCAATGCGGAGGGGTCGGGGAAAAGTTCCAAGCACCGGCATTATACCCCTGTGGAAAACAAACTTTTCCTAGATATTTTAAAGAAAAACACAGCCATAGAAGACAAAAGAGGGGACAGAGCTTCTTTAAAAGAAAAGGAATCGGCGTGGAAAATCATTGCTGAAACCTACAACAGCTCGCGGCAGATCACACAAGAGGTAAGTTATTTTAGCATTTTCGCTAAAACAATGGAAATATTGCATGGATAATAGTGTAAGCCTTTAAAAAGTTTTACTATTTTAATTCTATTTATGATGCTCTCATCTTACACTATGATTTTATTCTATTTGGTAAATCGGCAAAAATCAATGGTCTATCTCTGCATCTCTCTAAATGTAGTATTATTAATTTTGTTAGAAATAAATCTCCCATAATATTTCAATATTATTTAGAAGTTCTATAGTTGATGTGGTGAGGGACCTTGGAGTTCATTTTGATTCATCCCTAAATTTTACGTATCACTTTAATTTTATTACAAATACGTATGAAATGTCATTCGTATAATTGAACAGTTTTGCACTGTGATTTGGATTTTTTTCAAATATATTCATGTCCTCACCAATGTGCCATTTTAATTACAGAGAACTGTGCAGCAGCTTAAAAAATGGTGGTCAAACATAAAGTAGGGCAAAAGAAATGTTTTGACCAAAGAAAGGCAATCCCGCTTTGCCACTGGTGGAGGTCCATCAATGGAGACCATAGACATTGACCCAGATGTGGCAATGGTGGCTCTACACTTGATGCACACAGCACCTGTGATATTTTCATCAAATATGAGTCCGGAAAAGATGTCTGGTGGGCATCTATCTATTTAATATTTAATTATATAATGCAGACCTTAATTTTTACAAAATATAATTTTCCTTACTTATGGAACTAACTTCTATAAATCCTCTTATTCAGTGAGAAGCAAGGATATTTTAAGTACTGGAAATTTTGACATCCTGGAGGAATCTATGCAGGATGACAATGCACTGCAATTTCTTGAGGAAAACAATGTTGTCATTATAGACTTGGTTATATAGATATATATTTTTACAATTTACACTGCAAATTATCCTTTAAGAAGTTAATCTCTGAAATTATTATAATATGAAAAGTATTAACAAACAGGAGCCAAGTACTGAGGAACCTACAGAAGCAGAGTGTGCCACTGCAATTGCTCCAGTTTCTAGAGAGCAATGGCCAAATTCAGGCACAGCTATTCTGAACACAAAAGACCACTATTCAACATTAGATACATGTGAAATAATTATAAATCTCAATTTATTATTGTATTCAGTGTATTTATTCAATGTAGCATATATTTTTATAGTGAATCCACTTCCACCACAGAGGGGAAGGTACACTAAAATGAAAAAAGGATATAGTGATTCAGAGGAGAGGGAACTGAAAATAGAATGAATCCGTCGCCTGATGAAGTATGACGAAGAGCTGGATGCAATAAAAACTAACTCTGAAAGAGAATTGGCGGCAATGACTAATGGCCTGCAACCCATGCAGGAATTAGAACTGCGAGGGGATACAGCCAAAATGGAGCTTGCTGAATTGCAGTTACGGAGGGAGAAGTCAAAATTGACTGAATAAAAAAAAATTTTAAAAAATGAAACGACTAAAAAGTTTAATTGACACTGATGGATTGCACCAGATGCATAAATGTCCGCATGGCGATGTGCAGATGTTGCTATGATGGCCACCACCAGGTGGTGCTGAGGAGCTAGCTGAGTCCTGGAGAAGAGAAAGTTCACTTGTCGCTGCGAAGCCATATTGAACGGTTGTCCTCGAGACTCTCGCGCTGCCGCTGTGAAAGCCATGTCTGTGACGCTGTTAGTTTTAATTGTTATTAACCTTTAAAATCGAAGGAAGGCATAATTTCTTATCAATCCCACCTTCAGTGGTGACCCCGATGCCACCCAAACCTTTCAAAGGTTTATCGACGAGGTGCTCAGGGGGCTGGATTTCTGCTACGCCTACATTGACGACATCCTCGTGGCTTTGGTGTCGGAAGAGCAGCATCTTGACCATCTGCATCAACTCTTCGCTCGCCTCCAGGACTATGGCGTCCTTGTTAACCCATCCTAGTGCGTTTTGGGGCATCAGAAGTGGATTTCCTGGGATACAAGGTTTCCGGCGGTGGTGCCAGCCCCCTAGCCAAGAAGGTGGAGGCGATCAGGAATTTAGATAGCAGGATATGTATCTTGGGTGTGCCATGTGCTGGCCCTGCCATTATTTCTTGTGTCTGATGTATACAAGAGGAATAATGATACCCTCCTGAACTTTTGGGAGACAGTGTTTCAAAAACATCACCAGTTTGCAGCGCAGCCCTTTACACTAGAAGTGTTCACGGATGCCACTCCGTGGCAACTTGCGTGGGTTATACCAGAGAAACGGTTAATGGAGATTTGCCCGTTGGAAAGTGAACTACCAATCTACGAGGCAGTAGCAAGAGCAGTGCTGTTGGGAGCCCATGTGGGAGCCGACCAGTTACCGGCCAACCGCAACCTAGTGGTTTGAGTGGACAACCAAGCAGTTGTATTTGCCCTTGATAAAGGGAGAGGGATGTTATTTAATATGTTTGATTTAAGAGTTTTGTACATAACACTAATAAAGAAATTGTCACAGAATGTGACATGGGCGTACGTTCCGACCCATCTTAACCTCGCCTACCGTCCTTACCGGACTGTCCTGCCTCCTATATGCCAGACCGGCTCATTATAGGCGAGCTGTGTTAGACCTGGTATATATGGGACAGGGCAGCCGGGGCTCAAGGACTTGGAACAAAGCGAGGATTGAGACTGGGGACGGAGCATGCGCCCATCATCATCATTTTGTCTGGCGATGTCAGTTTGAACCCCGGCCCTCGTAGGGACCTGGTGATCAGCTGTTATTACCAAAATTGGTGGAGTGTTTTCCAGGGATAAAGACGGAGCAGCTACAAAGGAAAATCGAGAACCACGGCAAGGGAGGTGAGGAGCGTGTGGTGGTGATTCATGTTGGGACAGGTTAGTGTCGAACCGTCGTAGTGAACGGACGTGCCTGCTGAACGCTCCATAAAGTGAAAGTTCTCAAGGCTATAAATGGGGGTTGACGGTAGGGGGGTTGACGGTAGGGGGGTTGACGGTAGGGGGGTTGACGGTAGGGGGGTTGACGGTAGGGGGGTTGACGGTAGGGGGGTTGACGGTAGGGGGGTTGACGGTAGTGTGGTTGTGTTGAAGTGTACTGCATGTAGGAAGAAGTTAAGAAATGGTGTGCAGTGTAGTATGTGTGGGTGTGTGGGTATTGGTATCATTTTAATTGTTCAAAAAGTAACGAATTTTCGCAGGAACAGGAAGACTTGGGGAATGAAGACGAGGAAATTATTCCCTCATCATCTCCGTCCGTAGATGAGGAAGGTATACTTCCTTCAAGACCACCTTCTGCTGCAACTCCTAAAGAAAGTGGGACTCGAAAAAGAAAACGGAACACTGATTTAACTGCTGAATTGGTGGACATAGAACGACAGCGATTAATGCTTCTTCAGGAAAGTTCCCAAGCTGAACCTGTATCTGATGATGAGGACATGTATTTCTTTAAAAGCTTAATTACTCATATTAGAGACCTTCCAGCAAAAAGAAAATTGCAATGCAGGATAAAGATCATGGAAATTGTCCTGCAGTTCGCGAATGATGAATAAGCATTCATTATATTTGTGTTCTTTTGTCATTAAAAAAGAGAACTGATTGCTGATGACTGAATATTGTTCCTTTTTTATCATTTCACGTCTATGTAGATGTTTTTTCGTTTTATTAAGTTTCCTTCTGAATTTATAATAAAGGAAGTTTTAGGTTATGTATTTCTTGACTGTAAGTGCAGGAAATTTAGCGTTATTCAAGATTGTTTCTTCCATTATCTATGAAAGTGTTTAGACTTTGATCTTTTCATAACACTTCAAGATATGTAGTGATATAATCTGCGAAAACTGAAAATCAATACTTTGTATAATGAAAAAATTAATAAATTTCATAAACCATCCTAAGAAGGAATTTTAAAGAGAAATAATTCGAATTTAATATTTATTCTACAAAATATAGACCAATATTACTGAAATATTTCATATCATGGACAAAAACGGTTGCAGGTCTTTATGGGATAGCATTACACGAACAGTTCTTAACCACCTTGGCGTTAAGCCCGATTGTAGCTCGGGGTTCTTGAGTTTACCGCCAGCGTTAACCCCGATTGTGACTCGGGGTGTGATAGGAATTTCTTAATTTGCACGTTAAGCCCGATTTTTTTCACTTTCTATGAACTTCTGCCATCTACTGGGCTCAGACTAACCACGATTTTTCTTTAGTTCCGCGATTGTTTTTTGATTGTTCATGACGAACGTATTTACAGCAGGTATTATTTCGTTTTATTGTTATGTAAATTATAATTGTACTCTATATTTTATTGTATTATTCCTATTTATCTTTCATAAACTATGAAGTGAATGTGGAAATTCGGCTTGCCGTTCTGTGTCATCTTTGGCGATTGTTTTTACACTGAATATACATCTATACTACAGTTGTTATGTAATTTTGTTTTCCATAATGTATTTTTATATTTTTACTATATTTCACTGAAATAACTGTGTTGCATCTCGCATTCTGTTCTCTAGTTCAATTTACTTTCGTCAGAGGAAGCCACCTTGTGAATTTCGACTATACATTTCATTTTTTTTCATATACCACATAATATTTACAACAGGTACTCTTTCATTTATTATTATTATTTGTATTCTTTATTACATTGCACTAATGTAACTTATTTTTTTTGTAAACTAGAGAGAATTTGGAAATTTGGCCTGCCGTTCTGTGTCGTGCTTGCTGATTGTTTTTATTATACTGAATATACATCTGTACTACAGGTATTATGCCATTTTGTAGTACAATATATAGATATATATAAAATATTTATTGACTATTGTTTGTCTTGCTAAACTCTATAATGATTACTGAATTTCAGCCTGCCCTTCGATGTCATCTTCGAAGCCAAAAAACAAAAGAAGGGCTTCACACCGAGATGATTATTATGATGATTCTGACATTGAGGCGGTGTTATTCTTGGATGATGACAGCACTGATTTTCCTAATCTTTCTTCAGGAAGTTCAGATTTTTCTATTTCTGAAGACGATGACTCTGAAGACGATGACTCTGAAGAGGATATTGACTCTTCTACTTATGATCTTGTATGGTGCCCTATAAATGTGAATATAGTGAATCCTCCTCATCCAGAATTCAGTTTTACTAACAAATCAGGAACAGTAAGGGAATTGACAGGCATTTCCGACCCATTAGCATTTTTACAATTATTTTTGATGATGAAATTATTGACATGATTACATCGGAAACAAATATTTATGCATCACAGTATATCAAGTGTGGCGAT
This sequence comes from Tanypteryx hageni, assembly GCA_028673005.1. Classification (NCBI taxonomy): domain Eukaryota; kingdom Metazoa; phylum Arthropoda; class Insecta; order Odonata; family Petaluridae; genus Tanypteryx; species Tanypteryx hageni. The sequence continues at coordinate 50,733,826 of CM054118.1, read as the reverse complement.
TTTTTCCTCCCCTCCCTTTTTACTCCCGCACTTATACGATAGCACTTAACGAATCGCATGTACGAACATGCAAGTACAAAATCGCTAGTTCGAATATCGCCGCTATCGTATATCGCCGATATTCGTGATATCGCCGGACTGAACGCCACGCCCACGAACGCCACGCCACGGTCGATACGCCCTCCCGGGCTGCCTCTCTCCTTTATATGCCCTAATTACCCCTCACCTCTTTAACCTTCCCTCTTTCCCATGGTTATGCAAGAACAGTGGAAGGGCGACCAATCATAGAGAATAATTCAACTTTTTCGAATTACCCGCCTGACGTCATTCCCTCCCTTCTTCACCACCGGCGTCACGTGACAGCCCATTCCGATAGTGGCCTCCCGAGCGACGAGACGCACAGCGGAGCACCGAGAGAAGAAGTCGACGCAGGTGCATCCCACTCTCCATTCTACCCGGCTGAGGAAGAACTATTCAGTGTTGAGTGGACATTGACCTACCGGGAGCCGGAAGAGTGATAGTAACTATTGGATGTGTTTTAACTGACATTAACTAATCGAATCGCCTTCACCTATGAGGTGTATTTCTGTATTGTGGTATTACTTAAATCTGGTCAAATTTAACCTGTTGGATTGTTATATTTCTATATTCTATCTACATTTTGTCCTTAGCACTTAGCATATCAGTGGATGTTTTTGCACCGAAAATAATACTTCGCTGCAAAATTGGAGGCACCGGGGAGATATTAAATATTAGGTTGTTAATTTTCTAAACTGATTGTTGCTATGCTTTCTGGTTCTTTTGTGGTATAGTTCTTAGATTTTGTCCTATTCCTCGTTTACTCGATCTCTTTCCGTACTATTGCTCGCTTTCACTTTTCACTCGTCTGCCCTATTCCATCAGTCACGTAATTCCCCTGTTATTTGTTACTCTTTGATTCTCTCTCTCAAACATGTCGAAGGAACGAGGTAAAACGGAGGCTACCGTGCGTGCCGAAGGCACTCAGAACGATGAAACCGAGATGGTCCCCCAGTTTTCCGATTGCGTAAGAGTTGCTAACCAGCTGTTACTCGAAATCCCCCCCTTCCAGGAATCTACCTCCGAGAATTGGTTCACTTTCATATCCGCTGTGTCCGATGTATTGTCTTTGTCACTTATTCCGGAACATTACTTGCTGATATTACTTTTGTCTAAACTTCCGGCCAATTGTCGCCAGTTTTGGTTGTCGGTAGTTAATCAAAAGGTGCCCTGGGAGAAGATAATAAAGTATGGGAAACTTTCGTCTCTAATAGGGAATTAGAACGACTCGTCACTACTAAGGTGAAAAGATTCCAACTCCCCCACGAATCTCCTCGCGATTTTCTTTATTCCGTGCGAGGTGCCGCAAAGGCGCTGGGAAAATCGTACTCAGTTAAGGAGTTTATTGAATTGATATTGGAAGGTTTAAGTCCCATCGCCCAAGCCACTTTAACTTTCGCTAAACGGCCTCAAACCCTACAGGAGCTGGAATCCCTGATGACTCATGCGGCCAAGGCCATGATGAACCGAGCGGAGTACGCGGCGATTCACTCCCCATCAAATTTCCAGATCTCACTCCCTTCCCCCGCTCTGCCCCTAATATCACCGCCTCATGTCACCTGTTCTTTCTGTCATAAGCCTGGACATTCCTCCCTTAACTGTCGGAGAAGAAGAGAGAGAGAAGATCGTCCCGCGAGGCTACGAGCAAATTATCCGGCTATTTCGAATGCCAACTTCGCCGAATATCTACAATTGCCATTTGTACATTGCAAAGTTCATACCGCAAAGATTAAAGCATTGCTAGATACCGGTTCTTCCCTGTCGCTGCTCAACTACGACACCTGGCAGAAAATTCCTCGCCGTGGACGCCTTCAGCGATGCAATATCAAATGTCGCAACGTCACCAGTCTTCCCCTCGTTCTAACGAGATGCATCAATTTGAGAATTCGCCTAAAAAATCTTTCATGGAGGCATACATTTTACTTGTGCGATTTGCCTGCACAAATGATATTAGGCCAGGATTTCATAAGACGAACGCGAATGATCCTTTATCATAATGCGTTCTCCTTCGAATGCCGCCCGGATCACAAACATTTCTTTAATGGCAATTCTGATACGCCGTCGGCTTCCCCCCATCATTCCTTTGCGATCAGCTGATAACGATCTATGCCAGAATATGGCTCCCGTTGGAAACCGAGTTCATTTCTCGGGGAAAAAGGCTCCTCCTCCAGGTGAAGATGATTCCACCGTATTATCCCGGGAAATTCAAAGTCTCGTCGATGCCTATTCCGACGTCATCTCCCCCCATCTCGGCCAGACCAACGTAGTAGCTTACGAAATAGAACTACTTGATTCTACCCCGGTCAGATCACACCCCTACCAGTATTCTCCACCCAAGACGGCGATGATGAAAAAACACGTTAATAAACTGCTAAATGAGGGAATCATCCAGCCATCCTCTTCAAATTGGAGTTCACCAGCCTTTCTTATACCGAAGAAGGATGGATCAGAGCGATTAGTGGTCGATTATCGCAAACTGAATAAACAAGTGAAGGCAGACAACTTCCCCACTCCTTCAATAGAACATGCTCTGCAATATTTGGGATCTGCTAAATATTTTACAATACTTGATTAGAATTCTGCTTTCCACCAGATTCCCTTAACTCCGATCTCCAAGCAATATACTGCCTTTATTACATCTTTTGGCCTCTATCAGTATAATCGCCTTCCCTTCGGCTTGACAACGTCTCCTCAAGTATTTTCTAGGCTGATTGACAAGGTATTAGGTGATTTAAAATATGGCTGTGTATACCCCTATATTGATGACCTGTGTATTTATTCCAAGAACCTCCAAGAGCACATCCAACATGTCAAGCTGGTGCTGGAAAAATTGAGAGCAGCTGGACTTACCGTCCATCCAGAGAAGATGAAATTGGCCCAGAAAACCATTACCATTCTCGGACATCGGATCTCAAATGGCGAACTTACGACTGATCTGGAGGGAACCCGAGCATTATCCAGTTTCCCTGTTCTAAAGTCAGTTAAGGAGGTCTCACGTTTCCTTGGTATGTGTGGTTTCTATTCCAAATTTATTCCAAGCTATGCGGAGATTTCGTCACCGCTCAATGCCCTCCGAAGGAAAGATGCCATTTTCCAATGGACCAACTCCCACCAAAATGCATTTCTCAAACTCAAACAATGTCTTTCTTCTCCCCCTGTACTTCATCTTCCTAACTTTGAGGAAGAATTTCATTTATCTGTGGATGCTAGCCAAGTCGCACTTGGTGCAGTCCTTAATCAACAGGTTAATGGCAAACTTAAGCCTGTTGCCTATGCTAGTAGGACTTTAACCAATTATGAGCAGAAGCTCCCCTCCTACGAGCTGGAATGTCTTGCCTGCTGTTGGGCCACGGATAAATTTCGGTCCTATCTGCAACCAAAACCCTTCCATTTGTATACTGACAATGGGGCGATTACGTGGCTGTTTAAACATCCTAAGCAGTTAGGGAAAATTGGTAGAATGGTTTTAAAATTGTCGTCCTTCCGCTTTGCTATTCACCATGTTCCCAGTTCCAAAAATAGGGTGAACCATCAATCAAGGGAGAAACCCATTCATTGTTCGATGCTCCTCCATAGAATCCCATTGTCATTCACTAATATTCGTGAGCATCAGACATCTGACCCAGAATTGAAACAGCTGATCGACTCAGTTAGACGGGGACGCCCCCATCCAAACTACTTTCTCAAGGATGATTTGTTGTATTATGGTACCACTAGACTGAAGAAGGGACGAGTCGTGGTTCCCCAGGCCCTGAGATCCATGTTGTTTGAATATTTCCATCGTTTGCCCACCGCTGGACACATGGGGGTGGCTAAAACTTGTGAAAGAATATGTAGAGAATTTTGGTGGAAAAATATGAGGCAAGAAATAACGCAGATGGTCAGACGTTGTCACGACTGCCAAACCTGCAAACCTAGGAACACCTTTCCTCCTGGTGAGATGTCTTCCTCACCATCCGTTTGCCCATGGGAAAAGGTGTATATAGATTTCATTGGTCCCTTGCCTAGAAGTCGCAGTGGCAGCACCTGTGCCCTGACTATAATAGATGGCTTTACTAAATTTACTTTTATTGAACCTCTGCGTTCTCCCTTGGCTTCTCAAGTGGTTTCTGTCTTGTTTAACAAAATATTTCCTAAATTTGGTTATCCTAAATATATTGTTTCTGATAATGGTTCCCAATTTCATTCCACTGCATTCTCTGATATGTGTTTTAAATATGGTATTAAGCAAATTTTCACAGCCCCCTACTATCCTCAGCCTAATCAAGCTGAACGTGTCCACCGTAACCTAAAATATGCCCTAACCATCTTGTCACAGAATGACCACCGGAAATGGGATGAATTCTTACCCAGCTTAACCTTTGCTTTTAATTCTGCTAAACATAGCAGCACGGGCTATACTCCAGCAAGGATATTTATGGGCAGAGAGCTTCCTCATCCCTTGACAAATTTCTGGAGAATTCCTCCTCAGGCTCTGGCTGAGGACCTAACTCCCTCTGAAAGGCATTCCTTGTGGCAACAAGTGCTTAATAATCTCAAGGCGACCAGACGTAGACAGGCACTTGCTTTTGATAAAAGCCATACTGGGAACCCATTTAAAATCGGTGATTTAGTGTTATATAGAAGGTTCCCTACTAGTTCCAAGATGCTCCATAGAACTGCTAAGTTAACCCCTCAGTGGGCCAGCCCTTCACCTATCAAAAGGTTCATATCTCCCATAACAGCTGTTCTTCAGCTATCCCCAAATAAAGAGAGAATTGTAAATATCTCTCAACTTAAACTTTATTGTACTTAATTTGCTGTATATGTATCTTGTTTGACGTAGAGGTAGCGAACTCATCGCCCGGTGATTCTGATCATCGCAACCAGCCCCCAGATGCAAATCTGGTAAAACATATTGAAAAACTTATTCGGCCATGTGCCAAGAAAATCGCTGTTTAGCGTACAAAATACCAGGCATCATAGATGGTATTCTGGACATCTATGAATGTCAACATGGCACAAAAAACACTTAACCTAACCTAGTTTCTTTTTTTTGGTAATGATTACCAGTTTTGTAGACTAACCCCAATTGGGCTAAGGATACATTTAAAATGTCTATAGGTACCTTATGTATTAGGAAATATGCCACAATTTATTGTAATACCATATTATAAGTTAGTTTAATTGAAACCATGTTTAGGTTAAGAATTTAAATATTATATTATGAAGGGATTTATGTACTATGTCTACCCTATTAAGATACCACACTACAGGTTAATTTGAATATTATGTCGTTAATGAATTTAATATCAGTGATAATATTATGCATACTGTGAAGGAATTTAACTATTGGGGCCAATTTAATAATATACCACAGTCAAGTTAATTTGAATATAATATTGTTAATGATTTGAATATTACCTTGTTAATGTGCTTAAATATGATATGGTGAAGGGACTCACATGGCCAAATCAATTGAAATATTACACTGTTAATTAATAGAGATACTATGCCTGGATTAAGCAATGCCTTGCCTAATAATCATTTTTTCAAATGCTTAATAACAGTATTATTACTAGTTGCCCTTGCCTAAGAATTAATATTTATCTTATGATGTATAATATTTCCAAGAAGGAAATGCTCAGAAAAGTTTGCTTTTGTTATGTCATGAAATTCTATTTCTGTTATGTTAATCAATGACATACAATCTATTCTCACTCTATCCCTGAGGCAAGGATGGGTATCAATTTTGTTTCCTTAAGCCACGATAGTTGGCATATTGTAATTATGATTATTTATTATCTTGAGGGAGATATTCCTACATGTTATTGAGTTTTCGACTTGGCAAGATGCCGACACGAGTGCCAAGTGCATCATCCCCATGTACCCCCAAAGTGATTATCCTGGGAAAAACTACATTCCAATGGACAAGTGCTTTCCCGACTAGCTTCATCACGGCGAACCAGTAGACTTCTTCAGAGAACTTTAGCCGTGACAGTAGCTCGAACTCTGATTGCCAGAGCATCCAATCCCCACGTGTAATATTCCAATTTTAAGTGTCTTGACAAATAAGTGTTCCATAATAATAATAAACTATCTTGAAATAGACAACGAAGGAGTGTGTTCTGTGCTTCATTCATGATCCAGGAACAGTGCAGGGAATAAGGTGACTTAGAAACTTATCCTCCCCAACCAATTGAAACTTTTATTGGTCCCGTTTTCATCATGTTTCCCAGGGAGGATGTGGCGATTTTTTCCTCCCCTCCCTTTTTACTCCCGCACTTATACGATAGCACTTAACGAATTGCATGTACGAACATGCAAGTACGAAATCGCTAGTTCGAATATCGCCGCTATCGTATATCGCCGATATTCGTGATATCGCCGGACTGAACGCCACGCCACGAACGCCACACCATGGTCGACACGCCCTCCCGGGCTGCCTCTCTCCTTTATATGCCCTAATTACCCCTCACCTCTTTAACCTTCCCTCTTTCCCATGGTTATGCAAGAACAGTGGAAGGGCGACCAATCATCGAGAATAATTCAACTTTTTCGAATTACCCGCCTGACGTCATTCCCTCCCTTCTTCACCACCGGCGTCACGTGACAGCCCATTCCGATAGTGGCCTCCCGAGCGACGAGACGCACAGCGGAGCACTGAGAGAAGAAGTCGACGCAGGTGCTTCCCACTCTCCATTCTACCCGGCTGAGGAAGAACTATTCAGTGCTGAGTGGACATTGACCTACCGGGAGCCGGAAGAGTGATAGTAACTATTGGATGTGTTTTAACTGACATTAACTAATCGAATCGCCTTCACCTATGAGGTGTATTTCTGTATTGTGGTATTACTTAAATCTGGTCAAATTTAACCTGTTGGATTGTTATATTTCTATATTCTATCTACATTTTGTCCTTAGCACTTAGCATATCAGTGGATGTTTTTGCACCGAAAATAATACTTCGCTGCACAAGACTGCAACATTATCAGCATTTTCATGTGCTAATAAATGGGTTCCTGTAATTAAAGAAAAGATGTGGGCATTTCTTGGTCTAATTATTATATTACAAGGAATCCTTGGAAAACCCAAACAGAAGTGGTTTTGGTCCAAAAATCGGATGTTGCAAACACCTTTTTTGGGACAGTCATGCCCGAACAATGATTGTCTTATCATGAAATTCCTGCATTTCAGTAATAATGAAACTTTTGACAAAAATACTCATCCAGCCCCAAAATTGAGAAAAATTTGGGAGATATATCATTCTTCTAAAATGTTTCAGAGATGTATATATTCATGCCGGCAATAATGCAGCGGTGGGCCCGAGCGGTAGCAGCAGAAATTCAGCAACGCTTTCAAATTCGCATGATTGCATACCTCGATGACTGGCTTTTGGTGTTTTCTCGAAATGATCCTGAATTAGTTGATGAAATTTTATGCTTTCTTAAGAACGATCTTGGCATTACGTTAAATCATAATAAATGTATTTTGCAATTTGTAACCTCAATTAAGTACTTAGGAGTTAACATTAATACTAATTCCCAGGAACTTTGGCTGATCGCATTATCATTAGTGCGCGTTCATTATATTTTGTCTGTATTGCCGCGAGTGTGCCATTTAGACCTGCCCAATGTGGCAGGCCTAATTTCATGGGTATGCTATGTGTTACAGCTGCCGTATTTTCTTATTTAAGATGTTTTTGTTCGACGGACAAAGTGGCTACAGGAGTTATGAGACTCTCAGTGCTTCCATAAAAGAAGACAATATTCCAATTGGAAATCTATTTATGACGTGTATGCGGAAATCACGTGGCTATGCCACACAGTTTCAGTACCGTTTGGTACCACTCATTTTCTCTCGGTGGGAGTGAGGTCAATGAAACCAATAGCTATTTCTATGCCTAAGGTGGTATAGCAACGAAATATGTAAAAATGAGCGAAATCCAGTGGCGAAAAAAATTCAGGCTTTCATGGGTTAATCAAGACTTGCATGTTGTGTGAATCAAAGTCAGGTTATATTTGGTCAACCATCATTTATACTGGAAAAGGGACTGTAATTGAAAGTGATGTGCCAAATCTCCCAATTTCATCACAGATTGTGATGAGCTTGATGAAGCCTCTGCTAAATAAAGGGTAATGTCTGACAATTTTTACACTTCCCCCCAGTTAGCAGATGTTCTAGTGCTTCACAAAACGGATACATATGGCACAGTGAAAGCAAACCGAAAAGAGGTTATCCAAAATTTGAAAATCCCAAAAAAATTTAACAGAGGGCAGTTGGCGGATTATCAACGTGGTAAAGTCATGGCGATGCGGTGGAAAGATAAGAAAGATGTCTTTTTTCTTTCGACTGTCCATGGCTGCAAAGTGGGGGAAGCTGAAAAAAGGGGCCAAACAAAAAAAACCAGAAGTCACAGTAAATTATAGTTTTACTATGGGAGGTGTTGATCAAGTCGATCAACACCTCTCAAATTACCCTATTCCGAGAAAGCGTGGAAAGAAATATTATAAGAAAATATTTTACCATCTATTGGAACAGGCCCTGTGGAATTCTGTACACTAAAACTGGTGGGAAAATGATGCATTTACAATACAGATTGAAATAGATTGAAATTGATCGAAAGAATAATCGATGAATATCACTCCCACAAATTTTCATCAAAAGGAGGATGTCCTGGGAGCAAACCCAACCCCTTGCATCTTATGGAAAGGCATTTCCTTGAGCCAATTCTAGCTACAGAGAAGAAAACAATGCGACAAGACGTTGTGCTGTTTGCTCCGTCAAAAAGGATAAAAAGGGAAAGAAAGTGCATCGGGAGAGTAGATATTACTGCCCAGATTGTAATGTAGGGCTTTGTCTTTTACCGTGCTTCAAAATTACCACACTAAATTGCACTTTTAAAATTTTGTTTTTATTTTTCTTTAGAAAGAAACGTCCTACAAGTTTCTTTTATTTCTTCTAAACACATTTTCCTGTTATTTATACCTAGTTGGTATTGTAAATTATATTATCACAATATTGTTATGCGTATGGATTAGTCATTAACATTTACTGCGGAAGAAAACACTCTTTGTAAGTTAAAAAACAAAATGTGTTTCCTTGCAAAAAATCTTTTTCTTTCATGTTCTCCATTTGTAGAAAAAGGGTAACGGTGATACTTGGAAAATTATAGATTATCTTTTGTTGATCCAAGTGCAATTTCTTATGAGTGAACATATGTTTTTTAGCATTCCTCATTGTTTCCTTTTCCTTTCTCACTAACCAACCCCCCTTCAAAACCCAACCGATTTGGTTTTTGCCTTTCTCTTTCCCTAGCCTTTCCCCCTCCCTTCTGGTTTTCCCCTTCTCGCCAACCCTGCGATATTTCCACCTCCCTAACCTTTCTCCAAAAGTTTCTTCACTGGACTACCTGGTGTGCATTTCCCACTCCATTCCCCCTCTCTCCTTTTCTCGGCTATAAATTATTCTCCCACTTTTTTCTACTACATCAACAACTGCACTCCAAAAGCCCCTCATTTGAAGAGCATATTGTGCAGAGAATCCTGGGTTGTGAGATAGAATAAACCAAAGAAAGACAGTGTATTTTCTTTCCTTATGGGTCGTCATATATTGTCATCTAAATTTACCACTTCTATAATTTCCCTCCCACTTTCGCTACCATAAAAAATGAGATTTATTTTTATAGCTTGAACTCATTCCTAAGCAAATAGCTTTTTTAAATTCAGCCAGCTTTTACTTTTCTACTAAACTTCAAAAACCACCCAGAAAACGTCAGCATTGTCACGTCATTTCCAAAATAAAACAATTGTAGAAAATTCAATTTTTATATCCGAGCTCTTAAACTTTCAGAATATATCAATTAGGGTTGCCAAAGATGTTTCTAAATTTTTAGTGCTACTCTCAGTTTCAAATGGCTGAAATTAGTCCAAGCACAGACTGCTAGATAAGTTTTGAAAAAAGTACGATAGAAAATATCTAGGCACATGAAAATATGCAGAAAAAATAAGAAACAACGTACATGTATCAGAATTTTTCGATAATTATCACACGATTTTATATAACAAATCATAATTTTTATATTATGTGCAGTTGCCAGCATTCCTCTCGTACAATGCGGCGCTCTCCTCGCACATGGGAGAAGAGGCAGTTATGCATCTTCACTCACGTGATACAAGAGGAAAGCCAGCATTGAAGTGTAAAAATCTTGGAGTCAACCAAAAAGATTGTTAAGAGTAATAATATTCTTTTTTAAACATTTTGCAAAATTCCATCAAAATAAACAATTTAAAACTATTTCTTTATTGAATTCATCAGCCTTTTTAATTTTTCCTCTTTCTTTAAGGTGCTCACTTCATGCAGACACAAAATGGACCAGATTGAGCAGAGCAAGTGGATGTGAATGATGTTGGGCAGAGTGGAGCCATGATGTGAAGAGTCTTGCTGTGCCGTATCCAGTATATAGGCATCTGGGTGCAAGAGTAAAAAGAAATTTTGGCTGGAGGATATGGGGTGGAGTAAGGTTTTACCTAGTAGTTGCAAATTCTAGTTTTTTCACTAAGCAGACCATGGTGGTAAGTAGGACGGGATTGAATATTGATTAAAAACTGTTACAACTTTCATAATTAATGATTGCTCTTTATCATTTAATTCATTATGTTGGTTCAAGAGATGGAAATATAGGGCAACTTCAAAAAACATATTGTTTTGAATGTACATGGTTTATTAGGATATAAAGCAGGCATGACAAACATGCGGCCTGCTGGTCACATGCGGCCCGGTATTTGAAATTCTGCAGCTCCTAATGAGATTTTGAAATTCAATGTAATGGGGCCCTTTAATATTTCTGGTGGAAATTTGCAGAATATTTTATTAGAAAGAAACACTAGAGCCCAACCGACAGGAAAACTAGGACGGGGATTTAGAGGTGTTTCTGTGGAAGCTCACGAGTACGAAGGAAAGGGCTTAAAGATCCTTCAGCTTAACTGCCGTAGCATAAGAAACAAGCGGGTCGAATTTTAGTCTATAATTGAGCTTTGTAGACCGGACATAGTCATAGGCACGGAATCTTGGTTAAGTAAGGACATTTATTCTAGTGAAATATTTCCAGAGGGATTTGTTGTGTATAGGAGGGATAGGGATGAAAGAGGAGATGGGGTCTTTATTTGTGTTAATGGAGAGCTATTAAGCACGCTAGAATGGGTAAGGGACGACTGCGAAATGCTTTGCATTAAACTACTTCATAAGTATCGCAAGAAGGCATTGGATATTATAGGAGTATACAGGAAACCAAATTATGGCATGTTTACGCTTGAGGTTCTGGCAGATAAATGCTCAGAAAGACCAGGTAGTTATACCCTAATAGCGGGGGACCTAAACCTCCCGAACGTTCAGTGGGATAGGGACGCAGTGGTGGATGGGAGGGCTAAAAGCATTGCTAATCATCTAACTCAAGAGGAGGGGTTCACGCAGTTGGTAAACAAACCAACAAGGAAAGGAATTATTCTTGATGTCTTTCTTTTAAGGCCGTATTTACAAAACATATGCCCAGAGCTCATGCCAGGTTTAAGTGACCATGCGGCAGTGCATATAGAATTAGAATGGCTCACGACCAAAGCAACTAAATCGCGCAATAATTTTATTTGGAATTATAGAAGAGAAAATAGTGAAGGTTTTAGAAACCACTTAACCCTTACACTCCCAAGTGGCCGATATATCGGCCGTGGCCATACTAGCAAAAACTCTCAAGCGGCCGATATATCGGCCGCTCGTTTCGGAGGATATTGTTCAGTAACAAAAATGCCTATTGACTTTAAATGCCTTTTGTATGAAAGAAAACATATTTTTTCGTCATTTGGTGGTAATTGTAAAATATTTTCGGCATTATAAGTATTTTTAGTGGCTCTTATTTCAGCACCTTGCGTGAATATTTTACCTGCTGCAGCGAAGATTGTACGTTGTTCGATAATCGTATATAAATCTGACCTCTATATAGTCTCCGTTAAAACCTTGTGGAAAATAGAACTGGAGATGATATGTTATCGAAAGACATTTTATTTTCTTGTTTATTACCACTAACATTATATCAGTATTTCTGATCTATTGAATTTTCATTGCATCGCGGAAAATGTCACCACGGGTGACTAATTCTCCCTTGATGTTCGTAGTGAACCCGATTTTTCCCTACGAGATTCTATGTTACCAACTACTCCTTACAGTTTATCTTTCTTCTGTAATGCGTTCATGCATCTACGTAATTTTCTAGTCCTAAACTATGTAACGAACAGTCCTCCCGCAACTGGTATAGTGATAAATTCAGGATATCGTCATTTCAAATGTAATCAAAAGGTATGCGTAAAAATATACTACATTAGAAATGTATTACAGGAGCCTATCACTATAACTGTCGGTAAAATACAATGTAGCTTTTCATTTACGGTGAAGATATCCAAGTGATATCATCTGGCGTAGTGAAAGATTTTTTTTCTCTCAGCATACTGCTGACTAATGCTCCGAGGAACCGCCGTAGAAGCGATGCGTCCACAGTTTTCTATCGTCAAATGATACTTTGTTATCTTTGTAATTGAATCATTTTATCCTTGCTGACTTCGCTTCCTTTGTGTGAACGCCTTTTCAGATGGTCTTCAGGCTTTGACTGCGTGTCTCCCTATGGAGTTCTAACGGCTTAGTTCGAAATCACATGCGTGTGTGAGTGCTGTTTGGATACCTTCTATTGCGTTTTGTTTCGCAGAAGATATTCATTTGATAGTGTATCAATACAAGAATTTTTGTAAAACTTTAGCATTCTTTTGCAGTAGAGAATATTTTTTGTAAAAATATAATCACACAATGGCTGGACCATCGCATATAGGGGAAAAAGATATTTTGAATATATTGGACAATTCATCCGATGAAAGTGTGACTGATTTCTTTGAAAGTGACAGTGATACGGGGAATGACAGTGATGAAGATCAACATTCATCACAGTCCTTTGATGAGCAGCGCAGTGATGAAGACAGTTCTAATGGAGAATGGAGGGAAGTAGTGCCACCTGAAGAATCAACTCCCACACATTACCATTTCCAGGAAATGACCGGCCCCAAGCGTGTGCCTCCCCATAACTCTCCACCAATTCAATATTTTCAACAGTTTTTCACAGATTCTCTTATTAGTCTCTTGGTCACAAACTAATCGCTACGCCCAACAGCACATCTCCTCTCAGTCTGGAAGATTATCATCATCAGTGAAGTGGGAAAACATTTCATCTGCAGAAATGAAAGGATTCTTGGCATGCATTTTGAATATGGGAATAATCCGGAAACCTACCATTGCTTCGTACTGGTCGCAATCGACATCCCAAAGTACCCCCTGGTTCGGAAAAATGTTTCCGAGGAATCATTTTCAGCAAATTTTGAGATTTTTCTATTTGGTAGACTAAGAAGTGTAAAGCGCGCAATGATCCCGGTTATGACCCTTGTATCCGGTACCAACCCCTTTTAGATCATGCCAATAAAGTATTTAGATATCATTATACCCCTCACGAGAAACTAAGCGTGGATGAAAGTTTAGTAGGGACAAAAAACCGATCAAGTTTGCTGCAGTACCTGCCAAATAAGCACCACCACCTACCAGAACTTTTCAAGAAGAAGTACAACAAGTTCATGGGAGGAGTGGACACATCGGACATGATGCTGTACACATATTTAGATGAAAGGAAAACAATTAAATATTGGAAAAAGGTAGCATTCAATATTATCGGAAGGATGGTTTTGAATAGCTACATATTATACAAAGAGAATGTTAGAGAACCTGGAAAACCTCTTTCGAGACTTTTGTACACAACAAATGTGATAGAAGTGTTAGGGGAAGAAGTGTTAGGGGAAGAATGGTTGGGGAGAAGGGAAGATTCCCGAGTGAGTGGGCGTGGTTCACCAGGAATTAGGAAATTGGGAGGCCGCAAAGAGTCCAGGTGCTGTGTCTGCAGCACAAATGAGCAGAGGAAAAGATCCAGGACAGTGTGCGTCCAATGCAACCGGGGATTGCACGGCGAGTGCTTATCAAAACATAAGTGCTAGACCGAGTGAGCGTGAGTAGCTTACAAATTTTCATATACATGTGATACGAGGAGATCATAAGTGCAACTAACCTCATAAATGACATGGAAAATACATCCGAAAGATGTGGAGTAAAAGCAGATGTTTTCATGCAATATTATCCTTCAACATTTCACAAAATTTAATTTCTATGCTATGGCACTTCAATTGTTTATATTTAAATAACTAATATGTTAACTACAAAAGATATATTTATTTAGATTTAGTTTTTATAACATGTAATTTATCGTATTATTCCTTTTGCTATTCACTAAATTTAACATTTGGCTAATTTCATAAGTTACGCAGCGGGATTGATTGTGATGATCTCATACTTGGATGACTGGCTGTTTTTGTTTCCAAGAAAGGACGAGTCCTGCCTTCAACAGATTTTGTTTTTTTACAAGACGACTTAGGAATAACACAGAATTTAGAAAAGAGCCAGTTGCGGTTTCAGACCCAATTGAAATACCTAGGAATGTATATTAATAAAGTGCATCAGAAATTGTGGTTAACTTCGCCTTCCTTGGTGTGATTGCACGAACCAGTTGCGGTTTCAGACCCAATTGAAATACCTAGGAATGTATATTAATAAAGTGCATCAGAAATTGTGGTTAACTTCGCCTTCCTTGGTGTGATTGCACCATATGATTAGTTTACTTCCCCATGTGCGTTCCCTGGATCTTCTTTCTTTCATGGGTGTGCTGCACCTTGTCCTTGCCAATGTTTATTGTGAAAAATGAATTTTATCGAAATGTGTTTTGGTTGCAGACATGGTGGGATAGTGCTTTATTTCAGAAGGAACGACTATTTTCATTGAGGAATAGGACTACTGAGGGTTCACATGGTATATTCGGGAGGTGATAATTTTGGGGGGGATGAGTGAGAGGACGGCGACCAGTCTCCCAGCGACTGTAAACACTTGGTAATGAATAAGGGTATTCATATGGGAGACTGTCTGCTTGAAACCTTTCAGAGACCGAATCTTAGTCATCTGCCCCCTGGTGTCGCTCGGAGACGAAAAGACTCTCGGAAGACTGTATGTGAGCTTTCACACGAGTGACAGAAGACTAGCGATCATGAGTAGAAGTGAAATTTTCGAAAACGAAAAATTTATTCACGAAGTGAGGTTACGGCCAGTTTTGTGGGACTTATCTTGTGGCGACTATTCCAACAAGTTTAAATAGCAAGATGCGTAGATGGAAGTCTGCAAGGAGTTATATGAAGGTTTTACATCCACAACCTCGGCAACAATTTCATCCTGCAGGCCATGCTGCTATTTCACCACTTTCGACTTCCACACCTGGACCATTCACATCATCGGATGCATCAAGCATTCTAGATGTAATATAATTTGATTATGTCCTTGTACTGTATACATTTTTTATGTTATCATGTTATTTATGTTAATTTTTAGAATTAGTAGTAACATTTAAGAAATTGTCACCAGGGAAGGAGGGGATCGAGGGGGGAGAGGTTGCCGAGACTGGCCAGGCCGGTGGGGTCGGCGAGATTGACGAGGGTGGCGAGGGGGGTGTGGAAGAGTTTTTTGGGAGTATAATTATAATATCCGTTTTCAAAGTCTATCTCTCACGTTATTTGTATTATTGTATTTTAAACGTGATTGTTAATAAATTTCCTCTTTTTATTTACATATCTAAAACTCTTACTCTATAGAAATGATTGTCGCTATCAGGAAATTACACTCGTTTGCAATCACACCTCACTCGAGCTATGAATGTCCGGCTGGGTATGACATTTCAGCTATTCAGTTGGACATTGTTCCGAAGCGTGGACGCTGTCTCATACGGACTGGTATCTCTTTGGAGATACCGAGAGGTCTGTATGGGAGATTAGCATCCCGCTCGTGACTAGCCGTAAAACATCGAGGTGGGTGCAGGTGTTATCGACCCTGGTTATAGAGGGGAAGTGAGAGTTCTCCTATATAATCATAGCGATGAAGATTTTTTAGTCTCGAGGGGTGATCGTATCTGCCAGCTTATTTTTGAAAAAATTGCTACAGATGTCACGTTTGTAGCGATTGATGACTCTGCTTCTAGAACTAGCAGAGGTGAAAATGGTTTTGGTAGTTCTGATCACTCCTTTACCGAATAATCGTTAGAGTCTGGGTAGAATATGTAAGTTGTTTTTGTTATGTTATTATAATCGAGTTTGTCCAATTACCTCTAGACTAATTCCATTATTTTTTTCTTTTTTTTTGTTCTAGATGTCAAGCATTAGAGCAAAGTTGATTGCCACACAGGAGGAGGGAATCTTCCTAAAAAAAAGAGCGGTTGGAAGAGGGTGAACGATATAAAGTTTTAAAACTCGAAAAAATTAATACGAGATTTGGGGAGGTATTGGTGGCCATCATAAAGTTCATGGGGGTGAAAAGAAAAATTTTCCTCCCCCGATTATTTATGTTATCAGAAGAGGAAGTAAAAAAATATAATGATGGAGATGAATACCTTCATATATATAAAGAACAAAATTTAATAAAATAACTTAAAATATATCCTTGTTTCATTTTATATTCCTCATTCCTTATTACATCCTCATAGCTATGCGCAAGTCGTATTTAGTCCCAGTCTTGGGAGAAGGGTTGGGGAAATATTCACAATTGGAAAGTATTTTGAGACAATGTATAAAACAGAAAAAAATATTAATGAAAAATGTGATTCTTATGATGTAATCATTTTTAGTATGTTCACGATTCGCTCAAAGCAATGGATCCTTTACGGAAATGGTCTCCTCTTTCACGTGGAGTTATTTGTTTTTCTCTACGATTATTATTTACTGAGATAATTGCTAATGTTTATACCAAATTACATTATAACGAAGGCTGTAATAGAGATGTTTAATAGTAAAATGGTCTCCTCTTTCACATGGAGTTATTTGTTTTTCTCTAAGTTTATTATTTACTGAGATAATAGTGCAACCTTGCATTTCCACTTTCCGTTATTTTTTATTCAGGTTGTTCATTGTTCAATATTTTGAGATAATTATTTTTGTAATGTAAAAGATGAAAATTTAAAACACAACTTTTAACTTTCACTGTGAGAAATTTTCTCTGTAAAAATGAGTAATACGTGCAATAGAAAGTGAGTCTATGTGCATAATAGGTATGCTGTATAGATATGTGGCCCCCTCTCAGTGGCGGACACTTCTTCCATCCCTGATTGTTTCACTGTGTACGAGTAAAACAGTCAAAGCATAAAACAAATTTAGAATAAAACTATGTTTGATGTAATCATGCAGCACAGTTTGTCTACTTATCTTTGATTTTTGCAGTGCAATTTCCTTTTCTAGAACTTTTTCGAATTCATATAACAAATCTAACAATTTATTTCCCAATTCAAGAAATAAATTTTTTAGCCCATAGGTATATGATCCTCAAACTCCCAGTCATGGGAATAGAAACTTCTTCACTGGCTTCCTCTTCATTTTCTTCACGTTCAATGTAATTACTATCACGATTTTCTGCATGTTCATGGAGTTCTTTTTCGCTCTCCTCTTCCCGCATTTTGCCATCTTTACAACTGGCCCACTGAGGATGGAATCATTGATTCCGAAATATGTATCTAAGCATTCTTTATAAAAAAGAAGTACACTTTGGGGTTTATTAGCTTGCATGATTTGCAAGGGTTCCCGGCATGGAGTAGTTCCCCTAAACCCAATGTGTGTGGAAAGACAAAAAAGATGTGGTAATGATTAGTACAGAATTTGGCAACCATTTCGTTAACATTAAGAATAGAAGGGTGATGAAGTAAAAAAAACAGCTGTAGATGCCGAATACAACATGCACATGAAGGATGTTGGCAGGGTCGACCAACTCATGGCATATTATCCCTGTGACCATAAAACATTGAAGTGGTACCTACAGGAGATTGGGAATTCACATCGTTCAAGTGATGTTAATAAATAGTTATTTCCTGTACAAAAAATACACTTCCAGTAATATGGATATGTACACACATAGAATGTCTATCATAGATGCCCTTGCCAAGGAACCTTCTTGCCATCTCAATTTGCCTGCAGTACCGAAACCTTCCATAATATCCATAGATTCGCATTTTCCGAAATACTGTGAAAAAATGAATAACAGAAAGGTCCAAAAAAGGTGTAGGCAATGCTCAAAAAAACAGCAAAAAGTAATGGTTATTACCTTCTGCCCAGACTGTTTGGATGAACCTGACCTCTGCAAAGGTAACTGTCTCCAGGAGTACCATAGAGAGTTGTCATAATCGGCTTCCTGTTCACAGTCTAAGTTTGTAAATAATTTTTGCTTTGCATAATGTATTTTCACATTTTTAGGAGTAAGTAGCCTAAATATTTTAAAAAGGGTAAAATAATGTAATTGTTAAACATTGTAAATAGCTTAGATTAGAAACACATAGTAATAAATATTACCCCATTAGTCAGTAGTCTAAGTTTGTATTCAACTCCGATTTCTTTTTTCATTCTTTATGCTAATACTTGATGCAGACAAAAAATGGACCAGATTAAGCAGAGCAAGTGGATGTGAATGATGTTGGGCAGAGTGGAGCCATGATGTGAAGAATCTTGCTGTGCTGTATCCAGTATATAGACATCTGGGTGTGCGAGTAGAAAGAAATTTAGGCTGGAGGATATGGGATGGGGTAAGGTTTTACCTAGTAGTTGCAAATTCTAGTTTTTTCACTAAGCAGACCATGGTGGTAAGTAGGATGGGATTGAATATTCATTAAAAACTGTTCCAACTTTCATAATAAATGATCGCTCTTAATCATTTAATTCATTACGTTGGTTCATGAAATGGAAATATATTGCAACTTCAAAAAACATATAGTTTGGAATGTACATGGTATTTTAGGATGTGAAGCAGGCATGACTAACATGTGGCCTGCTGGTCACAGGCATCCCAGTATTTGAAATTCTGCAGCTCCCAATGAGATTTTGAAATTCAATGCTATTCGGCCCTTTAATAGTCCTGGTGGAAATTTGCAGAATATTTTATTAGAAAGAAGATCCAATTCTGTAGTAAGCTGTTGGTTTTCAGTTTCTGTATCACTTGAAAACAATGATTTAGAAACCTAAGCATTGTTTCTCGAGTCAAGTTTCCATCCCTTACATTGCAAAACCCTTTTTCTCAAAAGATTATACCACTGGATTCAAGTGGAAAATTCTCCTTTTCGAAAACACGTTGCCACATATTGCCTTCCAACAGCTGAATATCATCTCCCAGTGATCCTCCTCCACAGTAGAGCTCATAAATGGCCACATTTCCATTCTATTCCTCTTCAACATCATGGAGTGCATGGCATCATAAACATATCAAGTATTAATTCATGCCATTTATTGCAGTAACTTGCTCAAAACAAGGACATAAATCACTAATTCAAAGCGAGTATATGAAGCAAGTGGCTGATGCTTTGATAAAACCTCAAATGGCAAAACGACTTTCTATAACTAGTTTGCCGAGAACTTCATAGGAAATGATTAAAAATATTCTTGGCATTCAATCCCCAGAACCAGAAGTAGCAGTCGTAAAAAAAGAACCATATGCACAAGCAAAAAAATGACTACTTTTAGCTTTAAGTAAAAGAACCCATTTTGTGCTAAGCAGAAACTGCAACTAAGCTATAAACAAAAACTACATGTGTAATCCTTTTCAATATTTACATTTTATATTCATTAAGCCTAATTTTGTTGGATGTGGTTGGTGAGACTCAGAGAAAAAGGGACGTGAAAAGTATGAGGAATAAAAGGAAATGTGTGACTCTGCATACATACCGATTTTAGAAATTATTCATTACATTTGTCTAGTAAAACACAAGAATAGGATTTCAGTTATGACTGATAATGCTTCAGCCCTTAATTCTCAATGCACTTGGAATAAACAAATAATAATTAGAATATTATCTGTTCCTCCTCCTTGCCACCCTTTCCCCAAACAGACCATTTCGCTCTATTAACAACATACAATTATATAACTTTCATTTAAATCCTTGATAGGATATCGGATAATACTTTCAATAGTCAATGCCATAATATGCACAGAAAAAGTCAATATGGTATCACTTTTGTACAAGAATATAACACCATTCTATTAAGTAACATATGTAATTCAACACCCAAAAAGATAATGCTGTAAGATAACTGACTTTTAAAGAGAACAAGCTCTCAGACAGCATTCAGAAAAATATCACCTTCATTTTCCATTATCTACTCTCAAAAGTAATAGTCCACATAAAACATACTGGCTAACAAAAACATTAGTACATGGAACATCACAAAATCATTTCACTGTCAAGTCAAAATTCTTTCAAAGTGGGCCAATGAATGCCCTGCATGTAAATAGAAAAATCCATGTCTGGAGTGGAGAGTTCACAATATACCAGTGGAGACTATTTTGTTGCTTAATCACAGAGGAGTGTACATCAAACTTTAAGCTAATTTGAAACTTATAATATGCAGAACAAATGTGAATTTAGAAAATAAAATAAATGCCATATTCACAATGTGCTGACAATGCCGTACAAAGTGTACATTCTTCATTTTCCAATTACGCTCATAGGTACACACCACATATTCATTAAAACTCCAGTGTTCTCAAAATGATGGTCACTTGAGATATACCATTGCTATCTATGTCCACAACTTAATTTATTCCACATCTACATGTTCCAAAGTATGCATCTATCTATACTCCTGTGGAACCATATAAAAATAAAAATCACAAAAAGCACAAAGTATAGGCCTTGTTACAACAATAACTGGTTACAGAGATAGGCCAATTAATAACTCAAATGCAGCAAAACAGTTAAACATAAATTTTGATACATATAAGGTAAGCAAAATATCAACACAGAATTTACTCATAAATTGTTCTGTAATTTAATAAAAAAACATGTATAAAATGTACATTTTATAACAAGTACACAAAAAATTCATCAATATGCCCAAGACTACAAAAAAGTTTTCAAAGTAATCCGCATACGTGGCTAGTCACAGGCCAGCTCTAAGTCAATATATCACTTTGGTAGAAGAATATAATTTTTTTAAGTACATGTATAAAGAAATATGTATCTTATTACAGGTTTACAAAAAATCATTACTGTGCCACACATTTGGAAAATGCTTTTCTAAACAATTGGTACATATGAGTAGCGACTTTCCAGTTCAGCACAAAAACTATTATTTCAACTTTTGTTGGCTGGCCCATCAAACCCAGCAGAAAAATTCTTACTCATAAAAAAAAAAAATACATTTTTAGTTAACACAATTCAACATATTTGATGCTCCAATCAACACCAACAATTAAAACGGCATTACATGCAGTTTCTGCTGCAAATTTTCATAGAAATCATAAGCAGATATTTCAAGCACAAAAAGAACAGCAATAAAACCCCATTTGTTTAATATAATTATGGCAGGAATTATTCTGAGTGGAGAATTAACTCATCACTATAAAAGTAATTTCAATTACATGAGATATTTGACATACGACGAATTATCCTTATCCATTCAAATACCACTCTCCAATACACTTCAAAATACAAGAGGACTTCTGCTGCGAGGCCGACAAATTATTTTATTGACTGCCACATTTCACATATGGTTCTGATAAAATCAAGGTGGATCATCAGTAACATTCTTATTCAATATAAGTTGCCATCATGGCACATAACTGTAGGCATATGCAAGATGAAGATAAGCTGCACTTGCTTATCCAAAATTTAAGTTTCACATCACTGAGTGATACCTTAGGAAAATGCATGTATATCATTTCCATTAATTCTTAACAGCCCTTCATAGGCCTTTTGCAAAAACTATTAACCCTTAGAGTGCCGGGGAGCGCGATCGCGCTCCTCCCGTCTTTCGCCAAAAGTGCTGGGAGCGCTATCGCGCTCCTCATGTAGTGTCACTATTAGATCCTAGTAATTCACAGTTTACTGACAGATGGCACGTAAGTGCAGAATTTTTATGATGCCGAATGTTTGTAGTTCCAAAATTGACCACTGGCATTCATCTTCCTATGTTTTTACATGTGCTACGATTTTTTAAAGTTTACTTAGATTTTGTGGCCCTAAAACTTCAAAATGGCGTCTACATCTAAGTCAGCTTTTATTAGTGACGATGATATTGCTAAATATGTCAATTCTTGCGGTGGAGATGACGATTCTGTAGAAGATATTGGAGAGGATTGTCCCTGTGGAAGTGATCAAGACTATACCATCACATCAGAGTCGGAAAGTGATTGCAGTGATGTTTTTGTTCCTCTGAAACGTAAACGAATTCCTGTAATTCATGAAAGTTCAGAGAGTGACAGCACATGTGAAAACGTTGAAGATTTGAACAATTCTAGTTTTCTTGTGTTTATCGAAACAACCTGATCAAGATTTAAATATGCAGTCTGGTCCTTCTTTTCTTGAATCACCTGGTCCGAAGCATGCTCCTCCCCACGACGCTAAACCTGTGGAATATTTTGACATGTTTTTCACTTTGACATTGTGGAATCTAATGGTGGCTGAAACGAATAGGTATGCTAATCAGTTTTTGGGTTCACAGCAGCAAATATCCCCTAATTCTAGAGTCAGAGAATGGAGGCCTGTAACCGTCGTTGAAATGAAAGCATTTGTAGCTGTGCTGTTGGAAATGGGAATTACATGACGGCCTACCATATTTTCATACTGGGTTAAGAATAGTAGACCCATTCCATGGTTTGGGAATATGTTCTCTAGAAATAGATTTCAACTGATATTGAAATTTTTTCATCTTGTTGACAATAAGAAACTGTTTCCACCAGTTCACCATAATTATGATCCCTGATCTAAATTTATCCCCCTTGTTGAGCATGCAAATAGGGTGTTCAGATTTCATTACACACCACACCAGTACTTATCCATTGATGAGTCCTTAGTAGGCACAAAAAGTCGTTCAACCCTAACTCAATATCTTCCAAACAAGAAGCACCACAAGTGGGGAATAAAGTTTTGGATGTTGTGCAACTCAGTTGTTCATTATTGCTTAGGGTTTTTCTGCTACAAAGGGGCAAAATGTGATGAAGAAAGGGGTGAGATCAAAAAGAAAGGCCTTGGTCAGGTAGTGGTGACCAAATTGCTCCAACTAGGGAACTACCTAAATAAAGGTTATCATGTGGTGACAGACAACTTTTTCACCAGCATTGCTCTAGCAAAATATCTGTTTGAAAATGCAACATACCTCACTGGAACAATAAGAACAAACAGAAGGGGCCTGCTAAAGGATATTGCAGCAGGTTATAATGTAGGGCAAGTAAAATATTTCCGCAGTAATGAGGTGCTTTTGTGTGGATATCGAGAAAAAAAATCTAAAAAGAAACCAGTGTTGCTTCTTTCAACCAACGCCATTGCTGAGAATGTAACTATGCGTAGAACATGATATGGCCAAGAAAGGGAAATATCCAAACCTGCAATAATAAATCAATACAATAAATTCATGGGAGGAGTAGATGTATCAGACATGATGCTTTACACCTACTTAGACGAAAGAAGAACTCTAAAGTATTGGAAAAAGGTGGTCTTCAGCATCTTTGCCAGGATGGTTTTAAATTGTTATATAATATACAAAGAGAACACATCAGGCAAAATAATGTCCCGTATCCAATTCACTTCATCCATTATACAGACAATTGAAGAAGAATGGCTGGCAGAAAAGAAGAGTAACTCAATCTCATCGCTACAAACGAAACTGGTAATGAAAGCGGATGATGCATTATTGCACAAATTGCCAGGCAGAAATTTGAGGTGTGTTGTATGCAGCAACAAGGATGGAGGACCTATAAAACGATCCAATACAGTGTGTGCTAAGTGTGGGAAAGGACTCCATGGACTGTGTGTAGGAAAGCACAGCTGTTAGTGATTCCAGAAAGTGTCACTACTAAAAGCATTTTTTTGTAAAAAGTTTAAATTTTTGTTTTGCAATGATTTATGAACCTAGGATGATTTTTTTTTGTGCAATCAGAGAACATACCAAATATTTTAGATTTATTATCAAAAGTTTCTTAAAAGTTAAAAATTATCTTCATTTATGTATTCAAAGTTAACATTATTTTTTTTAACATTATATATTTTGTTCAATATTTTTTTCTAATAATATTTTATAATAGAATCAGCAAAGAATATATTTAAAAGATGAAAACAAATATAATAAAGGTTTTCTTGAGTTTTTGAGTATGTAACTTTATTTAATTGCGATTCATAATTTTTTTCCTAAACTACTACAAAATCTGCAAAAATACCTTGGCAATTTTAGCATAGTTCCTAGGAAATTGGTTGGCACTCAAAGGGTTAAAATGCAACAATGACAATCAAAAAGCTATCTCCATATTGGGATTAAAACCTACCACCTTTGTTTTGGGTACACTGTATCAACTCCTCCACCAAGACATGCAATTCAAAATGCATAATTCCGAGCATTAAGAATTCAAAGATACAATTGCATACAATTAAATATCTTTCATTTGCATTTCTGAAAAGGTATCAGATAGTATTTTTTGGCCAGTGTCACAATGTACACAGAAAAAGTCAATATGATATCACCTTGGTACATGAATATAATTTTTTAAATAAAGAAAACAAACAAGTTTTAAAAAACATCACTTTACTCCTGATTACAAAAATACTTTTCAAAACAATTGGTGAATATGACTAGTGACATGGCAGTCCTACACTAAAGCTATTAATTCCCTTTTTGATGCTTGAGCCATGTAACCCAGCCAAAAATTTTCGTCAAACTCGCCCAAATAAAAAACAAAAACTAGTTTCAATCCACATGACACAACAGATTTTGTGTATCCAAATAAGAACAGAACCACTGGTGGAGTAAAAACAATGAAGCCATATTAAATAAGTTGTACAGCCAACTTAAGATGATGGGAAAAACGAGCTGGGAAACACAAGCTGACAACCACAGCCATCTTGTTCTACAAGAAATTATGACGAACATACAATGACAATACATTTAATATATAAGTCAATGACTTCTGAGGTGATGTTTAATCATGGAGAAAACATTTTATGCCAAAGTGCACATGAAGCTTTGATTGACCATTCTCTTCTGAATCCATTTTGCACAGTTATTGCTTCCCGTCTGATCAAGCCACCAAATTTAATGACTCCATTTTTGCAAAAACTTTGGCTTATGTAAAAGGAAGTTTATTAACCCCTTGTGTCCTAACAACGAGTTTGACTCGTAGCAGTATACCAATGCCAAACAGTTATACAAGTCACACTCGTTTCTGTATTCAACATTAAGCAGACAATGTATTTAAGGTTTTTCAACATAGTTGGCAGTACCATCCAATGCAGGATGCTTTCAGCTGTGTTTTCATACCCTTTTACTAGATTTTGTTAGTTTATAGCTCTAAAATATTTTGTAAATAAATATCAGTGTTTAGTCTAACTCCCAAAATGGCATTGGTATCACTTAAGAATGTGAATGAATATAAATTTAAGATTTGTTGCGTGAAAGTGACAATGAAATTTCGGAAGGAAGTGATATTTGTAGTGAAGAAAATAGTAAAATTGACAGTGCATCCGATAATGATGAGAGTGAAGAAAAAACACTTCAAAGAAATTTCAGTACACAAACACCATCTTCTGCTAAAATCGTCAACAGGAGAGAGAGACTCGGGGATGATACCTGCGAATGGGTTAGTGGCGATAATTAACCTGAGGTTTTTGCATTTTGTTAAGTGACTAAAATATCTGCTCTGATATTACGGAGTCTTGGAGAAAATCCAACTGCAAAGACTGTTTAGCAAGTTTGTTTGTGGACTTCTGGCTCCATGTAAGTGCAGAGACAAACAGATATGCAAGGCAGATGCTTGATGACACCAATTACACTAAGAAACTATGCAAATCTACTTCACGGTATTGTGCAAATTTCAAAATATATACGGATCAGGATTTGACAGCAGGAAGTGAGACATCAGGAAGTGCGAGTGTTGTAATGTAATTGGCAAGGCCCATATTTGAAAAGGGATATACTTTGTACTTGGACAATTGGTATTCCTCTCCAAACCTGTTTATTAGCCTGAGAAAACGAAAGACTAATGCTGTGGGAACAGTCCGAGGAAATAGGAAGAATATGTAAAAAGAACTTCTGAAAAAAATATTGATCAGTCGCCAGGTGGAAACAAGAAGCAGCCATAAATTACTTGCTCTAAAGTGGTATGACAGGAAAGATGTGTACTTGTCTTCCAAGAAGCACAAGTGCTGATATGACTGACACATTGCAGAAATTGAAAAAACGCATCTTTAGAGTTTGGCCCACCGGAAACATGAATGAGGTCCTTCTTCTCCATGACTATGCCCAACCTCACACCAGTTTGCACACAAAGGAAGCAATTGCATCAATTGGATGAACTGTTCTTTCCCATCCAGTTCACAGCCCAGATCTGGCACCCCCTGACTACCACCTGTTTGGCCCTCTCAAAGATGCACTCTGAGAATGCTGTTTTGCAGATGACAACAAGCTGAAGCAACATGTTCTTGAAGAGCTCCGACATCGAAGCAAAAACTTTTATGGGGTTGGTATGCAATGTTTCACTCAGCAATGGCAAAAGTGTATAGAAAATGATGGAGACCATGTTGAAAAACAAGAAAATTTCAACAAAGATGGAGGATTGCCCCCATAGATAAACCATTGCTAAATAAATTATTTTTTCTGAGAAAAAAATAGGTGGCATTACTTTCGTACCACCCCTTGTACATCCGATTCAATGAAAATTTAAGTGATTATATATCACTGAATTTTAACTTAGGAAAATACACTATGTAACTATATAGAACTTTTAAACAGCAACAATAACAAACAAAAACCAATGCCCAATTGGGGTCAACACATGAGACTTTGGTGAGAGGAAGCATACACTGCAGTGACCCCTCCACCAAGATATGTAATTCATAATGCATACATACAGATTTTAGAAATTATTCATTACATTTGTCTAGTAAAACACAAGAATAGGATTTCAGTTATGACTGATAATGCTTCAGCCCTTAATTCTCAATGCACTTGGAATAAACAAATAATAATTAGAATATTATCTGTTCCTCCTCCTTGCCACCCTTTCCCCAAACAGACCATTTCGCTCTATTAACAACATACAATTATATAACTTTCATTTAAATCCTTGATAGGATATCGGATAATACTTTCAATAGTCAATGCCATAATATGCACAGAAAAAGTCAATATGGTATCACTTTTGTACAAGAATATAACACCATTCTATTAAGTAACATATGTAATTCAACACCCAAAAAGATAATGCTGTAAGATAACTGACTTTTAAAGAGAACAAGCTCTCAGACAGCATTCAGAAAAATATCACCTTCATTTTCCATTATCTACTCTCAAAAGTAATAGTCCACATAAAACATACTGGCTAACAAAAACATTAGTACATGGAACATCACAAAATCATTTCACTGTCAAGTCAAAATTCTTTCAAAGTGGGCCAATGAATGCCCTGCATGTAAATAGAAAAATCCATGTCTGGAGTGGAGAGTTCACAATATACCAGTGGAGACTATTTTGTTGCTTAATCACAGAGGAGTGTACATCAAACTTTAAGCTAATTTGAAACTTATAATATGCAGAACAAATGAGAATTTAGAAAATAAAATAAATGCCATATTCACAATGTGCTGACAATGCCGTACAAAGTGTACATTCTTCATTTTCCTATTACGCTCATAGCTACACACCACATATTCATTAAAACTCCAGTATTCTCAAAATGATGGTCACTTGAGATATACCATTGCTATCTATGTCCACAACTTAATTTATTCCACATCTACATGAACAGAACACCTTGATACCTCCTATGCACATGAAAGTTCCAAAGTATGCATCTATCTATACTCCTGTGGAACCATATAAAAATAAAAATCACAAAAAGCACAAAGTATAGGCCTTGTTACAACAATAACTGGTTACAGAGATAGGCCAATTAATAACTCAAATGCAGCAAAACAGTTAAACAAATTTTGATACATATAAGGTAAGCAAAATATCAACACAGAATTTACTCATAAATTGTTCTGTAATTTAATAAAAAAAACATGTATAAAATGTACATTTTATAACAAGTACACAAAAAATTCATCAATATGCCCAAGACTACAAAAAAGTTTTCAAAGTAATTCGCATACGTGGCTAGTCACAGGCCAGCTCTAAGTCAATATATCACTTTGGTAGAAGAATATAATTTTTTTAAGTACATGTATAAAGAAATATGTATCTTATTACAGGTTTACAAAAAATCATTACTGTGCCACACATTTGGAAAATGCTTTTCTAAACAATTGGTACATATGAGTAGCGACTTTCCAGTTCAGCACAAAAACTATTATTTCAACTTTTGTTGGCTGGCCCATCAAACCCAGCAGAAAAATTCTTACTCATAAAAAAAAAAACAAAATACATTTTTAGTTAACACAATTCAACATATTTGATGCTCCAATCAACACCAACAATTAAAACAGGGCATTACATGCAGTTTCTGCTGCAAGTTTTCATAGAAATCATAAGCAGATATTTCAAGCACAAAAAGAACAGCAATAAAACCCCATTTGTTTAATATAATTATGGCAGGAATCATTCTGAGTGTAGAATTAACTCATCACTATAAAAGTAATTTCATTTACATGAGATATTTAACATACGACGAATTATCCTTATCCATTCAAATACCACTCTCCAATACACTTCAAAATACAAGAGGACTTCTGCTGCGAGGCCGACATAAATTATTCTATTGACTGCCACATTTCACATATGGTTCTGATAAAATCAAGGTGGATCATCAGTAACATTCTTACTCAATATAAGTGGCCATCATGGCACATAACTGTAGGCATATGCAAGATGAAGAAATTTTCAACATGCTGAATAGAAATGAGATCTTACTATACTGAGAATAGTAACAATTTAACGTATCAAATTTTATAAATTGGAATCAAACAAAGATTGAGATGTGCAAACCCAAGGCTCCTGAAAGTGGAAATGAGGACGAATGTAGCAGTTTCTGACCTTCCACTCGCCAGGGTAGCTTGTGAATGACCCACAGCCACAACTAGATGATTATATTCTGAACTGATGATAACTGCTATATCTCCAATTTTCCGTAAGTTATACATGAAACCAATCGAACCTCCAAATGATAATAAAGAATATGCAATGAGTACTATAACCACTTGCATGAAAGTTAACAAGAGATGAGACTACGTGTGTGACATAGTCAATCTTATGCCCGACTTCCCAAAACTGCGAAGTCATGAAATGTTACCAAAAAGGAACAGAATCACTGGAGTAAAAATAACAAAGCCAAGGACAGCGCTCGAGAACAAAAAATGTACAACTGAGTTTGTCAAATTGTCCATAAAGAATGTCAAATATTTTATAAATCTACCCTAACACACTGTACTATACGTAATTGGGCTTACGCTTCAACAAAAACGTGCTTGAGAGAGTGAGATCACATACCTAATACCCAAGTTAGCCCTCACAATTGGTACTTTTAGGAACGATAACATAGTTAGCAATTTAGATTCACATTATTCGACTATGCACTTGCAAAGAATAAGATAACTTAAAATGCAGCATCAACAACAAAATTAACCTTGTAATCGACCTGCTTTTTCATTATAATATAAAATATTCTTTACAAGTGAAATATAAGTTATAATTAACTTGCACAGGTGTACACAAACTCACAAAATAAGCACATACATTGATACATGCACAAAAATGAAACAACTGCATTTTATGGTCATAAATTTAAATCAATGGTAAGACTGACTTTAGTGGTCAAACATTGCAAATGTATAAATGTAAAATTAAATACCAGGTACAATATATTCTCTTGTGTAAAGTCAATTCATTTCATACTTTCCAAAATACTACTCCAGTTTACCGTTTCCCTTAACAATGCTAATTTCCCTGAATCCACATTAATTTCAACCATAACAGTCATTTTTGTACAATCTTCGTTCTCATACACACCCATATACATGCCAAATAGCTAAAATACTTAACTGGAAAAAAAGTTCTATGCCCTAAAATTAACTTGCCAGCACCCTTCTAAACTCACCAACAAATGCCTCTTGGTAATTAACAAATTTTAAAAAATACAGGACACGTAACAAAAACGACAATAAATGACATTACGAAAGGAATTTTACCAACTTCGGAGATTTAATGCATTTCCAGTTGTTCCTTCGACTTACATGCCAGCAGTTTACATACCAGGATGAGGAAATCAAGATGTTGGAATCAAGCTTGCTCTTCAGTGATCCTTCTATTACCAAAAAGATATAACCCTTCCAATTTAACGAGAAGCATAATTAATTACAATAAGGTCACAAAATCTGAATCTTATGTTCAAATAACCAATTGGTCTCTTTAACACTGCATACAATTTAGCATACAATTGCATACGACAGAAAGCATTCATTACATTACGTTTAAAGACAAAATCGGTAAGTTATAAGTCAAGAAACGGGCGTTTCTTTCAAACGGTCAATTTATGAATTTTCGAGAGAATCAAACCACATTCACGCGATAAGATCACAATACCAATGAGCAAAATAGAAACACAGACATGTAGCATTACTATTCGACAATTAAGCAGTAAAAGATTTTGTGCATACACTTTCAAAAACAACGTGGCGTACGCTGCACACTTTAACCTAATTAACACCCAGCGAATCCGTTAGCATGGTTAGAATCTGCCTTTGGTTCGATTGCAACGGATACGAACAAAAGAATGTGCAAAGAGCTTCTCCAAGCTTCTCTCAAGGTTGCCAAACGTAACAGAACAGGTCTTTTGGAACATGTAGTCCTTATAACTGTTCTCTATAATACCTATTACCAAATACCGCTGTTATTACATAATCATTTTCTTAAGAACTTTTCTAAAAAGTATCCGTATTAGTTTCCACATGCCTGTTTCTAAAAGAATCCGTATTTGTTTCATAATGCCTATTTAAAAATATAATCCCTAAATATAATCCCTAGACGATTAATAATATTGTCAATACGCCTATCAATAATATTGACGAGGCGCATTGAAAAGGCATATTGACCGTTTAGCAGGGGTTCAAACGCATTGTCAATTTATTGAAGCGTATTAATAGAAATTTTTATTGAAGCGCATTGACGGGAGCCATATTGATGCGCGCATTGACGTTTAGTTGTCAATATTTCGTCAGTCTCAACTCGGACGTCGTACAGGCAAAATGTATGACGCACCGAAAGAAAATTCCGACGCGGAACGAGACTTTACGATGTTGCTTATTACGTTATACCGTGATTGCCCAGAACTGTGGAAAGTGAAATCGAAAGATTATTTCAACCAAAATTAAAAAAAACATTTCTCAGCAAAAAATAGTTGACGCGTTGATTCAGTTCAAACCGGATTTCACCGTTGAAAAATTCAAGAAGAAAATAAACATTTTACGCACCAATTTCAACAAAGACTTCAAGGCAATTGAAAATGCGAAGCGGTCAGGTGCATCAACCGACGAGATCCCAAAAACGAAGACCTGGTATTTCGACGATATGCTGTTTATATAGGACCAACTAGAAATAGCAGAAACTAAAAGTTCAGCGGTAAGAAAATTTCAAGTACCTACATCTTATTAATATTTGTTTCACCACACAAGTGTGTGGACACAATCGCATAATGTGCTAAATGCAACAAAGAACAAAGTGGAAATTTTAATCCAATGGTGGTAAACAACGACCTAAGTTACGACTTTTTTGATTAGTGTTGTTATTACTGTAAGCATTTATTTTGCCACGAAACTGACCCAGCAGAGGAGTTGAAATACTCGGTGAAATCATCCCTTGTTTTCTTTGCTTCCACACTTGAGTTGCCTCTGCCCCTTTGAAATTGCAAACTAGGTTGTGTTCCCTGTCTCCATGAACCTTCTTCGATAGTGCCAGTAGTAGTATTTTCGTAGTCAACATCACCTCGTTGCATATAGTATCCATTGTTCCTTGTTGACAAGTAGTTGTGCAAATGACAACAACACATCACTATTTTCCGAGCATTTTGAGGTTAAAATTTAATGTATTTTTGGAATATTTTGAATCTAGATGTCAAAATCCCAAAAGCGCTTTCAACAATCCTTCGTGCTCGGGACAACCTATAGTTAAAAATTCGTTTTTCATTCATGAGATTAGCTCGGTTATAGGGCTTCATAAAATTTCGATGTAGTTGAAAAGCTTCATCTCCTACGAACACGTGCGGGAACTTTTTTTCAGTGCCTGGTAATTCACTCGGATTAGGAAGGTTTAGTTGGTTCTCAGACAACTTTTGCCAAAATATCGTGTTCTTCATAACTCCACCATCTGATACTCGTCCGTTGGCACCAACATCAATCATGATGAGTTGATAATTCGCGTTGACAATAGCCATGAGTACAATACTGAAAGTTCCTTTATAGTTGTAGTAGTAAGAACCAGAGTTGATGGGTTTTTCTATCAGTATATGTTTGCCATCAACACTACCCACACAGTTGGGGAAATTCCATTGTTCTTGAAATTTCTCGGCTAGCTTCTTCCATCCCTCTGCAGTTTTGGGTACCTAAAACAAAAAATATTGTTTTTATAATCTCTTTCAATTATTGTTTCAGAGTCATTCAAGTCAAGCATCGCAGGCACCGTCTACAGACCAGCGAGACTGTCCCCCCAAAACAAGACAAAAACATCTACTCGCAAGGACTCAACAGAACAACTTGTCGGTTTAGCTACAGCATATTTCAAAAAGCCCGAAACTGAATCAGACGTAGTAGCTAAAGGATGGGCATTAAAGTTGAACAGATTGCCTGAAGACCAGAGACGATTTGCTGAAAAAATAATAAACGACACCTTGTTTGAAGCAGAACTGGGAAAGTTAACAAGACACGAAGTGCATTTCCTATCTTCCATGCGAGTGTTCTCACCTTCACCTTCCGTTTCGCCTATGATCAGGTCTCCCTATTCCACTCCAAGCTATGGTTCAACAACCCCATCACCTGACATCAGCCCTTCTGCAGCGCGTATCTCAAGTTGAGACTTCAAATCATTCTTTCAGTGTGGGACTACCAGAACATTCCTCCATCAGTCTTGACCCCCAAGATGGGACAACTGCAGCAGAATACTTAACAACATTTACTTCGTTTTGAGTGCATACCTACTTTTGTACTGTTCTTAATTATGTTCTTTTTCAATAATAAAAATTTAATAATACTACAAAATGCTTACCTGAATATTCTTTTTCAAGGCCTCAATTATAGCCTCGCACGTTTCCATAATGACTTGCTCCAACGTCTGGGGAGGAATAGCACACATGTACTTCAAGTCCTCCAAATCCATGCCAGAAGCTAGGTACCTCAATGTAATGGAAAGTCTCTGACTTGCCGGGATCGCTGCACGCATCACTGTATCTTGTTTTTCAATTTTGGGCCTAATTATCTCCAATAGATTATCAAAGTCCGCTTCATCCATTCGGAGGAAATTTTTGTAATCCTCTGGTTCTGTGACTCGCAGAAAGTTCAGCAAATGTTCGTGAGTAAAACGGCTTCTCAGCTTGTACCATTCTTTTGACCAGCGTCTACTTCTTTTCTTCTTTGGTTTTTTCATTTTACACACTGCCAAAGTCAAGGCAAGAAACGCCACATCTGTATTGGAAACCATTTCACCTAATTTCAAAAATAAATGCGTGAAAATCACCACCTCGTCACAAAATAGAGTACACAACCGATTTTCAAAACAACAGTGCGTAGTCGCCGTATTGATAGCTAGATTGACAAGATTATTGAAGCGTATTGACGGGAGCTTCAATATTATTGTCTACCTACATTGACAATATTATTGATCGTCTAGGGGCCCCTGTAGTCAGGGCCGGCTTCATATTTTGCGGGGCGGAGTGCAAGAAAAGAATGCGCGGCCTATCATTCTAATTATTTTTTTTGCTTGCCATCCCACACAATTAAAAAAAGATAGTAATTATATTAGGCCGAAACTGACATAATTTTAATATAAAAGGAAATAATTACCCTTATTTTTAAAATCAATAATATAAGTAAATACAAAAATTTTTTAAAATATATTATAAAATAAAATTTAATATAGGTATTAGTAAACAATCTCGACTGAAATTCCTTTTTATCCCATATTTTGAACAAAGAAGTATGTGCTTTTGCTTTCGATATGGTTTGGTTTTGTTCCTGTATTTTCTTTCAATTAGCTGATTATATACTTTAATTAATGCAGTAACTTCAAAAATGACAGCTTTAATTTTAAGGGTAAAAATTTTTAATTTTTGTTTTATATTAAAATTTCCCTCCCTAAGGACTGCATAACCTTACAGAGGTGGGAGGGTTTGTGTACTCTTACGAACCAAAGAGCTATGCCGGCGGGAGATAATTCTCCTGGTAGGACCATCCAAGCCGGAAAGGTCTGAGGGGAAGAGTCAGACTAAGAAGCAGTCTTGGGGGTTTTACATCCCCCTGTGCAAGGGCAGCAGCTTGCACAGTACCTCTGTAGGTGGTGATCATGTGGATCTGAACAGCTACAGATGGGTAATCACTCTGTGAAACTGCGATGAGGAAAGCAAGGGGAAACTACCTCATTATATTTCCCATGATAGGCTGAAAAGCTGAAAATACCTCTATGGATCTTTCTGGGGTAAAATATTCCAGAGGTAAAATAGTCCCCCAATCGGATCTCCGGGTGGGGACTACCCTAGGGGATGCACAGAGGAAATGTAAGATTAATAAGAAAGCAAGTAGTGAGAAATTAAAAATAGGCACATGGAATGTTAGGACTATGAATTCAGGGGGTAAACTAGAGAACTTAAAAAGGGAAATGAGAAGGAATAATGTAAGTATAGTAGGTCTTAGTGAAGTTCGGTGGGAAGGAGAAAGCGAGATAAATTCAGACGAATTTAAGATTATTTACACGGGAGGGGAGAAAAAGGAAAGGGGAGTGGGGATTATAATGAGAAAAGAGATAGCTGAAAGAATTAGTAAGGTAGTGACAGTTAATGACAGATTAATAGCCGTAAAACTCCAGATGGAGCCAGTGGATATGCTTATAATTCAAGTGTATATGCCAACAAC
This sequence comes from Tanypteryx hageni, assembly GCA_028673005.1. Classification (NCBI taxonomy): domain Eukaryota; kingdom Metazoa; phylum Arthropoda; class Insecta; order Odonata; family Petaluridae; genus Tanypteryx; species Tanypteryx hageni. The sequence goes on along the minus strand of CM054118.1, from coordinate 50,698,533 downwards.
TAATGCTGGCGACGACGAAGTGGATGAAATCTATGAACAGATTATGGAGATATTGGAGGATGAGGGAAAAGGAAGGATCACCACCATAGTAATGGGAGATTGGAACAGTGTAGTCGGAGAGGGACAGGAAGATAACATAGTGGGAAAATATGGACTAGGGAAGAGAAATGAAAGAGGGGATAAACTTGTGGAATTCTGCCATAGAAATAGATTAATTGTAACTAATACATGGTTTAAGCATCACCAGCGAAGACTTTACACATGGAGAAGCCCAGGAGACCAGAGACGATACCAGATAGATTACATACTAGTCAATGAAAGATTTAGAAATAGCATTAAAAATGTGAAAACACTACCAGGGGCAGATATCGATTCTGACCACAACCTTTTGGTGGCAAATATACAATGTAGACTGAAGAGCGTTAGGAGAAACATAAGAGTTAACAAGAAATGGAACTTAGAGGAACTCCTTAAAAACAAGGAGGCTATCATGACTGAGCTGGAGGAAAGGTTGGGGGAGAGAGCTGAAGAAAATAGGAAGAATGTAGATGAGGAGTGGAGATACATCCATAGCAACATTAAAGATGTAATGGAAAAGAAGGTAGGAAAGATAACGGGTGAAAGAAGCAAAAAACCTTGGATCACAGCAGCCATGCTGCAAAAAATGGAAGAGCGGAGAAAGTGGAAGAACATAAACACTGAAGAAGGCCAAAGAAAATACAAGGAGTTAAATAATGCTTTAAGAAGGGAAACAGATAAAGCAAGAGAACAGTGGATAAATGAAAAATGCGAGGAGATTGTCGAATGTGAAAGAATTTGTAGAACAGACCTCATGTATAGCAAAGCAAGGGAACTATTCAAGAAAAAAGCAAGAAAGATAGGACGTAAAGGAATCATGAACAAAAGTGGTAAAATAGTATCGGAGCCAGACAATGTAAAGAATGTCTGGAAAGAATACATTGAGGTTCTATATGACAAAGAAGGAAAGCCAAGAAATATTGAATTAAATGAAGAAGAGGATGTGGAAGAAGATCAGCTAGGACCAAGTATTCTCGAGTCTGAAGTTAAAAGAGCAATTGATGACATGAAAAGAAGGAAGGCTGTTGGGAGTGATGATATACCCGTGGACATTCTCAAGGTTTTGGGGTCTAAAGCAGTTAAGCAACTCACAAAATTCTTTAACCAAGTATATGATACTGGCATATGGCCTGAAGATTTTTTAGATGTTGTGATGGTACCACTGGAGAAAAAGAACAATGCAAAATGTTGTAAGGATTACAGAACTATTAGTTTAATTTCTCATACAGCTAAAGTTCTAACCAGAATAATAACCAAAAGAATTGAATGTAAAATAGAAAAGGAGCTGCAAGATAATCAGTTTGGTTTTAGAAGAGGAAGGGGGACTAGAGATGCTATAGGATGTATGAGGATGATGATAGAAAGAGCGCTAGAAGTCAATAAAGGTATGTATTTTTGTTTTGTAGATTGGGAGAAAGCTTTTGACCGAGTGAAATGGGATAAAATGCTGGGTATTTTAAACAAAATAGGAATAGATTGGAAAGATAAAAGACTGCTTAAAAACCTTTACTTTGATCAAAAGATTAGAGTTAGGGTTGAAGGAGAAGAAACAGAAAGTACTTCAATAGGGAGGGGAGTGAGGCAGGGTTGCCCTATTTCACCAGCGATATTTAATATTTATGCAGAAACAATAACAGAAGAAGCGTTGATGGATGAGAAAGGATTTAAGATAGGAGGTGAAAGTATTACCACCATTAAATACGCAGATGATCAGGGCTTAATAGCAAAAGGCGAGAAAGAGCTTCAGAGGATGACAGACAGACTAGTGGAGGTTGGCCAACAATATGGAATGAAGATCAATGCTGAAAAAACGAAAGTCATGGTGGTTTCAAAGGAACATAAAGAATTAAATATAATGGTAAATGGCCAAAAATTGGAACAAGTAAGTAGTTTCAAATATCTCGGCAGTATTTTAGCACAGGATGGAAGTAGTACACAGGACATCAGAAGTAGGATTGCAATGGCAAAAGCAGCATTTAACGAGAAGAAGGAGCTTCTCACAAGCAAGAAAATAAATTTAGAAACAAGGAAGAAATTAGCAAAATACTACATATGGAGCATAGCTCTTTATGGTGCAGAGACGTGGACGGTAAGGAGAAAGGAGGAAAAATATTTAGAAAGTTTTGAGATGTGGGTATGGAGAAGAATGATGAAAGTGAAATGGACAGAGAGGAAGAGAAACGAAGAAGTATTAGAAATGGTGGGAGAAGAAAGGACGCTAATAAAAACAATCAGGAAAAGAAAAGCAAATTGGATAGGGCACATATTGAGAAGACAGTGTTTACAAAGGACGATCTTAGAAGGAAAAATTAGTGGAAGAAGAGGAAGAGGGAGAAAAAGAATAGGAATATTAGATAATATAAAGCAGGGATATACTACTTATAGAGGTATAAAAGAGGCTTCTAGGGAGAGAGAGAAATGGAGGCAGCGATTCAGTTAAAACCTGTCTTCGGACAGAAGCATGATGATGATGATGATTAAAATTTAGTCAGTTTAGTTTACATCGTCAGATTTTAACTAGTTTTAAAACGGCATTTATAAATTCATATATTAAATTTTCTTATGGAATTCACAGGATTATTAAAAATTGAACAAATAATTGAGAAATTAATACATATATGAATATACTTAATATTCACTTTCTCTCTCTGACGGTTTGATTATGGCTCATTGATCCTCAGTTTCGTGATCAGTAAACAATGACATCTATAACAAGGATTAATTCTTAATAATAACTTAAAATACATTTAAATCAACAACTAATTGAAAAATGAACTAATGCACAAATAGTATTTATTTATTTATATATCACACACGGGCAGCTAACCCATTTACATAATAATCTTTTTGTAAAATAAGTACATATTCAATTTATGTTATTTTCAATACAAATATTTAAAAATATATATATAAAAAATATAAGACAATGTCTTTTGTCATATACATACCATTAAAAACTATAATTACAAAATTATATTATCCTCAAAAAGATAATAAATTTACAGCTTGTACAGTGAGGTTTAACTATATAGCAATAATCATATCACTGTCACATTTCAATCGCCGTCAATTTCAACACAGACTAGTTTTCATGTTCAGTCTCTTCCATAGGTTCTTCAGCTGTCTTTTAAATGTTGGTAGAGATACTTTACAAAAAAAATCAATGGAAATAGGTAATTTATTGGCATTTCTTTGAATGCGAGCTAATGAACTATTATACAGATAATTAGTTATATAATGAACTTTTAAAAATAGATGATTGCTTCTTGTTGTTTTTACAGGAATGTGAAAATGTAATTCACTTAAAATATTACTACAGTCCACATGGTTATTTAATAACTTGAATAAAAATACATTATCAAAATATTCACGCCACTTTGACAATACTTGCACTCCAAGCTCCTGATATGTTTGATATGGTACCTCAGTATAAGAGAAACCAAGTCCTAGTGCAACCATTCTCATAACTTTCCTTTGAATACCTTCAAGCCTATTTATATGCACATTGTAATATGGAGACCAAATTATAGAACAATATTCCACAATTGGCCTAACTAGAGAATTAAACAGTAATATAATCACAGATAAATTTGAAAAATCTTTTGTTACTCTAAAAATAAAGCCCAACATTTGGTTTGCCTTTTTAATAAAACTGTCTATGTGACTATCAAACTGGAGGTTTACCTTCATTACTACTCCCAGATCGCGAATACTATCCTTCCGAGGAAGTGAAACACCACTTAATTTATAGTCAGCAACATATTCATGTTTAGACCTATTAAATGTTATTAAAAAACATTTCTGGGCATTGAGCTCCATTGAATTTTCCTCACACCATTTGCACAACTTATTTAGACTGGACTGAAGAATAGCACCATCAGCAGGAGTTGGATTTTTTGATACAACTTAAGATCATCCGCAAAAAGAAGAAATTTAACCGGTTCCAATGTGGTTCCAATATCATTAATAAAAACTTTAAAAAGAATGGGTCCCAGATGGGAACCCTGAGGAATTCCTGATTGTACTTAAAACTGCCTAGATTTGGCTGATCTTATCTTTACTACTTGGCTTCTACCTGTTATAAATGATTCTATCCATGTATGCATGATGCCTGTAATTCCATAAGCAGACAATTTTGCCAAGAGATGTGGATGGCTGACTCTATCAAATACTTTTTTAAAATCATTATAAACAGCATCCACCTGTATTCCTTGCTCAAAAGCTTCTAATACATAATTCTGAAAGATTAGCAAGTTAGTCATAGTTGAGCGTCCATATTGAAACCCATGCTGCTCCTGAACCATAATCTGTTTAAATGAAAGATTTAATGCATCCAGAATTATACTTCCAAATATCTTTGCCAAACATGACTGAATAGATATTGGCCTATAATTTTCAACATCATTCTTCCTTCCACTTTTAAAAATAGGAATGACATAACTTAATTTAAGATTGTCTGGAAATTTACCGGATGTCAGCGATAAATTGAACAAAAAAGTTAGTGGAGAAGCAACATGACTATGACAATTTTTTAATATACATGGGGGTATCCCATCAGGACCAGGCCCTTTTCTGCCATCAAGTATTAAATGAAAGCTGATTTTTCACTGTCTCACCTGTCATCGGACCACATCAGATGCACGAAAAATGTCCTTCCATGAGGAATCAAATCATTCGCAGGTGACAATGGTCATCGAAATGTATCAAAGAAATATAATGGAGAAAAATCAACATTGTCGGATCATTTCTGCAGAAAATATGCTGGAAAACACGGTGGCCAGCCAGCGTTTGCCATAGAATAGGATTTTGACAACATTTCTAACTAAAATGGATTAAGTTTTATGTATCCTCTGTAGATGATGAGAAAAGGGTTAGAAATTCGGTTTGCGAGGGGGAATTAGGATCAAGACATTTAATTGGCAAGAATCAGAGGATAAATGAGTAACAGACTACGACCAAATAGAAAGAAAACTTGAACCAACCGATTTAATTTCCATAAATAAAAGATAACAAGTCTTATGTTTAAAGGAGGATTTCAAGGATATCATTGAGGTTAAATTTATGTGTATCCAGTCCAATGGTTGGTTGCTTTAAACAATTTTTCTGGATGATTTTTCTTGATTTTTTATCTAAATTAATAGATTGCATTTACCTGCTTTATGTAACTTACAGCTTTAGTATTTCACTAAATAAGGCAATATGTATAATTCGTTTTTTGCATACCGACTGGATCTTTTTAAAAAAGGCAGCTTTCAAATGCATATGAACCGGCATTGATATAAATCTCCTCTTTTTATTAAGAGTAAAATTTTTATTGCATATTAACATGCTATAAACATTATGATTGCAAGAAATAATTGAAAATGTCAGAAAATGTAAATAAATATTTGTTTACTAAATCTTTTATTTTTTCTACGTGCGAATTATTCACACTGGTACAGCTACTTTCACTTAATAAGGTAATATGCATAATTCATTTTCCTCACACCGTCTGTTGCGTAAAAGTCTTTTAACAAGCCCGAATTATAAAACTATTTGTAGTTTTCATCATTTGAAACGTTTTTTTTACATAATCTTATATTCATGTATAATCTATACATACAACATTAAAGAGATTGCTTTATTGTAATGAGCAGACTTTTTATTTGGCGTATCTAATTGTAACCACTTATTATTTCCCTACGATAATCAACGCCCTTCTACCTGCTTCTTCCTGCTAAAAACCTTTGTGCGCCATTTGGCCCGGGCCCAAAGTTTGGTGGATTCAAAAATTGCCCATCGTCAATTGTCTCTTCAACAGTTCATCGTCCGTCTCCTAGCATGGGTCACAGGTGAATCATATGGGAGGGGGGAAGTAAAGGGGTGAGGAACATACAAATATGGAAGCGGTCCGGGCCTCTCTCTGGCTCTCTGAGGGCCTGCCCTCGGTGCAGCTTCTACTTACAAAAGAGAAATGTAAATTAACGCTGAAAATTACCCTTGGCCCACAAGAATCATTGGGGTTGGTCGGGTCGCAGAATAGTGCTTTCGTACCCAACTCAAGTTTTTGTTCCCAGATGAGAACTGTAAACAAAAGGTTAACAGAAAAAGGACACTCCCTGGTTGGGGTCGGATCCCATGGGACCTCACAAGGCGAGCATTCCTAGGGTGTGAATCTTCCAAGAGGCTGCGCCTTTTACTGTACTGGTTGCATGAAAAATTACAAGAATTTGAAAGAACAGTAATTTCTTGAAAATTCTCCAGCACAATCTTCATTAAGGCCCTCCTTTGGATGAGGCCACCCTTTCACCCATTTTTAGCTGTTACATGAGAATTACGATTTTTAACATAATTTTGAGATTCAGGTCCTTTCCAAGCATGGGACCCTGTGCAACCTCACCGATCGCACACCCATGAAGCCAGCCCTGGTATTAGTTTCTTGTTACCTTTTTCTCCTTTAAAAAATACTCCCTTCATGATACCTGTTATGCCTATTATTTTCACAATACCTGTTCTAAATAATATCAACAGGATACCTACTCTAACTAACTAACAGGATACCTGTTATACCAATTATTTTCATTATATTTGTTCTGAAATGTATAACTTTGAAACAGAAAAAATTCTGCTATGACCAGGAATCGAACCCGGGTTTTCCACTTGCTGGGCGGATATTCTACCCCTGAACAGGAATAGTTCAGTGGTAGAATATCCGCCCGGCAAGTGGAAGACCTAGGTTCGATTCCCGGTCATAGGAGAATTTTTTCTGTTTCAAAGTTATTCCCAAAATTACAGCTTATGCCATTCTGCATAGTTTCCTATTATTCCTGAAATGTATGTATATTATTAATAACTTTTATTTTCATAATAGCTGATTTATTGGAAAGCTGCTATTCTTTGATATAAGGGGAGATTGGAGGTTGTATGTTTAAAAAGTGATGAAAAGGTATAGTCTGCTGAAATTTTTATATTCTTTATAACTTTAAAATTTTATCGGAAAATTGCTATTTTCAACAGAAAGTGAGATATGAGGTTGTAAGTTAAAAAAGATATTCTCTAACTGAAAGAGCATAATGTGCCGGTGCATCATCTTGCTGCAGGATGCATGTTGTTGCATTGTGCCTGACAAATGTTGAAGACCTAAAAACAGCCATCAGAGACTGCTTTAATGATATTCAACCTTCATGGTGGAAGGAAATGACTCAAAAAACATGGAAACGAATCAAACTATGTGCAGAGAATTCAGGGCAACATACAGATATGCTGTCATTTTTGTGGAAAGGGACTTTGTGCCCACCCTGTATTCTGCTTTGGCAAAGGTTTATCAAATTAAAAATATTTTTGAAATATCAATAAATTTTCTTTTTGACTGAAAATGTTTCTCATCACCAAGTCCCTATGCGATGGATGTGATTGAGTAACAATTAGTTTATTGATAGTGATATAATTAATAGTAGAATTTGATTTAATAAGTGTGAAAGTTGTCATTGTTACAATGTTGCAATTAAGGTTATTTGGTTCCCAACATTCTGAATTATTTCTCTTGCACCATGGTAGATTCATTTTGCTCTATGTATCTGATCTATGATGAATAATGTTTGGACAGAGAATAGAGAGATCTTTTGAACCAATCATAATATATTTTATGTGTAGCTGGAAACACCACAATTACATAACCACTGTATCAAATTATTTTCCTGTTTTTGGAAAATTTGTCCAAAATCAAGGAAAATGGTAAGTTTTTATGAGTACCTAGGTATCAGATGCCATTTAAATGTTTGTTCTTTTTATTTTTATTTTACCCTAGGCATAAAAATGGGGAGAATAAAATGCAAGTTTACCTCAGAAATGCAAAATAAGTTTGCCTGCTTTAAAAAAGATGGTTCGGAGGAATAGGCAGAATGTTTGATATGTAAGGCTGGGACATAAGTTTCTGTTGCTAATCTTGGAGCTTCAGATCTTGAGAAACATACTGTATATGCCGGTGTATAAGTTGACCTTTGAAGCTAAAAAAATTCTGAATACTTAAGGTAAATTTATATGCCAAATATAAAATGTGATCCTTAAATAACAGATTAAAAACATTTATAATTATGAAAACATTTGATCTTACAGCATAGGTGATTGTCATTTTGAATCAGCTGCTCCATTGTATTCTGCCATTTATTTTAGAAGATTTAAGATAATTATTTTTAATAGTGAATAAAAATAAAAATTTTAACTTTTGTTATAAATATAAAGTTTTGTGCTGATCTGATAAGATGTTTTTGAGTTAGAGCAACCACAAAATTTTAATCACAGCCACACAGCTGACACACAGACATCATCGCAAAAATAGTCAAAACGTGTTCAGAGGACCTTAACACATTTCGGGCGGGTGCAAATTTGTTTGCCATTCCCAGTGATGGGGCATTTTTTTCTAATTTCGCTAGTATAGACATTAAGGGGCTATAATTATCATAGTTATACATGATATCCAAAAAATTGGCTGGCAAGGAAACAGCTGCTTCCTCTGCGATGGTTAAGGAACAACTAAGAGCATTGCAGTGAAAAAAGGTCATCCCGAGCTTAAGGGTAAAGGTAAATATCATCCCTAGACCGATGACTTCATATGAAGTCACCCACCAGCGGTGGAGGGTACGCATGACTTCATATGAAGTCACCCGCAATGAATGTGTTAAAACATATTTTCGTTGAAATCTCGAAGTCGATTTTTTTCATGAAAACACTTTCTCAATATACTTCATATATGGAGAAAGTAAAAATACCATGGGAAGTTTTTTTATTGAAAAAATGGGAGTCAACTTATACAGCGAAAATATAGTCGTGTATTTACAATCTGAAAAATCGAGGTCGACTTATATGCCAGCATATATGGTAATTGTACTAAAAAGCACAAGGAAAGTGTGTGATATGCATCATCCTCTTCTACAGTTACCAAATATTTTGTTAAGAATGAATGCCATTCTGATGAATGGCATTTTGCAGCTGAAGGCACATTAATATATCATTCATTTGTACATCATTATAGTTACATAAGTCAATGGGCTGTGTTTTGAACTTATTCTTAACATTATTTATGTATTCAGGAAAAGCAAAAAAGTATTGCATGTGCACAAACTAAGTCAGACGCAATCATAAACAGTTTGATGATTGTATAGTAAATAGTGTTCCTCTCTTTGGCATTTCCACTGATACTTTTAATCAATGAAATATAAAAGTGCTTCCTGTACTTATACAATACTTTAATTACCAATAATGGAGGATGAAATTAAAACTAACAGATCTTCAAAATGTTTCAAATGTAACTTCAGCAAGAATTTCAAGCAAGATTTCTGACATTCTTTGTAGGAAAGGAATTTTGAGTAAGTGTATTGTATTTGAAGGTGAAAACTGTAACACAAACTTTGGTGGAGTCATGAGAGGTTGAGAAAGGAATGTTGTTGTTGATAATAAACTATTTTTTATTTGCTGTTTTATTATGTTTCTTAAATTAGAGACATTAAATAATCTCAGTTGTATTATGTACTTTTAACCGCTTATTCTAGTTTACAACCGAGATCCATTTAAAGATTTAAGCAACATATGGTAAGTAGGTTTGAAACCTCCCTATAGGTGGAATTGCAATATAGGCTGTTATTTTGGAATAGGTATTTCTTTATAACAGATATCGCAAAATAACACTTTTACCCATCCCTAGGTTTTAGTAGATAAGTAACTCTTCCTCCAAATCACGTGTAACACACGGATTTCCTTGGACCATGTGATACATCTTTTCCCTGCTCTATCGCCAATTTCGGCACCACCTATCCGCGATCCAATGTCAGTTTTGTTCCCAAGAATGTATCCCATATTACATGCAAGGAATTCATTTATATCATCTAGAAAATAAACATTTTAAATTATTTTTAATACAGTTGATTCGCTAATACTTTCAATGTGCATAGGCAATTTGCATGGACGTAAATAGGTTAGGGCGTTGAGGGACCAGGGACCCCCTTTATAAGTCCTCAGCAGTGCCGGAACAAGAGCGGGGCAAGTGGGGCATCTGCCTCGGTCTCAACTAATTAAGGGGCACAAAAATATCCAAATAGTAACTAAACAAATGATAATTTATTGAATGGGGGGGCGCATATTTAGTAGTTTGCCCCGGGCGCTAAAATTTCTAATTACGGTGCTGGTCCCCAGCCTCCACTTAGTCCTACTGCTGAATTCTACATGCTGAGGCATGATGAACATGTTCGGCATAACCAGATGACTGGTTAAGTTATTCATCTCATGTTTATCTGTTCACACACATCTTTTAAATCCTTTGCCTTACACCAAATGAGTGTGTCAACATCAAAGAGGTTAACTTGTACATTCCTTATAATTATAGGCATATCATTTAAGTAAATAATAAGTACACTTCCTTGTGGCACTCCAATGTCATTTGCTATAAGACTAGAAAAATCATTTCCTACTTTTGTTCTTTGTGTTCTATTATTGAAATAATTCTTAAATCACTTGAATGCTGTTCCCTTTATTCATATGACTAGAGCTTATGTAGTAATAGCTTTTTATCGATTGTTTTAAAAGCCCTTTTGAAGACAATCATTAATGATACAATTGTCACCATAGTCTACTATTCTTTTCCATTTAGTAATTAAATATTGAAGTGCTGTTTCAGTGGGCATGTTTCTCCTAAAACCTGACTGGTAAATCAAATAATTTTTTTTAAAATAATTCATTTGTTGTTTATGGATAACAATTTCTAAATTTTTTCACATGCGGCATGTAGCATATTAATTGATCTAACTTATGATGGACTTTTTGGTATTGGAATTATAGTTGATGTTTTCCAATTTCCTGGGAACACTTCATTCTTAATCAAAAGGTTCATAATTTTTAGTAAGTCTCTACCTCAAGTATTATACGTATTTTTACTGTTATACCATCAGTTGAACTGTCTTTGTTTTTTAACAATATCTTTTAGTTCTTCTAAATTGATTTCTTTAAATTCACTTTATATTGCACTACATTCTTTATCTATGATATAACTATCATCTTTAATCATTGATACTTTTTGCATTGACTGTCTTATTTCTTTGATGCTATTGACAAAATATTGATTTTTTCACAGAATCTGTCTTATTCCTGTTTCAAATTTTATCTTAGTGAATTCATCATCACACTTTTGACATCTTTTATCACATGCCACTATTGTTTTCCAAATAGGTTTTTAATTCAATTTAACATTGTCAATAGTTTCTTTATAATATTTTTCTTTATAAAATTTAACTGCTTTACATATTCATTTTGTGACTTTTTGTATATCTCCTATTGATAGCCTGTTTACACAATTTTTGTCTTTTCCCACAATAATTATAAGATAATTTAATTATCTTCATTGGAGCTCTCATTCTCATATTTTGCTGAATTTAAAATAGCAAACAAAATATCATTTTCATTTTTTATTCAGTTGAAAAAATCTCTGCATGTAACATTTTTGTAAATATATTTTACAGTTACAACTGCACAAACTGGACATCTTCAAAAGTTTCGTTCTTTAGTCCATTGTGCTTATTTTATCAAAACTAATCTCTCTACATTTGCATTTTGTCCAGGGATCGCAAAAAAGAATTGACAGATTTTCAAAAATTCAAAATTTTTCGTATGTTGATAATATCTTATCCACTTCAAACTTGATAATAATTTCTTAAATTCAATATCATTTTCATGTTTTTCCAAAAAATTTTAAATTATAGCATTGGTAAAAACATATTACATTATTAATAACATTATCATCACATCTTGAATTAATAAATATGTAAGATGGAATTTTCAATGTTCCCATTTGGGTACATTATTTAGTGTCAGCCATTTAAAACAATCCAACTCATCAAATTGTTCTGTCCATAATTTTATATAAAGTGAAATTTTATAGCAACAAACATCTTTTTTAAATGCATTAGCTTCACTCTCATTTCCTTCTTCTGCCATGGTTTGAAGAATTAATTTTACTTTTAATTTAAAAAAAGATTCCTCTAATCATTGTTCTAGTAATTCTTTTAAATATTTCAAAGTAGTCATTATTTCTAACAGAATTTTTTCTGCTTCTAGCTGCTTTGCTTTTTCATTAAACACATACGTAATGGAATGTGTGAACACAAGGCAAGCTTTGCTTAAATTAGAATTAAAAAATAATTTTAAAATCCTTGGACAGCCCTATCAATTGATAAAAAATAGGACTTCAAAGCTGGAAACATTTGTAGAATACGATTTATCACTGGATATAATGATAGCCATTAAGTGGCACTATAATTCGGTAATTCTCTATATGTACTCCACCTCAACAAATTTACAAAATCCATTCAAATTCTCCGTTCTGACTGCATATACAGAAAAGTGGTTGTAGATTTTCATTGCTATTGATTCAACATTGAACAGAAGTGTGTCTAACACATGTTTTGCAGCATTATGTGCTATGTGGACTGAACAGCCAATACCAATTAATTCTCTACTAGTTGCTGTTTTCCAAATACTATAGATGTTTCCTCTGCCTGTTATCTTGAGTCCACCGAAGTTTGTATTACAGTTGTATGCTGAAAAGGCAACACATGTATTTAAGATATTAAATTGATTCAAACATTTGATGATATAACTGGATATAGTTTCAGCTGTCTCAGTGGCTAACGATACTAAATTTATCATTTTCGTGTTTATCCCCTCATTTCAGGGCCATCTTAAGGAATTTGGAGGCCTAGCTTTTTTAATCCCCTCCCCCATTTGCAGAGCACATCTTATTTATCAAATTTTTGTATTGATTGCAAAATCTTACAACCGTTTACCTATCTGATTTCATAGAGAATAACAATATACAATATTACACTATTTGGGGGGTGGGTGGCTGAGGGTATAAAGAAATACTGGAAAAATAAAATATTAAACAAACAAAACTGTATAAAGTAAACTCAGGATTTCATATTATATTTCTATTAAAAATTCAATGTAAAGAACCAAACAGGCTATTTTTTCTGTTTCTTTCCTCATGTCTAATAGTTCATAAGTATTTCTGATTTTAAGTCTCTGTTTTATTTATCTTCTCCAAATTTTGAGGCACCCCTCTAAAGTGAGGCCCTGGACCAAGGCCCATGTGGCCTCCCCCTTAAGATGCCTTATTTACAGAAAATATTGAATAAAAATTGGAAAGATTTTTGCTGCTCCATCATTACTACTGTCTTTTGAAACTGACAGAAATAAAATATCTGATAGTGCTTCAACTACATTTCTTATACAATAAGGAGGGATAATATTCATGGCAATTCCTCTAGTTTTTGTTTTTGCAGATAATATATGTTGAGATTTCAGAATCTTGATACATTTCTTTAAACAATTCTGTTGTACAATCCATTGAACAAAAACTGGAGTGGTGCTTTAGTGCAGTATTTCTCAAACTGTGGGCCATAGACCCCCAGGGGGCCACAAAATTAATCTCATAATTTAATTTTGATTTATTGTTAAATGAAAATTTTGATATTTTCTATACTTTGTATTTTTAAGTTTAATAAAAAATGGTTTTTAAGAGTAAAATTAATGTTCCTACTAACAATATTTAAAATAGATTATAAATATACATACATGCAGTTATGAGCTGAGCTGTAAGTATTGAGTGGGGGGGTAAAACTATTGGCGCCCACCACATTCGCTTTTAAGTCAAAGGCACCCATGCTAACATAAAGGTTGGGAAACCCTACTCTAGACCTTTTTGAAATTTTTGACAAATAGTATATCCAAAGAACTCATCCAAGCGATTTTATGATTGCTTTTTTTAACCCCAATATAATCGGGAAAACATCGCTAATGGCAGTTGGATTACATTCTAGTTCTATAGAATCGCTGTTTTGAAAAATTCTAAAACATGGTTTACAAATAATAAATAAATTTCCACAGCTGGAGAAATTTCCGAAATCTTTTTAATCAGACTGACAAGTCCGCTGTACTGGAATTGCGAGAAATCTTTTAAAGACAATGCATGGACTGGCAGATGAACTCACAGCCACGAGCTCTTTGTCTGCCAACTTAGTTATGTTCAGCTTTAGTGTTACCAAAATATATTTATTATTGTTTATATTATTATATATACAAAAGAATTACTAGTAAATGGTAAAATTTATGGAAAGATGGACGAATCATGTCCATGCAGAGGTTAGTGATGGACAATGGACAAACCTTGTGAAAGATGGATTATCCATCTGAGAGATGGATGGTTGGCAGTCCTAGTTGGGGGATTCCCGAATTTTACAATCTTCCCTTGAGTTGGACTAAATTGACCACTTTTCAGATACAAATAGTATGCTTAGTGGCACTTGGAGTGCTGCAGTCGTGTTTCTTTGGGCAAGAAATTGTTCAGGATAATTGAGCTTTTCCCAAACTTTAAAATTCTGTTTGTTGCTGCCACAAGTCAAAATAATGCATTACACCTATATAAATTTATATACGTTTTTTAACACATGCACAATTTTTGTTAAGTTATTATAATAATCCCATGAGTTACATGTATAAGGCGATCCCCTGAGTTTATCACTAAAAATTTGGCCTTGAAAACTCTACCTATACTCAAGTACATACGGTAATTATTCAATAAAGGTCATTTTCATATAATTATATGAGTAAATTATAAAGAATTTTAAGTCAGCAAATGAAGCTCCATTTTTTCTCTTTTATTTCATAATATCAGCCAAAATAAACTTCTATAATCATATTCTATCTTATGCATGAGTATATGAGATTTCAAATATGTTGAAAAACTCTCCCCTCTTTAGCAATAAATCTCCCAATGCTTCAAAACCTTCCCTATCAAATTCGCATAATCCAGATCCTTCCCCCACACACCCTCAATACACAACTACCCACATATTTCCCCCTCTTTTGCACATGCATAAAAACAACAAATACCAACACACAGTGGCAGATTTATGATTTTTCCTGCTCCTGGACCAAATTATTTTTCCTCCCCTTTTTGGCATTTATTTTCCTAAACGAATTACTCATGTATACAGTTTGTCTATATGTCTGCTGATGGTAATATTCTAATTCATTGAATTTCAAATATTAACTTCTCATTCCCACCCTGAAACCCCGTCTTTATTGCTGTCTTAAAACCTCGCCACCCCTAGGCCATTGCCTATTTTGATCTTATTGAAGGTCTGCTAATGCTAGCACGTGCACTTTTTTGAGTCTGCTTTTGGCGAATCATCAATCAGCAGGAATGTGCACCTGGTTTTTCATAAACTTGTTAGGACTATTGGAACTACCTACATAGTACATATGTATTAGAAAAAAATTAATTATAATTTTGAATAAAAAACAGGTGTTCTATTTTAACTAAAAAAGGGAAATGGGAGGGGTAAATCTCAAAATGCTTAAGGGTACCAGATTTGTTGAAATGAAATTCCTTGAACAATACAAAAAACTCAATATTTACCCAAAATTTATGAATATTTTTTGAAAAACACATCAACACCAAAAAGAGCATCAACTTTTTGCTCTAAAGAAATAGCTTCAACTTGAAACCATTTCATTCTACTCAAAAAGACCATCCAGAATTACAAGTATATGACATGCACCTAAAAATTTAAAAAAATATTCTAAACAATGTGGAATAGGAGACATGGACCATGGACCAATAAACTAAAAAAAATTAATTGAAAACCCTCAAAATTATGCCCAACTATTTCTCCCACCAAAAAAGACATTGTCATTAACGTTTCAACAAAAACATTATCTAACAAAGAAACCTTGTACCTCAATCAAGGATTTAAATTCTGCTATCCGCTCCCCCCTCCCCCCCCCCAGTCGAGGATCTTGTTGCTGACATTGAAAACTCCATTGAGTCAATAAACAACCACTAAAAATGTTTTTTCAAACATGCTTGTTACACATATTTTAAAAAAAAAAACAGAAAATTAAACAACAGGCATCCATCAAAACATAATCAGCACCCTAAAAAACAGATTGCTTCTGCATAAAAGGCAACAATTGATATACTAGGCAAAACAGAAAGCTACAAGCATACAAAACAATTACTCTCAAAAGGACTGGGCATTAAAATGAACAAAAATCCCCTAAATATTACAAGGCTAACAAAGGACATTTTAATAAACTATGCTACTCTCATTGACAAAAAACCTAACCTCAAAATCAATATATCCAAACCTTCCATACCAAAAATGTACTTCCTGTCCAAAACACAAAAAATTATTACTCAATAAAACCAATAACTTCAGCCATAACCCTTTCTACCCTGGACTGCTTAATCGTGCGGGTTCGGTCTTACTTTATCTACAGCGAACCCATACTGCCCTGCTCCTTTGCTATGGTCTGCAATGATTGTGCAGGTTTGGCACTATGTGCTGCCGTTGTTTTTGTTTTGCCACGAAACCAGTAGAGTGCAGTAGTATGCAGTAGAGGGCAGTGAATCTGACAGAACAAAATTCATCGACTTTCATTTTTTTGGCATTGATCTTCATTCCATATTGTTGGCCAATCTCCACTAGTCTGTCTGTCATTCTCTTAAGTTCTTTCTCGTCTTCTGCTATTAATCCCTGATCATCTGCACATTTAATGGTGGTAATACCTACTTTCACCTCCTATCTTAAATCCTCTCTCTTCCATCAACGCTTCTTCTGTTATTGTTTCTGCATAAATATTATATATTGCTGGTGAAATAGGACATCTCTGCCTCACTCCCCTCCCTATTGAAGTACTTTCTGTTTTTTCTCCTTCAACCCTGACTCTAATCTTTTGATCAAAGTAAAGGTTTTTAAGCAGTCTTTTATCTTTCCGATCTATTCCTATTTTATTTAAAATACCCAACATTTTATCCCATTTTACTCAGTCAAAAGCTTTCTCCCAATCTACAAAACAAAAATACACATCTTTATTGACTTCTAGCACTCTTTCTATCACCATCCTCATACATCCTATAGCATCTCTTATCCCTCTTCCTCTTCTGAAACCAAACTGATTATCTTGCAACTCCTTTTCTATTTTACCTTCAGTTCTTTTGGTTATTATTCTGGTTAGAACTTTAGCTGTATGAGAAATTAAACTAATAGTTCTGTAATCCTTACAACATTTTGCATTGTTCTTTTTCTCCAGTGGTACCAATACAACATCTAAAAAATCTTCAGGCCATATGCCAGTATCATATACTTGGTTAAAGAATTTTGTGAGTTGCTTAATTGATTTCGACCCCAAAACCTTAAGAATGTCCACTGGTATATCATCACTCCCAACAGCCTTACTTCTTTTCATGTCATCAATTGCTCTTTTAACTTGAGACTCGAGAATACTTGGTCCTAGCTGGTCTTTTTCCACATCCGCTTTTTCATTTGTCAATATTTCTTGGCTTTCTTTCTTTGTCATACAGCACCCCAATGTATTCTTTCCAAACATTCTTTACATTGTCTGGCTCAGAGATTATTTTACCACTTTTTTTCATGATTCCTTTACGTCTATCTTTCTTGCCTTTTTCTTGAATAGTTCCCTTGCTTTGCTATACATGAGGTCTGTTCTACAAATCCTTTCACACTCGACATTTTCCTCACATTTCTCATTTATCCACTGTTCTCTAGCTTTATCTGTTTCCCTTCTTAAAGCATTATTTAACTCCTTTCTTTGGCCTTCTTCAGTGTTTATGATCTTCCACTTTCTCCTTTCTTCCATTTTTTGCAGCATGGCTGCTGCGACCCAGGGTTTTTTTGTTTCTTTCACCTGTTATCTTTCCTACCTTCTTTTCCATTACATCTTTAATGTTGCTATGGATGTATCTCCACTCCTCATCTACATTCTTCTTATTTTCTTCAGCTCTCTCCCCCAACCTTTCCTCCAGCTGTCATGATAGCCTCCTTGTTTTTAAGGAGTTCCTCTAAGTTCCATTTCTTGTTTCTCTTAATGCTCTTCAGTCTACATTGTGTATTTGCCACCAAAAGGTTGTGGTCGGAATCAATATCTGCCCCTGGTAGTGTTTTCACATTTTTAATGCTATTTCTAAATCTTTCATTGACTAGTATGTAATCTATCTGGTATCGTCTCTGGTCTCCTGGGCTTCTCCATGTGTAAAATCTCCACTGGTGATGCTTAAACCATGTATTAGTTACAATCAGTCTATTTCTATGGCAGAATTCCACAAGTTTCTCCCTTCTTTCGTTTCTCTTCCCTAGTGCATATTTCCCCACTATGTTATCTTCCTGTCCCTCTATGACTACACTGTTCCAGTCTCCCATTACTATGGTGGTGTTCCTTCCTTTTCCCTCCTCCTTCAATATCTCCGTAATCTGTTCGTACATTTCATCTACTTTGTCATCGCCAGCATTACCGTAAATACCCGCGTATAGTGCGCACCCTCGTATAACGCGCTGGGGGGTTTTCAGCCTCGTAATCTATTATTTTTCTATATACCCGCGTATAGTGCGCACCGATTTTTTTTAGCGTTACCGTTCTAGAATAAAGTAGATGGTGTAACGTGTTCTAAAGCAATTATCGAATTATTGGTATTATGAATTGGTAACACAATGAAAGTGCGAAATGAAATTTTCGAATAACGTTCCAAAAGATTGTCAGCTAACTCAATCATTACATACTCTATGTTTACCTACAAGGTGATATTAGGATATACACAATAAATCGAATTATATTAATTTTATAGTATGGCATATGATATTCTTTGAGCTAATAAAATGAAGGAATGACGATAATCCTATTTTTTACATACGTTTTTGTCGCGCTTAAGGTGGACGGGTTCGCCCAACCTTCAGTTTTACCCTTACTAGAACACTCTGGAGCACGTAAACACGATAGCAAATAACCATAATTAACTACAGACTCTAAGAATCAAGAATAAATCACGTATCACTAGGCCGGGCGCCGGTGTAGGGTGACGCCATGCGTAAGATGCCGATTCCTATAACAACATCGAAGAAGAATGGTCCAGTGACGAAGTATTTCTTGGCTTTTAAAATGAATAAATACTGAATTCATTCTTTTCATATCTAATTAATGAATGTTTGTAGAATTAATTAATAAATTTTAACTATTATCTATCTTACTTTTCGTAAAAATCACCAATAAAATTATGAGGATACCCGGGCAGTAATTACTGTGCCGAAATTGTGGAAATATGGGGTCAAATGATAATAGGAAGATTATGTACCCTCATATAACACGCATCCTAATTTTTAACTCAAATATTTCGAAAAAAAAGTGCGCATTATACGCGGGAATTTACGGTAGTTGTTGGTATATACACTTGAATTATAAGCATCTGAAGTTTTACGGCTATTAATGTCATTAACTGTCACTACTTTGCTAATTCTTTCAGCTATCTCTTTTCTCATCATAATCCCCACTCCCCTTTCCTTTTTCTCTCCTCCTGAGTAAATAATCTTAAATTCGTCTGAATTTATCTAGCCTTCTCCTTCCCACCGAACTTCACTAACAATAAGACCTACTATACCTACATAATTACTTCTCATTTTCCTTTTTAAGTTCTCTAGTTTATCCCCTAAATTCATAGTCCTAACATTCCATGTGCCTATTCTTAATTTCTCACTACTTGCTTTCTTCTTATTAATGTTACATCTCCTCTGTGCATCCCCTAGGGTAGTCCTCACCCGGAGATCCAATTGGGGGACTATTTTACCTGCGGAATATTTTACCCCAGAGATCCATAGAGGTATTTGCAGCTTTTCAGCCTATCACGGGAAATATAATGAGGTAGTTTCCCCTTGCTTTCCTCGTCGCAGTTTCACAAGAGTTTTCTTGTGTCCCCCTCAAAAAAAGAAGATTGGCTTCATAAAAAAAATACCCTTGAAGAGCATCAGTGAATATAATCCCCTTACTAATCTATGCATGACACAAACATATTTCCAAATTAACAACCAAATATAAGAAAAAACAAAGGCTCAGAGATCGGAAACCCATTATCTCCATTTTAAGCATATCTCTTAATGGGCTACTTCAAAGATAAGGTTCAGAAAAATTCAAATATGGATTATGTATGTCAATGACCTATTCACTGTTTTCGACACCACATCACACGCAAATGAAAGTGTTCATGTTAATTCTATGCAGATATGCTGGATATGAAGACATTCTGAAAAAGCAGAAAAATTCTGCCTAGGCCAGGAATTAAACACAGGTCTTCCACTTGTCAGGCAGAAATTTTATCACTGAACTACCTAGGCAGACTGATCATGAAGGACATTTATTGTGGGAAGTTGATACTACCTTGGCTAACCTGACCTCAGTGCATGAGAAATGTCAACTTCTATAGGATTAGACTGCCTCAGCAGTTAATTGTCGACTATCTGCCCAGCAAGTGGAAGAGCTGGGTTCGATTCCTAGTCAAGGCAGAATTTTTCTCCTGCTTTTTCAGAATGTCTTTGTCACCACATCACACAATGCAGAAGATTTCTTAGAAGAATTTAAGTCTATATTCCACAGTAAAATTCACACAAAATAGAAATCAACAATACTCGACCATTTCTCGTTTTGCATTATCACCTCCATCAGAAAAAATTCTTGTGTAATATAACAATTGTCAACTACTATTGCAAATACATGGATTTAAACATTACTTTTCTTCCAATAATTAATAAAAATCAAATAATCATCAGTTAGTATAAAAACAACAAATATTTAATAATAATATATTTTTTGCATCACATTTTTCAAACCATGAGAAATGCCCTTAAACTGATATAGGTCATAGAAATCTGGTTTGCATTTTCATACTTGAATAACATTTTCTTTAGATTTTTGCAACTAGTGTTCTTTCAAAAATACTATATTATGGAATAGAGAGCCAGTATAAGTCTACATCTCCTACACCTAAAGAAAGAGAGGATCACCAAGTTTTTTATCTTTTTTAAAAAAGTTTTTATGAAGGAACCAAACCTTCCAGTATATTATGACGTCTATCTGCCACCATGATCTCATCTTCAAGAACTTGATAATTACCTGGATTAACCCATTCATCATCACACAAGAGTTACCAGTAATCAAATTAGTAGACAGCTGCATAGAAAAAAGATGTAACTCTGAATTTTGAAGGAAGAAAAATTGGAATGGAACAGTTCAGCGTGACCAATTTGGCGATGGGACAATTTGGCACCGAGACGATTTGGTGCCTGGAGGGAAAAGCAAGAACTTTTATTTGAGTTGAGTTGTTGGGCATTGGATTCGTTCAATTTTCTGCTCCCAGGTTGGATTAGTACTACTTCCTCCCCCAGATTGAGTGTTTGGAGGTTGGATTCATTCTATTCCCTCCCCCGGGTTGGTTTGAGTGTTTGGGGGTTGGATCGTTCTATTTACTCCCCCCGGGTTGGGTTGAGAGATTAGATTCATTCTGTTTCCTCCCTCAGGTTTGGGGGTTTGTATTCTTTCTATTTTCTCCTGCCAGGTTGAGTGGTTGGTGATTGGATTTGTCTTGCTGGTGCCAAACTGTCCCGGCACCAAATTGTTCCATCGCTGAATTGATCCATCACCGAATTGTCCCATCGCTGAATTGTCCCATCACCAAATTAACCCATCGCCAAATTGTCACGTTGCCAAATCAGTCACGCCGAATTGTCTGTTGCCAAATTGGTCACACTGAACTGTCCTATACCCGAAAAAAACTGGTTTAGAGGGTAAGTCAGCATATCTAAAATGTTGGTGTTTTATGTCAATAAAATGGATAAAGCTGACTTTACACCACAAAGATAAATTTAACTCTTAATTTTAAGATTAATTAATAAATGAGAACTTCAATTTTAGCAGTAACCAAATCAATTTTCTTCCGAAGGGTTAGGGAAAGTTGGATACATTTTCTTAACTTTGACAGGATGTTAAGTTTGTCATCCCTGCTATTAGATAAGAAATGAAATGAAAAATAAAACTGTGGCAGAAACATGACTGCATTTTAATATTAAACAAATTATACATTTTTGGCAAAATTGAATTTGTTTAAGACAGAAGTGAATACAGGTCAAAAATAGAAAATAAGCTTAATGCTAAATTACTACCCCTTAGCTATCTCCCAAAATTACATCATCACATACTATTTACACAAGAAAAGAATACAAATTCGGCTACATTGCATCCAATGGAGGAAATGATATGACTATAAAGTCTCACATTTTAAAAATTGGTTTTTCATTAATGTTACAATTTTCAGTAATATTCAATTGGATAGATAATTAGCCCAATGGATACTTTTCCATAAAAAACAAGTATATTGTTGCCTACAGTGATATTTCTACCAAATTTTACACATCAACGAGTAAAAATATTTTAGCACTGGATAGAGGACTGATGCTCTTTTGGCAGATCATTATCACATTAAAAACCAATCACTGCAGTATGTTACAGAAATTTTCTTTACAAGTGCAAGTATGACTTGAAAAATACCTCCACATAAATATTATTTGAGAGCTAGTCTAAGGAGTTTTAAGAAAAATATAACACATCTATTTGAACAATGTAAGAAGTCAAAACAATTTTTCTGTACAACACATGTCAATGATGCTGAATTGAATCTTAGGCAATGATTTTATAGCATAGGTTACTCTCAATTCCAATTAATCTTAATGTTTTCGCTTAGCAATTTATTAGCAAGTCTCATAAATGGATATTATAACAAAAGCTAGATCATTAAATATAAGTTAATAATATTCCAGTTATGAAGACCAAAGTCAGCATTCATATCACAACATATGATCAATATTTAGCTTGACAAGGATTCTATCGTGTGCATGGGACACTATTATCTGTATGACAGTGACTGTATGATTTGGTTAAGGAATTCAACCTCCTCCATTCAAGGACGAAGGATTGGTGTTTAATACCACAACTCTCACAATTTATTTTGCTATTAAATAGAACTGCATTGCATAATCAAAATTTGTATCACCAAAATAGTTATTGCCTACCTGAATGTGACAGAGCTTTAACACAGAAAACTATGCAAAGACTAAGATTAAAGCCTACTTAAAAAATGAATACACACAGTGTGCTTTGATTGAAAAAAATAACAAAATCTTAAATAATCTAAACGGTTCACTCAGGATTTGATGAGGGCTACTTTCACAAGCAGGCATTTTCCAAATTGATGGGTAATCCATAAATAATAAAACCATAACACCACTGACCTACCTATACTCTCTATTCTAAAATTGGCTTTTTTTTACATAACAATATGTATTAAAATACCAAATAGGTAAAAACCTAAAACATTTCATTGGAAACAACCTCAGACATCAAGTCTTGGTTTTAAAGTATCCAATGCAAATTATTTAGTTGTAATTTGATATATAAGACACTTGTAAATAATGCTAATTTAACCCAGTTGAAATTAAGCATTAAATTACCCACTGTGAAGCACTTTTTAGTTATAATAGGTGCCTCAACATCTATATAATATGCTTGTTCTAGTGTACAAATAATTATAATGTCCATTTAATAGTTACAATGAGATGTTATCTCTATTAATATATTATTACCACTTTAATTAGATATAATAACTAATTTATCTAATACACAGATTCAAGACCCATTGTTATGATGAATAATGGGACTCATTCATGAATTCATTTTTCTTTATTACAAAGGATTTATGAGTCAGGTATCCTGAAAGCACCTGAAGATTTGTCCATCATATGAAAACTAACTAAACAATGAAAAAGATGTCACCGTATATAAAGGCCTAGTCTGTCAGCAGAAAAAATTGAGTACACAGTCCGCCATTGATACACCTATAAACACATCGACAGTATCCAGTTTCATTTCAATTTTACTTCTCTCTCATTTTCCATTTGTCAAATTAATATGTTGCTGCCTCCCAAAACAGCCACTCATAAATGCCTAACCACTGTTTTTCAAGTGCTTCAAAAAATAAACGCGTGATAATCAACAGTAGTGGTTGATTGTCATCACATTGTACTAGACTTTATATCATCATCACTATCTTGCAGCATTGGAAGAGACCTGCCTTCTCTTCGTGGTCCAGTAGATAGTTCCACTTTCCCTTGAAAATCGCCCACTGCAATTGATGAAAATAGGCAATTATGAAGGAAAAAAATTTGAGAAATTTTTAGATAAACAATATCGATAAAAATAATCATTTATAAAAATATAAGTAACATTTTGAATTGAATCAAACTAGGATGAATAAAAACTTAATTGCAATACAAGAAATATGATACTGCCTGCTCACCAAATTTTATAGAACGAAGGCTTTGAATCTTAAAAAAACTCGCAGAAAAGTATGATATGGTACTAGGGGCCCATTGCAGTACTTCCTGCAAACATTTAGGGAACCTTGTGTGAAGTGGCCCTATGCGATAAGGCCTATGACAAAGACTTGTGACACAGTGTTTTTCGTTGAACCACTTTTATTGCCCCTCTAAAAATATTGATATAGTTCACACCATTTTCACAACCAAAAACACATATGTACATGGTTTAAACTAAAAGAAATTAATCACAAACATTATCAATATAGTAATTTTCATTATGATGCCCAATAAAATTTGCAAACGAAATGATAATTTCAATGCATGCATCAAATATCTTGCTATTGAGTGTTACTGTAACCATTTTTGTGCTCCATAACCATGTCCCTCAATATCGCTGGACTAGCGATAACACGTAACATGCACATGTGCAGTAGTTCAATTTCTTCTAACTGAGTCGATTCACTTAAAACCAATTAAATTGTTGAGTCCACTAAATGCTGCCTTGTTTATTTGGTTAACTCAATACTATTAAAATTAAAAATGTTTAAATAGCAGGTCATATTAACCCGTCATAAAGAATATATATAACCATGAATATTATCAATAACCACTATAGCTATTTAATTTTCGTTCTACAGACAGCGATGATCTTCTCGTAGCTTTTATATGAGGCCTTAACATATCGCAAACATAAATTGCAGCTTCTTGATTAAGCCTAAATATTAAAAGAAAATCTTCCTCAGGCAAATGGAATGCATTTTTGCTGGTCACGAAAAAATTGCTTCCTCCTTATTACTCTCCTTTCCTCTGCAGCGCCTCCCACAAGTAAATGTGAAAGTCTGTACACGACCATTTACACTAACTCAAATAAATATTTATTGTAACTCCAGCTCATTGTTCATCGTTTAGGTGTTTGATGATCATTTATCATAGTAATAATAGCAAGCACTTGCAAGAAGCAATTCTTCGTCCAACATATTAATAAGTAAAAAAATTTTAAAACCACCTACATATGAGTGTCTACACACAAGTTGTAACACAACTAAATGCAGTTACTAGTGTGGACAGGAAGTGTTGCGTAACATATTGTTACGTAAAAAGGTTACAGGTTATGGTAACTTGTTACGTAACAAGGTTACAGTAACTTGTTACTATAACAGGTTGCACTATGCTACATAACATTTGTTACATAGTGTGGACGAGGTCTAAGATATTTTAAAATGTTAAAGACTAAAAGTCTGCACATTGTATTCCAGCCAATTATCTGTTAATCAAATGGAAAAATGAACAATCTTGGTATCGAATCCATGCCTTTTTGGGAGACGACTATCTACTTGCAAGAGTTCATGCTGAGTATTCATGTGAGATTCGTCGAAATTGAACCAACCATTCTCGATTTATTTGCGTTCATACCAGGAAGTGATATCACTTGAGTCTTCAGATGTAGGCACATAGCAGTTATAATAATATATTAGATTTTAACGCGTCAAACAGGTGCAAAGGCATGTTGCCCGGTGCAGCAACCACTTTTACAGTTAATTTTTCCTTTATGAGCTGAGTTTCTTCCATGAATCACAAATGTCTCTAAGGTTCTTCGATAAGGGAACCTTCCTATACAAATATTTCCTTTCTTACCCAAGAATATTTTTTGCTAAGGATTTTCCTCCTTCAGTGGAAGACCATGGCATCAACAAAGAGGATGTTAGTTGATTTAGAAGTGCAAAAATAACTGAAAATGAAGGTAGTGACTATAAAAGTATTCTTTCCTTCCAGAAAGAAAAGAGCAGGATTAAGGAAATATGTTGTTTGCTCAATGAAGGAAATAAGAAAAGAGACATCCTACTGCTGTAGGAACTGACCTGTGTGTAGTACCATATAATGAAAAGTATCACACATTATCCAACATCAAAGAATAAGTCATAAATACTAAATCTATTCAAAATTACTGCTAGCCTAATAATAATATATAGTGAACCAACAGAGTTAACTATTGCTTAATTTTTATTTATTTTTTATATTTTCCAAGAAATAAATTAAAATAACACAAGTTGCATTCCGCAGAATTTAAATCACAGAGATGACCATTATTAAATCACTTGAGGGATTAAATGACAAGTGAGTTAAACTCAAGGCTAATGGATTTTGTGCGTGGAATTTTCATTCCCAGGAGACAGAGTCAAATAATTATTTCTGTAAGTGCTGTGGTTTTTCAACCCAAACGGCATGCGAGTGTATTCACAGTGGCTGCTATCAACGTTAAAGGCGGTCTTCAACTAAGAGTCTGAGTGCATCGGAATTTGATAATAGCTGCTAGTCAGATCTAAGGTGGTGAAATACTTGCAATCTCCCAAATAGTTGAGTGTCTCGTTGATATTGGGCAGTGGATAGACATCAGGCACCGTCACAGCGTTAAGCGCTTGGAAATCCACACAGAACCGGTAGTTCGGCTTGCCAATCATCGACTTTTTTGGCACAATGACAACAGGTTAGGTCCATGGGGTTTCGCTGAGAACTATTACCCCAAAACGCAACTCCTCAACATATATCTCCATCAGGATCTTCTGATGATAAGGTACACAGTATGCTTTTTTATAAATCGGCGCTGAATCGCCTGTTGGAATACGGTGGGAAGTCAAATCGTGGCGTGGCATCGCCCCTGTGGAAAACATCTCTATATCAATCTAATAAGGGCAGCAATTTTGTCCTCACAACTGCACACAAGTGTCCCAACTTTTTCGATAAGTCCATTTTTTTCCTCGCTCTCCATCACCACCCTAACACATTGTATCTCCTCCTCACCAAAATTCTCCACCTTCAGAAAAATTTGCTTATCCTCGGACACTTCACATAATCCTCTAGCTATCTTACAATTTTCTAACTCTATAAATACTGGTTCCACCATATACAGTCGCTCCTTGTCTACATTCTCAATTGTGATGTCGACTTGGATAATTCGTTCACACATAGGAGGGATCACCTCTGCCCTTGTTAAATGCATGAGGATGTCGTGCCTCAGTGCTTCCATGGCTGCAGCCATACTCTCCTACTGCACGCTCACTTGGACCTTATCAAACCCCTTCTGTCCCAGAGGTACGTCACACCCTTTGACTCTCATCACTCCTACAAACACATCAATCACTCTCTATTTCTAGTTAAAAAGTCTAACCCTAATATCCCTTTGCACCCCCCCCCCCCAATTATCCACAACTTGCATTTTCAAACAGCACTTAAACCTACCCATCTCTATATCTACCAATTTTTTGTCAAAATTCCAAAATAAGATACTGGTAATCCCCTTAATTCTATAAGGAGATGTCTTAAGACCCGCACTTCCTATATACAATTAATGATAACTGGGCATCAGTGTCTACCAAAAATCTATAGTCCTGTCCACACACCCTGCCATCTGCCACTAAGTCTCGCTCCTCCTCTGTCGATTCAACACGAGAGAGTAACACACTCACAGGGATCCAGATTGGGCAGTTTCTCTGGAGCCGGGATCATTTAAAGGACCCAGTCTTCCTACAGGAGGCTGCCCACGGCATTGCTTCACCAAGTGGCCATGTTCACTGCATGCATAACATCTTCGTCCGCTGCTACATTGTCTCGCGAAATGACCTAAGGCTCTGCACATATAACAGCATCTCTCTGCCAGAGTGTGGAAGATGCATCTGGTAGGCAATGGAGGCCTGGGACTGCGATCTGCTTCCCTTATCCTCACAGCTGTTTTGATGGTGGAGTCAAAAGTCCCCAGCACCAACAAATGGCACAACCTTCCCAACTCGCCCAGTGGGCCCCTCAGGAAGGTGTCAAGGGCCCTATGATCTGCCTTATAGCAGACTGCCTCCATATATTTGGAAGTGCAAAGTGCTTCATATGTGTTTGAGTTTGCAAGCCGCACCCAGTCCGTGAAGGCCTCGATATCCTACCATGGTTCCATTTTCGTGGTCACCAAAAGCTCATGGTAAAACTGAGCAGTGCGTTTGGGCCTATATCTGCACACCAAGCACTCTAATTTTAGACTCCAGTAGTCTGTGGCCTCCCTACACTCCGCCTTACTGCGACAGAATTCCTCAGCTTTGCCACCTAAGCATAGCCCCATGGCTTTCAGCGTCTCTTCATCTGTCCAGTCAATTTGACAGCCTGCTCCACTGCTTCAAAATAAGAGATCACATTCTCCTCGTGTCGGCTGGAAAACACCCCAATGTTTCCCAAAAGGGAAAAGTTTCCTCTCATGGTGAAGAGTGATTCATGATCTCCCACTCCCTGAATGCTATCCTTGCGTTCTCCATTTTCTCCACCAGCTGCCGAATTTTCTCCCCAAACTCGTCAATGACCTGCTGTAACTCCACTTCTCGGCCACTGACACTAACACTACCGGCCATATTGATGTTCAACTCGATCCCCTTGTGATATCAATGACCCATGGTGATCTTGATTGGCAATCCTACTTCTGACACCAGTTGTAACTATCGTCAATTGATCATTGGACAATCAGGGTCTGCCACGGGTTCGCTAAGGGAATGTGGGGAAGGGTGAGGGGAGAAAATCAAACCACATCCGTTCCTCGATACTGTTTTATTCCAACTAACCTCTCTCTAACTCCCTTACAGCTCATATCCCACACTCAGCAGCCAGCCTTTCCCCCTACTCATAGTCCATGATATACCACTGCAACTATGTGCAACATCACCATCCTTCCCACGGACATATTGAGTGGAAGTAGGGGCCTGAGTGAAGGAAAAACTGCAGCACTCACACAGCCCTTACATTTCTTATAAAATAACAGCATAAATTCTCACATCTGGCACTCCAAAATTAGCTGGTCCAGAAATATATATTTTTTAAAATTTCCTGTTGTTAGTCATATTTAACTCCAAAATAATTCTCTACCTTCCATCTCTGCCATTCCAGACAAGCCACTGTAACCTCACCCTCATGTAAATTTACAATATCCTCCTGCCCAATACTTATAAATTTCAAGAAGGAAAGGAGGGTGATAACTTGATTAAATGGCATAACTAATTTATTTAGTTTTATGATTCACTAAGCACACCTTAATTTGATTTTGTCATTTTACATTTTCCTATTCTATATTGTTCAATTTTAGCATTAAAGCAATCTTTATAGTATTAAAAGCTGACCTATTTATTAGGCATATTTTTCTACAGCAAAATCTCATTATAATGGATACCATTATAACAAAAATTTCACTAAAACGAAAATATTTACAAGTCCTGGCCAACTTCCCTTAGTAATAGTGCTTTTTTAATCTTGTATGTAATTACTTATTACAAAAAATCCAGTACAACTAAATCTTTTTGAAATCAAATGTGCATAAAATGTTTTTTTACAAAGAAATGATTCCCTGGGAGTCTTAACCTTTCCATCTCTTTCATTTTCACCTCGCCAAGGATAAGAAAACTGGCAAAAATAATAGCTTGTGAATGTCAGGAATAAGTTAAACTGTCTAATATGTATATAGACTGAGTGAGATATCTCAGTGAGTGGTTCTGGAGAAAGGAAAGTTGAAAAGTTTACAATGTGTGTCGCAACCCAATTGCACCCTGCTGGCATCTTGCTTTTCCTGCCCACTCTCCCTTTTTGGATAATTCTTATCTTTCTAATGATCCTTTCTCTATGATCTCCACTCCACACCACACAAACATCCCTTCCTCCATTAATTAGCCAACCTTGAAATTAATGCATTTTTGTATACCCTTCTCCCAACTCCACACCCCTCCATCGTCAACCAATAAAATCCTATCCAACCATTCTGCTCCATCCCCAACACATTACCTCTCCCTTCGTCCTCCCCTGTAGTCTACATAAACATGTCTGGTTTCTATGTTTTGTCAGTCTTGTCCAAAAATCACAACTGACAAAATTGTGTGGAGTATACCCCATACATTGCAAATATGGCTAATGAAGTATGCCGACAATTTTTGTTGGAGGAAAAAAAAAGAAGTTCTGATAGCTGTAGACTCTGATAAGAAAAAGGCAGGTGTGGCAAAAGAATACAGCAACACACCCTCTACATTATCCACATTCTTGAAGGATTGTGATAAAATAGAAGAAAAGGTAAGAATATGGGACCACAATGGAAGATGATGTGTGGTGCACTCTATGATGACATTGACAAGGCTGTTTTTTCATGGTTTCAAGATCGCTCTAGAATTAGCAAATCTGCTCGGACATGACATGTTTGAAGCAAGTGTTGGGTGGCTAAACAGATTTCCTGGATGCTATGGAATTGCATCAAAAATAATCCGCGGGGAGTTAAATGCTGTTCCTATAGATAAGGTGAATAATTGACATGCAGGGGAAATTAAAAAGACGATTAATGAGTCCAGTTTAGATGAGTGGTTCTCAACTTTTTTTGGTAATGTACCCCTTGTTAATTTTCAACATTGTTGTGTATCCCCCAAACCCCACCCCCACCCTCTCTTCCTACTTGCATTCTATGACCAAGGTTTTCTTATATAACAAAATAACTATTAAGACATTTAATGCTATATTATATTTTAACTACCTTTTCAAAAATCACTCTTGTAATTTATAAAGATGATTTATTAATTCATTTACCATATCTATCGGGCCATAAGACACCTCGGACTATAAGAGGCACCAAGGTCATAAATTTAAAAATTTAGGAAACAGAATTTCATTGTTTTTTATGTTTACTTACATATAAAAGCAAAAAAGCGCTGTGAAACAGCAATGCAGCATGAAATTTTTAAGTCTCATTATTGCTGCCACACTCAATAAGATACATATAATTCATAGTTGAGGTTGTCACTTTGCAGAATTATAATGTTGAAAAAGTAACACTAAAACTTTGTCGAAGTCAAGCCTTGCATGGGTGGTTTCAACGTGATTTGCATCATGGTCTGAGGATAATGTAAATTGAGTCGAGGCTGGTTGTGTAACTTTTGAGTTTGATGGGATAGATTTAGCGGGGTTTTGGTGTTATTTTCTAAGCACTTATGTTATGATATAACTTTCACAATCTTTAAATAGTGCGCATTATTTACTGCCTTCAATTGCCTTGCTAATACTACGTTTCCTAAAAACACACAAAACAAGGGGAATAACAATTATATTTACAATTTGGAAGGCTAAACAATCAATGCGGAGTTATGCATGAGATGTAAAAAGTTGCATACATTAATACGATTTTTGCACGTTTTCCAGACAATCTTCTTGATGCACGTTTGAATTTTGGTCACTGCAAGGATGAGATCGTGTTTGAGGGTTAGACGATCGCGGTTCCACGTGTTTATTGTTGTCAAAGTTGAGAATCCTTGCTCATACATATATGTTGTTGGGAATGGTAAAAGTGCTGTAATCGCAGCATCTGCTAATTCCCCAAATTCTGGCCAGACAATGTGTCAAAAAAAAGCAGTTGGAAATTACTCATCGCCAGCATAACGAAGCAGTAAAGAAAAATCAGGAAATGTTAAAAAGACATTGATATTGTTTGTTTTTTGAGAGGGCATGAACTTGACTTTCGTGGTCATGACAAATCCAGTGACTCTGTAAATAAAGGTAATTAGGTGGATTTGTTCGAATTAGTTGCTCAATACGACAAAACTTTGGGAAACCATTTGGAACACTCCACAGTGTTTCGCAGCACATCCAGGCAATATAGAATGATTTAATTTCTTGTGTTGCCCAAGTCGCACTGCAAAAAATTAAGTAAGAAATAAGGGAAACGACTTTATTGCCATTATTCTAGATGAAACTACTGACATTTGAAATATAAGTCAATTATCTACTGTAGTGAGGTATGTAACTCCAGATGAAAAAGTTCAAGAAAGATTTCTGGGATTCCAGGATGTAACAACTGAAAGAACAGCAGATGCACTGTATAAAATTGTATGCAATAATATTATGGACCTTGATTGTGGGTCTAAGCTCATTGCTCAAAGCTATGACAGAGCTGCAGTAATGGCAGGTGAATTAGGTGGTCTGCAAACGAAAGTTAGACAAATTTTCCAAATGCTCTTTTTGTTCATTGTTTTGCACATAAATTAAATTTAGATTTGTCTCAATCTGTGTCGTGCATTAAAGAGTGCAAATTTTTTTTCCTGAATCATAGTGGATTGGCTTCATTTTTTTGAACATCTTCAAAGCAAACGCGAGCGTTAGATATAGAAGTGAAGAAAAGATTATCAAAAGTAGCACCTACAAGATGGCAATATCATGGAAGACTTGTATCTACTCTTTTTGAGTTTTGAAAGCAATTGATAGATCTATTTGAGCATATTTTGGACCTTAACGATAACTGGGATTCAGAAACTTTGAACTATTTATGGTGTTACTTAGATCTGAAAAGAGAGACTTTACTTTCAATTTCCAAAATATTTCCATTATCTGATAAGATATTTGCTGTGTTGCAAGCTAAACATAATGATATAGGTTTATGTATTAAAAATATCGACGTATTTGCAAATGTGATAAATAGAAAAAGAGATGCTTTTGGAGTTGTTTGGGAAAAGATGGTGAATCTAACAGGATATTTACAACCACACACGAAAAGGATACGAATTGTCAATGTTTGAGACATAAAAACTTCATATTGAAGAATTTTTATAAAGGTTAAACAACATTCTTCAACAGTTAAATTCCAGATTCAACAATATACTTAAAATTCACTGAATTAACCTATTTTAAAGAGTTTTCCAATACGACTTTTCCTCAAGATGAAGAATAGTTACGAAAATTATTTCGACATAGCTGCTTTGCATTCTGAACTTTCGGTTATATATCTAATAGAAGATATTGATAAATACAGCGTTAGTGATTTATATCATTTCATTAAAGAAAACGGTTTAGACAAAGCTTACTCTCAAGTGGCAAAATTATGTGAATTAGTATTGCCAATACCTGCGACCAGTGCAACTGAATGGAGTTTTTCAGCTCTCAAACATATCAAAACATTTGTAAGGAATTCCACAAATCAAGAAAGACTCTCTGAATTGTGAATTCTATCAATTGAAAAAGCCCTCATCAAAGAACTTTCTCAAAAACCCGTGCTCTATGATGATGTCATTGCAGCATTAGCAAAGAAGGAAAGAAGAATTCCTCTGCATTTCAAATTACAAGGTAAGATCTGATTTTCATAATAGCTTCCATATCAAAATATATCAGGATTCGCCAATGGAAGGCTTCATACTACTGTTGGTAAGTGTAATGTTACAAATAACAACAAAAACTGGCAAAGGAGGCATGGATTGATTTGAAACAAATCCAAATTGAATGTATGATCCGTCATAAAAACTACATATAGTTTTAAAAGTCCCCTTATTTCTTTCATTCTTGTCTCTTTGAGAAATACCAGACACAGAGGCATTCTCATCATCTTCCTGTTTAGTTACATTGACAATGCCTGCATTGGACCTACCGAACTCAAAACGTTTAACACTATCTGTATTACTAGGCTTAGTATGGTTCCTTTTTGAAACAAACATCCATTTTGGGGTACTATATATCAGTGAAATTAATATATTAATTGAATAACTATCATTTTATGTTCAAGTTGATGAAGTTGAGTCAGGAGGGTACAATTAACCATGAAATAACCATAAGCGATGATGACCAAAGCAACACTGAAATTCTGAGTCATTTTATGCTGCCTCAGGTGACATCTCTACAGTAGCACTACCAGTGTTTAAATTTAAAAAAAATCTCTAGCCAAGGTCAAGATATTGCATCGTAAAATCCTTGAAGTGGCTTGTTTATGAATAGTTTTGTGAACAGACCTTGGCTTATACTACTGTCTGATATTTCAAACAGACAATTACGATTCTCTCCTTCGCTATGTATGTGCCAACAAACATATATGCATAAATGAAAACGCTTAACTAGCAGATCTGAACAACCATATGCGAGCAGAAAAGAGATACATCATAAACATCGCCATTTTACTTCTCAGAGACATCTTATCAAAATATCATCTCAGCATTGGTTAACCCTCAAGATATTTAATTAACCCGGCAGTACTCACACGGGGTGCTATTCAAATTGAAAAAGTAAAGCAAATACAGTTTTCAAGGTCTTGATGTGAAAAACATGGTTTCCTCTCATGTACAATTATTATTTGTGTTCTATTGCGGGATTTCCGATTTATTTAACTGAACTGATAATATAATAAGTATATTCCTAAAAACTGTCAACTGACTCATAGATTGACATCAGAAAATATTTATGAAAGTGTGCCTTAGGACTTTTTCTTTTCAGACAAGATTAATAATAATATTGTTATTAATAATAAATGAAAAAATCATTTGAAACTTCTCAAAGTTCACTTATAAATAGAACAAAATAAAGAAATAATTGAATAATAGTGATATTCTTTTTATAACAAAATATCTGTGGGGTGTCAGGAACACCCCATGAGAGTACTGACGTTACAAAAATTCATGTGAGTACTGCCAGGTTAAATTCCACCTGCCAGGTGAAAGGACATTTAAATAAATCGATGATTTATGTACCTCCCTTTATCCATATTCACCATCCCACCCCTTGCCTATAATGTTAAAACTTTGTATACTAAGACGGTCTTGTGTACTGACCCTAACTCACTCTACAGCCATTTTAAGCTAATTTTTTTTTTACATTCCCCCTCTCCCCCAAAAATTTACCAGGGTCTGCATTGATGTACTGTTGGCACCCTTATCACTTTGTACCCCCTGGAAGAAATTTTGTAGCCCCAGTTGAGAACTGCTGGTTTAGATGAAATTTTTAACGAGGATGAGACGGGCATATTTTATCAGTTGTTGCCAAATCATACACTTGCTGTTAAGGGTAACCGTTGTAGAGGGGGCAAGAAATCCAAGCAACAATTGACGGTACTTTTCTGTTGTAATTCATCAGAAACTGAGAAGATGAAGCCATTAATCATTGGAAAATCAGCCAAGTCTCATTGCTTCAAAAATGCTTTTTCACTTCCTTGGGATTATCGTGCTAACCAGCAAGCGTGGACGACACATGGCATCTTTTACGGGTGGCTGATAAAATGAGCCAAACATAAAATTTTAATTCTGATTGACAATTGTGCCGTGCATAATATGCTTCCACACCTAGAAAATGTTCGGGTTGAATATCGATCACCGAATTGTACTGCAGTTTTACAACCATTGGATCTTGGCATAATTCACAATGTTCAAGTCCATTACAGAAGCAGAATGTTAACAAATACTTATTGGTCTCAACAATGATAAGGATGACAAAATTGATGTAAAACAGGCAATCAATATGATTGCTGGAGCATTGTGGTCAGCAAAAATTCCACAATTATAAAATGCTGGCAAAAAATGGGAATTCTTCCAGTGGAAATGACCATTGACAATACTCAACAAGAAGTTGAATCAGATAATGAAACTAGAAGCCTATGGAAATCAGTCACAGGTATCTCGAGCAAAATAGACTTAATGGAGTATGTGTCTGCAGACAGCAATTTACTCACTACTCATGAATTAACCAATGGCGAAATCATTGAAAGCATTAGGCAATGTGCAGAGACTGAAGGAGCTGAATTTGAAATGACGACGATTAAGAGGATGCTAATTTACCAGAGCAGCATAAAATTTCCCTCACAGAAGCAATCTCGAGTATTCAAAATGTGAGGCAGTTTCTTTCTAGCTGTACTGATGTTCCGGATGCAGTTTTTGGTCAGATGAATGCTATTGATGAATATTTAATGATGAATGCTACAAAAAGATTAGTACAATAAAAAATCAGAGATTTTATCAAAATAAAAGAAAATTACTGAATTTATCTGAATCCAAGACGAGGTTTTTTCCGAATTTTAGCTTGCAAAAATCAGGGATTGATTTAAATTTGGGTATAAAGTAGGGTTATGCATTTAATCAATGTTTTTTGTACATATGAAACATAAGATAAAATTATTATATCTACTGAAAATTTTCATTGAAAACTTACGATCCAGATTTAAATTAATAGTACTAGTTTTTTAAAATACAGTTTTAAAAAGGATTTTTTTTTCTCAAACGAAAATTGGTAACAAACCTTTTCAATGAATGAATATACCTATACTGAATATGTGTTCAAAATATGTGCAAATGACTAGTCTTAGATTCGAGGTCATCTTGCATTCTGGTTAATACAGTAATTTATAAAAAAACAAAAATTCATATTTGAACTTTTTGGCTATATATTATTTTTACTTTATTAAAATCATGTTTCTAGAAAAAATATATTCCAAAATGAAATTTTTCACACTATTTATTTACCTTTGTAATTACGTATGTTAACGTTTTATTTATTTATTACTAGTTGAGGGTGCCCAGCATTGCCTGGGTTTAATCAGTGGTTAACATAAAAAGTACAAATTAAATGAGCAGTGGAACTTATTTGAATGAGTAATCGATCTTGTGAAATAATTTCAAGCTATATTTGTTAGAACGAAATTTCAGTACTACGAATTATTCCTGCTCCCTTAGAAATTCGTTGTAACGAGATTTTGCGGTAAGTCTGAAAAAAGGTAAATGAAGATAATGATGTCAGTCCTTAAGATAATAAAAGTATAAACGTGCAAACAAAAAGAAAAAACCTATTTCATTATTGTACAAGTTAATTTATCAGTTTTCTTTTTCATTTTTACCAAAAAGATGTGCATATAGTTTGCTAAAAGTAAATAAGGTCACAAGAAACAAAGGTGTTGAAATGACATGTTATGCATAAAGCTGAAATTAAATTTTGACATTTGAGAATACAGGATTTTTTCTCCTCAATTGTCAAAATTTAAATAAGGTAAAATGACGCTGGGAGACAATCATTTACACCCTCCTTCAAACTGGGAAAGGCTGGTGGAAATTACACAAGTCTACATTGCAAATCACCAGTTAATAGTATCCACAATAGAACAAAAATAATACACGACCCTTCCATAAAGTCTTAATTCATCACACAACATATAAATCAAACTCACCTGCTGAAGTAGAGATAGTATTCTGCAATTCTCTTTTGCTTGTATCACAGTCAGAATTCCCAGAGGATGTAAGAAGGAATTCTGACTGATTTTCCCCAGTATTAGTTGAACTTTCATCCATATCGCTATCTTTCAAAACCAGCACCATCTCATCATCGTCCTCGCATTGATCCTCATTCTTCAGTCTCTTACTCAGCATCAGCAGGGAATCTTCTGCTGCCTTTCTCTTGTTCAACGCCATGTCAGAAGATGGAGATGTAACTCCAGTCACAAAAGCCTGGTTTTCCACAGATGACTGAATTTTATCCTCAGTTTTTGTGCTGTGAGGAAGAGCTGCTTCCAAAAATGAGACTTTAGAGACATGTGATTCTGTTACTGCACCACTTGACACCAATCCTTCCTTGGTTTTGGGCAACTCAGGTGGATGAATGTCATTGTTTCCTTCAGATGCTTTTTCTTCCTGAGAACTGGGCACCACTGTATCTTGAATTGCAGTATCATTATCATCTAAGGATGGAAGTTGACCAATCTTCTCATATTCTTTCTGAAAATCAAATTTAAACAAGTGACATGAGTATTGCTAGAAACTTTGACGTAAACAGCAGTGTATAATAATACTAATACTCAATGATTGACTTTCACATTTCTGTTAGCTTATTCAAAGATGAAAGTGCTCCAGAATGGTATTACAGCAAAACATCCCAAGATGGAGCTTGCTGATAATTCATTGACCATAATTCGCTGAATCACAATTCATCGAAAAAGCAATTCATTAAAACACAATTCATCAAAATATAAATTCACCAAACAGCAATTCATCGAATGTATTATTCATCAAAATTTCCAATTCACCTTATAGAGATGTGGGAAAGGGGAGAGCGGAAGTAATATAAATGGAATGTTAGCAACATGGATGTCTTTTGACTGATTAAAATAATTGGAAAAATAATAAGTTAAGATAAACCATTAGCATTTAAGAATGCGTGGGAATGGGGAGGAAAGAAGGAAGATTAAATATAACAAAACGAAATACAGCCATCATGAATATCTTTCCACTGCAAATAACTCATACATGAATAATAAACAATATATAAACAAATTAAGCTCACGGAGTTGGGGAAGGTTATACATTTCAAAAACAAATACTGGCATCATGGGTGTCTTTTGACTACCAATAAATCGTAGATACATATTAAACAATGAATAAACAATTTGATCTCACAGTGGTGGGGGCAAGGAGAGGAAAGGGGGAAGGTTAAACATATCAAAATGAACTACTGACATGATGGATGTCTTTTGAATGAAAATAACTCGTAGATGAATAATAAACAATAAATAAATTAAGCTCATGGGGGTGGAGAAGGGGGAGGTAAGAGGGAGGTGATAGAGGAGTTAACCCATCGACTTACCTAAGCATCGAATCGACGGGGTCATCTCCTATTGCCTTGACTTACCTAGCCGCTGAATCGACGGATTCATGCAGCGCTCTATTTACTTACAATGATGCTTATTTTTCTTCTTTCTGAACTACAATCACTCTCTGTTTAACTCTTTATGTATTCTCATACACCACTACATAATTTATGCATTGTCGCAGTTGCACATTATCCAGCAGCATTGTAACACTACACACCCAGCATAATGTAACATTCATATGTATCAGAACAGTATCGCATTCCTTCAAATCTTCCATTTTTCTCAGTTCATGAATCACTGTGTTAGGCGCTGCATATGTTAATGAGTATTTTTACGCGTATTTTATACCTTGTAAATTACGTAAAACTTCCCATAAAGTGGGGCTATCCTAGTTTTATTCATGGCGGGGTGCAGAGAATTTTTAAAAAATTTAATTTCTTATTGCCTAACCATATGCAAATATAAAAATAATTTTCCTGTAAAAATAAAGTAATCATGTTGATAAGAAACGTCCATTATTAATTGTGCTAAAAAAATTTTTTTAATTAATTTTTTAATACCGAACCATGTGTTCATATAAAAATAATTTTCCAGTAAAAATATGGTAATCATATTGATAAGAAACGTTCATTTTTAATCGTGTGCTAAACAAAGCTAGAAAATATATTGGTATTTCAGTCGTACCTTTAAGAACTTAAATAGGTGATGGGTTTAAGAGGAGGGCAGAGGTGATCTGAACGAAATATGGGGATTTTATGCTATGTTTAACCTTCTCCCTTTCCTCCCCCTGCCCCCACCTCGTGAGTTTAATTTGTTTATATATATTGTTTATTATTCATGTACGAGTTATTTGCAGTGGAAAGATATTCATGATGCCAGTATTTCGTTTTGTTATATTTAATCTTCCTTCTTTCCTCCCCATTCCCACGCCTTCTTAAATGCTAATGGTTTATCCTAACTTATTATTTTTCCAATTATTTTAATCAGTCAAAAGACATCCATGTTGCCAACATTCCATTTATATTACTTCTGCTCTCCCCCTTCCCCATCTCCATAAGGCAAATTGGAAATTTTGATGAATAATACATTCGATGAATTGTGGTTCGGTGAATTTACATTTCGATGAATTGTGGTTCGGTGAATTTGCATTTCGATGAATTGTGGTAGGTGAATTTTCCTAGACCCCCAAGATCGTATATATAATGATCATCAATGTTCCTTCTAATTTTTCATGATGTGTGTGCAGAAAGCATTTGCCACGTGCAACTTTTTCGGAAGTGTCAGATAATTGTGCACCCTTTTTCTGCGGTGCCAATTTTTTTCTCGACGGTCAAAAAATGCATCTGGTATAAAAAATTGTTTGTTTTTTTTTGTTGGGGCATCATATACAGAGATTTTACGACTAGTATGCAATGTCACACAGTAGCGGGAGCTTTTTTAATTTCACAATTAACTATCTATATTTCTACAAATATTTGTGCGCACAAATTTTGAGTGTGCGCTGGCCTTGCAGACCGTGTGCGTGCGCACACATGCACAGCTTCGAGGGAACACTGATGATCATTACTAGCTGATACCATGAAAATAATGTTAGGCATTGGTGAATGCTCACAATGAACGAGAAGAAGTTCACAGTTTTCAATTTATCAGAATCCTATTCAATTTTGCTGGAAAATGGTGTATCTCACAAAGAAACCACATTAACCTAAATAGATATATTATAACGAGAGCATTTTGTAGGATACCGTCAGGTTTTATGGTACTTACCCTTTTCAAAATATTAAATACCAAGTTTTGATAGGTTCAAATCTTTTACAAGTGTTCACAAATTTTTCTTTTTCTGTAAAAAATGCTTTCTCAATTGGAAATTGAGAAACCAATGGGATGCTAAGCTTTCAGGCAATACCAATTTTTTACAAGCACAGACAAAGTGTTTTCTAATAACATAAATTAAATTCTACACCATAAATTGTCTTAACAAGTGCTCATCAACAGCTACATTTACTTACATTTAGTCACAAAATGTAACCCAGTTTTTGGCTGACCCTACATCAACTGTCAAACAATATCTCAAGAACCCAGCAAGGGTTTTTA
Organism: Tanypteryx hageni; assembly: GCA_028673005.1. Lineage (NCBI taxonomy): Eukaryota > Metazoa > Arthropoda > Insecta > Odonata > Petaluridae > Tanypteryx > Tanypteryx hageni. The sequence goes on along the minus strand of CM054118.1, from coordinate 50,657,751 downwards.
TTACTGATTAATAATATTTAAACTATAAGTTAGCGAAAATGTTTTAGTAAAATGATTATCAAAGGTGAAAATAATGAAATTATTCAGTAGAATCACTAATTTTAATAAATTGGTAACTGGTTTTGCTGCAATACAGCAGTGCCGTAAAATTTTAGTCACCAGTCACTTGATGCTGTTGCAAAAAGTTCAGCAGTCAAATGCTATCTTTAAAATGACATTAATTGATAAGAAATAATACTTCCATATAATTAAAACAAATCTGAAAACCTACCTTGACCAAAGATGGCTTATTACTCCTCTGTAGCTCAACACCACCAGCAATTGATATTCCTTGGACCACATCTCCTTCTGAAACCACTAACGCTCCTTCACTAATGGCGCACTGCATGGTCTTAGTAGCATCTCGTGTCACCAGGTACATAGTCTTTCCTTCAACAGTTTCAGCTTTCACTTTGCATAAAGGTACACCATCATGATCTATCACTTGCTGCCCTTCGACTGTGCCACTACTATCCTCAACCACCATATAAATTGTGTCACCTCCTTCATTTTCCTTCCCTTCCACCTCCTGCTCTACGGTTTCATTCTCGTTAAACGTTATGTTGGTTTCTCCCGCTGATTCCTCAGCATCAACACTGGGCATATCTTGCCCTCTAACTTCCCCCTGAACAGTCAACTCTTGATTGGATCCCTCTGCAGAAACCATTCCAGTCAACTCTCCATTGTCGGCATTTCCCATCTCATTCTGTGCTTCTGCTACCTGAGAGCCATCAGTCACATCTTCGTGAACTTCAGTTGATACCATCCTCCCATCACCTGTTGTCAATGTTGCTATGTTTCCCCCTTCCTCTACATGGCATTGTATAACTCCACCACTGACAATGTTCATGAGAACCTCTTCATTGACAGTTACAAAAGAACCATCACCACTATCCATGAGGATCGGCACATCAGTGGGCAGACCGGCTTCCTTCAAAACCTCCATGTACTGAGTCATTACGGTTCCCCCAGCTGCAGAATTGCTAACGTTGGCTACCGCAGTGGTTGCATTGGTACTTGAGTTGGCTGGAGTGCTGGTCACCACGTTACCACTTCCTGGGTTACTGGTTCTCTCTCTCACTTGCGCAATCTGCCTGCTCTGCCCCAACTGAGTCACTTGCTGGACACGGTGCTGCACCACATTCCTGACTCCTCTTGGCCTCCCAGTCACACTAGCTACGACACTTGTTGCAGCCTCAGTTACTGGCCCATCCCTGGCAGACATCTCCTTCTGAAGAGCCTCTAAGGCTTTACGGCTGGCTTCAGCTTCTTTCCTCAATGCCATTTCTGCATCTGTCATCACCTTTTCCTAGGAGTAAAGCAATTTTGTATAATCACCTGTAGAAATCTTTTGCCATTTTTCTAGTGAACAGAAAATTTTCTTAATTGAAAACATTCACATATAAGTAAGGTTACACACTTTTAACAAAATAAGTTTAAACAAACAGCTTCAAAACTTGAATTTATTTTTCTCTCAAGAGATGAAAAATATACTGAACATACAGGACAAAACTAAACCAAGGAAGTAACTAGTTTTTATTCACATGAAAGAATTAATCTACAGTGAAACTCCATTACTCGAGCGTCTATAACTCGAATTTTCCATAATTCAAAGTGAATTAATTTTACCGGAAAAAATACCTAAGAAAAACTGTTTTCCTTAGCCAAATTTTCTACAACTCAAATATTTTTTGTTTCCCTTGAAGTTCAACTTATGGAAATTCCACTCTTTTCTAAATTTTGTTTGCTTACTGTCTGAATTTCAAATTTGTGAATCATTATCTCCTATAATAATAGACAAGTGTTGGCTGGTTGGTTGGTGATCATTATAAATCGTTTATATCTCAAACATGCTAAGAGATAATGGTTAAAAAATTTTCAGGATTGCTTGATTCACATATTAAAAGTGATTGCCAAAAAAATATTTGGAAAAACGACCCGGGTTCAACTCCAGGGAATTACTTCTATTTCTCAAAAGGTGCTTACCATGGGTGCAATGTGTGCACTGCATAAGGGCGGGAGTGAGTAGCAACCTTCAAATGTTTACGGCAGGAACAGAATTGTGCACAAACCACCTACATTTATTGCTTTAATTTTTTCTACCGGATTAGATAAAGATAAATGTGGTAGAAGTTTTTCAAATGCCAATTAATATAGAATCTTAGACAATGGTGAAAAGGTAGCAAGAAATTGGCAGATTTATTCTATGTAAAAAGTAGCTGTTTATTGCTTTTGTTGTAAAATTTTGAGTCAATTCAAATTTGTCTAATTAAAGCTCGCAAAATAAATTTTATTAAAATAACATTTTTGATAAACTGTAACCATGTAACTGTTTGTTGTATACGATAACATTTTAAGTTTTTTGTGATGTACTGTGTTTATCATGCTTTTTTAAAATTTGTATTTGAACGTTATACCACCTTTTTACGAAATTACTAATACATAGTTCAAAGAAAATTTCTAATGAAATTTTTGCATTTGCGTGGCAATGAGTGCAATGCTTTTATATAGAAAATATGTAGCCCAATCATTTTTGGTGTATCCAAACTTATATCTAAGATTTATCAAAATTTTTAATACATAATTTCTACAAAATCATAAATGCACAATAATTATAAAAAATGAATTATAATAAACATCCGAATGCACCTCAATTACTTTATGCAAGCATTTCTAACTATTAGTTGGGGTGGCATATTCTACTTTGCACATGGGTGTCACATACCCACGGCATGGCCCTACATGGTAATTAAAATAAGAAAAAAGTTACCCTATGATCTTCGGATCTGAACCATTCTAAAGAAAATGTTTTGAATTTTTTTATTCTCTTCAACAACAACTCCGTGACTATCAGGACTTTCTATGTATTTTAAACTACTGTATCTACCTGAATCCAAGACGACCCCGAATCTAAGACCATCAAAACAGAAAAATGATTTTATGACCTAATTTCTCACTGACTGCATTTGCTGTATATTTCGAACACACGTATTCAGTTTAGGTATACTAGTTCATTCATTAATTGAAAAGATTTGTTACCAACTTTGTCTGAAAAAAAAAAGAATTTCAAAAATGTATACTTAAAATTAAGACTTTATTTATTGAATTCCGGATCGTAAGTTTGCAATGAAAAATACAATTATTTTATCTTGTTTCATTTGTTTAAAAAACATTGATTAAACATACATCCTACGGTTCTATGATAGCTCGTCGCTGTCATTTCATCATGCATCAATTCATCACCCATCAATAGTACATCGCAAGACAAACTCATTGCGCATCAATTCATCTCTCGACTAATTCATCATGGTGTCTCGCCTTACAATTTGTCTCGCGACAAATTTGTCTTGAAGCGAAATTGTCACATGACGAATTTGTCTGGCAATGAATTGACACTATGAGTTTGTCGAGCGATGTATTGACGCATGACGAGTTTATCGTATGACGAATTGATGCACCATGAATGGAAGCGCGAAGAACTGATGTGCGATCATGAGTTAGGTAGAAGGATGGAGGTCTTGAGGATGGGTTGGGAAATAAGGAGAGAGAGAGAAAAAGTTTAAAAGAATCAAAGAATCGCAAAAATAATAATAAAAGGCTATGTTTTCCATCCGTTGCTTTGAGGATCTAGATAGAAAATTAAATTCTGACAGAAATAATCCATTTAAGTATAAAAATGCTTTGCCGAAAGAAAATTCATGAAAAAAGTGTTTCACTCCTGGGGATTATTTCCATTCTTCGTAAGATAACACGCAAAATCAACTTTTTGTCATGCAGGCTTTTCTTCTTTTACAAATTAAAATTGAAGAAACTTGACCAACGATCATCCGACTCGAACTACTTTACAGAAAATCTGGTGTGGCCACTACACGACTTTCTCCATACCTGTAATAATTCTAAAAATTCCAAATAGGTTACATAATGATAAATATTTTAAGAAACTGCGAGAAAATTTTAGACTTTACAAAGAATAGAAATAAACCCAAACCATAGCCTTCTGATATTGGATATAGCCACAAAACTCCAACAATTAAGAAAATAAAAAGATGGAGAGAAATGATTTCTGTGTAGTGTGCCAAGAAAGTAATGTGAATCATTAGAATGTTTTGTATGCCACTAGTTTAATACTTCTCTAAGAAACTTCATATTTTATACAGAAAATACAAGCTTATAGATGCCACTTCAGGCAGGCATGCCACATACTTGCCATCCCTTCTCTAGTCCATCTTCATATTACCTTATCTAATCCTTTTAATAAGCTATTACTAATTTCTCAATAATTATAACCTTCTCTGAAGATGCTTACAATAAAGTTGGAGACCCATTAATATGATGTTAAAAAATCACCTGAAATATGAGGTTCATTTGACGCTTCAAAGGTCTTCCTCTTTTGCGTGGTCCAGGGACATAAATAGGATATCCACCAGGGGGGACCTGAGGTGAATGAGTCATAGATGTTGTTGTCTGGTTGGTGGAATGGATAGCATTTGCAGCTTCAGGCCCGGAAGCAGCCTCCTCTTCCTCCTGTGCCTTTGCCACAGCCATGGCTGCATCTTCTGCTGCCGCTTTATCCTCCTCCTTAGAATTTGCCCTGATTGAGTCAATATCTCCAGAGAGTGACAGGAGGACCTGAAATACAAACACAACAGAAAATTTATAATTAATAATGAGGTATGAATTGCGCCTCAGACGATCAAATGCATATACAATAAATGTTCCTGCTATTAAGAAGTTTTGTCCGAAGATTTCATAATCATTCAAATAATTAAACAGCTTCATGCTCGGGATTTTAATTGTTGTGATAGAGAAAATATACAGCAACGACAAAAGATGTATTTATTTGGTGGTTACTAATAATGTTTCCAAATCTGTCTACTAGTAACTTATATCTTCTTCACTATCTTCCCCAATCTGATACTCTATGAACTAGCACCAACCACTTCTCTCCAGGATTTTCTCCTTTTGACACAGGAAAAGTATCGTGTATGTTATATTTAAAAAATATTTATTCCTTTTCCTATTATAGAGCAACAAAAAGTAATGATCTCAGTAATCATAACAATATTCTAGCTATTGAGGGCAATACAATCATTTCTTATAGGAGAATTTGGGGAAGAGTTAAATGAAGTCAAAAACCAGTTAAAATTGATCAGATTTGTCAGCATACATCATTAGAACTTAAGCTTCAGAATAATCTAGTCATCAGAGTTCTCTAAGAAAGGATATAAAATTCTGCAAAATAAACAGGAACTTTTTCTAAGAGTGCTAGATGTTAATGAGTAGGTCCTGTGCCATCTAAAAGGGATGAAATAAATGCTAACCAATTCCCTCAAGTTTGGTGTTTGATAATTGTCAGATGAGTTCTATTCCATGAGAATTATAAAGGGGAACAAACCTGTGCTGTGTCGGCAGATGCTTCAGGCCCAGGCCTTGAAACTGATTTTTCATTGGCTGCTGTATCTTCTGCCACAGCTTGATTAGGATCTCCAGAAGACTGATTAATTGCTTTGCTTTCAACTTCCACTGTTTTTGTCTTATTAGCAGCTTTGGTTGCATCACCTGAAATAAATACCATTGCCAAGTTTTGATCAATTAACTACATAAAAAATACATTCTTATCTAAAATATTTTCCTTTTCTAATATAACAAACTGATCATACATTTTATCTCATACATATTTGAAAAACATGCTTCCCTGGCCATTATGTATTATATATTGAGAAAAAATTACTTCGAACTCCAATTTTACCAGCAATTTTCCTTCTGCCAATTATCAGGGTCATGGAGCTAATAAGTTAAAACCTCCAATACTGTAGATTTTACAACAATTATAAAGACACATTATACGAAGTCCTACTATTTCTCACAGAAAACATCAACTAAAAGGAGATGCAACCTGGTACTAATTCCTGGAGCACATACATAGGCTTCAGAAGATAATAGGGAAGCATTGAATGAAAATGGAGATCAGAGAGAAGTTCCTGAGCTTTTTCAAAACCACGGACCCAAAATTTTATGGATTCAATCAACTCGACTTCAACGTCTGGATCCAGCAACTAATTATGGCATGTGAAAAGACTTTTATGACATAGGTGTACCATATTTAAGACTAGGGGATCGGTGGGATCTTCGGCCTCACTCGGACCATTTAGGGCTGATGGAGGGGAATCACATGTTCAATATTATTATCGTCTTCATAATTCTCCTGCACTTCACAGAGTGGGGATGTAAAATTTGAATAGAATTGAAAGCGCTGCCCTCCACAGTAAAATATGTATGAAGCAAATCTAAGAAATGCACCAAATACGGAACTAATGGCAAATGAACCTGAGCCTTGTCTCCTCATTGAGACAGCAGTTATAGTAGAAGATACAAACAAACAAATAAACAAAGTGCACAGGTACTCAACAGGAGAGACTGCGCGAATGCAAATTGCAGGCCTCTGGGAGGCTCTGTACATTTCAGAGAAATTTTTATTTGACGTTTTCTTCATCATTTGATGTTTTCCGTATGTATGCTAAATTTAATATTGATTGGATAAGATTTATAAATTAGCGCAATGCACTAACGCAGTGTTTCTCAACCTTTATTAGACCGTGGAGCACACGATATCCCCTAAATTAGGAGGAGCACCAGACCAAATCCTTATATTATATAAAATCAAAACCCTTCCCTCTCCCTATAGGTTGACATAAAATTAAATGGAAGCAAATGCGATGCAGCATATTTTTCATTCGCATTTTAAAATCACTTAAAATCCCTCTATGAATGCGAAACTTAAACCAAACGATGCCTGAAAGAATGGAAATTCATTTTTCGGCCATTGATCTTCAAATATGCGTCGAATCGTTCCAAAAACTCATTATTAAAAAGAAATTTTTGCTAAATTTTAGACGAAAAAATATTGTAGTCAAGGGTATCTGAATTGTTACTGTAATTAAGTAAGGCACTGTATATATGCATATACTTTTTACGTTTTACAGTACATGAATATTACATTGTCATGAAAATGATCCACAAAATGAAATGAATAAGTTCTTACTTATTTTTACACAGATAATACCTGTAAATAAATTATGGAAAAATGTATTCCTCAGCACAGAAACCTATAGTCTATAAAAGCCAGAGTGGCTTGATAGCTAGTACCGTAATTAAATTATTACATAAAACAAATAAAAAATTGTAGCAAGTCCTTTAATTATAAAAGCAGAAAATACTACAAACTTAGTATTACGAATTAGGTAGATTAACATAAAGGTATTCCAACAAATAGAAATAATGAAAGAAAAATCCAAAATAGTAATTATTCCTAAAACTTGATGTCGAAGCAAAATATTACCATAAAAATAAAGGAAGCGTTAAAAAATTTAGTATCCTTACCAAAAACACAAAAAACGAATAAACAATATTGTAATTACAGACCAATACAAAAGTAACATTAAAATTTAGTAGAAAATTGATATTTTAATTTTTTTAAACCGTACATGGTTTATCCATATCTACTTAATGGGATATTTGAGCCTGCATGTTCGAACAGAGTACGTCTATCCTTAAGCTAAGTTTGGATAGAGATAGTCTTAATGTTGAAGTGATGTCCAAATGATTTCTCAGCATGCTTTTTGTTTCAGTAACTACAGAAAAACTGTAATCCAAAAAGTTTCAAGAGGAAAAATCCTTTAAAATTTTTTATGTGCAGCCTGAGGAAAGATCAGCTAGTAACTCTTCTTCTTCTAGTGATAAGTTATTTTCTTGATTATCATTAAATGAATCTAATACCCACAAATAACCTACTCTTGGATCTTTGTTTAAAGAAAAATATTTATCAAATCTATCACTAAGTGTATCCAAGTGATTAACACTCTAACTGCTGGCTATTTAAATGGCAGCCCTTCCGCCAATGCTGGCCATTTTCGGCATTTTTCAAAAATTTATGGTGGAAAAACTATATTACCTACAAAAATGTTACTTACATGAAATGAAAGCTTCAATCTTCTACTCTTTGATGATAAATAGGTTTTTAATATTAAGCAAATATTAAGAGCTATAAAATTTACCTAATAAATGGCTTTTTTTGAAAAAGAAAAAATAATTGAGTGTGGTGATTTTTATGTTAAAATAAATTAAATGCAAATCATGTGAGAAAAAATTATTTATAATTAGGAACACTTACATAATAAAAAACTCAAACACTAACTTTTGTAATTTTTTTTTGAATGAAACAATTTGAAACATGGTTGTACGCACAGAGGGATTTTACATAAACTGCATTGATAAGATGTGTCCTTCCTTGCAGCCTTTCCTGTCTCTTTTTTTCCTTTGTCAGAGCAAACTTTGCATTTTCTCTGTAGTCTTGTCTTTCCAGGGGGAGGAGGAATCTTTTCCATAAAGTGCTTATTCCCTGTGAGCCTGGTTAGTTGAGTTCTGCTTGTGCTGGGTTGAGGTGAAGCTTCCTCAAATACAACAAGTTCATTGCATATGTCCTTCATAAATTGGGTGATAGTAGTTTTCTTCTTCATAACTTGGGTGTATAAAATGCAGGCATTGGCAACACACATTAGTATGATGTGAAAAGATAACTTTCGCCACCACTTGACGCTGCGATGCTCAAAGGCACCATACGACATTCTTTGGTCCGAAAGGTCAACTCCAAATTTTTTCTTGTTATAATTTATAACACATGCTGGTTTGGTTCTCTCTCTTCCTCTTCTATCTGCGTAGGTAATCATTTCTGCCCTATGTCGTGTACTTATCATATAAACATCACGTTTATCTCGCCAACATAGTGCTAAAATATTACCATTTCTCCGAAATATTTGTTTTCCTCGTTGCAATCTGGGATTTTTCAGAGCAATGGGCATACCTTTTCTATTATTTCTTGTAGTGCCGACTAAACCTGTTTTTTCTTTCTCTAGATCAGTGGCAAGAGAAGGGCTAGTGTAATACCTGTCGGTGTACAATGTGTGCCCTTTTCCAGCTAAGTTACTGAGGAGATTTTTTACAACATTCACAATAACATTTTCTTGGCCACAGTAAACATCAAAATTCCAGATGTACCCAGAATCAGATTCTGACAGCATGTATACTTTTATGCCATATTTGCTGGGCTTTTTAGGCATATATTGCTTGAATGTCAATCTGCCTCGAAATTTACACATTCCCTCATCAATTGTAATATCTTCCGCAGGTTGATAGGCATTTTGAAAACGTGAACGAACTGATTCAATAAAAGGTCGAATTTTATGCAAAGGGTCATGGTCTGGCTCCCCCTTTTTTATATATGAGGTATTATCATTTAGATGAAAATTCACCATTATGGCTAAAAACCTATCACGGCTCATTATATTTGGACAGAAGTTACAAGAGACAACAGGATTTTTCGACCAGTGATCGTTGATCTGTGGCTTTTCGCTAATGCTCATATGCAGAATGATGGCTATAAATTTTTTTATATCTGCTAATGTCACTGGTTTCCATAAGTTTATTCTACTTTTAGGGGAAATTTAATTCAAACTTCTAAGTTTCAGAATCTTCTGTCTTGCGTACAAATTTGTTTGCTCCTTCATGTGCCGAATAAGATCATCGTCAATAAAATATACGAAGAAATCTAGCAATGAGTTATTATTGTCAAGCTCTGTAACATCTGAAATACCTGACTGTCCAGTGTAAACATCAATATTTGGAACTTGATCAACTGAAGTCCATCCAAGTTGTGAGTCACTTCTACGGTTTCTAGCTCCAGTACCTTGTCCTCTTGGTCTCCCTCTAGGGGGAATTTGAAGTTGAACTTGAGCAGGTTCTTCTTGTTCTGAGTCAGAGTTTTCACTTACATTATCACTTCCGTCATCTAAAATAAAATAAAAACAAGTTGAATCGGAAAATAATAAACAAAATTGAACAATAAATACCTAATTCTGAAAAACAAACAGCTGAAATCCAAAATACCAACAAGAAAAGTGAAGTTCAGTAATAAAATGAAAAGGTTCACTTACTTGAATCAGCGTCAATCTCTTCTTGAACATAATCTGGATCGTCTTCCGAGTCAACATTTTCATTATCACTATCACTTTCGTCCCAGTCACAACGTAATTCATCCAAAATATCGCCGTCTGTCAATCGATGTGAAGCCATGGTCGTTTGTTTACAAACTGTCAGAGCGACACAAAATGCGTTTCACTATCATTCGCCAAATAATGCACGCATACCCCACATAGAGGATTTTTTGTGAACTAAATAGATCGACGAACACCACGGAACAATGCTGGAGCCGTCAAAAGACGTCTTCCCGCATAAGATAGAATGTAAACTAAGAGGACGTCAAATGACGTCCTCCGCAATCTTCGGAAGTTTTGAAAAGACGTCAATTGACGTCCGCCGCAGCTAAAGTGTTAACAATGATCAATTGAAGTTCTGCAAAATTAAATTCTTCATTGTTTCCATCTTTTACTTCATTCAGAAGCTCTGTTAATCCAGAAAACATACCAAAGTAGTTGTCTTTGGCTTTGCTAACCCATAACTTTAATTTCTTTTTAAAACTTTCTATTTTACTATACATGTGAAAAACATTTTTCAATGGTCCTTGTAGTGATAAATTTAACTCATTCAAATTCTGAAAAATGTCTGCAAGATAACAAAAATTCAAGTACCAATTAATATCCTTGTAGTACTTCACAAGATCTGAATTTTTCTCAGACAGAAAACACACTACTTCCTCTCTAAGTTCACACAATCTTTTTAACACTGGACCTTTGGACAGCCAGCGAACTTCTGCATGCAATAATACTGTGGAATGTGCAGACCCCATTTCATTGCATAGTATTCCAAACAATCGGCAGTTAAGTGCACTGGATTTTATTAAATTTACTGTTTTGATGGATACTGCTAACACTTCATTTAACTCGGAGCTTAACTTTTTACATGCTAATAATTCTCGGTGAATAATAATGAGCAATTTGAATTTTTGGCAATACTTCTTTAAATTTAGCAACCAATTCTGCATGTACACCTGTCATATTTGCTGCACCGTCAGTACAAATCGAAACACAATTTGAAATATCGATATCTTTGCTGGAGAAATATTCAGATATTACCTTGAATATTTCAGACCCAGTTGAACGGTGTGGCAAGTAAAAGCTGCTCATAAATTCTTCTTCAAACACTTCACTGTCCCAATCAATATATCGAACGTATATAATTATTACAGCCTTGTTAGCAATATCTGTGTAATTGAAGAGCTAAGGTTCTAGCTTTTTTCACTTTCTTTAACAGTTGCTGATAAAGATCTTCATTCATCATTGCGATACGTCTCGCAATCGTATCGTTGGAGAGGGGGATTTGTCTAATTTTTTTGCAGCCTTCTCTCCCAATATCGTCTCACATGCATCTACTAAGCAAGGCATGATTAAACTTTCTCCTTTGATGAAAGGCTTGTTAGTTTTGGCGATTCGGAGTGAAATTAAGAACGATGCATTAAGCACTGAGCCAGTTACTTTGAATATGTTACTAATTAATCCCCTCTGGCTTTTAAATTCATTTTATCTTCTCTTAAAATACTCGGCTGGCTTATTTTGATACTGCTGGTGTTTTTTATCAAGGTGTCTTTTTAATTTTTTTGAAAACATGGCGCTATTTGACAAAACCTCAGAACAAATAACACACTGTGGACTATTGCCTTGACATGTGAAACCGTATTTAGTGTAATCAGGATCATTCTTTCGATGTACTACCACTTCCTGCTTTTTTCGATCTGACTGTGAAGGTGAGTCATATGATCTATTACCGGCATCGTCTCTCATGGAAGTAGATGGAATCGCTTCATCAACATTTGTTTCACTCACTCCGGAATTTTTCATAAAAAAATTCAACCTGGTCTGTTTACTCATTTTATCCTATGGGTACCAAGCAGACGTATTTTTATTTGAATAAATAGAAATATATTAAATTTAAACTTCAGTTTATTAATGCAAAAGGCTACTCACGTACTGCCAAAATTCGACAAAATATGTAGAATACATGTTTCACAACCACTCACCAATGCATTTAAATATTACACAATAGTAAACGAAAAAACTGATATACAAACAACTACGATGGAACACAGAGCAAATGGCCGCCCACATACAGTGCCGGGCTTGTTTCGTGGTTTGCGGGCACAACATAATTAAACTATAGTCCGTGAGATGTAACTATGTATGTCTCCGAGTCGATTTTGGAAGGTGAGTGGAGGGAGGCAGTGGAAGAGTCCGCAGTCAACAACAGAGGCCTGACATCATCAGATGCAAGTACTATATAGAAACTATAGCAAATGTTACACCGAGGGGAAGGAAGGGAATCGGTGAGTAGGAGAGGGGAGGTGGAATGGTGAAGGAGAGGTTGGATGGAGGGCAATAAAATGTTCTTTTATGCATACAATGTGGAAGGAGAAGGTCCGTGAATTGGAGAGGGGAATAAAGGGAGTGAATATGCTTCTAAGTAAACGAAGTAAGATGGGGAAGGGAGGGTATTGGAGAGTAGGAAAGGGGAGGCAGAAAGTTGGAAGAGGTTGGAGGATGGGTAAGAAAATGAGGTAGTACATATTCGGAAAGAAAAGGCAGAGCAAGTAGATTTTATAATCAAAGCAGTGTTGCGATTATCGTAACGTAATAGACAAAAGTCTTTACACTTTGTCCTAATAAACAATTTAATATTATATTTCCAATAATTTTCAAATAACTTAACTTTTCACTTAAATTTTTTAAAGGATTGCGGAGCACCTGCCTCATGTTTGCGGAGCACCGGTTGAGAAACACTGCACTAACGTATATTGTGCAGAAACTATAAGGGCGGTGTTCTAGAAAAACTATAGTCAGTTGATTCTAAGTTATTTGTACATGCACACGAAGTTTGGTGAAAATCAGACAACCAAGACAGCAGTTACTGTAGTACAGACAAACTGCACGTGGACTCAACAGGAAAGACCTCACTTCGCTCGGCCAAAATATTTCGATATGTTACTATCCTAAGGAATCCATAAATTTACAGGTCGAGTGATTGTATTAATTAGCATATTAAGGGCTTTCTAGTACTTGAAATGTTTTGGGAATATGCTTGAAAATGATTATTTTCAAAACAATCTAATAATTGTTTAAATAAATAGAATAGAAATAACAGACATCTCTTTATATAATATAATTGTAGAATACTGTGTCATGGTGATGCTCTGCATAGTGGCATCACAATGTGGCGGTCGTGTGAACTACTGTACAAAAGTTCATACATCCAGTAGCTCAAACGACTGCTGCATTGTGGCATCACCATGACAATGCTAACAGCTGGGCCACGATTCATAACATTTTATGCAGAGATAACGTGACCCTTTTATTAGTAAGTACCATGAATAGACAACAGAGATATCGCCAACATCACCTGGAAGTTTTACCTGAAAGAGAATGTAATCATTGTGCAAATGAAAATGTTTGGGCATATCACCGTGAATATCAACATAATCACAATAAATGAAAATATTCATGGTTGAACATACTCATATTCATGAATATTGGTGTAATCGTTCTACAGTAGAAGAAAACCGACAGGCTGAACATCAAAGAGTATAACAAAACTGGCAACAAATAAGAGAAGCCAATATTTAGTCATGGTCAGTTATACGTAGCACTATCTCAGTGCTGTAGTATGTCCTGCATTACTATTCACATGACCAGTGCAAAATATCCTGAAGAAAGCAACACAATAAAAATATTGTTTAAAAATGTTTTACAATGTACTTTAATAATTGTTAATAAAAATGCTTCTATAAAAAAGAAATATGTAAATTTATTTTCAAATATTAACTGTTTTGCAATTCTAATGCAAGCAAAGCAAGCACAGCTGGGGAGTTGGCGAGCAGAGGGAAGTTGGGTAATATTTTCACAAAACAAATTCATAATAAAATCCTTTGATCCTTTTGTATAGGCATCAAAATATTATTCAAATGAACCCCATTAAATTAAGCCATACAAAACTAACAAATATGCATTTTAAATACAAGGGATGAGACAAGTTGAAGAAGATTAAAATAAAATTGCACATTTACTAGCTAGGCAAGTTGTAAAGAATGATAAAAAAATAACATCTTCAATATCATCAGTCAATCAAGTCTTCATTCACGCAACTATTCTAATCAACTAACAGAAATAATTCTTTATTTTCCTTCAATATTCTGACAACAAAATCTTTATCAGCAGAGTTACAGCATTATTAGGTTTTATCTATAATTGTTATATTTTACTAGTAAATGCATATTGCTAATGATGCATTTCATTACATTCAAGCACTAAACTATAATAAATGAATAATTGAAAAAATGAACAAAAAATTTTCTTATAAAGAAATAAAATTGCTTCCTTAAACAATTTTTTATCCAAGGAAAAATCTGAAATCCTAAGGTTTGTTTTTTTGTGAAAATCTACTCCAAATACTCCAATGTAGACCAGGAAGTGGTTGATCAATTAGAGGGGCTTCAAAATAAAATTTCTTTATGGTTGATGATCATCAATCTTTTTTGCTTAACAAGAATGCTTATTCAACTTTTCCTTGTATATTTTTCTGAATACAGCAACCTAGGGATTTGTTTACATGATTTAATATTTATATTTTATTTATATGAATGATACCCTAAATATATCATACACTGGAAAGTTTTTCATTTCTGCATACAAGCAGCTAGCTGCATCCAGAATGTGTGTAGGAAAAAGCAAGGTAAAGGAAATAATAAATAGCTCAAAAGAAAAAAGAAGAAATACTGTGTTACTCAGTTGAATATGCAATTGATGCATTATATACAAGGATTAATCTTCACCATCAGATGCAAACAACTCTCCTACTTTATGGTGAAGTAAAGAAGTGTTTCTTGATTCGAGACAACCAGAGAGTGAGCAAGTACCACACCGAGAGGTTGTAATGCACAATGGTGCTGATAAACAAGGAAATTAGAGCATGAATTATAGAAAATGATTTGGATCAAGGCAACTAAACTGATGGTATCAAAGATGATAATGTTTACTGACATTAAAATATTGCCATTTTTAAAGAAAAATACAGAAAAACTGTAAAAATATATTCCATTGAAATGCTTCTTTGAAATAAATTATTTTGGCAGAAATATATATATGAATCGATCTCCATGTTGGGATTGTGCAATGGGTTAGTACCTCATTTACTTAAAAACCAACTGGGCCAAGAACAGGCAACTAATCTAATCTGTGAAATGAAGATGATGAGATATGAATGTTATACTTCTAACCAAAATCATGAGTATCCATTGCTATGAATTACTTCTGGCATAAAGGGAAACCTCATTAAATAATCATGTTACATTGACAGGTAAATTAGTGCATCACTGAAGAATTTCAGCGTTTACCCTAGGTAAGTCTGAATGTAAAATATGGTTCAAGAAACACCCAAGTTTTTGGTTGGATTTTCATTGAAATCAGCAAGCTAATGAGGATAAAGAAGAAATAAAAAATCTGTTTGTAATTCCAATATTTGTAGTTCTAAGCCAGATGACAACCTATACTATAATTCGGAAAGTTTGTTTAGGTGTTGGTTTGTATGTTTGTCTGGCTATATAAATCCACACGGTTAATCCTAGAGCCACCAAACTTGGCATGCTATCTAATAGGACTGAAAGAAAGAGCGTAGGTGGAGTTTGAAACCTGTGGGGTCTTTCGAACCTCATGGGGTCACAGAATAGCATTTCCATAACATTAACACGGGAGTAATACGGGAATTGGAGTAGTCGTTTTGTAATTTGATCATTAAAATATGAAGTCATTGACCTAGAGTCATAAAATTCATACTGATTTACTCCTAATAGTATAAATAATATTACTCACATCATATAATTTCGTCTCTTGATCGAAAACAATCAAAAATGAAATTTGAGTATGAAAATTGCATGGATCTTTAGGCATTTTCACAGATTATCACCATAGTTACTTCTAATCGTTGGGGTTTGTTTGTTTTCATTTTAATAGTAATACTTAAATGGTTTTTAGATTTGCAATGCCACCCAAAAAAAGCCATGTTTAACTGGCAGCATATCAGATGCACAAAGAAACGTTGCTTCGAGAGCATCAGAACTCATAGACAGACACACAGAAAAACAGAGATTATGACAAGAAACAGTTTGAAACTCTTTTCCAAACAAGAACAGATAGAAGTTTAGCATGTTTTAGCTAGGCTATTGTTAGACATTAAAAATTTTTTTTATAACTCTCTAATGTGTACACCCCCCACCCTCCACATAATGCCGGGTAATTCTGCTAGTAGCTCTAGAAATCATTGTCAGTAATTTCATTTTCTAGCAGAGTCACTACTTAGCAATCATTGCTTTTAAAAACATTAAAGTCAATAGCTCAATGTTCAGAATAAAAACTCAATGACTTAATTTCATATTTTACCATTAAGTGTAATTAATACTAAAATTTTAAAATCAATAAAACACTGAAAAAGAATAATAGGCCAGTTTGGTTCTGAAATGACATTTATTTTTATTTGTGGTAAATTTTGCCAATCAAACTTTGTAAATGTGCAAGTGAAGTATTAATTTAATAGTTGAGACTGCTAAATTAAAAAGTGCTAAAAATTACTAATCAACTGACTACTGTACAATGTACTTGGCAGTAAGAAACATTCCATTATTCCACATTTAATTTGAAGTAATGTATATTTTGTAAAATTTCATAAATAATGAAGACACTTAATACAGTGAAATGTCAGTATAACGATGTTGTGCAGATGACCAAAATATATTTGTTACAATGAAACACAATTTTAAAAATTCAGAGGAAGTGCAAAATAACCTCCCCGACAGTAGAGCCAAAAACAGTAACTCTGAGAACTGCGTAGTGCTTAACTCATCATTGTAATCATAGTAGGAAAAGGAACTCGTTAAAATTTAGAAATAGTATGAGTAACATATTGATATAAGGTGAAGATGCAGCTACAACAACCCAACCCAAATCCATCTTAACAGAAGGTTTTATTGGAATAAAAAGGAAAAGTTTTTTGATGTACAGTGTTTATTCATACGAGAACATATTACTGTAGGATGTAGTTCCGTATTTGGCCATAGTCATTTGCGGCACCACAGTCAAGGGGAACATACATATTGCATTTTAGCCAAAATGTCAGAATGATGGTAAGAAATAACAAAAGAATTATAAATAAAGAAAACATGAATTCGAGTTTACTTCTTAAAAAAGCCTGTGATTTTTTTCTGATCTACCATGGAAGTTTGCCAGCCAATTAGAAAGCCAGTTTGCCAAGCAATACCATGTGACCAATAGAGCTGTAAAGAATCTGCCTATTGGTTGCTAGTCGGGTAATCATCCAATACACTTGCCTGGACTGAGATTTCACCGAGTTTAAATCATTGCAGCATTGCCCGATGCTAAAAACCAAACCCAGTAAAGATCAAAAAGTGTAAATTGTTTAGGGAATTTATTTTACAAACTTCGTCATAATGATCATTATTTTGTATTGGGATGAATTTTTATTGCACTAAACCGATATTTTCATTACAATGATATTCGTAAAAATGAAACATTTTTACATAATGTTACATAGTAAATTGGCAGGGGATGGAAAGTAATTTCGTTTTATTTCATTACTATGGCATTCGTTGCACTGACATTTTACTCTACATAGATTAGAGTGAACCATGCATTAGCACATGTAACTTTTGTTCTGTAATAAAATATTAATTTGCGTAATTGCCCCGCTTTTATTTCACGTGATATTTTTACTCTAAAACAAAAATGGGGCAAATATGTACATGCCTTTTCCCTATCGTACGAAAGTGATCATATCAGAAAAAATCTTTTATTTTCTACTCATGCTTCAAGTGGGGCAATTACGCAAGTAAATACGGTAATTAGTGTAATACATATTACTAATTTAACAACACAAGATTTTCATTAACTACACTTTGTCATTTCCAGAGTACCTTTTGAGTATACTCATATCCATAAAAAATATTGTCATCTACTCAATGGAAAGAGATTTAGATTTTAATGCTTATACAAATGTTCAAATAAAGAAGGAAAACGAGTTTTGCAGTCTCCCACTCATCACAGGTACACAAGTATTTTCTTTCATAATAAAATTTTTGCTGCCAAACTACTCCTTATATGCATTAAACATTACTGATACAGAGAATGATTCAAATTTTAGATTTATATCAATTTAATACAACTGAGGAAAGAATTACATTTTGGGTTAAATTTAAGTATTTTTCCTAAGTAAAGAAATGCAGATACACAGACCAAAATGTTCTTCTGCCTAACTTTGTGACAGAACCACATTATTAACCTTTGCCCTAGTCCTTACTATTACTCTGGACCACCCTCAGAAAATTGGGATGGATTATTTTCATTAGATGGAAAATATTCTCTACAGGCAGACAAACCTAAAATGAGTTTTTAAAAAAATGGAATAAAACAATTGGCTATTGACTAATGCAGGGGCATACAACCTACGGCTCACAAGTTATAATGATGATGGTATTTACTACTAATAATTTTGTATATTTTAATTGCTCTTGTTGCCAAAAAAACCTTGCCTTTTGAAGTTTTAATAGCAAAAAATGGTTTAGACTTTATTTTCATTTGTAGTATCAAATATGACCTCTTGTGTAAACTCTGATGTTAACTCATCCAGCCTGCCAAGGCGCTCACAACTTCCATTGCAGCCTGCCAGAGCATTTACATCTACAAAAGCGTCCCATCATGTAAAAAGACAGCACAACCCTGGACTAAGGCTTTGAAGAAATAAAAAAATGAATTGTTAGTCAAATGTAATACTCTATAAGTATTAAAATTTGTCCATTAACCAGTGAAGTGCCACACTTTCATCAGTATCTAAACTATACTGGCTATTTTTTTAGATCAGGTATAATGTTTGTTTAACCCTCCAGCACTGACCTAGGTGCACCATACAGACCTCGATTTCTTCACATGCCGCCGACCTTGGTGCAGGGTACTGACCCATGCCACACTTGTTTTAATCTATTCTTGTGAGAAGAGTTTTTGATCAATTTTCAAATGGTTTTTTAATTGTGAAAGGCAAAGTTTTTTCTTTTATATAACTTAAATGCAATAATTATGCAACGTCAAATTTATTGTGCCGCGAAGATGTGTACTCAGCCGATTGACGTGAAGACAGGCGAAGATTTTGTTTCCTATTTTTTCACCATCAAGCCCACTCTATTCTAATTTATTTTTTCTACATGAGTTTCTTTCTAAAAGTAAATCCATCATTCTTTTATCAATTTTCACAACATTTCTAAGGAAAAATATGAAAAAATAAGACGAAAATGTTAGGAAAACATTGGCCAAGAATGAATGTTCAAAACGTGAACGAAGTGGCTCAAATCTCTAAAATAAAAGCAAAAGATACCATCCCAAAAACTTCATTAGTTCCTCCCTCTGTAAACTAGAAAGATGCTGACAGCAAAAGGACCTAATAACCTCGAGGCTTTCGAGACTCTTTCAAGCACCAGTCACGCTATGACAGATATATGAGAGCAGGGGCATGGGAAGATATGACACTGGTTACGAAGAACCCAAAGAAAATATGGACTAGTTTTTGGGACATTCATCACCCTCATTCACGCTATAGGTCCATCTGGTGTTATTTGTAAACAATTCTGAGTGCGATGAATTGTGTGAGATACCGGGGCAGAGCCAGAGAGAGGGAAGGGCCGCTCGGAGACGGTACTGCATAGTCATGAGAATGAAGAAGAAGAGATAACAAACCATCTGAAGTCTGTTTACGAATATCTTGACCATGCTATTAGAATGAGGTTGGAGGCAACAAAACAAATCTCACATGCCTAAAAGAAATATTATTACGCTAATCATTCATGTTTTATGAAATGATATTCTATTCGCCGAGTGATATTGTAATACTTTATAAGAATATCACAATGAAAATAAACAGGTATTATAACAATAGTATTTTTGTAATTATATAAAAAATGCATGCAAATCCGCTGAATAGAATAAAAGATAAAAATACTTCAAAATCCCCACTTCTGTTTAAATGTCCTCCGTCTGTGGGGTAGACTAGAATTTAAATCACCTCCATCACTGAAGGGTTAAAGACTAAAAACCAGAAAATAACTAAATGTCTCTCATATAAAAATTTAGGTCAAATTACACCATGGCCACATGTTTGGCCAAGCAAAAAATCTATGAATTTGATTACAAATTGATAGTACACCTAATACCCTCATATTTTTGTCATATCTAAAATGACAAATAGCAAAAAAATTAATTTTGCACGAATAACAGAAATACCATTAATGGTAGACTTGCTTTTAGGTACTGTAATTCCCAATGCTTCACGGCTCATTGATGACAGTCCTTTCACCTGGGGAAGCAACCAAAATACCATAATCAAGATGTAGCAAATTTGGCCATTTTCAACATTATATGCTATAGACAAATTAATTAACAACTTTTCACATTTATCTTCACTAATTTGACATATATACATTCCATAATTCAGGTAAACATGATCATATGAGTAAAGATATTGTTAAAATGAAATTAAAAGGAATCATTATGAACAATTATACAGTAAAAATATGTAGTTAATGAATTTATTTTATTTTTGATCAATCAATATATGTTTTATGACTAACAAGTAAACAAAAAATTATATAAATATAAAAACAAAAACTACTCGATTACAGTATTGATTTTGGATATTTTTCATATATCGATATAAAGTTAACAAATGGATTTTATGAAATTACACATAGTCAAAAATTGAATATTTTACAAGGTGTAAAATCACATACTTGAAAAAATCTTGCAGCTTGAAGCAGAGCTCCTAAGTCATCTTCTGTAACGTTGGTCTCTCCACAATACATAAACTCAATTAATGATTTCAACACAGAAAACTGCATATCTTTAAGTACAATCAATGGATGCTGCCCAAGCTGACGTTGAAATATTGACTGTAACAAAGTCTGCAAAAGTAAAACAAACAAAAATATTTATCACAGACTGAAATATCAAAAAGAAAATATTTACAAAAGAAAAAGGCATTTTAATAAATACTGGCACTGACATACAATTCAAAATGAATTACCTCAAAATATGGACTACATGCAGCCAAAACAGCTCTATGAACTTTAAGAGTATGAGTGTTGCACATTAACGTGACATCAACCAGTGTTTGATGCTCCAACAGCTGGCCAAGTCTGCTAGCTAAATGAGATGGGTGCTCCTCCCATTGCACCATAAAACGTGTGCCACTCATTATCAACTTACTGCAAATAAAGAAACTAATGCATTAGTTTAGATGTTTAAATTAAAATTTTGACTCTGAAGCTGTAATCATTAGATGACAAGCAATACTATGAATATATGTATAAAGAATACTTGCATGAAAGCAATCTGCACGAATTTCAGAAAAATTATAATTATTAAATAAAATGTTTTAGATATAGCATATATAATAAATAATAAACAAGAATAATGGACAATATGCTAAAAATTCATTCAGATATAATGGCATTAGACAAAAATATTATCAAAAGAGGATGATCAAAATATGATATATGTTAAGAGCCGTTACCAGAATTCAGTTTAAATTTCAGCTTTTTTATAATTTTTTGGAAAGTTCAATGCCAAAACATTAACTAATCCAAACATTTAAATAAAAAATATAAGAGTAGCTGTTTTCAAACATATGTGCCCCGTGTACTTTTATGGAAAGAATTAATTCTTTGGAGATCATTTGTAAAATTACTGCCATACACATTCCGGCTACGGAAAATTCATTCCATAATAATACATTATGTAGCCTCTCCTAACTTCATTATTTATTATCCCCTCTGCAATGGTTTTATATACATTATGGTATAAAACAGTTGCATTTAAATCACTACTGCCCTTCGTGTTAAAAATATTTTGTGAAAATTGACAAGACAGTCTTGAGAAATAAAGAGAATATGAAAAAACAAAGTACAAACCTTTAAGAATATTAGAGAGAAAATATAATTTTGAATCAACAACAAAAATTAGAGACAAACCTGATAATTACCTAGAAAACATTATCCATAATATTATAAAAAATACCATCAGAAATTTTCTTAACAATTAGCTAAGGTTTTTCTAATGAATATTTACTTAAAACTTTAAATAAGAGAAATTTTAAGATTAAATGCTAGCATCACTTATGTGTGTGTGTGAGGATAGTTATGATAAAGATTAGGTTGAGTGGATATCCTAGAAAATGTGATATTAAACAAATTTACATTTATAGTTAATACAACATCATTAATTTTTCTTGCTAACTCAAAAGGCAGGTAATGATTTAGGGCCAGGATATTTTTTAAAAGGCAATAAAGTAAAAACATTCAATGAATATAAACAAGCAGAACTGACAGGGATCACGAAGTTATATGAAAATATATTATTTATACTACAGTGACATAAAATAAGGTCCAATATCTTCATTTTGCAATAGAGCAGCATCATCATATTCACTACTCAAAATTGTCTATATAAATAAAACTAAATGCATAAATTACTGTAAAATACAATAATACGCAAGCTCAAATAAGAGCATAATAATCAATTTAAGCGACTTATCATAAAGCTCCCAGACTGGCAAGGTTTTTTAAGACTATCCAAAAGAAGCTAGTCAGATCTATGTGCAATGAACCATATCGAGCCCACTGCCAGCGGATATTTAAAAAGCTGGGTCTATTAACAATTCCATCATTATATATTTTTCACACTGTATTGTTAGTAAGGAATGACATGTTAATCTTTGCTAAAAATTGTCATTTACATAATTACCGTACGCAAAGGAACCTGCATGTTCCACAGCACAGATTTAGAGATTAAAAATCTGTAGTCAAGGACCCAAAGCTATGTGTATTCGAGTATTCAGCAAATTGTCAAACTCTATTAAGGAATTGAGGAGCTCGCATGTATTTAAGATATCTGTTAACGAGTTCCTTACGTCTAGAGGTTTGAATAGCTTTAATGAATTTTTGTAATGTTAATGTAATTTTATTGTACTTTGGCGTATCCTATGTTACTTCGTAACATCATAAAGACAAATAAAATTATTACTATTATATTATTATAACTCACAAAATAAATAATTTCGCCCGAGTTCTGCATCTAATTTCATAATTGGCAAAATATAATTAATGGAGGAGAAAAATGGATAAACGCCGATCGAATATTACGTCTGTGGACCTAAGTGAAAACTAGACTAACAGTTAAGGAGTTCCATGTAAATATGGAGCGAATGACTAAGCAAATGTAATATCGCACCATTATAACGAAAACAGATCGGGTAACCAACGTAAATGTGCTAAAATTAAAAAAATATAAACAGATTTGAATGTTGGCTCTATAAAATTTATATATTCTTTCTTTTATTGTTTTTTAAAGGCAACGAACTTCTTTTCTACAATGAATAGTATTTTTAATAAACTTTAATAACGAAGTCATTAATCTAAGTTTCAGCAAAGCAACCTTTCTATGAGACAAGGCTAATACAACGTATGCACCATTTATATATCTACCATTCCGAGCTTTCGTATGATATTTTTCCACGGATTAAGTTGAGTCCTAATGTGTAATATTGAAATTATAAGAATCATGCTATTGTTTAATACAATGCAATAACTTATTGATAGACTTAAGCAGAAAAAAGGGCTATCAGTTGCACGAAATTAACCATTCGTTCATTAGCGATGATGAAGCACACAGCATTATTGCGATTCACAATGGGACTATGGACGCCAGATTCTTATATAATTATATCTTCAAGAACATAATACAAATACTAACTTTAACAAATATTACAATCCCAATCATAAACACTAGCCAGGGAATCTATTTTTAAACATTCAAAAGCTTTTTAATCGAATACACTTTCGAGGCACGGTGAATTACAATCTATACTGTTGTGTGGTGCCCAAAAGCTTACCTTTACGCAGATTTACGATGTAATCAATAAACAATATTCCGAAATACACACTTCTAGTATTCTAAATATTTCAATAACAAGCACATTCTGTTCCCAAGGTGGAATATACTAACGCCGTCTATAAGTTTATTCACAAAACAAATGAAAATTAAATATGAGAATTTTTGACAATGTTGCCAAATGTAACTGAAACATTTTCGGCGTATTAATGAATCTTGAAATATATTCTGACAATTATTATTGTTCTTTTATTAATAAAATAAAGATAACGAAAAGGTTTTTATTTTTGTTAACACTTAACTAGAAAGAGTTTAGATTTTTGGTTGCCAAATTATTACTGTCTACAAGTGTCCGTCGTAATAATGCTGTTCTTATTTTTGGGAAAACATTCTTTAAAAGTAGATGTCAATTTCCAGCAATATAATATTGTCTTATTTAAATTATAATTAATAGTTGCGTTTAATATTTTAAAGTTATATCTTTAAATAAGTATTTTTGAAGTAAAGCATTAAAAATACATATTTGTTAGAGAAACCAATTCTCAATGCGCTATAATTAAATCCAGCTGTTTTTTAGTTCTACTAATATACTCTAAAAAATTTCCTTTAAGTCTGTATTATATATTTACTTGAGCTATAGTGCTGAAATAAACTGCAAATGTATCTATTTGTTGCTGCGTAATTTAGAAATTAGTTTGTTATATGCTAACATCTCAACTTCGTATATTTTTATTAGATAAAAAATATTTTACAAAACGGTTCAGATACTGTGTAGTAATTCATTGATACAGAGGTCCTAACTTATCTTTGTGAATAGTTTTACATGTTAGTTATAACTTCTGAACTATTTCCTCCAAATTTAAAAGTTGATTAAATATGCTTTAGCGACGCATTTACGTATTAATTTATTCATTACTACGTTCATCATTGCAAACAAGTATATTTTGTTAAATACGAGCTTATCCAGTCGTAACGAGGATATAATGGAATACCTGCTCGATCTTAGTTTTAGTAGACTTGAATGAACATCATCCAAAGCTATTACAAGAGATGTAATCACTTATTATCTTTAATGTGACACTATTATATAGAACCAGTATTTATGCATATCTTTTATTTTTTTGGCAATTGCTTAATAAGTCGCATTTCCATTACGCTCTACAAAGGAACGATCGTAGTTAATTCTAAAAAATATTTTTTCGTTGTAGTTAGGAAATTATCGCTGAAGGCTTTGGCATAAGCTATCAGCGACATAATTTTATTATAACTTATTACATGTTATTTTTTGTTTCTTGAGTTACATTTCAATCTATGGGACATTGCATTTCCTGGAGCTAAGTTTATAATCAGCTTACGAATTATACTAGGTAATGTTTGTTTTCGATTTTTTTCTTAGAAACTTCTAAAAATTACACTTCTGCTGTATCATTTGATTAAAATATTTAAACCATATATTGCAATTGCAATCAGTTATATTTTTCCAGTGAAAAGATCCATTAGGCAACCGCCAATGACACAGAACTGGAAATATTAAATTCTAAGGGGATTTAGAAGGTTTTGATGCAATTATGGTTAAAAATTTTTGTTCCAAAATGGTGTAATTATTTTAGCCTAAAAATTTGACTGGTTAGTCAAGCAGTGGCGCAACCAAGGAGGGCCTCCCCAATATCACAAGCAAACAATTTGAGCTGCTATTGCTTTCACATTAAACTTTAACTTGAAAATAAATATATTTATTAAATGACTTTGATTTTTTTTAAATCTTATAGCGAGGCTTCTGAATTATTATTGGAAATTATCAAAGAAAAATGAGGGTAATCTCCTTATGAAATGTGCTTTTCATTATTTCTCATCCCCAAAGTAAATTCCTGGCTGTGCCCCTGTATTCAAGCTGAAGTAATTATCAAGATATTGGAAAAGTTTCAAATTAAACAGGTGATGCCTGAAGCTATTTGCTCTGTTGAGGGCAAATAAGGATTTTATATCTCATTGAATGGGAATTTTCAATTTTTGGATTTAAGGTCCATCCACCAGAAGAGACTATAAGCATTTACGTCCATCAATTACCCTTACATAGTTGAAGACTATTACCAATTATCAAAGACTAGACCTTGGGACTATGGATAGTTTCATCACAGATTGCTTCCAACTTTTAACTTTTTCAAATTCAAATTGCAGACCATAAGTTGAGAATCTGTCATAGAATGTAAATGTACTCTGTTATATACAAATTGTTTAAATGAATGCACCAAACATTTGATATTTATATTGGATGGAACTTTATGATAATGGGAATGATTGCATCCTATTATTCAATGTAAAATATTGTAAATCTTGCATTGACGTTTCTAACGTTAATATGGTGACATATTGGAGAGGAAGGTCCAGCAGATCCAGACTCCTGCATTTCAAGCCAAGAATAAATAAAAGTTAAGTTTCAAAAATTACAATAAGTAAAAATAATATGATATAGCTGTGGGATAATCATTTTTTATTACCTACATACAATTTGACTTTTAATAAAAGTTATCGCAAAACATACCTTATGTAGAAGTAGGATCTGGTGCTTTCCCGGTGGATTGCTCGTAGAAACTTTTCTCGGGTACACAACCGGGTCAAAGTTTGATCTAGGATCAACGTTTCGACGGCTGACTCTGCCATCTTCATCAGGATGTCTTAAAACGTGTTTTGTCCGCTATATATACTAATTCTTAGGCCGTAACGGTCTGATATGCCCGCCCACCAATCAGGTTCCGTCTTTCCGCCCACCATTCGCATTGCGTCTTCCTTCCCCGATTTTTTGGAGGATCGGTTCCCAGGTTCTGCTGAGCGAGTAGCCCGAGTCCCTGTTGATTTCATTGTTCCCAAGACGGATCTCAATGGATTCTTTGACCAACCCATCCCAGAAACCTTTGGTATGTTGTAATCTTTTTGTTTTTTCCCAAAAGATCTTGTGGTCATGGCTGAGGCTGTGCTCTGCCACCACGGATTTCTCAGGCTGTCCCAACCTTATGCATCTCATGTGCTCTTTTAACCGGGTTTTGATGGTGCGGCCAGTTTCCCCGATGTATGAGGCGCCGCACTTGCATGGTATACTGTAGACCCCCGGAGCCTTTAACCCGAGATCGTCCTTAGCTCGGGCTAGTTGGTATCTAAGTTTCCCTGGTGGTTTGTGCACTGTCTGGATACCATGCTTTCCCAGTATCCTTGAGATCTTGCCGGATATGGTAGAGACGTAGGGTAGACAGGCAGTGGCGACAGGTTTTTCCTCTTCCTTCACGGATTTTCCTTTTTTCATTCGGGCGTCGGCCCTTTTCAGGGCCATCGAGATGTCCCGTTTGTGGTAACCATTCTGCCATAGCGTTGTCCTCAGATGGTTTATCTCTTTGGGCAGATTCTCCTTGTCGGAGATGGAATGGGCTCGGAAGGCCAAAGTGGAGAGAACTGCCCTGCGTTGTGAGGGGTGGTGGTGACTGCTGGCATTAAGGTACAGGTCAGTGTGTGTTGGTTTCCTGTACACAGTGTCCAAGGGTGCCATTGCTCTTGCGACGCACGAGGATGCCAAGAAATGGTAGACACCCATCTTTCTCCATCTCCATCGTAAACTTGATGTTGGGGTGGAGACTGTTGAGGTGCTCCAGGAACTGAGAGAGGGTGTCCCGTCCATCCACATAACGGAAGAAGCACTTTGGTCGTAAAGAGGCCGAATTGTGGGCTCTCTCTTCAAAGCCTTGCATATAGAAGTTCGCTACCGCCGGGGAGAGGGAGGACCCCATGGCAACACCGTCATTTTGTTCGTAAAAATTTCCCTTATAGAGGAAGTAAGTAGACGTCAACGTGTGGTGAAAAAGTTCGACGGTTGGTTTATCGAACAGAGGTTGGAGGAGGAGCAAAGTGTCCTTAACTGGAACCCTCGTGAATAGAGAGACGACATCAAAGCTGACCATAATGTCGTTAGGTTGCAGATGTAGACGTGAAATGATGTCCACGAAGTTCCGAAGAGCAATGGCACCCTTGGACACAGTGTGTACAGGAAACCAACACACACTGACCTGTACCTTAATGCCAGCAGTCACCACCACCCCTCACAACGCAGGACAGTACTCTCCACTTTGGCCTTCCGAGCCCATTCCATCTCCGACAAGGAGAATCTGCCCAAAGAGATGAACCATCTGAGGACAACGCTACGGCAGAATGGTTACCACAAACGGGACATCTCGATGGCCCTGAAAAGGGCCGACGCCCGAATTAAAAAAGGAAAATCCGTGAAGGAAGAGGAAAAACCTGTCGCCACTGCCTGTCTACCCTACGTCTCTACCATATCCGGCAAGATCTCAAGTATACTGGGAAAGCATGGTATCCAGACAGTGCACAAACCACCAGGGAAACTTGGAGACCAACTAGCCCGAGCTAAGGACGATCTCGGATTAAAGGCTCTGGGGGTCTACAGTATACCATGCGAGTGCGGCGCCTCATACATCGGGGAAACTGGCCGCACCATCGAAACCCGGTTAAAAGAGCACATGAGGTGCATAAGGTTGGGACAGCCCGAAAAATCCGTGGTGGCAGAGCACAGCCTCAGCCACGACCACAAGATCTTTTAGGAAAAAACAAAAAGATTACAACATACCAAAGGTTTCTGGGATGGGTTGATCAAAGAATCCATTGAGATCCGTCTTGGGGACAATGAAATCAACAGGGACTCGGGCTACTCGCTCAGCAGAACCTGGGAACCGATCCTCCAAAAAATCGGGGAAGGAAGACGCAATGCGATTGGTGGGTGGAAAGATGGAACCTGATTGGTGGGAGAAAGATGGAACCTGATTGGTGGGCGGACGTATCAGACCGTTACAGCCTAAGAATCAGTATATATAGCGGACAAAACATGTTTTAAGACATCCTGATGAAGATGGCAGAGTCAGCCGTCGAAACGTTGATCCTAGATCAAACTTTGACCTGGTTGTGTACCCGAGAAAAGTTTCTACAAATACCTTATGTATTTTTTTGCTAGTAAAATTTTTGAGATTCAAAAATTGAATAAGCCAAATATACGATGCAATCATTTTATAAAGGGATAAACACTATACAAAGGAAAGAAAAGACGTAAAAAGCACTTATTCCATGTTCAACCGCAGTTGCACCTGAGTTTTTGACCTCTTGATAGAACCTTGTATGCATCACTTTCAAAGAGAATATTCATAACCAGTAGTTTTGAAGTGAATTCTATTTTTGAAAATTTCATTTAATTCATTTCTCAAGTAGACAAATTTTGACTGTGAAAACCTAAAATTCTAACTTGCAGTATATTTTTATTACAGATTGCTGTTCACAATATTAAATTTCTTCTCAATTTAAAATGTTTATCCATAAATAACAATAGTGGAATGCCACATTGTTTGCATTTATTCATCATTTATATTCTCCAATGACATTCTATTCTATTATATATTATTTTAATCTTTGAAGTGCACCCAAGCTGATATCAACATCTCCCTGTAACATGCGCCGATATCAGAATTATCACTTGATATCATAGTGATAGATGAATAAAAATTATTTTTATAAGTTTGTCTTTGCTTTTGACATTTGTTCCAACCATTTATAAGATAAAACATCAGTTTTGAAGATATTTCTTGCTCACAGCAGAGGTGACACCTGTGGTGTGCTGCCAATCAATTAACAACTGGTTTGGTACCTATCCCAGTCAAATCCATGTAGAGGGTTAAGGGGAGAACTTTAAGCTTTCGTAATGAGACCTGGGACGAAGCCCCAACCGAAATCGATTTAAGTGGTTTTTGCATGATGAAATGATCATGTTTAACAAAAAATATTTTTAGAATAATTTAGTCGAAAAAAATTTTAAAAAAATATTTTAACCTCATATTTATTTTATCTGCCTTACATAATGATAATGGCTAGCCAAAAACGAAATATCTTGCTTTCAATCTTTGTCACTTAAAACTCAAAGACCGAAGTCATAAAGCAGTGGCATAGTTTATTATTACAAATTCCAGATAAAAAATTTAAAATAATTTCCATAAAGCCTGTGGTTTTTCTGAAGGCATAGTGTCAGACTTGGGATGAACTGTAGGATCATTTCCTTAACGATGATTACGAAGCCATTTTTTGACAAAAGTTACAGCATCCCAGTCTGCCAAAGGTTTTCCTAATATTGTTATGGTCATCAAACTAGAAACATGGCTGATATTAAGTTTGTTTCTTTTGGTTGTATCAATATCATTCATGATGCTAAAACCTTGCTCTGCTTCCACACTGCTGATGGCAAATATATTTGCTGTTTTCTAAGCCTCTGTGATAGTAGGTGGAAAAGGGATAATCTTCTATTCTAGGTAGCATCTACAAAATCACTTAACCTTTAAATGTCGGATTTATTTTGGGGTATTTTTGTTCATTTTATGGAAAATCATGTATCTCATGAATTATTGATATGCAATAAAATGCTAAAATAAAACGCATTTTAATGTAAAAATAATGAAGAATTACATACTTCTATTTTGTAGGGGAAAGAAACATTTCAAAAATATATTATGAAAAATATGTCCGTGAGCTATTGCATTTTGTCCCCCCATATGGGCACATTCAGCGTTTAAAGATTAAGTCATTAATATTGTTGTCAAATTTCAGTAAATCATTCAGCTGCTTTATTATCTTTCCACCTTCTATCCACAGTGAGAGTTCTTCATCGGATGGCCATGATGTTGGCTTAATTAAATCAAAGAACCCTAACAGATATTCGTATTTCTTGCTATTATTTTATTCATTTTCTGCTTGAGTTTTGCCTGGTTTGAAATTAAATTGTCCTGCTGATAAAAGCCTGTTTGCCAGCTTTTTGCAAAGTAGTGGAACGTAATTGTATTTGACAGCAAGGCAAGTTCCTCCAAAATCATCAATGCCAAATCATACAATAACTGTTTATTAGCCAATTTTTTTGCCATTCCAGAAAAGTTTGAATTACTAGTCAAGTGTGTATAAAGCTGGTTATGCTCTCCAGACAACATTTGCAGCTCCTATACTGCATGCTGCCCATCGTGGACCTAGAACACACATTTTTATAATTTCAATTTCTAGATCTGCAATTGCACTAAGTTCTGCTTTATTTGACTGATGGTACATTGAGTATATTTTGTCCAAAAAAATTTTGAAATGGTTCACCTGATTTACATGTTATGGCATTATCTAAAGCTTAATGCAAATGGTGGTTCAAGCAATGCCAGATAATAACGTTTGGAAATTCCTCTATCAACTTAGCAGATAACCCTGATTTCCTGCCCATCATTGTACTAGCACCATCAGAACAAAATGCTATCAGATTTTTTAGAAAGTAATATTTGCTAAAACCGGGGTCATTTAAACATTCAATGAGACAATTGAACACCGCCACACAGAGATGAATGCCCTTTCAGATTGATAAAAATAGTTACTGGCTCAGCTGCAGTTTACTTCACACCACAGATAAATAACTAAAGCACTTTTCTTGGCTACTGTTGATGCTTCATCAATTATTATGCATAGCTTCACATTTTTGTGCACTAGATTTGTAAACAAGATTTTCTTCATTTGAGCTGTGTCATGTTCAACAATGAGTTGCAGAAAACCATGAATGGAGGCAATTAACGAAACTAACTCAGTTTTTACTTTGCAACTCGAGTTCAGTGTCAATATCATACAGGCCTATTTCACTTTGCCAAATTGTAGACTACATTAAAAATTTTAATGGTGGTGTTTAAAGATGTACTATTCATGATGTCAATTACAGACGGCAGTCTCATTTTTGGAATCTTAATGCTTTTAAATGTGCATTCAACAATAAATGTTCTTTCCGTTTTTTCTCATAGATGCTTGTTGAATCTCTCTACTTGCACTGCTAGAAGCCAAACAGTTTATCCATTCACTAGATAAATGTACCCGTTTCTCTCTTTCCAAACCTAATCAACTGATCTCTGAACCAAGTTTACAACCTAACATTTTGTTTGTAACTATTAACCATGAATATTGGTCTTGAAAATATTTTGCTTTTTCTTCCAACAATCTGAAAATTCTAATGAACTATCTGCCACTGTAGTACTAGTTAGTACAGATGGAGGACCCCCTCTATTACTAGCAGCCAGCTGCTACGGTTGATGTTTTGTTGGCTATTGGTTTTCCTTTCGTTTTTATCACAAGCATCTAATGACTTTTGATTAAAAAACATTTAAACATATCCTGCTGTAATTATAGCAAGAAGTTTATTACTTAATTATTAAAATCAAATATTAGTCAACAATATAATTTAGTGTGGTAGCTTTGGGCCATCATAGTCAAAAGATCTTTTGTGAAAAATTTCCCAGTAATTATTTTTATTTTAATAAAATACTGTACTTTTTCAGTCTTTTTGTACTTACATTAATTGATAAAATGTTTTGTAGATGCACTGTGCATGCGTCAGCCACCTGCTGTTCAAGTTTCAACCAAAGATATAAAGAAAATCACTATTTACATTTCTTGCGTGTTCTAGTTCCAAGTTCTCTTTTGCTAGTTGGTGCTATACACCTCCACACTTCAATTAATTTCAGTTACTTAGTTTAGTGCCATCTGTCATTAAAAATTGTGAAACAAATGTAAAATTCAGCTAAGAACTTAAATTTTAACTTCAGAATGTTTGTATTTTATATTTTTAACAACCAGTCCAGCGAATCAGCAAAAATTTAACAATCAGTTTATGTGAACTGGACTGAACAGACTCCTGTACACCTCTGGGCAGTACCTATTTCAGGGTTAGCAGGCAAGGTATTAAATTAATGACCAATTATAGTTGTTTGCTTCGGTTTCCCATGACTTGGCTATTTGTGCTTCTGTTAAATGCTTGCCCCATCATTTCTCACCTACCTTCATTTGCGCATCCACCCTATCAGCCATAGCTTATTTGCATCTTCATTAACCCTGTGGTACTCACATCAATTTTTCACTGCCAGTACTTGCGTGGAGTGCTGCTGACACCCCACAGATGTTTTTTGGTACAAAAAATATCACTATTATTCAAATAATTTTTTATTTTGTTCTATTTATAAGTAAATTTTGAGAAGTTCCAAATGATTTTTTCATTAGTAATCTAATCTGAAAAGAAAGTCTTAATTCCTAATATCTTTTACTTAAAAACTGAAATTTTAACTAGCTAGTGGCAGTAGCTTGGGGTCATTTCCAAATAATGATCTTATGTGGATACAGAAAAAGGAATTGTCACAGCATAAGTTAGTCCGATAAAGATTTCTTTCCTCATGGTTGATAATCTAGTACACCAAGACCTTGATTTGCATTGTCTCACAGTTGTGTCGTTTAGATGTTAATACCTAAAAATCTGTTTTGCATCACTGAAACTCGCAGTTGCATCCTTTTCTACCCGGGTTTACCCATTCGCCACGTTTGCCCCATTCCAAAATAGCAGATTGTTTTGCCCCCAAAAAGTGTGATGAGCAAGTGAATCAGAAGAAGTTGACTTTGGGAGGGACTGAGCATAAAAAAGAAATAGCATTTCTGTAGCACATCCTTTTCATAGCTTAGCCTGTATCCTTCTGTCATCTACTGGATTTTTTTAAACTCTGTAATATCTAAAAAGAAGCCCCATATAGAAACTTTCACTACACCAGGTCAAGATGTTTTGGCACTGGATTTGAATAAGATTTCACGTCAAATTAGATTTAAATATAATATTTAAAATAATAGTTGCACAGACTTTTATATTTATCTTTTTGCAAAATGCATGTTTTTATAATTAATACTTATCTATGTGCATGTAACTTTTTATAAAAATTTTAATTCTTTATAATAACTCATTACTGGTAAAAAAACTCAAAACATGAAAAAAAATAATTTTGTGAAAACAACTTTTTCCATTGTGTATAAATAAGGATTAGGTTTAATAAAATCAACTTTTTAAATTTTGTTAAAGAACGGATTGGCTGAAAGTTAATGAAAAGTTTGCACCCAGTTAAGGGGTTTACTACTATTATTCTTAGGATAACAAGAAATATGTTTTGTATCACATCATATTTATGTAATATCTATGTGCAAAATATTTGGGTAAATCAAAATCCATGCAGACTTTGTGTGGATATCATGTGGCTACATCTGTGTAGTAACCAAGCAAGGGCAGATTTTGATGAAACAATCAGAAAATTTATGAATGAAGTCACAGCACTTACATAAAAAAATACAAAAAAGATCAATCTAATCTAATACCAAGATAATGAAACTGTGAAAACCAGCAACAGAAAAACAAAGCATATAATGAAGAACCAGAGATCTTATGAGATAAAAGAGAAATTGCTTTCCCTTACCTGATAAGAAATACCCTCGAGTCTAGGGTGACCATATTTCAAAAAAGGCAAAAATGGGACATTTCCAGAAAGTTACAAAAATAAATGGGACAAATTTTTGTAGATTTTTTAAAACGGAAGCATGGTTTATTTCAATCAATACATTATTTGAAAGAATTGCAAAAATTCTGTAGGCAGGAAAAACATCAATACATAAAAAAAAAATATTTAGGTAATGATGTGGGGGAGATAAAAAGAATTAAGTTAACTTGGTCAAATTCCTTACATTGTTATTACCAACTACGGATGCAAGTAGGGTTGCCAACAGTGTCGTTTTGATCTGGAGACTCTGGATCTGTATCTGGGATTGGTATAATTTCTTTGGTTTAACGAGTTTTTCTAGACATCTCAAGAAATAAAATAAAATATGAAATTTTGGGGAAAATTTTCACTTTCCCAATTCTGCTATATTGATGTAATATTTTTATCATTACATACTTTGTTATACAATAAGGTGACCAGATTTTAAAAATAAAAAAACAGCCGACACGTAAATTTAAATTCAATGAAACAAGTCGTTCAAAGGCATATTTCCAACTGGGGCTAAATAGAAATTTAGCTTAACAATCCTGAAATATAGGTGGATGAACAACAAATTAATTTGCATCTGATGTCCTGATGTTGAAAGAGTTGGTTCTGAAGCTAGTATGTGAGTTGATGATTCATCCTCTTGCGCAGACGTTTTGTAAGTACTTTGCGGATGAAGATATTTCTTGCAGTAATTTGGGATTGTTTGAAAGCAAATTGTAAAAGTCGTTGCACAAAAGTTCCCGAAAATGAGCTTTTGTCACTATCACTGCTTTGATGCTTCCAATGAGTAAACGGTTCTTTTCGTCTGTCCACAGAGCATTTGGGATAGGAAATACTTTCTATTGCCGGACTTGTGCCGAAAATAGCTAAAGCAAATTATAAAATCATTTGAATGTTTTTAACAAAATTCTTTCACCTTGCACAAACCATCGTTCCACAGTTTCAGGTCAACTTGTATTCCATTCGGCAGTTTTGCTTTTACTGATATTCGTAACATGGTGGTATTCATCGAAAAGCTCGTTTTTGTCTATAACTTTCATTATACGTGTAGAATTAATTTTTCGTTTAACTTCGTATATTAAATGGCACTCTCGCGAAAAATGGGACAATTGGCGTCCCGTTTTAACTTTATCAGGACAACGGGAACTAAAAAAATAGGACGTATGGTCACCATACCCGTCTCATGTATAATGCGCATCACGCTCTGGGCTCATGTTCCCAAATTCTCATGTATAGCACAAACTCATGTATAACGCTCAGCAGTGACTAAGGAGTGATTCCATTAAATTGTTTCTTTAAAAATTACTATGCATGATTACTATTTCGGCACTTTTTTCCAAAAAGAATCATGTATTCGGTTTGTCTGCCTGCAGATCATAATAGTCTAATTCAGAAAAAGTCTGCATAATATTATTTCATCCCTGCCCTGAAATCTCATTCTTATTGGTGCACCAAAATCTTGCCATCACTAGGCCATTGCCTACTTTGGCCTCACTGCAGATCCAATAATGATGGAAAACATGGAGTTTACAAGGTAAATGTTAGCCAACAAAGTTTTACGTAAGTAATATGTGCAGTATGCACTGATTTTTGAAAAAATTGAGGAAATATTTTTAAAAATAAGTAAAGTTAGGGTATTACATGAATAAGTGCTGTAGGTCTGATCTTTTAAGTTGGAATTCTATGATCTGTAATTATTCT
Organism: Tanypteryx hageni; assembly: GCA_028673005.1. NCBI lineage: Eukaryota > Metazoa > Arthropoda > Insecta > Odonata > Petaluridae > Tanypteryx > Tanypteryx hageni. The sequence continues at coordinate 50,621,612 of CM054118.1, read as the reverse complement.
TTAAATTTAAAAATCATGGCACTCTTGCTATATGCCTGAATGGGTTACTTTACAAATAAATGCCAGATTCAATTTCTTTAAATAATTTAGAAATCATAAACCAACATTAACCAGGGTAGCAAAACACTTTGTAGATGCCATAGATGGTTTTCATTCAGAGATCTATTCAACACAAACTAAGGGACATTTTGTAAATGGCATGTTCATAATGTGTGATGATCTTAGGCCCAAACCACAAGGCCATTTTGTACATTATGTACTCCTTTTCATATTAGAAATGAACATGAGACTGTACATAACAAGTTGAGGGAATTAATTCTTTATGATGAAAAAATAAGTACCATAGCTGAAAATAAGATGAGATTTATCTTATATTAGCATTTGAAAACCCAAGAGTCATCTATTCTATTACCAAAGCAAATGCATGACTATGTAAAAGAACAAAAGGAAAACCAAAGTGCACCATTTATGGAGGGAAAATTTTCCCATGGCTAAAGATAGGCATAACTACCACTGACTCAAAGCTTTTTTCCCACAATTAGGAAGTTCTATTAGGGGGTTTTGTCTTATATTCAGATCAATCTAATACTTGTGTTAATGCAACAATAAAATAACACGTTAATTAAAAAAACTGATGTATTTTGGCATATGTGGTGCTTATGGTTTTAAGTTAGATCATCTATGTCAATACAATACTTTTGATCGCATTGGCGGGAACATGATGCAATGCATTAAAGCACACCAAGAATAAATGACTTCAATATAATTTATTTGAAAGCTTTGCACATACTATTTACAGGGCAATCAATGTGTATACCTACAATCTGAAAATTTGAGATGTTTGAATGGGAATATTTTCTTTTTTCTGTACAGTTGACATTCACAACAAGAATACTTAACAATCAGAATGTAGATGAGTGCTCTGGGGGATGGGTTATGGTAGAATGTGAAGGAAGGGCTCAAAAGGGTTAAAGTGATGGAATTCAAGGTACGCATAAGTGGAAGGTCAAGAGGCTGATAAGGTTTCAAGGGTCTTACAAGGGTGTCTCTTTGTTTCAACTAATAGACATCTCCTTCTTAAACATGCATATTTATGTACAATAAAGCATATCCAATGACAATAAAAATTCCATTTGCAAACGAGCCTGTCCATAAAAAAATCCAGATATGCTAGGGAATGGAAAAAAGATGGTCAACTTATAAAGACCATAATCGCATACCAAAATTTTTTTAATTAATGGAATTTCATAGACAGGCAGTATATCAATCATTTTTATAGCACAATATAACTTTTGCACCATACAAATTGAAGAAAGAACACATAAAAGTTACCGTGTGGTTTGGCAGTACAGAAAAATGCATTTGGATTGCATCAGCATGCCAAATGAAACAAAAATAAATTAGCTACAATCATTACTAATAGCGTATATAGGTATATATATATATATGATTACATATATATATATATTATTATTTCCAAAATCATTGCTGGAATCATGTCAATTTTTTTGTATAGACAAAAAATTACTGAGCAGGGCCATTCCAACTGCAATACCCACTGGAGAAGAAAAATGTACATGGGAAAACAAGATTTTAATAACAACAAACAACTTTCGATTCTGGTTGTTTCCACTCAACTACACAGTAGAGTAAGATACAAAGAGGTGGTCTGATAATACAAGCTAGCTGACAGATTTAATAACACATTTTTAGTAGTACCTTGAATAATAACAAGTATTATTAGTAAGTAATGTATGTGTGTTTTTTTTGGAAAAAAGTGAGCCTTAAAGTATTTTTCACTTATAATTATATTTATTATTATTATATATCCCAATAAGCTGAACAGATGGAGCCAAATACTCATCCAGATGGGTAAGAGGTATGGTAAAGGTCGGTTGAAGAGGGAAGAAATGATTTTAATGAATCATATGCAAATGAATATGTATCACATGGTGTTAAAATGTATTCCAAGAGCAGTTAAGGGTTTTTTCTATGAGCCATAACCTGGAGCTATACCAAAGGAGCAAAACCTTACCTTTCTGTTGCCAAGACATTCCTAACAATCACAATTCTTGACAGGGATATAGTCCAATTATAATTTCATTATTTTTGCATTCCATGCTACCTTAAGGGTAATACTTGGGTAACTGTCAACCTCAAAAATAAATTCCATATGCCCTTCATATGTCATTGAGATTGAAATATTATTTTTTTAAACTTCTGACTGAGTATCATGCAATACATATTTTCAACAAATGCATGGCATTCATAATTCATGGACATGATTTCATTTCATGTGAATTATAAAATCCCTAAACATGATTTTCACCTCTTAAGCAATTCTTTTAACCCTCACAAATTTTTCATCTGAAATCATTCAATGTATTAATCTATGTGAACCAAAATGATATATTCTGTTCAAAGATATATGTTAATTATTTCAATTTAATGCTACGATCTAGGCAAGATCATTCTCCATCATATACCCTTTGCAGTGGAATCACTTTTTGTGAAATTTCAATGAACCCTCGACACACATCACAGTCCCAGAATGTTATTAAACCAGCCCATGACAATGAGGAAACAATGAGAATGGTTGAGGATAACACAGGACATTCCGTTAAAGTTCAGAATTGGATTTCATAACTGGAACACAAACAGAGTGGAGGTGTTTTGAGTTTTGCATTGTAACACTTACCCACATCATACACACATTTCACCACAAACATACAATACAAGGCTTCCAAACACTTTCACATTGATGCAGGTCCTCCATCTTGACGACCAGCCTTGGGTAGTACACTTTCCATTATCAACTCAACTCCCTGGCTCATTTGCCACCCCTTTCCTAAGTACAAACATCAAAAGGAGAAAAAAATTGCAGTGCGCTTTCAACAACTAACATTGCCCTGCATATTATAAACTCATAGATATATCCTTACTAATTCCTCATATATTTTGTCCACCCAATGGGAGGTTCTCCCAATCCCTTTTTATAAAGAGAAATCAAATGCTGAGGATGACGAATGAGCGTGATATTTTATGCAACTGATGAAATGTATTTACACCTGGATTGTTTTTGGTGGAGGAGTGGAAGGTTGAGTGAAAATGGTTCAGAGTTTGATGCCAAGGAAGTAATTACTTCACATGAATTATTAAATCTCTAATTTCACAACCTGCCACAATAATCTCAACCATTTTTGAGCTATTCAGACCAACAGCCTCATAACCATTACTAGTTAATTCAATGAATGCATTTAAATCAGCAGCAATAGTTTTTTTTATTTTTACACAAATTAACCCAATTTTTTAAAAAGATCTAGTGGCATTACGTTAAATCATTCGAACAGATCATTAATGTACTTCAAGTATAATCATAAACTTTCTTCTCATAATCTCCTCTCAAAAATAACTGGAAGAAATGGCACCAATCAAAGGAAAAAAAGTCAAAAAGAATTTTCATTTAAGTTTAGTTGAAAGGTTCATATCGATTTTTTGTTGATTGTATATTGTTTCTGGCTATTAGCCATTGAGCTAGGTGACTATAATTTGTTATTACTTTTTAAAGATTCTTCAATTTCAACCTAAGTCATTTCTTTTAAATATCATAGTCTTCCATAGCTATAACTGCATTTCTCATCTAAATGCTACTACTTTGAATTCAAAATATTAAAAACAGTACTAACAATTTCCAATGAAATTTCTCCTTCTCAATCATTAACTGCCAGCCACAAAATAGAAGTTGATTGTTTACCCGACCACAAATCACTTGGCCCTTCTCTATCCAATAAATAAGTTAATACTTGAAAATGCTTATCTCCCTCACTTCCCATCTTATCGTTTCTGGTGTAAAAGAATATATAAATATTTATAATGCATGAAGGGCTACTTGAACAGTCCATTCCCTATTGTCTATCTACCATTTACACATTAGCCCATTCATTCATTTATTTTTAACCAGGCTCTGACATTCTTTGCATATCACCTGCATATAAACAGGTTATGTAAAACCTTACATTTAATACTGTCAATTCCATTGAATGTTTAGTTAGTTAGCATTTAGGCCCCATGAACATTTCTGCCCATCTTACACCCAGACAAAAAACAGCAATTTTAAACGATGCCTTAAAATTATAAATATTACATCAACACATCTAAATGATTGGGATAGAATGCTACTTGTGAAAGGGTAAAAATAAAACAGGTCAGGAAAATGTTTACAGAGAATCAGAATGAGATGAATATGGGGTTATGAATGATATTAAACTGGTAAGATGCTAAAAAAATAAAGTTTTCAATCAAAACAAATAAACATTGAAACCAATTAACTTTGGACTAGACTTTCTGAAACACCAACATAGATACAAATTGTCGTTGCTTCATAAAGTTTTCATTTTTGTGCTTACAACTACACTTCCGACCAAAATCTAGGGCACCTTCCTTCGATTGGCAGACCCATAATCACCATTTTCAAAGCATTAAACAGGGCTTAACCCCAAAAAAATTGTCCAAATCACTGCGATGATGAGGGTATATCATCTCGTTTTCCTGACGAGGTGGGGGCAGGGGAGGAGGAGGTGGAAGAGGAAGGAACCCCAGGTCCAGGGAATAGAGAGGTGGAGCTATAATCATCATATACCAAGAAGCGGCCACTGGTTGTTGAAACTGCACCACTGCTGCCTGCAGAATCAGATGTGGAAGACTTTCCCTTGCGAGGAAGAGTAGTTGCCTCACCCACCAGGTCTCGAGGCTTCCAAACTGGAGAACCTAAAAAAAGTTGATGACAAATACTGAGTTTAATTTCTGTCCCACAAAAAATGATATTATTAACCTTTTCACTCCAAAAATGCCAATCTATTGCCTACACCTGCTGGACTGACAAATTTGACACAGAAAATGCCTAAGAGCTCGAAAAAATTTCCACAAGATATTTGGAAAAACTTGAAGGCTTTCTGATCATCTCTCAACAGATCAGGAAAAAATTGATGAAATTCTCCACATTGATTCCTTTTGGAACAAATCTCACGCACCCAAAATCTACGGGAACTTTTTTTTGTAATTCATAGCACGCCAAACATGGAACGATAACCTCTTCATCTGAACTATCTATGAAGACTGAAAAACCCAAACGATGTGTTCTGTTCCAATTAATGGACGAACCTATGCCTGATCTGATCCAAACTAGTGGGCATCCTGCTTAATGCTTTCATCCAAATGTGATGCCAAGTAGTTCCCAAATACCACTCGCTTACGTTATGCACTTACGGAATATTTTCGAGTCTCGACATTTTGTTTTAATTCATGGGAATTAAATCTATCAAGTCGGAAATCCGTAAGACGGGAAGCATCAGTACGTAGTTATCTAAAGTCAACATGTTCACTCCCTTTTCCCCTACCCTCATATACCAAAGTTGAACCCATTCACTTAAACTGATTGGCTAACGGGACATTTTTGCCACCTCTGGCTGATGTAAATGTTTTGTAAAACTACCAGTTTTGTTAAAAAATTTAATTTTTACTGTTAAACGTGTGATTATGTTGATAAAAAAATTCTTCTGTTCCATACACCAAAATCAAGGTGATGCAGTTACTACATTAACTTCTAGTCAATAGCTGTACATGGCTTATAAACGAGAAACAAACAGTGGTGGAACTAGGCCAGTGCAGTGCCCTGGGAGGTCTGTTACCCACTTGAGTCTATAATTAGTAGCTAATGAAATAGCCTTGAGAATCATTACATGTATCATTTACACGCAGTGGCATCAGGAAACAGAGAGTGCCTGTACCGTACATTCAGATATTTTTCAAGTTTTCACGGCCAGTGTCACAGAACTGACATGAACATTGTTGCTGTCGGACCGGCAATGTGTGTGGCATCCACCAATGGTAACACGGTCACTGTTCGGATACGGCACGGCTGACAAGTGGACTTGTAAATACTCGTGTCGGCACTGGTACCACATGGAACCTTATTTTCCTTCAACGGTTTATCAAATTCAATCATATGTAGCAACGAAGCAACATTTTTTCAAGGTTAAACGTTAATTTTAATTCTTAGGGAGCTTTTATACCAAGATGACTCATGACTGTGATTTGATTTTGATATTACGGCAACTTAAGTCACTAGAAAGCCATTGTCACCTGAACTTGCATTTCAAAGTGATTCATTTTTGACATGATGCAGTATTTAATTAGTGGCAGTTTGAAAGATGTGCTGATGATTCACTTGAAATGGGCCAGTTGCTAACCAAAAATCAAGTTCAGGTAAACAAAAACATACAGAAATACATTAACAAACATTGCCAAAACATAATTCTTTCACTTTAATGCTCTTTGCATGTAAGTTCAATCATAAAACATATATAAATATGCATTGTTTGAACTCTGAGATGTCACGTCACATCGCCAGTAAGTTGCTGTCAACTTGGTATGAAGGGTTAATACATTTAAAAGCATGCGCCATTGGAAAGCAACTAAAGTTGCCCTCATGTCAAAATTACTGTATTTACTTAGGTACCGTGCACCCGCATGTACTACACACACCACTATTTTTGGGCCAGTTCAGAGGGAAACAAATAAATTCGTGCTGAAATTCTCCTCCTATGAAGCAAGGTCTGTGTGAATACTTTGTAAAATTCTTCATCTTTTGTAAGTATAAACATAGATGCAAGCATGTGCCAGTGAATGTACTATCAGCACTTACAATTTATATAACATGTTCAGAAATTCTCACGTAACACAGGACGTCATAAGGGACTTCCTTACTGACATTTTGGGAAAAACGTTGCAAGCGGTAAACGAGTAATTACGGTAAATCACCATCACCAGTCACCTTGGTATAAAATCCCCCTTAGAGTACCTGTGTCTCTGCTTATATCTGTTAAAAACTGAACAAAAAGAAATCAATATAAAAAGTTAAACAGTTCAAATTCATCAAAATCAGTATGGTTGGTCACTTAAGCTAAACTTTCTTGCCCCAAGATCCGTTGTTTACTTGTTCCATCACTGAAGAAACAATGGCATTTCCAAAGTTCTGTGTTACAGAAGTTAAATGTGCATAGCTGGAAAAGATTGAAAGAAAGACAAAAATGCATTAATTCCACAGGAAATGTTTTTTTGTGGACTCAAATGTGGGAGTTTCAAAGAAGTTCTAGGAACAAATGGCGATGCTTATTCACCAAAAACATAAAAATTGACTTCCTGTTTTTCAGTCAGCTACTGTGATGAGGGCCTTCATGTACTCCTGCAGCATTTAAATAGATACATTTATTCATATCCTTGAAGTTCACAATGTAAAAACAAGTGGCTTTCCACCTCTGGTGGCACTGGTGGAAAGGGATTGTTGAAAAACCTACGTCAGAACTTGTAATTGGCTGATTTGATACTGACGGATTTGAAAATGACTACAAAAAGATTTCCAGCATCTTATGTGTGTCTTGTTACAATTTAAATATATCTGTTACTACTCGATTAATGTGTCAGTGGCAGACGACAAGTACACTTGCAGTTTGAAGAGTATAACCTCTATGAGAGCACGCCATTGGTACAAACTTTGCTAAGTTTTAATGTGAAGTGAGGACTAGTTATTATTTTTAGCAGTTTTAAATAAGTTACCCTAAATCTTGGGATTTAAATGACATTGTGTAGAGAAGAAAGGCACCTCTGTAAAAGGGAATGTACCACAAGGTATAAGATGAAGTCTTGATAGGAATTTTAAGCTAATGGTGGTGCATTATGCTGAAGAAACTAACAACTGTGAGGCTGAGAGGAAATATAATGTGATGCAGGCAAATGTGCAAAGGTGGAAGCAAGCAAAACAGCAACTTGAAGGTGCTAACTTAACACAGACAATTTAGTATTTCAGTGGACCCAAACGAGGTCGATTTCATGAATTAGAAGAAGAAACTGTCAAATTTGTGCATACTCAAAGAACCAACAGAAAACCAGTGTCCTGGGAAATCATTAAACTGAAATCTCAAGAATTAGCACTATCACTAAACATCCCACAGCAAGAATTCAAATCGTAATGGTTTTTGCCTGCGATAAAGTATTTTTTTTGCCAATGTTTACCTTATGACTACACAGACAAAGTTATTACTTCCCAGAAGCATATAATTATGTAGTTAAAAATTCACAATTACCTTCTGAGCCAAATGGTTAATGCAGACGAGACATGTATTTATTTCGACATGACATCCAATTACACAGTTAACGAAAAAGGCACAACAAATGTCAACATAAAAACAAAAAAAATGTGCATTAATGTAATGCTGGCCATGTTAGCGAATCTTAAAAATTGGTTTTACAAAGTTTTTTCCTGAATAGACCTTGTTATTTATTGTGGCCGTCTTAAATTCGAGGTCATCTTCCTTTTGGGTTAATACGGTATATACTTTGCACATATCGCTTCACATGTTCTATAGAATGAATCCATAATAAAATCTCCAAATCTCTTACCAAGATCTTTCACAGGTTGAGGCGTGTAGTTCTCTGGCTGGTGAGAGGACTGGATAAGGCGTGCCTGGTGTCCTCCTCCTCCACTCGAACTACCAGCCGATAGCGTCGATGTGGTGCTGAGACTGAGATGATTTGGTGTCCGTCCAAGGGTACCAGCTTTCCGACCACTTGGAGCGGTTAAATTTGTTGAGGAGGAAGTGGTTGTGGTAGCACTGGTGACAGGTGGGGTGGGCGTAGGAGGAGCTGTCTTGGCACCACCGCTTTCCTCCTCACCTTCTGACTTTGCACCTCCGTCACCCTTGGTACCTACACTTGTGCTGTTAGAAGGCTCTGTCACTGCAATTAGGTTTTACAGAATAAAAACACATGTGGATTGTGACTGGTTTTGTTATGCGTGCCAATAAAAATGAATTTGGAATCATTACTGTTGTCTCATGTATTTTTTATCATGCACATATTTAAAATATGGATCTTTGATAAATACATGTATAATATAACATTGCTATATACATATATGTATGAAAAAAATCTTAACTTCTCTTTTTTAATTCCATATGAATACAGCAATACCTTGCTTTACGCAACAGATAGGTTCCTGAAAATTTTGCGCTAAGCGAAATTCATGCAAAATGTGATCATTATGTCAATGAGAATAGGTTCCATGGAAGTGTAATTTTAATAAAATACACTGTAAACCTTAAAAAATCGCTATTTTTGGCTTCCATCCATCAACATCAGAAGAAAATCTTTATATTTTTTCAATAACTTATCTTCATCGGTAATTTTCGAATGGTATAGGAAACTAAAACTTCATTATATTCAGGAAAAATTGTAATTATTTCCTGTATGAACGAAATCCTAAATAAATCAGTGAGGAGGTTTTATTTGGAAAGTCACCTTTCTTTAATAATAATAACGCCAAAATAACCGGCGATCAAGAAATAAAAACAGTGTGCCGTCCTTGGGATTTCTTGTATAGTATCACATACTGACCCTAAATGAGGATACATAAACGATATAGCTAACATCCACAAGCTTGTAAAAATGGAATTTCTTATTCATATATGGTTAGGCTGCCTCAATAATTGGCCACCTTTGTTTTTTCGAAAACCTGGTAGGCTCGGGCCTGCCTCACGCTATAAAGGCTGGTTTACACATACCAGACTGTGCACCGACCATGAGTCTACCATGGCGTGTCGCTGAAAATCTCGAAGGTGTCATTTTCATTTGAATTACATTGTCAGACTGTATTTGATTCTCACATGAACGTCTGTGCACCGACCATGCAGTCGGTGGCGCGTGACTGATCATGACAGGGAAAGAAAGGGGGGGGAAACTTTGCAGGGGAATACCACGTCACAGCCAATGCAAAGACGGATTTTGTTTCAGAAGATTCCATACTCTGCACGTCCCTGGAGGGGAAGGGTGTTCCCCTCCCTTCCTAACTTCCCCTGCAGGTTTCAAACTTATGTATCTTATTCATTGTGAAATAAGACACTTAGTAATCTTCCACAGTTTTATTTTCAAATCGGCATGATGCATTTTGCCATGCTGTGGCATAGTCATGTGCAGTAGTCTTTTTGCTTTCTTCAAATACAAACTGACTATGCCACAGCATGGCGAAACACGTCGTGCCGATTTGAAATTATAACTGTGGAAGATTAGTCTTATTTCACAATGAATGTTCAGAACTTCCACGAAGTCAAGCCTGAATCAGTTAATTTTATTCATGTATCTTAGGCTGCGTTCACACTGCCGGCAACATGAGTGGTGTGATGCAAAGCAATTGCAAGCAAATAACACAGACGAGGGTTTACTGTATATAAAAATTAAAACAACTTTATAGGTTTAGATACAAGTTGAATAGAGTATTTACATAAACCTTTTTAAAGTTTGTCAATTTTCAATTTGTACAATAATATGGAGAAAAATAAGCAAGAAATCCAATATTTTGAATGAATGTCAATGAGTTTTAATACAGAATTATGGTTCTTATAACCTAACTTACCTTAAAGTCATAGCTAGTCTTTCATCTGGCGTTATGCTACGTCTCCATCTTGTATTCTTCCTTTCAAGCTCTGTTTGCAAGAGTTCTTTTAAGTTTTCAAATTTTGAAACACTCATTCTAAAGTATGTGAAAAACTTTTGGCTGTCATTCTTAAGTGGTCCAAAAATTGTGTGAAATTTTCCTTCTTCCTCTCTTGCTCTATAAATTTTATCAACCCAGTATTTTCTTCGTTCGATAGAGTCCACATGCAATAATCACGTCCTCCTGCGATTGATTCATTCTGTCGACTGCAGGGAACTTGGAAAATTTGGAGAACGGCAGGAGCACAGACCTGTATGTGAGAATGCTCACGACAGGACACGGTAGACGCATAGTCTGGTATGTGTAAACCAGCCTTAACGAATCTGCTTAAAACAGGGTCGCGCAAAGCGAGGTATGCCTGTATTAAGCATTAGAGTAAACAAAAAATTGAGGATTTTTCATTAACTAAATTATTATTTCCATAAAACTATTTAAATGACAGCTGTTGAATGCTAAAAATCATTCTCACAAAATAATTGACATTAACAAAACACATTGATACAAAAAAAGAGAAATATTCCAAAAGTACTGTATATTCAAAACTTAAGCTTTTATAGAGTATATTATCCCTTAGAGGTTCAAGGCAACAATATAACGGCTTAGCGTGGTTTTCTGAAAAAGCCGATATATCGGCTCCAGCTTTAAATTCATATAACTAACAAAGGGAAACTGTATTTGCATTACGATTGTTGGTAAATGGAGGGTTATACATTATTTCATATTGTTTAAATTTTTAACTTTTATTACATTAATGTATTTTTTCTAAGCAAAGATATTTGCTAGTTCTTCCTCTGCGACTATAAAACCCAGCTAATTGCTGAAGAGATTTCAAAACTGAAAAACAGACAAATGTTATACCAGTTGCCTGAGAAATCAAAAGGTAATAACTATGCTCTTTTAATATCTTACAGATATTTTCTGAATATTTATTTCAACCTCATTGTATTTTTTCCTCCCAAGGATGGTACGGGCTTCTCGTTCATAGATTATGTGATCCACTCTTTGCCCCCGTGATGTATGGCAGTGCTTCCCAACTTGGGTTATGCGGAATCCTATGGTTCTGCGAAAGATTGGGGTTCCATGTGGATCCACGAAAATGAGAGAAAAAGGCAAGATTTCCCTACCGCTCAGTTGCCCTAACTCTTGATTTTCTCCCTCACACTCAGTGATGAATTTAAGGGGGGTCGCACTTGGCGCGCGACATTGGCCCCTTGAAGTAAGGGACCCCGAAATATGTTCGTGTATAAAATCTCAGAAATATTAAACGTCTCAATTTAAAAACAAGCGATTCCATTGAAAAACAATCGTTAAGAGGGGTCACAAAAGAGGGTAGCCATTAGGAGCAGTTTCACTATATATTTAGATTGCAGGGCCCCTGACTGCTTAGCGCCAGGGGCCGCAGGTGTAAATCCACCACTGGTAGTATGTGATAAACAAAAATTTTTAATTAGACAAGGATCCCATTTGCCATGCAGACGTTCTGTCGAATAGGCATAATGTCACCTGCTGCATACTTTACCTCAATATCACACCCGAATTATCGCGTCGAATTATAAAAAAACAGCAAATATTTATACATTATCTCTAAGCATGACGGAAATGATGATTTTTTTTATACCTTACAGAAATTTTCTGAGTACACCTGCTCCCTGCTTTAATGCTGTCCCAAGTAATGCTGAAAATAATTTAATACCTTTTTCCGAATTGCGCTCTCGCGTTCCACATTAACGCTCTTCAAAATTTCTGGTGTAATATATGAGGTCCACTGTGCAGCACCTCTGCACATTTACAACACACAAGATGTCAGTATTTGAAGTTGCTTGATGGTTCTGTGTATACTGGTCGATGTTTTTGTAGGTCAAAATATAGGGTGAACTTTGTTTAAATTATATTTTCCCTTTAAATAAAAAGACCATGAGTGATAACCAGTGGTCAGTGGAGAAAAAGAGGAAAAACTTAACTCTCGAAGTTAACTTAAAAGGTTTTACGGTGACTAAAACATTTGTCAATTGCTCCCTTTTCGATTGTTCAGTTTTTAAAAATGTAATGCCAAGATATTTGAATTTATCCTTGGTTCCTTTATTTATCAAGCACATGTGATAATTCTTTTATGAATCCATATTTCTTTATCAAAACATAGTAAGGTTTTGATCATTTCCATATACAATTTTGTTTTTGTCTTATTGGTTGCCTTCTCTTAACTGAACAGTATCCTCAGTCAGGATGCTTATGTAATTATGTTCCAATTTTCTTTGTGTTAATAAAATTGTGGCTGTATAGTGACTATTGCCTCACCCTGTATATATAAGTAGACGCAGGCATCTTCTTCTACTCTAATTCCTATTCCTTAATGATCCTGCGCAATTTATTCAGCGTGAGATCAACATATGTTCTGTAAAATGCATTCTGTTCTTCATTTATATTCAAGTCTTACAGTTCAATTTGAAATATAATTGCAATGCAAATGACGACCTATTATATGCTACATAATATGGTTAACAAAGAATACTTTGGTGTATTATTTATATAATACTACCTATTTTCATTTCCATTAATAGAATCTCGGTAACGAATTAAATCTTATAACGACATTTCTTATGGAAGTATGTGTTCTGAATAGCGCTGTTTCAGTTAGCGCTCGATTTTCCTGGCACGAATTATAGGTCGACCGGACTCAAAAGAACCTGCGCCGTAGCTTACCCCTCCAGTTGGCGCATCCCCTCTTTTTTCCCCTTTCCACACCACAGCGGCAACTTCAGTCAGTTTCAGCGCGCACATTTGAACGTTTCGATCTCCCCGGTATCTTGCTCTTGGAAGTTTTTGTTGATTGTTGATAGTATTTGTTATTGTTATTCAGCATTTCATTGTTTCTTTAGTTTTTCTTTATTTGTTATTTTTGTGGTTATTGTTGTTTTTTAATGAAATGACATCTTCATCAAGAAGTACGCCCGTTTCCGGGAGACCATTGAGAGGACAAGCACGGGAGATTGTGTACAAAGTGGCTACTTTCTTACGGAAAAACAAATCTCTCGGACTCAAATACAACGTAGTGGAGAGCACAAGTACGGCTACTGGAGTCTCTAGTTCCACAGTGCAAAGAATAATGAGAGAAGGGAAGAAGGCGAGTGCGTGCAGGGAACTTACTTTTTCCACACCCGAAGGTAAGAAGACTTCACACAAGAAAAAAATAGAAGTTGACGATTTTACAAAGGCTGCTATCCGAAGAAAAGTCCACGAGTTTTATGCTGTAAGGAAAACAACCCCTTCCCTCAAGAAATTGGTTTTAGCCCTGAAAGAAGATGGGGTTATAGACTGCAAGAGAGAATTTCTTCGTGGAGTTCTAAGAGATCTGGGCTTTAGGTGGAGGAAATGACAATCAAAAAGAAAAATTTTGATGGAGAGGTCCGAAATAGCTGCCTGGAGGGCTAATTATTTGAAAACAATGAAGGAATTCAGGAAGGACCACAGAAATATTGTATATATAGATGAAACATATATTAATGCTAGCCATGGAGTTAGCACTTGTTGGCAAAGTGAAGAAGCCGGTGCACTGCAAGAAATTGGAAAGGGCAATCGCCTAATTATTGTGCATGGAGGAGGAGATTTGGGATTTGTACCCAATGCCCTCCTCATTTTTAAGGCACACCAGAAAAGTGGAGATTACCACAACGAAATGATTATGATAATTTCTCCAAATGGTTACGTGAGAAACTAATTCCTAATTTGCCACAAAGGAGCGTCGTGGTTATGGACAATGCTTCATATCATTGTGTTCAAAGGAATAAAAAACCCAACTCCTCCAGCTTAAAGAGAGAAATGACTCAGTGGTTAACGGAGAATGAAGCTAAATTTTCTCCAGAAATGACGAAGGCACAATTGCTTCAATTAATAAAGCAATACCCAACGGAAAAAAAAATCTAGTGGACGATATTATTACAGAACTCGGCCATGAAGTTCTTCGTCTCCCACCTTACCATCCCGAACTGAACCCAATTGAAAATGTCTGGGGTGACATTAAAGGGAGAGTGGCAGAGAAATTAACAAATTCGTTAGAGGAAACGAAAGGGGAGGTAATTAATGAATTTGAACAATATAGTGCAGAAAAGTGGAAAAAATGTTGTGACCATGTGCAGAAGGTTGAGCAGGAATTTAGGGACCGAGAACTAGTGATGGATACAGAAATAGACAAAATTATTATAAATGTTGGTGGAAGTTCAGAATCCAGTGATGAATTGTATTCTTCTGACGAAGACAGTGATTGAGTGCATGTAATCAGGGCCGGCCCGACAATACAAGCGAACCAAGCATCGCTTGGGGCGGCAAAATTTTGGGGGCGCAGATTTTGATTCACAAGAATTTAGAAAATATCTTAATTCTGTTGCGTTGGCAGCTGACAAAAATCAGGAAAGATATTCAGCTGGTAACGGGGAGAAGACGTTCGGATATATCGTTTGAAGAAATCGGTCTAAGAAAGGCGAAAAGGAAATTGGAAAAACCGAATAATTGAACCAGGCTCGAAAAATTCCCTCGTCTTGGGGATCCTCGCAAATATTTCACAGTCAGTTTTCAAAGTGCAGCTGTGCAGGAGAGCGAGGCTGCGATTTTCCTTTTCTTTGGCGGCCTTTCTTAATAGCCCTTCCACAACCCTTCATGGAAAGGCGTGTGCCGGCAGGAACTTGGAGGGCGGCCAGAGGAAATTTCTGGGGGTCATAAAATCGGAAGTGAGACCTATGCCTCTATGCTCAAAGAATGCATTTCTCCTGAGGGTACCGGGGAAATCCCTGGAGCGCAGAACAAAGAGAATCGGTAGGAAACATTGGGGGCGGTACACTTTCATTCAGGCGACCCATAGGTCTTTATGTCGTTCCGTGTCTTATCATTCTATCTCATTCTTTTTCTTGAAAAATTAAAACTCCTGGGAAAACACAATCTACTATGACGTGCGCTGTATTCTCACCATTCTCACTTAGTAAGAAGAGCGCGGTGAATACTCTCCGTTGGCCTGTCTCTGTTATAAGTTGTGTTATAAGTTGCAGGAGTATATTTAGTGTTTCAAGAAGGAAGGGAAGTGGCAAATTCTACGTTTCCTACGAAGAGATCAACGTAACACCTTTGACTGAAAGGATTATAATTTATAGAGGTAAGTCAGTGTTTTATACAATCTTGAACATTTGTCGAGAGACATAAGAGAAACATTTTCATTTATTTTTGCAAAAAATTATTGAATTCTTTCAATCCATATTAATTATCTTAATAGGAGGCACGTTCCCTGTTCACTGACGCTCTTCACCCGCCCTTCATTGCTCGCTGTTATTCATTCTTAACAGGTACTTGTTATATTTAGATTGTTTTAATGGGATGTTTAATATTTTAATGAATTCATATTTTGCCTCAATAAGAAATTAACAAAATTATATAGTTAAGATCTCTAACTTAGCCTTTTCTTATAAACAACATCATAAATTATTTGATTTTCTGTTCTGCGACCATTATAATTTATAATATTATAATTTTATGAATTCAATTGAATAATTTATAAGGGATTTGTTTGGCTTTTAACGAATTAATTGCACAACTCGTTAAAAACAAACTTAGAGGAATAAAAATTAACGAAGATTAAAATATCCGAGATTGAGCATTGAAATATGACAAACAACCAAAAATAGAATGCTAGTCTTATATAGATTAAAAGACATAAGTAACATCCGATTTATTTTTATTTAATCCATAACTTCATTCAATTCCGAGAAAGTTTATTTTCCAAGCACTGAAATTACCGAGGTCAACAATACACGTAACCATGGAAATTTTGTAAAAGTTAGGAAAACTTGAACATAAATTCAATAAAAGCGATTTCGACTGAGATAGTAAAATACGACAAGAATAAGAATATATTAATTTAGGTGGGTTCAAGCAAATATTAGTAACAATATATTGATTTTCAGATGCTTTAAAGGAAACAAAAATGAAACCCATTAAAATAAAACTGTGATTTTTGCGTTTTATCTCATCCTCTGTATTTGAACCCGTGATCGTTCACGAAATTATTTTAGATCATTACGCAGATATTCATTAACAATGATACTCTGAGGAATTTCAGACTTCTAAGTTTATTTCTAATCGAGTTATTCACAAAATTCGATCCTTTTATTCCCATATAAAAGAGATTCAGTCCCTTCAACTGAGCCACCTTATAATCTTAAAAAAGTACCGATTGTGAAAAGGTTCTAAATATGAGAACATTCACGCACAGCACAATGTAACCTCTCGCTCATGGCAAACATTTTTCACTATTTTAACTCGTCATGGCTCCTGTGCCTACGCTGTACATCAGGGTTTCTTTCGTTTATTCGTTTATGGTCCCCCCTTTTCAATAGCTAGAATGGCACGTATTTTCAGCATTTTAGAATTCGCAGTTTATTGGTTTTTCTTTTTGGGTTCAGAGGACATCTGGGACGCAGCGTCGGAACGTGTTTCGGAAAGTCTTTTTCATTTTATACAAATTTCTCCTGGTAATGGGGAATGAATTCTTTATTAATTGTGGCATTAATTTTATTACTAATGTAAATAAAAAATACTTTACCGATATTTCATGGAATAATATCTGCGTACATTCGCAAAAGATACTCGTCTGCTTGGACGTAAGAAATTAAAATATGCATATTTATTATAATAAATGACTTGATACTTGTTACAGTCCATCAGTCAGAAATCAAAAATACTTCATAAACACAACAGATAAATAATTTATCAGATCACATGAAATATTAAACAGAAAATTCATCGATTATCCCGCGAAAAAATTTCGTCAGGCGTGAGCATCCGTACGGTGTGAAGTTATCCGAAGCCGAAAGAGTGGGGGTACCCAGTGAGCTCCCGGCATCCTCCTTTGCTCCGCCCACTTTTGCTAGAAGGGTCTTTTGAGTCCGGTCGACCTATAAGAGCATTAATCGGGGAGTGGGTGTATTCATTTTGACCTAATTTTATTTGTTCCTCCCAAGGATGTCAGATTTCTTCCTCATAGATAACACTATCCATAGGCTGCACCGATCTCAGCAAGCAGATTACTAATCTTCGCCAAACCATTTGATGCCTGCTAATACATTGTTATCAGATTGCTACCTATCGAAAGCTGATGCATGTTTTATTTCTTGGCGCTTCTCATAAAAAATGCATATTTTTTTATACGAAGATGATCCAGTTGTTCATGCAGACGATCCACCAAGAAGACTTTTGTCTTACTCTGAGGACTTGTTCTCTATTTCGTACTCAAGTATATTTTTTTCATTCAGTGGTTCTTTTTGAGTGTTTTATAGATTTTACTCTGTTGTAAAAATTGCAAACTGTAAATTTTATAAAAAGAAAAATTTAACCCCATCTAATAATGGTGGGCCCTTCATGTAAAAGTGTGAATGAACATGAAATTATGGACTATTTAGATAATGTATCAGATGATAGTGAATCACTATTTTCCCCAGAAGGCGATTTAAGATCCGAAAGTGAGTGACAGTATTTAAAAAATGAGTTAATGTCTCAAAGAATAACATAGTTATGTAAATACAAGATAATCCAAATGGAACTTATTATGCCTACTTTTCACATAATATTTATTTAATACTTATATTGACTTTAATATCTTTAAAATCACCAAGAATGAGTTGCTCTTTGTGTTCCCAAATTTCATAATTTAGCAATATAAAATATAACAAATACATTCAAATGGAAAACTAAATTGATCACACGTATTTGTGTGGCAAAAATAACGCGTGTATGTATTAGACTATACCGAATCCGAGTCCAACAATAGCTGTTGCAATGGCAACACTTTCGTAATGAGTGATAAAAACTGCAAAAATGCCAGTATTTACATGAAATTCGAAGAAATACGATCGATAAGAAAAATTCTACGATAGAAATTAGAATCTTCATTCCTTTCCTCAGAGAACAATACAAATCCCACTCTGATATTACGATTCTAAGATACTTTAATGTGCAAGAGAAAATTACCCTGCACGATGGTTTTAAGATTTTCCATGTAAATCAAATGGGAAGGATAGTTTCTGGAATTGAACCCGGGAATTTCAATCTTCCCAAAAAAACTATCCTTGGTAGCTCAACCCCAGTAGCAAGAGATTTCCACCAAGTGTCATGAAAACTGGTCTATTGGTGCAAAACTTAAAAGGGGGATGGACAGACAGACAAAATAACGAAACTTTAAGCCTATTTCTATTCCATAAAGTAGGCTAAAAATTTGAGTCTTTTATAAAGAATAAAAAGGACCTTCTGAAAATATATATTATAACCTATTACCAATAAAGAATGTAAAACTACATAACTTTGAAATGTTTTTTTTTCTTTCAAATAAAAAAATGGTTTTTATTTTTTAATAAACAACAATATATTCCCAACTTACATGAACAATTTCAATATCCTAAATCAGAAAATAGAAATGCAATATTTTGTTTAATTCATGAAATTAAAACCATAATTTTAAAGGCAAATCTACAGGGTGGACCAAAAGTCCTTGATGCATTTCAAAAATTCATTAAAAGAAAATTAATAACAGTACAGGCATGCGGTTTACTTCATTTGCTAAGGCAACTCAAAAAGTTTCTTCAAGTCTGATTGCAGATCAACAGATGGTGCTCCTGCTCCATCACAGGCATTTGTTTCAAAAATGGCTAATCCACAGGAGAAAACTGCCTATGTCAGTTGGTTTTTCAAAACAAAATGTTACACAAGTGAAAAGAAATTTCCAAACAAAGTTTGAAAAGGATCCACCATCTCATAACAGCATCTTAGTCTGGCACAAAAAGTTCCTGGAAACTGGAAGTGTTCTTGAAAGACAAAGAACGGGAAGACCAACCACTTCTGAAGACAATGTCGAACAGATATGCCAAGCTTACATATGTAGCCTTGGAAAATCATCAAGTAGTGCTGCAAGAGAGTTGAAAATTTCTCGTACAACCTAGCTTCGTGTGATGCACAAACGCCTTCACTTGTTTGCCTATAAAGTGCAGATAATGCAAGTATTAGAGCCTGATGACAAACCTCATCGTTTCGACTTTGCTGTTGATATGCTTGATTGCCTGAAGAGAGACGATGGCTTCCTACGTCACATACTGTTTACAGACGAAGCAAATTTTCATTTTCGGGAAAAGTGAATTGCCATAACGCCAGGATATGGGGATCCAAGAACCTACATCATGTTGTAGAGCACATCCACGACAGCCCGAAAGTGAATGTGTGGTGTGGATTAGTGGTTGACCATGTTATTGTGCCCTTCTTTTTTTCCGAATCCACAGTCAGAAAAGAAGTTTATTTAGACATGTTACAAAATTTTGCACACCATCAGATTTCTCATATGCATCCAAATATCATTTGGCAACAAGAAGGTGCACCTCTACATTGGGGAAAAATTATGCGGGACTATATAAACACAGAATTCCCAGACAGATGGATTGGGCAAGATGGGCCTATTCCATGGCCATCCCGTTCCCCAGACTACTCCCCTTGACTTTTTCCTATGGGGTTATGTTAAGGACAAAGTGTATGTATCAAGAGTGCAAAGTGTCAAAGAACTGAAAACTCGAATAACTGCAGCAGTTGCATCTGTTAACGAAGGTGTTTTAGAATGCATATGGTCCGAAATTGAATATCGCTTTGATGTGCTTCGGGCAACAAGAGGTGCACACATTGAAGTATATTATTGGTGTACAAAAAACTTTTTGAGTTAGCCTAGCAATTGCAGCAAACCAAATGTCTCTGCCATTATTTATTGTTTTTAATAAATTTTTAAAATGTGTCAAGGACTTTTGGTCAACCCTGTATACTTTTTTACTTTCCATTAACTTACCTATTACATCACTGACGGTTTTACTACGTGCTCTGAATGCTGAGCTTGTCCCACTGTTTACATTGCTAGTTGAACTTCCTCCATCCCCATCTTCTCTTGACGATACAGCTGTTGTGCCAGATGCTGCACTTGATGTTGACCCTGCAGATCCTCTGCCTCCAGTCCTTTCCCCCTGATGCAATAAGTGGATTTAGTTTTATAAGTATGGGATTATGAATTCAGATAGGACACAGTTAAGATTTGCATTTTCAATAAGAATACAGTTTGGAAGATGGACATAAATACGACTTATTATGCTGCATAGATATTTGGTGCTTCACCTCTGATTGTGCTCCTGTCCCTGCCAAGTTGTCATAATCAATATTTCCTGCAGAATGTCTCTGTGGACCTTTTGGAGGTTTTCTAGATGGCTTTCCTAGAGTGTGAGATGAGCCTTGAGCTGCGGCAGCAGCAGCAGCTGCCCCTGGTGCTACACCTGTAGTTGAAGACCCTATAGCTGCACCACCTGTACCTGGCCGGCCAAGTGTTGCTGTATTAGACGACGTAGCCGAAGCAACTGCTGAACCACCCATTGATGATGCAGGCTTAGTGGCCGGGATGCTCATATTCCTCACACTTTCTCGGATGATTTGTCGGATGGTCTTTAGGAAGGCATTGCGGAAATCTGGAGTGCTATAAAATTTAAGAGAATCAAATAACAGTCACTGGTCATCAAGTAGGCAATATACATCACATAATTTCATGGATACTAATATATAAATGAAGCAATAGAAGTAAGGTGTATTTGATGCAAACATTATAACTGTCAGTGAATTAAATGAATCACCACAGATTACTCATAATTCAGTTTTATCATCACCTCATCTAAACAAAAAATCACAATTAAGAACTAAAGCACAAAAACCAGATACAGATGATCTCTCATTCATGACTTTTCTCTCATTTCTTTAGATTTGTTGCCAAGAAAATAAACAGAATAGAAATTTTTTAAAAGTACCTGTTTGATAGAACATATACTTTTTCAGATCGTCTCTGCAGCTGGCTACGGAGGTGAATAAGTTCCCACAAAAAGTGAGACGAGTCTACTACATCTTTGGCACTGCTAGCTCGCACCTGTACCTCTGTCACAGGAATCAACACCTGATATCTAATTATCTCTACCTCGGAAGAACTGGCTTTGCTGGATACACCCTGCAAGAAGCATATTTGATTAAAGACTAAAAATACAAGAACACTGTGATGACAGTAACAAAGGCAATAATTTTTACACATTTCCTCAAATAAAATATCAAATGAAAAATCAAAATGCAACGCAGATGAATAGTTATAATTTATGTGCCAGAAAATAATATAAAAATAACAATTTATGGTCAATAGTTAATATGAGAATTATCCAATATTAATTTCTATGCTCACCATAAGCTTTTTCTTCTGACGTAATCGTTCTTTGCACAGGAAGACTACAGCAGATTTGAAAACAAAGCACATTGCATGAAGTTCCAATCCTTTCTTTATCTTTCCTAAAAAGTCTGAGATATTTAGCCATTCAACTCCACCATAATAAAGAAGATCACCAGGACTAAGATCAATAGGCTGAAAAACATGAAAAAGTTGAAAGTGTAAATTAATAAGGACAAACAAGCTTGTCCAATGCATTCCTTTAAATATAAATATAACAACTACCTGTTTGCATGATTTTTGATGCTGTCTAAAGAGGTGATCGAATATTGCACCATACTCTTCATGGATTCTTTGCATTTCATTTATGTGTTCCGCAACTTTTTCCATTCCTTTCAAAGCCTCTGCAAATAGTTTTGAAGACATTTGAAAAAGTTGTCATTAACAAGCACTAAAATGCGAGAAAGCCAGAAAAGTCACAGATAAAAACTTTAATGATTCAGAATAACTAATTAAATTCAGTTGTAAAGGAGCTTGCAGTAATTTTTCATCAGTATTTATAAAAAAAACATTGAAAATTTTAATGGTACATATCAAACATGAATCTGCATAACTGAGTAGAATATGCAGAAAGTGCCACATTAACCTTACAATTTGAATGAGAGGAGGATTTTAAAGTTACTTCAACTTTTAAAGACCCTTTATAAAAGATATTAAAATAAACGGCACAATATACATTGCACAAACTTTCTCATATACATATATACATTTGGTCTCATTACACTATTTGACCCGAAATTAACTCTGTGTGCTTGGCAATTCACTGCCAATTATGTTAATAATGCATAGCAACAGAACCATAGTGACTGACACCATCAACCTCTCATGTCTAATACCTCTCACTAATAAGCACGTGACGTAAACAGAGAAGTACGGAATTTTAGACTGGGGACTCCCCGGGTTTCCTCTCCCCTCTGACGCATGTGCTAAGCATCTTGTATAGAAATAATGCCACTGGATGATATATAGCAAATTTTTTGGGACATGTGGCTTAGTTAATATTATTTGTGAAATCAGGCTGTATGTTTGGATGGATTTTAATCGAAATTCTTAGAGCAATTTTTGAGTAAATCGAATTTTGTTTAAAAATATCCAAGAATAAAGTACCCTTAATTGTTGCACAATATCGTTCTCTCTTCAGAATGTCTTTTATGAATGATATCATCCATAAATATGAGATATCATTGGATTTAGTTCAACCTATAGGCTGTTATAAGAGTTTGAATGGATCATGGCGGAGGCATGACATCATAAGGCTTAAGTAAGGTAGCTTAGTGTACATTGTAATGTCACTGGACATCATATAGTGATTTCAAGAGATATATGGCTTACACAGTATTATTTGTGACATCAGGTTCTACAATTGGATTGATTTAAATCAAATTCTCTGGAGCCATTTTTGAGTAAATAAAATTTTCCAAAAAATCGCCACCTACCACTACCCTTTATTTTTGTGCAATATCATTTGTATGAAAAAAGGGTCTGCAAAAGATGATATAATGCATAAATACAAGATATTATTCGATTTTATGTACACGTTTGGGCCGTAGAATGGTGAACAGACAGACAGTATAGTGAATATCACTTTTATGGACTCAGGGACACCTAAAATGTGTATTTCCATCAAAATCTCGA